>JAKCOX010000040.1:3510000-4710000 GCA_022605575.1 Laterallus jamaicensis coturniculus
TGTTTTCCATCAAGTTTCATTGCTGACATCTAAAGAATCTTCTTTCAGGAAAAGCCAATGGTTTGAAAGGTTTCAAAATATTGTGGGGGTTTCCCCCTCCCCCCACATCTACTTTTGCTTTTAAAGTGTCCCTGATGCAGCACAGCATCACAGTGGCTCCATGCTAAGGGGATTGAATCCTCTGTTATTTCAAGTTTCAGGATTCTCCGCACTTCCAGCCTTACCCTTATTCAGCTACAGGAAGGGAAATAACATGCCTTGGATTTTCCTCCACATTTCAAAATATCAAAACCACCCAAACAAGAACTGCTTGTGTACAAGGCAAAGTCTTTGTTTTGATTGGCATCCAGGAGGAATTATGACATGCTATCATCAAAGCAAATTCTGCAGATTATGGGGTAAGGAAAACTAGTTTTCTCAGTTTTCCAAGTTTTCCCATGATACAGATATTTTTGTAATTAAACAGGTGAAGCACACAGGAGTTATAACCTTGGAACCAACGTAGTAAATGGATTTTAAAAAAGTAATTACCATCCCCACAGAAGATGTTTCCTGAGCAAGTGAAAACCATATGTCTTTTGGTTACATATATACCTCCCAATAAAGCTCTGAATTGTGGACGTGTAGAGACATAACAGAAGTATTTGACACTTCCATCCACATCAGAGCCACACGTGCACCAGTGCCCTGTTCTGCGGGGGGAGAGTGCATTTCCTCTGCGCCGTTCTGCACAGCAGCGACTCAGCTGTCACGTTCCATCTCCGCACTAGGGCTTGTCTCTGTGCCGTGCAAACAGATGCAATGGTTCTCAAAGTATTAAAGGTTCACTCAAATATCTACTGGTTGAGGGATGTGACTAGTGCATTTTTTCTGGTATGTTTTTAGCTTGGATCACAGCATGCTGGCAACACCCTCTTCTGCAAGTTCTAAGTTCAGTGGTGGAGTCGCCTGCTCTGGAGAGATTCAAGTCTCATCTGGACGCCTATCTATGTAATATGAGATAGGGAGCTGCTTTGGCAGGGGGGTTGGACCCGATGATCTCTTGAGGTCCCTTCCAACCCCTAAGATTCTGTGATTCTGTGATATTTCTATTTGTTCTGTAGAAAACCTTTGATTCTTAGGTTTACTAGGAGCTCCAAAGAGTTGTGTTGGGGAGAGCAGGACAGCTTGGGATAGTACAGAATTTTGAGTTCTGGCCATACAAGACTGATGATAGTTCTGTGCACATTTCAGCATTCAGATTTTTGTTCATTAACTTTACTTTTCTGTTAAAAAGCTGAGACAGGGGAGGTTTAGGTTGGATATTTGGAAGAGGCTCTTTACTGCGAAGGTGGTCAGGCACTGGAAGAGGGTCCCCAGGGAAGTGGTCACAGCCCCAAGCTTGACTGAGTTCAAGAAGGTTCTGGATGATGTGCTCAATCCCATACTCTGACTTGGCTGTCCCTGTGTGGAGCCAGGATTTGGACTTGGTGATCCCTATGGGTCCCTTCCAACTCAGGATATTTTATGATTTAGCCCTAAATTGCATTGTAAGCTTTGGGCTGCTTTTTGGAGAGATGTTTCCTCAGGGGAGAGAGGGGAAGAAAAAAAAAGGTGCCATAGCTATGGAGTTATTAAACACAGATACTAAAAGAGTATGAAATATTCCTGTAAGCTTCCTTAAAACCTTCTAAGGTTGGAAGATAGGACAAACCAATCTGAATCACGTATCACAAAATAAATCCTCAGGGGCACACACAGATAGATCTTTCTGAAAGTGTTCATCTCTTTTCAGAGTATATCATCCCCTTGACCAGACCCTGTCACTGTATCTCCAAATGATTAACATGAGAGGCAACGATGAAGAGTGAAGATTTTTAGCCAAAATGCAAATAAGAAACTTCATAATTTTCAAAAATCTGGTTTTCATCAACTTTGACCTCAATTGGTTTCTTACCTCTCAAACATTTGCTTTTCATAATCCCATTGTTCTAACAAAGCTCTTTCAGAGTCCTCTAATCGATGTGTATTTGTTAAGTCACTCAGGTCCTTTGTCGAAGCTTCTATTCTAATCTGGGAACTTTAATTTTCGGAGAAGCCGGTTCCTTAGCGGTGCGGAAGCATCACCATGAAGGTTCAGTGAACTCAAGGTCAATAAGTCAGGCATTTCTTTTGACTAGTATTTGTTCTTGACAAGCAAGCTGCTCACAAATCCCTTTTGCAAGTTTAAGGCTCTGTGTAGCCTGCAGAGACAAAATTAGAATATAAACATCTACTCACTAGAGAAAACAAGGGAGTTATTGTCACTGTAAAGGAGGAGACATCTAAACCATACCCCCTCTGCATTAATTCCATTATTGTGCACAGGCAAGCTGACAGTTATACCACCGAGTAAACTGCAGTTATCTAGTCAAATGATCATTTAATGTTCTTTATTTTACTTTTTCTAAGGAAAATTGATTTCTTGCTATTTATGTGCAGGGTATTTCATTGTGCTGTGATTATAAACTAGACTGAACGCATTTCCACTGCCTCCCTGCAAAGTGTGGTTTACAATCCTTCCAGTCCATACAAGGCAAAATGGCTTTTTTAATCACCAGGTTTTTATTTATTTTTCTTTCAAATAGGATGCATGTTTGCCTACTTAGAAGCTCCAGAAGAGCCTGGCTGGACCCCAGTCTTTAGACAAGCCACTGTGTGATATGGAAGGAAATATCCCCAGTAATGATATTTGCTATGTAAATGACAAAGCTGCCTACAGCCCATTAAACTTCATCAAGGTTTTGCAGGCATTTGAAGTTTAGCTTGTAAGGAAAACCTCTTGTGGGTTCTGGGTCATAATTGTCACTCATGTCACATCAGGTGTCTCTTCTGTTCTGTTGTAGGATGCAGTACCTGGAGGGCAGCAGCCAAGCAGGGGACACAAAGCAGCAGGGATGGTCTCCAGCCAGAGCGGATGGTGAACAGCAGCACCGCTGGAGTCAGCTGAGGTTGCACAGCAGGAACACTAGCACCAAAACCCACATTCCCAGATCCTTTCTCCCACACATCCAATTATCCCTGTATCTCTGCACTATTCTTCCAGTGCACAGAAATAAGATGAGATGACAAGAGAGGGAGTGCTACAGCAGGTGGTATTTGAGGTGATGGAAAAGCAAGGGATGGCCAAACACTGCCTTGAGTGGGGTCCTGAGCACTGCAGCCCCACCACAGGCACCAGGAGAAACATCCTTATTGCAGGAGTCAGCATGCAGCATAACGTGGGATATCCAGGTTTTCTTGTGCAAATTAATTCATCTCTGAAAGAAGTGAGCCCTTATTTGAGAAAGTGCAAACTTTCCAGCTCTCCTCAAGTCCTAATGTAATTACTTTAACCACCCCAGGTTGAGAGCCTTTTACTGACAGAGATTGAGGTACAGGTTTTAAAACGCATTCAACATCCTGTGATTATTTTTTTTTCTTTCCTTCTCACATGTCAGTATGTAAAACCTTATTGCTGTGGAAATAAACGTGTGAAAAATCAATCAGGGACCTTTGCAAGCTATTAAAAACCTAACATAGCATTACAGGTTTACCACCAGCAGTTAAACAGAGGCTCTCTATGAAGCTGTGTGGGAGATAGTCCCTATGACATGAGGATTTTTGACAGACATACAGCATATTTTGTATAATCCAGCAACTATTTACCTAGAAAGCCACAGTCACTTTCACAAATGCATAGCTCTATAAATATTATTTTACTGCTGATGTTTTACTATCCTTTCTTGGTAAAACCATCTCATGTAGAAACATTTCTTTGGAGGGAGGGGTTGGACTTCATTGTAAATATCAATTGTTAAAAAAAACAACAAAGAAGAATGTAGGGGTTCTGTTTCTACCCACACTTGGCTGCCTGTTGCCTTGTCTGTGATACCATTCATTGCTCCCCAGATATAAATACTTTCTTCCTGCTGCCACAGTAGGGGAGCAGGTGAGGAGCCCCAGGCACTGCATGGTGCAGGCAGGAGGACACCCTGTCCAGGCGGCTTCACCACCCAACACAGCAAGTAGCCCCACATCACACTGCAGGTAAGAACAGGGTAGTCTGCTTTCAGTGGAAGTTATGATTACTGCCTCCTCAAACACCTGCACACCTTTCCCAGCAGTGGTACTTGCTCTCCAAACACTGTCCTGACCACTGTACCCTGCTGTCCCTCCTCCATGCTTTCTGCAGGCATGAGACATTTGACAAAGAGCAATTCCTATGCCAGCATCTTACTCTGCTTTCAAAGAGCATGGGAATACATTTGGATTCCTCGATTACCCATGTAGCACTGTGAAGACAAACAGACCTTTACGCAACTTGACTCCACTGTAAAGACACACAGAAGGCATCCTTTTGTCCATCACGGAGCTGGATGCACAGTGGATCCCATATCAGAGATGGTCCTGTCCTAATTACCTCTAGCATCCCCCAGTCCCTGAGAGAAACACTCAGGAAAAGAGGGATCTTGCCAGCCAAAAACTTGACAGACACACAGCCCACAGCTATAAGAAATTGTTTTCTTGGCTGCCCATACAGAAAATTCATGAAATCTGCAGTGACTAGCACAGAACAGAGGTCAGCAGAAATCCAAGTCACTTCATCAGCAAAAGCATCAGCCCTTTGCCTACAGTAAAACTGAAGTTCATCACATCTTAAGTCAACAGGGACAAAGCTACGCTTGAAAGAACAAAAAGGGAATAAACTCACCTTAATCCAGCCTTAGAAAACCCTACTCCCTGACTTCCCAGCTGCCCAGACTGCAGAGTGTTATGACACCTTTGCAGGACGCGCTTAATCCGCGGCGTGACCTGACCTGTTCTGCAGGGAGAGCCCCTTATGTACCCGTTCCAGCACAGGTCAGTGCTGCAGCATTGCCGGAGCTTACTCTACCGTTACGGCACACTTTCCAGTCACAGGAGAAGCGTATCCTGTGTGGCATGGGCCATTAGCTCTCTCTGAGCTCAAAGGAGCTCTAGCTGACTCCAACCACCTTGGCCACATTCCTCTTTTGGTTAGACAGAAGCACACTAGCACTCTAAATTTTAAGCGCCTTTCAAATACCCTGCGATGCCTTTTTAATGGATCCTCCCTAAAACAACAACAGCTTCTATAAACAGGCTCTTTGCTGGTTAGATGCATTTCCCAGAATTCTCAAAGGCAAATAGCTGAAGAGGGGGTACGCCAGGCAAGCACATTAAGCTCTGCATGAATCTGTGCATGCACTTTATTTTGCAGACAAGTCATTAGCAGAGCTATTTTCCAGTCGGATTAAGAGGAAAATCCAGGAGTTGTAAAGTTGAGCTTGCAGGGCCTGATTCTCTGCTGGTTTTGAGAATTCAAGTGCAAATTTCAGCTAAAGATAGCATAAGACAATGCTACATGAGAACTAACCTCACCGAAATCACCAGGACCTTGCCATTCAGCTTCAAAAAAACCTATAGGATGTACCATCTCATTTAGGGACCATGACAGTGAAGCTATTCCCAGGAAAGGTCCAATAGCAAGTGAGAACTATGGGGACTTGTAAAAAAAAAAATTATGATTCTCCCAAGGTCTGGTTTGTTTTAAAGAAAACCCCTCAGATCTCTCTTGGCCAGAGCTCCATTTCTTCCAGGTTTGTGAGGAAGCTCACATCGCTGATGGCACTGAGCTCATGTAAGTGTCAGTTATTTTGGAGTCTCTCCAGAGGGAAATATTTTGACAGCCATATTCCGTTCATTATTCTTCCAAGAGAGGAAATACGCACGTCATTATCTAAAGGAATACAGTCAGCCCACCATGCTCTTGCCTGACTGGCTTACTTATCTTGATAAATGCCAGCTAAGATCAGGACTTAGTGCCATTAGATGTGTCTAAAACATGAAGCTGTCATTACCATGTCAGCACCAAGGATTGTTTCCAACCGTGATAATGGTGGGGCCACATTTTGAACAAAGACAGATTTCAGTCTGAAATGGCCAACCACACCAACTGGTTCCCATTACAGCCCAGAGACCTTTTGCTCATGATTATGAGCTTCACCTTTTTTTTTTTTTTTCCCCTTATTTTTTGAATTGGAAACCAGAGATATCCTCCCCATCTATGACTCATACTGGACCTAGCAAACAGTTACCTCATGCTTGGGGGCTGGTAAGAGTTGAAGTCTGCAACAGTTCAAAGATTTATTTGATCCAAAGCCTGAAGAACACTTGGTTAAATAAAGTGCTCCAGACCTCAACCAGCCCTGCCTGGTCCCACAGATCCCATGGTCTGGTCTTCCCATGCTGCCAAAGCACCAGCAGCAGCAGTACATGCTCCACATACATAGTGTCAATGAAACATTGCTGATGCAAGAATGCATCTCCTCCATACCACTTTTTTGATACTGGTCTTCAAAGCATGGGTTAGGGCTAAGGTAAGTAATTTCATACTAACAGAGAGGTGAGAACTCCTCAAATTCATTCTGGCCTGACTCAACCCATCATTAAGCAGAATACTTAAGTACTTCTCTGTCCAACACAGCACTTAAGTATGTGGTTTAATTTATAAAGGTAAGCAAGTGTTTGTGTGCTTTGGACTGTTGAACCATCAGCTATTATATCAACTGCTATATATGTATATATAATTATATATAGACAACTGTTAAAAACAAATCTATAGCTGGTTTTAATCTCATGTTTTAAGGATTCTCAGTGGGTTTGTAGAAATTACATAGCCCTGCAAACAAGCATAATTACATACATCATTCAAGTTGCTTTACATTTTTCCTAGCAGAGATGTGTCCCTGCAAGGCAGCAACCTGTGCTTTATTCCCTAAGCCAGCACCTGAAGCTGTGTCGGGTTTCTGTTCCCATCAGACTGAGCACAGAACATTTCACATGAATATAGATTTACGACTTGCTGCTTGGAAATGTGCAATGTCAAGTGTCCCACTGAGTTTTATTGAGTTAGCAGTGGCAGGATCTACTACCCAGTGCTGTATGATCATTTCAGACTTTAATCCTGGCTTATCCTGTTCTACAGGTTTATTCCCCACCCCCCCATCCTCTTTGCCAGACAATTTTGGCATCCAAACCACACACATTATATTACTCCAATTGAGAATTAAGATCAACTGAGCATCTTAAAGTTATCTTCTGCTAACTACATGGCTTATTCAAGACCCAAGAGTGCCTCATACGCTCACCTCTGAGTTCTGTCCAATCTTGCCTCAAACCACTTCGATTTGCTTGCAGGGAAAGCTGCCCACATTTTGCTCAGTTTACACTTCAGTTGGTGGCATCTCTTATTTATGCTACATTGTAATGCAAATTATTTGCAGCTATTCAGCATAACAATACAAAGATCTCAGAAGCAGCAGAAATCACATCCCCTTTCATTTGAGTTTTTCCCCCCTCGTAGCAAACCAAGAGTTAACTTACCATCCCTACAATACAGATAGAGAAATCAATGTCATTAATTTCCTGCTAAATACATGCAGCGTTAGATGTACTTTGTTGAATCATCTTGCTGGCTCTACAGGGTTAACATCAGGTGGAAGCTTGCCTTTTGCTAGAATAGGAACTGCCTATTTTGGGGTAGGTGGCTGGGCATCCTCCTCCCCATTTGGAAAGGAAGTGCTTTTTAGGTGCCCAGCCACCCACAGAGGCCACAGGCTTGTTGCAACCCTCTAATTGCCAAGTTGATAATTTTTAAAAGTCTTGCTCCCATAAAAAGGGCAATTACGCCAGTATTTCTCTTAAAAATGGGGAGAGATGAACCCACATAGAGCACAAGAGTTAAAAGGGACAGTGAGATGGTCTTGTAAACAGCTTCCAGTGGAGACACTGTATTGTATGCTCTAATGCTACAGTTCCCAGAAAAGCAACAGGGTTCCTGAAAACAGCTATGGGCTGCAAGGTGATAAGGAACTTCAGAGGCTGCAACCAGAGAACCAGCCCCTTGTTTGGAATATGGCAGTTTACATTCCCAGGTGGGCAGAAGGAAGAAAGGACGTTGTTAGTTACTGCCCTGACAGCCTGACAGCCCCTCAACTAAGGCAAAGTGTGCAAAGGTTTAGGGACCAAGCAGAAAGTTTCAAATAGAAAGCATCCATGTCTGCATCTGTAAAAGCTTCCTGGGCCACAAGGGTATCAGTCCAAGAGTTTAGGCTTTCAAGGAGCCTGCAGACAACTTGAATCTGACCTTCCCAGTAAGATTCAATACTTCTCTTCCTTGGCCGTGAAAACCAGAGCGTTTCAGAGCCTTTCCATCAAGTTCAAAGGGTTCAAGAGATTCACCTGCAGTGGCTGTGGGGCACCCAGATAAGAATCTATTCGCTACTTAACTCAAAGTTGTTTCTACACCTTTCAGAGACTGATCTGGAGCAAACCACAGAGAGAGGAAGGATGGCCTACCACCTTTCGCTGCTAGCTGGGGCTGGGGAAGTCAAAGTTCATTTCCTCAGTCTGCTACCAGCTACATATGAGTCACACTTCCTCTTTCTGCTCTGTATCTCATCTGTGCAGTTACAGAGATTGTGCCAGTAGTAATCCTTTACCTTCTAGGCTACTTACAGTCTCCTACTGCCCACAGAGGCCTCAAACTACAAGTGACACAACACAGTATGGATCAGGACAGAATGGGTTTTACCATGAAAGCAGCTGTGGGCATCTTAGGGCTTGAATACCTTCAGCACACTTCAAAATCATTCTGCTATCATGTGTGGTCCCTATTCAGCAACTAATCAATATAGATACGTATTTTTATGCCTTGAATTTTGTTCCTTTGACAAAGCACTTTAGAGGAGAATTTTGGAAGGTAGCTACACTACTCTTACTTAGCTCAAGTGTCTCCTGTGACAACCATATCCTGGAGTGTATTAGAGTTTAAAAACACAGCAGCAAGATAAGCAGTGGCAGGAAGATAGAGGAATTCAGAACTTTGACTCAGAAGAAGAGGTATTTCTAATCTCTGCTGAAAATATAAAACAAAGTGGATAAGGCAGACAAGCACAAGGAGGCTGTTAGAAACACGAGAGGTTGGAAAGAGGAAAAGGAGGGAGGGAGGGAGAGCTGCTCACACCAGCAAGTGAGCTTGATAGCAAGATGAGAGAGAGGTCACAGCAAGACAAGTATAGCAAGCGAGCAGAGCTCCAGAGATACTGTCTAGAAGACAGGTCAGGGCAAGTCTATGTCTGTGCTTTGCTTTGTTCTTATTTTTGGCTTTCCACATACCTTCAAAAGGAGAGATTATCAGATAAGAATTGATGGGACACCATTAAGACAGAAGGTTTTTCCAGCTCTATTGTGTGCATGACATTCCTTCCCCTCTGCTCTCCAGAGATCTCCTACATCTGGGGATGTAATTTGCAAAGCATGCACACAGGACTACACAGCAATGCTGCCTTTGGTTAGGAATTTGATCAAAGGTGCAATTTAAAGTGGATGTTTAACAGCTTCACAGTGCTGCTTTGCCATGGGATTGTGCAGCCCAGCCTGTAACAGACACTTTTGTGCTATCAGCCGGCGCTGGGAAGTGTGCCAGTGTCCCTTGTCTCATGAAAAGCTTCTGCCTTTCCTGATGGTGTCCATGTACTCTGAGGTAAAGGAATTCTAGACCTTTGCTGCTGCAAGGCAGGAGATTCAGCCACCTCAGCTGAAGAACAATAATTGATACCAGATGCTGATTTCCTGAGGGCTAATTGTACAAGAATATAATAGATTGAAAGAAAAAAAAAAAAGAGAAGTCTGCATCATAGCAATGCCCTGGGGATTGTGGAGAGATGTCAATGGAAAGGCAGGTTTCCACTGCAGCAGTTAGAAGCACCATATTTCTAAAGGTCAGAACCACCTGCACAGTCAACATGGGAAAAGGTGTTGGTGTGTAATGGTTGGAAAAAAATAATCAGCAACCACAGAGCTATATAACAGTATCACCAGTACCGCTGCCAAGGTGAAAGAGGACCTGATGTTGTTAGCTTGCTGAATACAGATTAAGACAGTAGCAGAAGAGATAGGGGTTGAAGTAGGAGGGGACAATTGTTCTAAGTTTTCAACTGCCCTTTTACAGGAACCTTCCATTTCCTCCTTTCTCTACTTCCTTTCCATTCACCTTCAGACTGAATGATCTCCAACAGCTCCATTTCCAAAGAATTGTCAAAGTGCTGGCCACATTCACCACCATTCATAGAATCACCTGGGTTGGAAGAGACCCTTTAGATCAAGTCCAACCACAGCCTAACCCAGCCTGACCCACCTCTAGATCATGTCCTTAAGCACTCCATCCACATGTCTTTTAAATCTCTTCAGGGATGGTGACTCCACCACCTCCCTGGGCAGCACGTTCCAATGCCTGACAACCCTTTCAGTAAAGAAATTTGTGAATGTTTTCCTTTTATGCCTTTCATCAAAATCACTTTAGGCTGCTCAATTGTAAAGGAACTCAAGCCCTTACACTGCCATGTGGGCTCAGAGAGACAGCACTGAAAAATTGCTCTGCACCCACTTTCTTGCAGAACTTCATGTACAACACCCAACCTCTCAGCACACCTAAAGCTCCTGGTACCCCACACTATGACCTGCTTCCCTCCCAGCAGTAGGACAAACAGAGGTCACAGAGGAAAGCAGAAGCTATGAAACATGGCAGAGATATTCATAAGGGTGTCAGAAGCAGAGAGAAGTGGCATCAGGGACGTAGGGAAGATGGAAAAGCTGAGGATACTGTGAAGGGAAAATCACAGGGAATAGGAAGAGGCTGCTGAGATTGCTGCAGTGGAGGAACACACGAGAGATCGGTCAAAACCCCATTGCTCGTGCAACAGCTCCTCTCATCATTTAATATTCAGTGCTGTTTTATAGCAGCAGGATATCCCTGACTCTTCCTCTGCTTTGGAATGTAAATAGCAGCTGTCTCTGTATTTTGCTGGTGCAGAGGCATGCTGTAGGCATGCTCTGTCTGTGCTATCAGCAGGGCCTCTCAGGAGGCAGTCAGGAGAAAGCCTGGTTTGTTAATCTTGACAGGGCTTAGGAGAGAGATCAGATTTGAACAGTTCAGCATCAACAAGACTTGGATAATTCTAGACATACAGAGAAGAGCTTTAAGTACCTAAGGAACCCTCTTGGTGGTGATACTCAGCCGCTTATGGAGGTAGACAGGAGCAGTGAGGATTAGCCTTTTGGATTTAGGTGCCTAAAGTATTCCTCAAGTTCCTCCTTAGGCACCTATTCCTTTCTGTAAATCCAGCACTCAAAAAAATCACTGCCCCTTCTTTTCCCCATCCATGGAGCAGAGTTTAAAAATACCTGACTATCCAAATAAATCCAGGCATAGGCAGCCTGTAGTCTCACTCACTCTTCATAGACTCACAGCTGACTTCAGCACAGTAGGGTGATATCCTAGAGAAACAGGGAACAGTGCAAGGAACCAACAGCTACAGCAGATCTCAAAACAAAAATACTAAGAGAGCCAACAAGGACTGATTGCTTCTGTCCCAGTGAAGTAAATCACATCATCGCTGCTGGCCCTGGGATTACCTCTGGGTTCCCATCAAATTGACCACAAGCACACAAGCTGAGGTCTAGGGGTCTACTAATAATTTTTCCCTTTTTGCTGTAATTTGGCCCAGAGAATCCCTCACAGAAACCTTTTCTAATATCATCTCTCCTTTACTAATTATAAAGGAGTAGAAATATTAAGATCCACTTGCAAGGAACCTGAAGATTCCTGCAGAGCTTGTTTCAATGTAAATCTCCTTAGTAACAAAGGAAATGGAGGGGGAGGGGGGAAGAAAAAGAGGAGAGCCTGCACAGAATCTGCAGCCTGCTTTTCTGGGGGGGGGGGTTGCTGCCATGCTGCTCCAGACACAATTCATCCTCTCCCCCATCAGCACCCCTTGCTAGCAGCTCCTAACTTCTGGCAAGGATCATCCAAGAGGAACGCCTTTTTTTTCCCCCCAAGTTCTCAATGAGGTATCAGCTGCCTTTTTAAAGGGATTTTGGTAGGAGCCTTCATAGCGTGTTGACTCCACTCTGCAGCCAACCTTGCAATTAAATGGCTCAGCAAAGGTGGTTTCCAAGGATAAACTGTGCCAGGGATGACAACATTTCCTCACCAACGAAGGGAGAATCTAATAAAAAATAAGGAGAGAGGAAAACTGCTCTAGCTCTACAGCTATTATTAGTGTCTCTGAGCATTGCCACTGCTTTGCCTGTGCTGTCAGATGTCACTTTGCATCAGTTCTGGGCAATGCTCAGAAGAAAAATGGTAGAACTCATTTAATTCTGCAATGCATGACTGGGCTCCACAGCAGGGCCGTGCAGAGGGTTAAGTGACCTCTTAATGCTGGTGGGAGCACTGCTCAACAAGTTCAAGTGGGCTCTCCAATAATTTATGCAAACACCTTTTTGCATAGCCTGGCAATTTATAGTAATTTATACCTTCTATCCAGCTGTTCTCACGAAGCATAACACAAGTGTCTGCCAACGCCTTCCAGCACTCAGTCCGGCTGTCCCGAAAGCAGCTCCCTACCAAACTGGCAGTCTATGTGGGGGGAAGACAACTGAGGGAAGTAGAGGACTGACAGATGATGGACACTTGTACTTTCAGGCACAAGCCGTGCAGTGCTTGGAACCCAAAGCCTGGGGCCATGAGCGCCGTGCATAATGCAGCAGCAAACCCAACCAGCAAAGGCACCGCTAAATCCCTCTACATACCTTGCCTGGCAATATGCTTTTCCATGTTCTTTCTCCTTATTGGAGGATCACCCCTTTTCATCCACGCTTCCCTCTGCCCCAGCATTTGTTTTCCAGAGACAGCTTCTGAGGACAAAGCTGAGCAACTTCTCCTCTGAATGAAGACTTCTGCACCCAGCAGATGCTGACTGTAATTTTTCCTGCTTTGAGGAAACACGTTACCAACATCCTCTGCACTCTCTCTCACAAGGAATCCAAATCATTACATGCTCTTTTTTTACCACTCAGGATGACTGAAGGATTAAGTTCATTTTGCTGACTACATGGCAGTTCACTTTGAACTATATGTATAAGCAAAGTTAATCAGAGCTGACGCGAGACCTACACTCATTCTATAGCTCTCTCATTACCCACTTTGAAAGGCCTGCCTTCGCTCTGAACCGAAAGCCACAAAAAATAACCCCATAACTAGTTTTTCTTCTGATCTTAGTCACCTGCTAACACACTTTGTTTGCTACAGAGCACAGTATTGTTTAACAGCTAGCTGAATGCAAGGTAAAACGGCAGCTTTAGGAGGAAAAAAAGCAACAAAACTCCCCAGGCATTAGTGATTTATCAAAGTGGACTGAAACCACACTTAACATCCAAGCTGTAGACAGATCCTGTATTTTTGAGGTGAATTTTGGGAAGCCAATTTAACTCCTGCTTTCAAAACATCTATTAGCTATTCAACACACTTGATGTGACTGGGAGTAATGTCATGCTGACGGCTGCAAGATTTCAGCCAGACTTGTAGATCAGTGTACCTGATGGATTACACTTCTAAGTACCTACACAGCTGTGAAGCTCAAATAGGCTGTCTGATAGTATTCTTTCTGTCCTGCTGCATTGGCAAGCTTGGCTATGAGGAAAGCCTCTCATTGTTGTGACCACAGCATCCAAATCTTAGAACATGAAGAGCTCTCTTTGAGGGAAAGGGAACTTTTTTTTTCCTGAAGGCAACAAAGGACAGCTGTGTATACACATACTGTGGCATAACACTAGGAAAATCAGAGGCAGACTAACATGACCTTTGCAGACAGACACACACCTGATTCACAGAGAGAAGTTACTGCATTGGCATGAATTCTCTGTGGTCATCCTAGAGGATGAAGACAGCTGTGACAGTTGCTTGATGAGACAGATCCCACAGCTCCCATTTCATCAAGGGCCCGTCCTCTCCATCTGCTGGGCACTGCTCCATTACAAGTTTATTACTGGCTTTGTCCTGCTATTTTGAGAGTCAAAAGCTCCACTGAGGATCTTTTTTTTTTTTCCTTCTAGAACAAATCAGAAAGAACCTCAGAACTACAGGAGAAGGAAACAAAAAAAAAACCTCAGGCAGAAGTCTTTGAGGTGTTAAGTACCACTGGGGAACTCCTAGGTTAGAAAGCACAAACAAAATTTCACAATCATCCAAAGGTACACCCGTGGAAGCAGCTGAAGCCCAACATTAGGACTAAATTCTTTGAGAGTCAGGCTCCTTTGTTACCCAGGCATGAATTTGTATTATCTTTTTTAGCAGCAATGCTGTTTTCCCCTTCCCCCAAGAAAAAGTAGTAATGCCTTCTTTATTTTCTCTTAGCTGTTACCTTTGAGCTTTTCAGAGCGACACAGAACTCTAAGCAAAGTTTCACTGACTGCAGATCCTCTTCCTTCAGTTTACTGACAGATAAGGAAGCTTGAGCAACAAGGAGGCAGAAGCTACCTCAATCCCAACTGTGAAGGAAAAAAAAAAAGGATGAAGTAGTACAAGTGCATCAGAAGGCAGAAAGCAAATGGCTAAATTCATAGAGGTAGTTCCTGCTTACAGAATAGCTGCTCAGCCCCAGCTATTTCATTAGCATTGCTGTAAAGGGTCCTAGGGACTTACTTTTTGAGGTGTAGGCAATTCAGAGCTGAAAGATCACTGTAATTTGGCCTATGAAAAATGAGTAGGTGTTCACAGTTCATTTCCCAATAGAGAAAGTCATGCTCATCACAGAAACCATCATCATGCACAGAACTAATAGCTGCCCTGCTTGGCAGGCACACCCATGCACATTAAGGAAGCCTTGCAGTGCAGTAGCTTTTACCACATATGAACAATAGACTTTGGTTAGCAAAGCTGTCAGTAAGGCACAGTTTTTTCCAGGCCTACAAGCAGGTGAAAAAATATACTGATATAAGCAACCAAAACTAGGCTCTGAGAACCACAAAACAAATTGAAAGCTAAGAAGTATTCCCCCAAAAACCCCTGCCCTCAGATGAACTGGAATAAAAGCCACACTGGAAGGATCATAAACACACAGAGAAAAAACTCAAGGGTATGGGGAGAAGATCCAAAGCTAACAAAATGTTGAATAAATGGAATAAAATCTGCTGCCTCTTATCTGAATGAGTAAGATCAGCTGCAGTCAAAGGGCAATGGCTGAACAGGACTCGAGATATGTTCCCATTCCTGCTGTAAGCAATGCCTGGGAACAGCAGAGCACCAACTCTTGGGATTCCAACAGTCAGTGATGAGCCTATGCAGAAACCCTGCCTTAAACCTGTGCAAACTCTTAGAAAAACCTCAGGGCCACTGGTCTAGATGACCATTTAACAACCTGCTTCTGCTTGGATATTGCCAAAATAAACTGAAGTCAAAATTAGACATGGCTGAGTCCAATTTCACCTTGATTAGTATTTACATAACACAGGGAAACGTGAGAAGAGCACATAAATAATGTACTGTTTGCTGCAGACCTCTCAGGAGGAGAGTTCTCAGCTATAGTATTGATCCTCATGCACACACCAGCTCACTGTACAGAAAGCCCAAATCTTCTCTTTATGCACAGAAGCAAGCTTCCAGAAGCTGATCCACACAGCCTGGGTTGCAGACTGGAGCTTTACTACACCAGTGCATCTAGCAGTCAGAGCATTCCAAATAAGAGCCTCACATGGAAAAAAAAGGTGATGGGGAGTCTCCAGATCAGGTTAATTTCTAAGACATTAATTTCCTTAACTTCTTTCTTTCTCATGGACTTGACATTTCTGACAACGCTCTCAGGAAATGTCATCTTGAGAGAAGCTGGTTGTTGGTTTTTTCCTCCTACTATGGTACCACTGCTTATCCACCCAGCCTTAATACAAGTTGGGAGTGACTCCAAAAGAAAACTGTTACCTAGAAATGACTCAGTATTATCACTTTGAGATGTCTGCACAATACAATATTACACAACAGCCACAAGGAGTCTGTGCCACCTGTGAAAACAAAGAGAGAACAGTTTCTCTTTCCCATTCTCATTCTTGTTGGAGGAAGGGTTTAACCTCACACCCAGTCCATGTAGGTAAAGGCCATCTGGGAATTGCTTCTTTGCCACCCTTTGGCAAACATAGTTAGGAAAATAATTCCAGTACTTCCTTTGATTTGAAAGGGTGTTTCCACCTCTATTTAGCCTACTCTGGCCTTTACAGAACTTTGTCTTTCCCCTTTATAAACACACTACAACCCCCTATCACACTGCTCCCCAAAGCACCTCTGTCAAGCAGCAGCAGCTCTCTGATCCTAGTTTGCAGCTCAGTAGGTCTTGGTAAGCCATCTGCAGACCTTCAACCCACTTGATAAAATATGGTCAAGCTGCAAAGCTAAGGGGTGGTTGGAACTTAGGGTGTACCTCTGCTGGTCTGCAGCCATAAAGCAAAGCAGTGACGCTGTGACTATCGGTAAAAGAGGCATCTTAAGTGCCCAACACAGCAAATATCCTCTGATGATCAACTTGTACTGAGCCAGCAAGAGAGGTAGCTCAAAGATTCAACATTATTTTCCTGATGCATCAATGTCTCATAAGTTTGCAGCAAATGAATGTCATTCTCAAGCATACTGTTAGGAAAGATTGCTTAAAATTAATTAGCTTAGTAACAATGGCCTGTCATTATGCTACTAAGTCACCAGCATGAGCACATAAGTTACAGTGACAGCTCAGGGTATAAAATAAGTGCCTTTATATTGAAATTTGCAACGTGCCTAGCAGTCAAATGCCAATCTATTCACTACTGGTAATATTGCATAGTTTCTTCTTAATAGACTGTTCCAAACTCCCACACAAAGATATGACTTATTTTACTACAGAGAAGCCTTTCTACTTTCATACACTGACCGTGCCCAAATTTAGAAAGCTTTTTAAAGCCTATTTATTGGTACAGTGTTGATTCATTCAATGTCAAGTTGAATGTGAGATTTAGAACATGATGCTGGGAAAAGCTGAAGGTAATGGAAAGCAAAATCTCCCTCTTGGGTGACTTACTGAGGGATGCACGATAAACCGAAGGTAAAGACCAAATTCTGAGGGGTAAGAACATCAGCAGTTCCCACATTCAGCACTTTACAAGATTTCCCCAGTAGAGAAGGAAATAGTTATTGCTATAATTATTTCATGGTTCCAGTCAGCTGCATTCAGTTGTACTGTTATATTCCAATGGCAGGAAAATGGAATACAGTAAACTATAAATATCTGTCAGAATTCCTTTGAAAGGACAACAGTTAATTGCATAGCTTGATCTCCTGCCGTGCAGAGCTTGCATTTCAGGTTAGAAAGGTACAGATTGTTATTGATTTAATTCTCTTGAAACATGTGTGGTATAAAACTGTTCAAAAGACGTATGGGGGAGAAATATATGCTTCCAAAGGAAGTCCTATAGCACAAGATTGTGGCAGCCTACCTTCTTGTAAAACGCTTTCTGAAATTCAACACACCCCCTTCCAAAGGCCCTCGCAGTCCCCTCAAGTTGAGGCTCCTTGCTTCCTCTGTGGAAGTGAAATTAAATCAGTGAATCAGATGAAGAACAACAAAAGATTAGCAATAGTATGAGGCGCATGCAAAAAACTATCCTCTGTGTTAAGAATAATTCAGCCCTCATTACACACTCAAGCAGGGAGTGATCCATTTCAATCTTTCCTGCTTTCCTTTTATTTAGCTTCCAGTTCTACCTTTCTCTTTGCAAAGTGATCCCAGGCAGTCGAGCCAACATTTTAACTATTATACCCCCCCATCCCCCTCCCAAATATCTTTGAATCCGCTTCTGATTTAGCTCATGTAAAGCTGGTCTGACCACCCAGAGACATAAAACTGTGCAGTAATTTGGCAAGCCTTGTCCATTCTGAAAATAAATTCCCCATCATAGGCACTGACAGCAGCGAGGGTATAGCCCTGTTTAACACTTGCCCAGCTCACCTACTTTCCACTCAGGGTAACTCGACCCAGTATAAATTATGCATCCTTGTGATTTTGTCAGGCTACCCTTGTGTTTGGCCTGCAGAGCTGATGTCCCCAGGGCAGAGAAGCCTTTATTAGCAGAGATACTAGCAGATCCTTGCTCTCAGATACACACTATGGTAACACATCTTCCTGATGGTAGCTTTAAAGAGACAAAATATTAACAGAGGAAATACTGCAAAATTGTTTTAGCACCTGTTTATCATAAGTTGCTGTGCACATGTTAAGTTACATTTGCACACCCTGGCAGCCTTTATTAGGAGAGCTCTGGAAGTTGAAGATTCCCAGATATATCTTCAAGTTTGTTTTTACTAGCTTTCCCCCCAGTTTCCAGGCTTAGAACAGAGAAACACAGGTACAGTCTTAATTTTCAGGTTTCCCAAAGTGGGTGGGGGTTGTTTTTTCAGTTGGTTGGTTTTCTAAGAGATTTTTTCTTCCAACTCTTGGCTGATTGATAATATACACTGAAAGACTAAAATGAAATGCGTTACTTGAACGAAGTTAAGAGTAAAACAAACACAGCCTACAACACACCTGACAACAGAAGCAACTTCTAGCCAAGGAAAGCAATGGTTGCACCTAATAAAGCTGACTGAGAAGATTTTCACTCTTAATCACCCCTAAATACCATGCACCGCACGACACAGCGAGCACTGAAGAAGGTGGCTGTACACTAGCAACACAAGTAAAGGAATCATTAAATAGATCACTGAGCCCAACAGGGTTTAGGCATACCTAGTCAAGCAAGACCTAATATTAGCTACTGATCATTATGCTGCAGGGCCCAACAACAGACACGGCAGCGTTCAGACTTCACGCGTGTGAAGCAAGAGGCAGCGTGTACCCTGCGAGGCTCACAGCCTCCTGCAATCTGACCCAGGCCTATGCAAATCCCTGGGTAGAGAGCATCAAACTTCATAAGGCTGCAGGCAGGAGTCAGAGCCTGCCCACATGGAACAAGTTCGACAGCTAGAACCTGAGGGAGATCAGACAGGCAAAAATACAGGCAACAACTCGGGCAGGAGAAGGGCGGGGAAACTTTTAGCAAGATGAAGTAGGCAAGAAAGAATCTCTGGAAGAGAAAAAAAAACAACACAACTTAGAGCAAGATTTAAGATAACAGACAGTAACAGCAGGCAGGATGCAAATAGAGAATTCTTCCAAAGCAGGATCTGGGGAAGCATTTGTGCTCACTGCTGCCTAGGTAAGGACAACAGCCCACTGAAGTTATGGGAAAGCAATAGTTTAAAATTAGGATAAAGATAAGAACATCCAGTCTTGAAACAACTTCAGGAGCTAAACAGAGAACATATAGCCAAGCAAAACTAAGCTGTTATTAACCATCACCCTCTCTCCCCCACAATATAAGATATAAAATGGTTTCTCTGAAGAAAAAAAGAGCATTGTAAGAACTACCATTCACACTACTATTGCACATAGAAACATACAGCACCATTATCCAACTATTTCAGTTAGATCTGAATTCCTTTTTCTTATTAAAATTCCCTCCCCTCTCCTTTGCACCCTCAGAGCAGAGATGTGCCATTTCTTCCTTCCACCCTGGCTCTACCATAGCTGTGCCCAGCTAAAACTCACGCCATGCCCCCAGACACCTGCCTGGCAGGAGGGTTGGCTACCCTAGAGCTGCTTTCCACCCCCCTTTATGCCTTCTCAGGCCAGCCAAACCACCCTGATGTCAGCATATGGAAGTGGTTAGCAAACGAGGGGGTGGGGGGGTCGGACCCAGCCCTCTAAGGATTGATTACAAGTGCATACTTTCTCCCAAAGCCTGAAAAAAAAGTGTACTCGAGCCCTTAAAGCGGATAGGCTGAAGCTGATTTATTGGGGTGATTTAGGTCTGTTAAAACAAATTTAATTTTGAATACAATTTTATATCAATTAACAGAGTCTCACAAGTGTAGCCATTAAGGAATCTCTTTCCAAAACCAAAGCCAAATATTCAAGATTTATGAGTCTGACTTGCCATATTGGAAGTAACTAATTATTCGTAATGATTCTTTGTACTCTGACAGTGATTATGTATTTTCAGTGCAAATGACTGTGATGAAGCAAGTGATAAAGGCAGCCCCTGTTTGTCGAAGGGACACCAAGCAGTTAAGGCCTGGTAGTTTTAGCAAAGTATTGGGGTAGCAGGGGGAGAAACAACAGACAACTGCTAAGCCCAGCAACTCAAAACCCAGCTTATTTAATATCTTGAAGTATGTTCTAGTGCCTGTCAGAACTGCCATGAAAGCCTGTGGTCCCTTTCTATTGCCTTAAGCAATTTTGTATTCAGTTTATTTATTCTGACCTTTTGGCTGTCCATCCACCCTGGGCAGATAGTCTTTAACTGCTCAAGGCCCCACAGATTCTGCTTGCAGTGTTTGAAACTGACTATGAACCGTGTTTAGGGTAGGAGGAACAACATAGATTTGGGGCCTGATTCTCATTTGCTCCAAGTTTCTTCACCTTAGTCTGATGGCACAGGCAGGGAAAATATAATAGCAATCCTGCTTCTGGTTGCACAGGATAAAGGAAACGTCTCTGGATTACTCTGCTCCAATTAAAGTCCCTGGGAATCTGAAAATGATAGTTAGACCAGGACTGGGTAGATTTTCACATCACCTTGGGCTACAAGGAATACAATAGTGCTGCTTTTCTCCTCTTCACAACTTCCAGAGGAATAGAGCAATAGAGAACAGTCCCTGTTCCAGGAAGGTGTTCCAGCATCAGCGAGGTGTCTAGGGACAAGCCCGTGGTGAAAGCAATGCCATCCTTACCACTATAGTGGCTGCTGTTCTGACGTTGAGCTCACTCCAGCTAGGAACAAGAGTCTAATTTTTGCTCCTCAAAAAACAAAGGCATAGCACGTTGGTCATTAAAATCTGCAGCAAGATGCATGTGATTAAAATGTTAATGTCAATATTGTAATCAAGGTCTGACTCACAGGACAGCTGGTGAGAGACTTGAGCTGTACTGCTTAGCCCCAGCCACCCAATGCAGGCTGGGGCTACAAAAAGGCTGTGCCCCCTTGCACGGCAGGTACTGGTATGCTGGCTCTGAAAAAGGGAAAATAGACATCAAATGCTGGTGCAGTGTTGGTAACTTCAGCTATGCTGGCACTCCAGCAAGAGGAAAGCTTTTCTCTAAATCTCCTTGGTGTCATCCTAGCTGCAGCGGTGTTGCAGAGGTACTCTAGCATCTCTGGCCTGCCCGCTGTGCCGCTGCTAGGTTGCCCTCCTTCCTTGTCTCACTGCCCATCTCCTGCTTCTTTTCGAATTTTCTGTGCTAGCTTCTATCTAGCTGAGTTTTATCCATTTAAGCCTGTGGTAAATTTTGCCTGGTGTTGTCTAAGCACTGAAAGAGCTCTAGTCTGCAAAGCTTCTTTTCAGTAAATTCAGGATTAATGAAGAAGGCCTCTCTATTGTTGGAATGTCTAATACAATTATGAACTGAATGAACGGACTAGGCAGCAGCGGAGGGCTCCCAGGTTTGTGGCAGGGAATTGTCTGTTTTAACATCCATCTGTTTTCATTCCCTCTGATCCATTATCATTCACCTAGAGTTATGACATGATGAATATCATTGTGCAGAGAGGCATTTGATGCTGAGGAGGAAAAAAAAAAAATCACCATAGGTCTGCCTTCTATTGAAAATGTGAAATTGCCTTGGTGGAAGAAAAGGCACGATTGATTCAGAGATGCTGTTTCAAATAGAGGCATCCTTTCACGTGTGGACTGTTTGATTTTGTTAATTCCTTCGGATGACCCCACTGCTGTGTCTTTCGACAAAATATACATATACACGAAACTGGGGGTAACTTTGGATAATCACAGTGCTGCTGAATTTGTGGAGTTAATTGAAAAAAAAAATTGTATTCGTGACTTTCCTCAGAAGGCACCTTTGGTTTACGTTCACAGTGACATTAAACTCCTCTACATAAACATGTAAGCGGGATGAGAATCTTGATGACCCTGCTGACAGGAAATAAAGAAAGGAACTTTACAGGCAATTTCCACTGTCCTTGTTGGTGAGCAAATTTGGAAGTGAATGAAAAAAAGAGAACTAGAAATGCATATTAATGATGGAGGACCTGAAGCACAACGGGACTGAAATGAGCGCTACCAAGAGAAACTGTTATAAGTTCCCCAGTTCATCTTTTTTAACCCTCACGATGTACTTAGGAAGCAACATAGAAATTACCTTGTAAATTAAAGTGCAGCTTCATAAATGTAAAATACCTTATTGAACTCTGTAAATGCTCTTTTCTAGCAAGTGACTCTTAAAGTATTGGTAAAGCAAATACAGTTGTTAAGCTCAATCCATTGTTTAACTGGGTGTATCTAAACTCCAAATCTTTCATTAAAAACCACCCCCTCAGATCTTGGTTATAGCTTTAAAATACCATACACATAAAAGTGATAGAACTGTCCCTTAAAGAAACAGGAAAAAAATTTACCCCACTGGAAATCCAGAGTCCAGCAAAACCCATGGCAGGTAATTGCCCGACTCCTCACTAGCTTGTAATTACCCAAGGACATGGATAGACTTAGCTATCTTCCTTGTTTAATTGGCACACAGAAGGTTATAGGATTTTATTAGGACACAAATGGCACCAATACTGGTGTGACTGAGGCACGCGATGCGTGCTGGACTGTTTGCATTACGGGGCTTTTTACTGCATGGGGGATTTCTACCTTTGGTATTAAATTGCTTATATTTAAATGATGTTTCTATGCTACCTTTTGAAAGGATGACACTTACTGTAACTCTTGTTAAAGTAAGGTAGGGCAAAGCCGCCAGCAGACACCAGTAACCCTTCTAAAAAAGCCTGCTAGGGTCATATAGAAGGAGGCTAATTTTTGACTGCTCTGTTATTACATTTAAGTCAGGATGTAAGGAAGCTGAGGAGAAGGGGGCATCACAGTCCCCATGCCAAAGCCTTTGATGGGTGTGTTAGATGCCCAGCTACCAGCCCACCGCTGCTGGGGCACCGTCCTGGGGAAGCCACCGTCCCTGGCGACGACTGAATGGGAACGCAAGTGGGAGCAGGTGGCCAGAGACTTTCTTCGTTTCCCATACTTCCACGGCTCCCACTAATGCTGAATGTCTTTAATGGATTTTTTCCTGTTTATTTATGAAGCTCAGCGGACTTCTTTAGGTTTTATTTCACAACTTCCTTCTAAGTTCCCTCACATCCAGAAGTGGAGGCTACGCCCTGGGGAAGGCAAAAGCAGCCAAAGATGTAAGGAATGGAGCCAAGTCAGGCAAATGGAGCAAAGCCAGCCGCACACAAGGAAGGGAGCACCCAGCAGTGATGGCAACCTGCAGCAAGATCTGATTGCGTGCAATAAAAGATGGTAACAGAAAGACTAGGTCCTGCTATCATTGCGATACATGGACAGCTGATGCTCTGCGCTGGGGCTCTCATCCAGGCTTCCCTTAGCACTGTCTCTGGGGCTGGGCCACGCACAGCTGCTTGGTCAGCCACCATGCCCATCCCCTTTCCAGGGAAGCACCCGGGGCGCAAGACATGGCTGAGGTGATGCTGGAGAAGGGAGAGGGCCCCAAACAAGAGGGAAAAGGAGGGAACTGCTCCCTTCTCCTGCACTGCGGAGCCCGAATGAAACCTCAGCAAGATGGATGGATGGGGAGCAGGGGGTAACTAACACAAGATGGATGAGCTGGGGGTAATGGACAGGAAGAGCCTCCATTTCTATGACCCAGGCATTCACCCTCAGCCACCCGCACTCTGTGTCCCAGCTCCACCTCTGGCCGCCCAGCTCCTTTGCCCCTTCTCCCTCATCACCAGCTTGTCCCCTAACTCATCCCTTGACCCCCAAATACTTCCCTGGCTTCTCCATAAGCGCCTCCCATGCCCCTCAGCTCCTCCCGTGTCCTCAATCCCCTACTCACCCCTCAGCCTGTCCCTCACCCCTCAAGCCCACCGTTTAACCCCCAGCTCATCCCTAGGGTCGTTCCTTGTCCCCAGCTCATCCTTTGACCCCCAACCCGCCCTTAACTCGTCCCTCGGTTCACGGTTTGACCTCACACCCATCCCGCAGCTCGTCCCCAGGCCGCCCCTCCGCTCGTCCCTCGCCCCCGGCCAGCCTCTCTAGCCGCCCCGCGGGTCTGCCGGCTGAGCTGCCTTCCGTTTCCCGGGGGCTCTACGGGCCCCGCGAGGCGAGGGAGGGGCGAGGGGGGGATCACCGCTCTCCGTAGGGAGGAGGTGCAGGACCCGCTCCGGGCGGGGGGAAACTTTTCCCGGCGGCGGAGGCGGGCCGGGAAGCCCCCTCCTCCCTTCGCTCCCCACTGAGGCGAAACGGGGGAGGGGGGGGGGGGGCGGTCGCGCGGCGGCGGCGGGGCGGGAAGGAGGAGGAGGAAGGGGGGGGGCCGGGGGCACGGCCGGGCCTGCGCCGGGGAATGACGCGCAGCTGGCAGCCCTGCTCATGCGCGGCCGGCCGGGCGGTGCTAGCGCCGCGTCCCAGCTCGGGGAGAATGGGGCGGCATCCGGGCAGCGCCGACTGAGCGGCTTCTGGGGGCCGGGGCTGCGCCGCGCCGCGGGCGGCCGGGCTGGGGCGGGCGGGCGAGCACCATCCGGCAGCGGGCGGCGGCGGCGGGGGCGCCGCGCCGCGCCGGCGGGGGGCTGCGAGCCGCCGGCGGCGCCCGGCGAGGAGGGGTCGGCGGCGGCGGCGGCAGCAGCGGGCGGCGGCGGCGGCGGGCGGCGGCGGGGGCTGCCCAGGGATTGTCTCGCTCGCTCCGCAGCAAGAAAGTTGGGCGGCGAGCGCGGCGGCGGCGGCGGCCCCCCCGCCGCGGTGTGCGGCGGCCGGAGCGGGGCCCCGGAGCGGCGCTGCCCCCGGGGAGGGGGCGCCGCGCCTGGATTATCCCGAGCTGGGTCGAGCCTCCTGGATCTGCCTCTCTCTTCCGCGCCGAGTGAATCCGAGGTGTCCTCGTCCTGATCCAGACAGATCCCCCCCCTTCCTCTTCTTTTTTTTTTTTTTTTTTTTAAATTTTTTTTTTTTAATTTTTTTAAAACCTCCCCTCCTCTTCCCGTCTCTGCTTTTTTTTTTGGGGGGTGGGGAGGGGGGGGGGGAAACGGGGGGGTGGAAATTTGTCAAGGTCATTCCGTGGATTTAATATTTTTTGTGTGTGTGTGTGTGTGTGCGCCGCTCGCCCCACCGCCACCCAGCCTTGCTCTGTGGATTATCATCGCCCTGGATCCGAGGGTCTGAACAGCAGGATTTCTTGTTGTTGTTGTTGTTGATTTTTTATATTTTTTTTTTTCTTAAATAATAATTACTAATTTTTTTTTGAAGGGCTCCGGGGTTTGGAGAGGGGGAAGCGGTGAGTTGGAGGGGGGCGACTTTTCACCTCCCCCCCCGCTCCGTATCCCCCCCCCCGCCCCCACACCCCCCCCCGCGCCCGGCCTTCTCCTTCTTTTTTTTTTCCCCCTCTTCTTTTTTAAAATAATTTTTTATCGTTATTTGTAAAGATTTTTGATTTGCTTCTTCTTCGGCAATGGATGGGAAAATCCGGCAGAGCCGGAGGTCGAGGTCGCAGCGGGACCGCGTGCGGCGGCGGGAGGCGGCGGCCCGCGACCCGCGGAACCAGAGCCCTTCCTCGGGCTCCGAGAAGGAGCCGAGCCCCGGCAAGGAGAACGGCGGCCAGAACTGCACCGCCCCGCGGGGCCCGCCGCCCGCCGCCCGCGCCGCCCGGCCCCCGCGCCGCCGCCGCCGCGAGTCCAGCTCCCAGGAAGAGGACCTGATCGATGGCTTCGCCATAGCCAGCTTCAACACCCTGGAAGCCCTGGAGGTAAGAGCCGAGGGGGCCCGGGGAGAGGCGGGAGGGGGGGGGGGGGGTGTCTCTTCCCTCCCGCGGAGCGGGGGCTGGAGCTTTAGTGGGGGTGGGGGGGGGGGGGGAAGGAACGGGAGGGAAAAGAAAACAAAACAAAAACAACCCCCCCCCCAAAAAAAATATCGAAAAAGGAAGCGCGGCGCTTGGAGGCTGCTGAATTTTGCAAATAGCAATTAATGTGCATTAATCGTGGTGTCAGCCCGGGGGGATCTCGGGGATGCGGTCAGGAGGGTGGCGAGCCAGCCCGGGTGCTCGCAGCCCCGCTGGCAACTTGCTGCACCCCCTCCCTTCCCCAACCTCCCTCCCTCCCTCCTTACCCCCTCCTCTTCTTCCTCCGGCTCCGGTTGGTGTTAACTATCACTTAGGGCAAGTCAAATGTTTGTTTGGGGTTTTAATTGGCTGGCGGAGGGCTGCAAAATATTCCTGGCTTGTTGGGATGGTCCGGCATGGTTGTGAATGGGGAGCTCAGCCCTCCCACCCTCCTTCCTTCCCCCCCCTCACACCCCCCCCCCCCTTTCCCTCGTTTCGAGGAGTTTGTGTTTGCATTGCCAAAATGTTACTTTATCTGTCTCCGGAGATTGTTAGCAAATGGCTAGTGTTTGACATTTTGTGGAAAAGAGATGTTTAAATGGATAATAATCCCTTGGTCGTAATTCCCATTTTTGAAGTAATTGAACAAATTCTTCATCTCTTGTTGACTGTACATATTTTTCTGGTGTTAATAGGCTGGCAAAAAATATTGCTTGTCTAACTTATTACAAACAATATTTGCTGAGCAAATAACTGCCTGCCTTGTCTGAGCTTAGTTAAGCAGAGCAGGAAATTTAATATTTTCAGAGGGGCATTGACAATCCAAGACTTTGGCTTTTGATTTTTGTTTTGTTTGTGTACGAGGGGAAGGAGTGAGTTGTCAAGAGAAAGCACCTACTGGGCATCATGACCTGAATTCCCAGTCAATACAGGCAGCCCTGGTGCCTTTGCCCACTTTCTTCATCACGCTGTGGTAAAAACGTGGGTGAAGTTTTGGGTGCTGTCCCTTCACGAGGTTTCCTGTCACTTAATGTATCTATTAACCCGTGTTACAGTAACGGAGGTTTCTCTGCAGGGTAATGAATAATCTCAGATTTGCCCTGGGATCTCTAAACATCTTTGGCTTGCGCTGTGAGATCCCATTTTGTTTGTGGGCTTCCCTTCTCCCCAGCCCACCCCTCCTGCCACGCAGGCCTCTGGGCTCCTGTGGCATCATGGCTGTGGGGAGCGTGTTGCTCATGCAACCAGTTTCTCCGAGTCTCAGAGAAGCCTCTGCAGAGGCATTAGCAGTGGCCTTGGCCATCTACATGGGTGTCAGGGCAATGAAACCTTGGTTTGGGGAGCCTGGGCTTCTGCTCAGGAGGGACTGTGAGCCCGGCAGTCATTGAGCAGCACCATGTGTGGAGGTACCAGAGTGGTAAGGTGACTTGTGTTAGCTTGGTGATGGCTAGTCTTTGGCCTTTCACGGCATCGTTTGTGGAGTGTTGTCCTAACAGGAAAACCAACTACTTTGTCTACGCAGAACTGATAATGAGGGAGTGATGTGCTTTTGTGTGTCTAAAACAAATGCCATAGACCTGTCTGCATCTTTCTTTTTTTTTTTTCTCCTTTTTCTTTCCTGGGCATGCTCTAAGTCAAATAAGCATCAGCAGATAGGTCCAATTAAACCCCTGAGTCTCTACTGAGCTGTCAGTGAAGAAAGTAAAATTCATCTTCCTGCAGAAATTTTCTACCATGATGAGCACATTATCAGGAAATAGAATTCAAATGATAGTGCAGTCCCTCCAGGGCTGACGGGGAAAACTCCGGGCTTTTCAAATGGGATAAGCCTTGTTATCAAATCAGCCAAACCGTAACCTTGATAATAGGGCATGTGAGGAGAGAAGGTGACCTTAAACTTCTGCCACCCCGAAGTACGTCTGTCTGTGGATGCAGGCACTTATGGGAGGTTTTATTTAAAAAAAAAAAAATCACACATGTCTCTACAAAACCATCCCCTTTTAAACTCTGACAAGCTACTTCAGTACCACCTGGAATTTGCCAGTGCACGAGAGAAACCATGTGCCCTCAGCATCTTGGATGCAGTTGGCACCTGGGAGGGAACACTGTGAGCAAGGTTCACCTGTTTCTTCCAGGGGCTGAGCTAGGAGCTGTGTTGTATTGGCGGTTCTTGGCGAGCCCTGACAATGGGGTGCATTTTGTAAATCCCAGTAGCGTTAAAAAGCAGAAAATACCCTACAGTGTGTGGATTTTCCTATGCGGTGCTGACTTTGACCGTGGGTGATGTTGGGCAGATTTGATGCAGCAGCAAGGGAAGGGGATTGTTAAACCAAGACTACTTTAAAGCAATGTGTGCCCACCTACACGTCTGAAATGACTGGGTCGTCGTGTGTGCAGTGGAGCTGTGTTCTGTAGTGAACTTGACTGCAACAGGTTGTTTTCTTCTGCCTTGGAGGACACTCAGTGTCTATTTGTTTTTAAGAGTGCTTAAAATCTGCTGCGGTCATATTTTGAAAATAAGAAAGAATTGAAACCTCCTATGTTGATGGAGGGGGCAGAAGGAATAAAAGCGAGTACTCAGCCTAGGGACAGTACTGAACTAAGAAAGTCTGTGTTATTTAATTTCTAATCCTGAAAGCAGCTTTTGTTGCCTCTGTGGTAGTTGTGATCCTGTCTCGTGCTGTTCTTCTAGGTTGGTTTGTCACTTGATGTGACAGTGAGCTGTGATTACGTTTAGCAGGCTAGCTAAGCTTCGGGCTTCTCCTTGGAAGTGAAATTTCTCAGTGGTTAGGCAGAACTTAATGGTAGAAACATTCGGGAGAGGTAAGGTGATTTTCTTCTTTGTTTCTCTTTTATCTTAAAATACTGTGAATTCCCCATCCCACTGAAGAAAATTCTCTCTGCTGGTGTTCCTGTGAGTAAAGGGTGCTTTACAGAGTAAGCATCTAAGTTCTTCATTTGTGCTGACCTGGAGGTATGAGCAGTTAAAGTTAATACTGAGGGATGGCTTTATGAAGTCTCGTTTAGCTCTTTGTGAAGTTTAAGAGCTCTGGGTTTTTGGTTTAACTCGTGGCAGTGTTTCCTTTGGCACTTGTCATCTGAACCTGTAGCACATTGTTTCTGTGATACTTGTGACTTGCAGATCCCCTATCCTGCTGTCTTTCACGTAAGGACAGAGTTGATGGTATGTATTTTTAAATTAAGGAATAAAGCAATCCCCTGGACAAACTGGCAGCAGTGTGTTTCTGCAGATAAGAAGTTAAAACCTCCTTTCATTTCCTTCCACTGAATCTTCCTGTATAACCCCAGCTCCAACTCAGGTTACACACAGCTGATGGGTACGTACGTAGTGGTGGTTTGTTTTCTGTAATACTCAGCCAGCAAACACTACTTTGGAGTTAACAACCTGGAAACTTAGTTTGCCCTGACCTGCTGGCTTGAGGTGGTCAGCAGGACAGGCAGCTACTGGAAAGCCATTGGGTGATGATGCTGCCCAGGAGGTGGTTCCAGCACTGGGGGTCAGAAAAGCTGGTGGGCTGAGAAATGGGGGATTTCTTGCCGCCTTCCAAAATGAATGGTATGTATGTGAGCATGTGTGTATATTCATTATGTTCAGACGAAGCTGCTAATTATTCTTGAAGGTGATTGGTGAATCAGAGCGAGAGAATCTAAATGAGTGAGTCGGTAGTTGAGGGCTCTCTCTGATCATAGCTATTCCTTTCAAGTATGAAAAACAGCACTAAAAGGGAACTTCATCAGAATGTTAATGAATGCGATCTTTGAGAGCAATTGTTCTCCCAAAGTAGTTGGAAAGACAAGGGGTTGTGTTTTCTTTTTGGCTGTTGTTTATCATTTTTACGGATTCCAGCAAAGCTTTGGAACGCTGGGCGGAAATTTTAACTTTCCTGGGGTGTGTGTGTGTGTTATGGGGTTTTTAGGAATGTTTAACCTATTTATAGAGTTGCGGAGAATCCGCTCCCAGGCATGCATGGAGTGATGTGTAGTGCAGAAGTAGATCCCTGAGCTGAAAAGAGGCAGACCTTGACTTCATGCACATCATGTTGAAGCCCTGATGCTGCCTGTAACAAGCTGAATTGGGGCCCAGCTGCATCTGGTCACAGACCCTAAGGAGATTAACGCTTTGCCCACTCTTACTTTTGTTTGTATCCGGAGGTCTGGCTGTGCTAAATCACAGTCGTTCTCTGCTGTTTGCACTTGAGTGTAGCAGAGCTTAGAAAGCCTAATGGTGATAGTAGACTTCTGGACAGAATCCATAAGTTCTTCAGCTGTTATCGTGATAAGGCTGTTTTCACATGCGTGTTGTACACTGTGCTGTTACTGTTGCTCTGATCTCCCAGAGATAAGAAAACCAGTGTATTTAACTGCAGCTTCCTGTTCCAAAGGTTTTGTGCTAGTTCCACTGACCTAGCTATGTAGCTTTTCATTTATCGTTGTCACTGTGTATGGACTTGGCAGTTTAGTTTTTTCCATAGCTAGTCTTATGTCTTAAAAATTTTAAGTATTTTTCCCTTCTACTTAATCATCAAGTGATGGTGTATCAAGTTAGTGTTTGTGATGGCCGGCTCTTCCTTTAAAAAAGCACTCTTAACCTCAGGAAAGCTAAAGATTTTCTGGATGGTGCTCTAAAGGCTCTAACAAGCCTTCGGGAAAACCAAAAGGCATTTAGTCTCCATTGATTTGTTCTCCTAGCTGTTGATGTTTTGTATCCTGTCCAAAGTAGGTACTTAAGGTAGTTTTATTGTGGTTAATGCAGAGCTGAAGCAGAGGGTGAGCTCTGGGAAGCCTGAAGTACCTGCTCAGGTGGGCCAGGAGCTGAGGGGAGCTGGGTTCCCTGCAAACTGTGATCGGCTGGTGGGCGGTGATGGAGAAGGATCCAGCTCTTTCGCTGGGGTTGGGGATCTGTGCTCATCAGTGAAACCTGCTGGAATCAACGGGTGCATTGCGTGTAGGAGAGTGAGCTGCACAGCAGGCGATGCCTGCAGCCTAGGTCACAGCACCATTACTGCATCAGACATGTCTGCGGTGGCATTGCAGAAAGGCTATGGCTGGCTTGCTTACCCCCAAGTCTGTTACAGGACTGAGACTGTGAGAATCCCAGTTGAGTCTGGGGTCACCCTCCTCCCTACCTGGGGTCCCATAGCGAAAACTGACTCCATCTGTTTGGGGTTTTTGAAAGACCTCTTAATATCTTACCAAGCTTTCCAAAATAGTTTTTTGTGGCATAACTGCTCAGCTTTTCTTCAGCAGTCTGAAACCTGGGGTAAAACAGGAGATGAAGCTTGCTACAAGTTCAAGTGGACCAACCACCACACAGATATTCAGAAGACAAGTTATAATTAACTAAAAAAAAAAATTTAATATATAGTATTTAAGAACAGTAGGTACTCTGTATTGCACACCTAAGATTTTTTTTTATAAAGGAGTTACAATGAAGTTAGTGTTCCACTTCACCCAAAGAAAGGATGATATTGGGTCCAAATTAATGTTAACTTGCAGTAGTATATTTGACTTCTTGTCCAGTAAGAGCTGAAAACTTTACTGTCCTCTCAGAAAGCTAACACCATGCACTTTTAATCATTTATTTCACCTAGTTCACAGAAGGAACTTCACAATGTTGCTTTCTGGGAAAACAGTGAAGAAGGGAGCTGGGCAGGGCAAGATGAGCCTGGTGTATTTCACTTTGTTTCTTTGATAGATTCCTGCTTGCTCTGCAGAAGGGCTGATGTATCACAGGACTCTGCCCCTTTCAGAATTCATATAGATACAGAGATGCAATACCCAGGCTGCAGGCAGTTGTGCTGATAGGAAGGTTTTGGGGTGTGTAGTTTGGTTTTGGTGTGGGCTGGGTGGTGTTTTTCCCTTGGTATCTTCCCGTTCCCCCATTTTCTGTTTCTTGGAGTGAGGTGTTGAACTATCCAGGCTGCGTCAGGCTTAACTAGACCTGGTGGGCTTTGCATGCATAGATATCCTAAACTGTGTGTCACCTTGGCTGGGGAAAGCACTGCCAAAATGCCCTTCCTGCTTCAGCCCCTGTAGCAGCTGGTCTTCACCCTGGTGACAGGTAAATCCTGTAGTTTGCCTGTGCTACTGCAGCAAGTGCTTGAGAGGGACCCATGTCAGCAGAACTGAACTTTCCTGCCTGGTGCAGTATTTTTTTAAAATAAAACTTTGAAATACAGTACGGGGGACGTGCTTCTTGGTATCAGTTGTGTGTGAACATCCAGCTGTAAGTGAGAACAATTTCCAATTCACTGCACTTTAATGCCTCCAGTTTATCACAGTAAAGGTATAAAAGAGTTTTATGTAGGTGAAGTGGCTCTTGCAATTTAAATTTCTTCTGGCTCTGCTGTGTTCAGCACAATGGGCGCTGTGACCACTCCGGCCACGCTCCTCACTTAAGAGAGCTGGAGCACTATTTTACCAGTCCTGTTCCCTCTCCCTGTTTCGTTTCCAAACCTAATGAGCTATTAAGAATACTGCTTGGATGCTGAAAGGAGAATTGCTCCTTATGTTATTAATCCAAAATGCTTAATATGGAAGAGAGGGTTAAGCAGCTTCTGAGCCGGCTAGGCAAAACCTGACTGGTTTAGTTGTTGGTCCAGTTCCTCTGGTGCAAGCAGTTGTGAAAGCTGGGCAGGTACGAACTGAACCGGCTGCAGGGCTCTCCCACCCTGTCCCAGCCAGGCCAGCAGATGTGTTGAGCTCTTATGACAGGCAAATGGGGTACATGTTGGATTTTTGTAGCTTAATTATTTTGTACTGAGTGTCTGGATTCTGCATTGAGAAATACCTGGTTCAGAAATGCATCGTGCGGCGGCAGCTATATACAGTGTTTGCATGATCCAGGATGAATGGAGAGCGTCTCCTTTGTAGCTCTGCCTTGCTTCCAGCCAAAAAGGGACTAAACTTCAACAAAAGTTGCATCTGCAAGGTCAGTGGTTGGCATGGATAAAGGGATTGAAGGGATCAAAATGATTTCCCTGCGCTACTGGCTACAAAACATGGGCTTATGGCACCATTCCTGTCTCTCCCTTTGTGCTCAGAGCAAAGCTTTTTTAGTCTTGTACTGGCTATCTATAGTTGTGCCACACAAACGTGGCAATTTGAAGTCAAATGCTCTATTTTGGGGACGGCTGGGCACTGTCAGCAGGGCAGGGAAGTGATGCTTGGGTTCCTCTCCTCTGTCCAAAGCCTGTCTTGCTCTCTTCTGAGTGGGCTGTCATAGAGACACTGGGGGGAAGGAACAGTAAGGAAAAATATATATGTGGTGCATTTTTACTTGTAGTCCAAATGTGACGTTTATGGTGTTTGTGGCTGGATATCACTGCATTATCTTCTCCAATAGATGCTCTTTGTAGTCGTGTAAAAATATAACTGTAATTCTTTGGATTTTTTTTTTCCCTCCAGTTTTAAATATAGATTGGTTTATTCTGATGCTAGTGTATCCCTTGATCTAGTCGGCACTTAGGAGATGCTTAGGTTAGAAGGAAGCCTGCTGCCTGAGTTGGGACACATGATAATTTAGGCTTCCTTCTGTTCAGCAGGCTGTGGTGACTGACAAGGTCGCTCCTTTAACCCCTCCGGGTGGGTACTGAGGCTGTAGTTTCTTTCCTGGTAGCTCTCAGTTGCACAGAGGACCTAAAACCCCAAAGAATTTTAAGGGAAGAAACGTCTCGAACCTTACAATGGCATCGAGTGCATCAGCTCATAAATGTATTATTGCTGTTGATTTTTTTTTGGTGGCTCATAACTGTCTCTTGTGCTGCTGTCAGAGGATGTGCAGCCTCTTTATTCCACTTAGCCTGAGCACATACTTGCACTCAGGGGGAGCGAGACTCAAGATAGTATGCAGCTAAGAGATGTTTATGGAATCAGTCAAACTTGATATAAAATAATTATGGTGTTTTGACAGCTTGTTAATAACCTGCAACCATTGAAAGAAATGGAGTTGTGGTGTTCTTGGTCCTTGATGGAACCTTGGCATTTCTTTCAGATTGTAAAATTAAAGAAAAAATGTGAAAGCCATTAAAATAGTTGGATGTGGTGCCTGGGAAAAATGATGGGCTGCTTAATTGAAAAAACGCCTTTTTCCGGTTGAAGTTCACTGCAGTTCAGTTCTGCCTGTTTACCCAGTATCTGGAATGGAGAAGAGGGTTGATCCCCCCAAAATCTGTCTGGGAGACGGTTTTGGGTGTCACTTGGTTCTTCATCTTATCTGTGAATGAAGTGGAAGGAAATCCTAGCGAGCATTAGACATGAGAGAAAAGTCTTGTCACCTGTAATGACTGAAATCCCCTGAAGTGTTGCCAGCGTGTACTTTAGGAATCATATAATTATATGATTATTGAAAGAGACATAAAAGACCTCATGGCAAAAACCTTAGAAAGGGGGAGGGAGGGAATCCATATGCAAATGAAGATACACAGAATTTGCTGTCTCTCTCTTTTTTTTCCCTAGTTATTTTTCAGTCCAAAGCTCCGTAATTGCTTTTATGGGGATTACTTAATAAAACTGGGGCATGCAAAGGAGGGAGAAATTCTGTATGCTGTGTGACAGGGTTGGCTCACAATCCCACAGAATTGGAGTCAAAAGGGACTACTTGTTTTAAAAGAAGTCGGACAAAGTAGGTTTTCTCCTAATAGAAAATAGCTATTTGTTGTAACATTATCCTAGAATAAAAGTGTTTTGTGGTCTGGCGGTTAGCAGAGGGGTCCGGAAGTCAAGATAACGGGGTTTTCTTTCTGACTCCACCACAAGTTTCCTCTCTGAGCTCCAGGCAAGACTTTTCATTGCTGCCTGCCTTGTGCTGGCTGCTTGGGTACCTGATGGGAGCCTGGATTTGCTGCTCCTGGAGACTCATGTTGCCCCTCTGACGTGAGGGAACTGTCTCTCAACCCCAGCAGGGCTTGTGCATGAGGTGATGGAGACCCTCGACTCAAAACAGCTTGCACCTTCTGTGCTCAGGAGCCATGGCAGCACTCCCTGTTTTATTTTGTTAGGGAGTGGGGATATGCTTGTCTGGCAGTTTTCTCCCAGGGATGGGTTTTGCACGAGTGTGAGCACAGCACGCTGTGATGCTCCCTGTGGCTGTGTGCTGGGTGTTATAATGGGGGCTGTGTACGTGCGTTGGTGTCTTCTGGCCTCGTTTGTCACTTTGGTAGCCTGCAGCCAAAGTGGAGATCTTCCTGCGTGAACTTCTAGTGAGATGTTTCCCTTCTGCCCCACCTCAGGTTCACGTGTGGTGTGTGAGCGTCTTTCACGTGGGCTGTACTGACCAGTGCAGTGCCCCGCTGGGCGTGCTGTGCTCTGGGTACCCCTGCAAGCATCATGTTAGTATGAGGCTTTCCGAGCTCTAGTTTTCTATCTCCTCTTAGAGTTACAACCCAGGCTATGACTTAGGGCTTCTGAGTTTCTCCTAGCCTTCGTCAGTCCTTGCTGATGCTCTGGATTTATAATCCTGCTTACAGGAGCACTCATTGGTGCATTTGCAGGAAACTCCTGATGTAGAACAGACCTGTATCTCAAGAGGGGTTTGTTGTGAGATAGGCAAAGCCCTTCTTTATTTCTCAGACTTAACTAAAGCACTGGGTACATTTGAAAAGATAGGAGACACCCCCACTTCCCTGCCATACTGCTATTAGTGTCAAGTTTTGGAGTATTTTGCAAGATGTCTCCAGGAAAAGAAGAGTACCGTTTACTCTGGTATTCTACTTGGGAGCTAAGTAGTACCAAGTTATGATGGGAGTTTGATAATGTGATTTTTAGCTGAAAATGACAATGAGTTTCTAACCAGATGGATTCTGTAAGTCTCCTGCTATCACCTCATCCATCAAACTCTGCAGATGTCTGTATGTTCATTATAACGTGCACATGGTGATGTTGATTACACCAAACAAACTGCTAACCCTGTTCAGGCCCAAGGAATGATCTCTGAGCAGCCCCCCATGTGTGTTTGGTGGTGAGGGGAGTAGTGGCTGGAGCATCCTTGTTTGCAGGCTGGCCCTGCAGGTACCAGATGGGAGCTTGGAGTTGAGCGAGTTCCTTGGATCCTTTTCATGACTTTGACATCCCAAAATCCCACTGACATCTCTGATGCTGTTTGTATCAGGAGAAGGGTTAATGAAACAGAAATGGGCTGCACATGGTCTGTAACTTGATTTCATACAGCTCATGACATTTTTTCCACTTCGTTGGATGACACTAAGTCACATCGAGTATGTGACTTAGAAATTAAAATTTTATCTGCTTCTAGGCAAAAGTGTTTGCAGGGCTCGATCAGAAGGAGGTTCCCATGCTTGTTAGGAAGTCATCTGTTTAAGTTTTAGGCTTTTTGCAAGAGCTTTTCAGCAGCTGTGGGATAGGAGGTTGTCTAGAATCTTGTGGTAACATCAAACCTAATTGCCTTAGAAAATGAGCTTGTGTTCGGCAGGGGTGGGACATGCCACTTCTGAAACAAAGATTGTAAACTGCTTTAAGGAGGGGGGGGGTATGTAAACTAAACTCCCAGGTGATACTTCAGATTAACAACTATATGTAGGTTTTGTTTTTAAAAGAATTATTTCTTTAGTTGGCCTTACTTTAAAAAGTAAACTGTTTACACAAGCTGTTTCCAGACAAAGTATCTTTGGTTTCTTAGCTTCAGCAAGGTTGTGTCCTGAGAAACCCATTGATGGGTGGGTTCTGAGCATATTGCCTGGTTTTCCTCCACCCATGAGGAGCTCAGCGTTGTCATCGCTGGGTTTATGAAGCTCCTGGTCTCTAGGCATGTGTTGCTCTTGTGCTGCGGCTCCGAGGCAAGCCACGCTACTGGATTTTAAACTCTTCAAATTATTTCTCTTGATGGAATCTGTTGTGTTGCTCAGGTGAGGCAGGAGTGTGTGGGGTCTTGTGGGCGGGTGCTGAAGCTTGCTTGTGGGACAGGAGTGAGGTCTTTGCCGCTTCCCTGGTGTGTGTTTCCTGGTCAAAATACACCCGTGGATTTTCTTTGTTGCTGCCAACATGAATGGTGCAGACAATCCAGGGTCAGGCTTGTCATGGTTGGGTTGCTGTGTTTCTGCCTGAAGGTCAGCTCGCTGGGACTCACTAAACAGCTGTTTGCTGATGGGCTGCGGGTTGCACTCCTACCCTGCCTCTGGCTGCCTGTCTTCAGGGTGGTGCTTGGGGTGAAGATACGTGGCTCGCACAGGGTGTGTTTTGCAGAACATTCTCTAACTGTGTTTGTGAGGTCGGTACAACCTGTAAGGATATTGCTTTGACCTCGGAAAGGACAGAATGTAAATCGCTGTGTTTATATCTGTGCTCAGTACAATGTGCTATTCATCCAAAATCAGATTATTTGGTTTATTTTATGGTTTGTGTGTATTGGCAGAGAGATTGGTCCTTTCTTTTTAACTCTTATTAGTGACTGGGCAGTTTTTTACCTCCATGTGCTGTACCAGCAGGACGGGAAGACAGCCCCTTTGTGCGTGGCGGTGTTGGGAAGTGAGCGAGCAACACTTGAGTCGCAGTGAAAGGGGTAAACCCACACCCTGCCTCTCTCAAACTTGGACCCAACTGATCCAGCTTTCAGGAAGCGTCAGATCTGGGCTGAATGGAAACATGTAATTCTGATTTTCTGCCAGCTGTCAGTGGGTGAATTTTCAATGCTTTAGTGTGCTTACCTGGCCAAAAGGAGCAAGAACTGAGGAGGGAAGGTTTTTGTCTTAAGTGATAGATGAATTAATTTTCTTTCACACCTCTCCTTTTGTGCATGTGTGTGTTAAAATTCCCATTCCCTGTTTATAAATGTTTAGCAGATGAAGTCACTGGTGTTTTTCCTAGAATTACCTTTGCAAGTTTCAGAACATAAGCAAAATGTGATTTTTCACTCGGTCTCTGCTGAATACTGTAGGAATAATGAGCCTGTGCCTAAAGCATAAACCTGACACACAAACCGTGCCAGCAAGAACACAGACCTGGGGGAACAAAAATACCAAGCGTAGCATCCTTGGGTATATTTCAGCGTTGGGAAGGGATTAATCATGGTGTAAAATGGGCCTTTCTGATGGCAGGGAGCAGAATGTGAGTGTGGGGTCTCCCTGTGATGCTCTGGGAACAGCCTGCTTCTGGAAGTGCAAAGGCACAAGGGTGGGATAGGCTGACTTTGGGGCTTCACGGCGATCAAGCCTTTCCAAAAAGTGTGTATGCTGGTGTCTTGTAGTGTATTCCCAGTGCTGGTGAAAGGAACACACATAGGCTGGAGGTTTCCCAGTGGGTGAATCAACATCCCCTTGCTTGTGCTTCCCAGGCAGCTGCCAAGCTGCAGACATTCACATGTCTCTCTCTGGGGGCTGCAGATACCTTTCAAGAAGGTCAGAGCTTGGGTTGCAGCTGCTTTGCAAGGTAAAGCCTTTGCAGTGACATGCAGAATACTTTAAAAAATTTTTTTAGACTTTCTAGCTCTTCTAATTTTATGGCATCAAGCTTTAAAGCTGAATGAGCTTTAAATATCATCAGTGTTTAACAGCATTTAATCTTTCTGGTTTGCTCAGAACAAAGAAATAGTGTTGTGTTCTTTTCAGGCTGTGGTCATTGAAATGGTTGGTTTCTATTTTTAAATAATAATTTTGGGTGCCTACTTCCTTAGTGCTGCTGCTACTCCTTGTAATGTTGAAAATTCATCCTTTGCCCCTACTCTTCTTAATGTAGGTTTTGCTAAACATCATTTAAAAGTGTGTGTCTAAAAGACCTAATTAGTGTTGATATTTCATTATCTGGGGTTTTTAAAATAGGACAGCTGGGTATCAGCACTGCATGGGAAGAAAATGGAGCCTCTACCCAAAGTAAATGCATGTAACTTTAATTGGGGGTGGGGGAGAAACCACCCTAAAACTTCAGACTGAATTATCTGTTGGTGTGATGCTCGTCCTGTGCCCTGTGGAGGGAAGAGGGAAAATGGTATTTAATTAGTGCTTAAGTGAGGCTGTACTTTGCTTTATGGTTTTAGAAAAATCTGCCTAGGCCAACACATCCAGGCTGGGGTGGATATCTGTTTGGTTGATATTATTTCAAGTCTGATAAAGCATTGTTCACACCTTCTTGGAATGTAGTACGGGAATAAACTGGAAACCCAATCTCCTTAGCACTGCGTGTTGCACAGACAGGCCGTGCTCCGATACAGGGATTTATTTCATGCATGGCGGCCTAGACACGAAACAAATGTGTAGAAAAGGGAATTATGTAAAATTGAAAGTGACAATTATGCAAACACTGCAGTTGAAGTAAATTCTTCTCTTTTTCCATGTGCTCGGCTTCAGAGCTAGCGAGCAGCGTGTTGGGGTTTTTGGTCTGTGTGTTTGTCATATCTCTCATCTCAGCCGCTTCTTGTTTCATTTCTTTACTCCTTTCTTTTTTTTTTTTTTTCTTTTCACTTTGACCTTATTTTCCCTTTTGTTCCATGGAGTCATTCAATCTTTGTACTGTGGAGTTTGTTTACCTTGCCAGAGAAAACGTTAGCACCCTTCCATCTAGGAGCCCAGGGCTGCCATCCTCAGCTCCATGCCGCACAGCACCCTGTCCTTTGCTCCATACTGGGGAACGTGGTGACTGATGGGGTCCAAATCCCTTTATTAAAATCTTTTTTCTTTTAATTTCTTTTTTTTTAAAGGAAGGGGTAGCTGGTAAGGGAAGAAACGAGCTGTGAAAATAGCACTGTATTTAGCCAGACACCCTTTTGCAAAGCTAAACGACTTGATCTTCCACACTGCTTGCTGATTCCCACGCTTGCAGAAATACGGAGAGGGAGCTGGGGCTGTGATCACTTAAATCTAATATAAGTACCTGTTTCTGCTGAAGGGATGGTCCTTTCTGGCCCTGGCTGCTTGTCCCCATTACCTTCCTCATGCCAGTGCTAGCATTTATGCTGCCAGGAGAATTAATGCCCTGGTTCTGTTATCTGGCTCGCTGCACAGCCATGCAAATGCCCTTCTGGCACGGGGGAGGCAGGACCCAGGGGAGGGGGGATGCAGATCAGATGTATATTGATTAAAGAAACACTGCAGATATGGCCTGAGCCTTTGTAGCAGGATTATAGCTACACATTCTTTCTGTGTTTTAGGCCATCTTCTGAGTTGGGGGTCCGCTGAAATGGTTGGCATAAATTGATGGTGGTGCTGGAATGACAGTGGTGTTGGTCAAGCTTGCAAAGTTGGAATGATGTCATTTACCAGGCAGCAAGGAGTGGTTAAGGGTAGAATGGATTGCTTCTAAAGAGAAAGCTTCACTTGCAATTTAATTGCTCTGAAAACCTGCTTTCTGCCTTGCTTTCACTTTGTTTCAATGTGACAGGGAGAAAGGAGAGACAAGCTTTGTGCTTGGTCTGGTTCTTGGAGTGGATGAGGTATCTGACCTTCCTGATGGTTGGTGACTAGGAGTAGCTCAGTCTGTAAATGGCATTTGTAGCTCAGTTCACACAAGAACTCCTCCTTTTAGCCTTCTGTTGCATTTTTCTCCTCCTATCTTTCTATACTGTGTCCTGTGCCTGTGTTGTAGAAAGGAGAAGCCCGTTTTGGAAGCAGTGTGTCCCATCAGTGTCATTTTCTCTGCTGTAATCCCACATATGGATTGAAGAAAGTGTTGGGAGGATAAGATCAGTGTTTCAGCCCAGTTAAACTCTGCCTGTGCTGCAGAAAATGGTTTTCAATGGAGGCTGGATGTGTAGTGGGGGTGAGAAAATTGTACATAAATTGTACAAATTTCTAAATAAAAGGCATTTAATTGCATTAAAAGAGGGGGAGGGACCCTCTTGTGTGCACATCAGAGACTACAGTGAGCATGAGTAACCTCTGTGGCACAGTAGTCATTGACCTTGTCAAATCATGCCATTGGAGGTCATATGTGGTGAAGTGGGTTGCCACAGGGGATTAGCACATCTGGGCAGAGGGGTTTTACATCTGCGTGTGCATGCCAAATCCCATCTCCAACAGCACATATGTATTCATCTGAAAGCACAAGGAAAGAGAAGATGGGAAGGCACCTGCCAGACATGCACAGGAGAAATCTGTGCAGCCAGGGGGTTTTTTGCCCCCAGATACAGGGGAAGGGCTGGTTGGTTACACCCTGGACTCCCAGCTCCAATGAGAAGATGGACTTGAAATGTAACTTTAAGAAACCTGCAAGTTTCCCTTGGTAACCTTGTACTTAAGTGGTCTTGGATACAGGTCTGGGTGTTTTGCCTCAATTTCCCCATGAATTTCACATGTCAGATGTTCTTTTCCATCCTGCCTCCACCTGTTAGCTTGGCATGAGCAGGTACAGCTTCGTGCAGGTGGGAGGCTGATTTGCTCGTGTACTTTTTAAGGTCAAGCATTTGTGTTTTGGGCTAAAAATACAAATAGAGGATTATGTTCTGTTACAGAAGATAAGAAATTACAGTGGTATGTAGACTCTAGACAGTAAGAGTTATTGGGCCCATTTCACAGGTGGGGATGCCTGAAGCACAAGGAAAATGAACAGCTACTAGCAACAGTTTGCTCTGTGCCTAGAAGGGAGAATATTCAAGGCTTCAACTTTTTTATTGAAGTGTTTCATAGAAAGTTTGCTGGTGTGGTATCCTTGAAGTCTAAAGGTTTGTGTGTGAGGTTTTATACAGACCTGTTCTGCTTTGCTCCCTATATTCTTCTACAAATCTACCTCAGTTGATTGAATTTCATGCCGAGCGAAGAGGCCATTAAAAGAAAGTTACTGATACCTCTAGCAGTGAAGTAGCTGGTATCTTAGTAGGGAAAAGTGGCGTTACAGTTCAAGCAAGCTATTCTGTCTTTGCCAGTAAGGGAAATCATTTGTCACTGATTTCCACTGCCTCCTGGATGAGGGCAGAAACGACTAATGCTTTGCTCCTTGCCTTAGCTCTGAGGACCTGCAATGAAACTGCTTGTAGCTACTGAAAGACTAAATGGCATTGAGTTTTTGTACTTGTGCTAAATTTTCATTAGGCAGGGACATGAGAGTTCTGCAAAGTTGTGACTTTCAGAAAGTACTGTTGACATGATGCTGAAGGTCTGTTTTTGAGGCTACTCTGTTTGGGAGACAGTATGTGTCCTGATGACAAGTGGTGTTGCTGACACACACAGCAGAGATGCAACCCATGCTGGTGGCTTCAGTGCTGGTGGCTTCTAAGGCTCCTTCGGAGGGGGGACAGTTCCCTACACAGGTCCTTTTAAGACTGCTGGGGATAGCTGTGTGTTACTTAGTCACCTTTAGAAGCTGTCCCTTCCCGCTGGGGACTGTGGAGCACAGAAGGAAGTCTGGACCTGTTGCAGCCAGGGTGGAGCTCTGGATGGAGCCTGGGTTCTCCTGCTTCCCTCTTCGTTGCACTACTTACTGTACCATATTGCATTTGAAATACTAGGTTGGACTTGGGAGAATTAAGTGGTGCAATTATGAAGCGGAGGAAGAAACACTTATGTGGTGGCTGTGATAGATTAGTCATTTTGTACCTCCAAATAGCCAATTATTCCTCTGACTGGCTTTTATCTGACCAATTTGCATGTGCAGTCATGGTAACTGGTTTGCAGATTAGGTGCAGAATTTCACGTGGATCTGATGTCGCGTTTTGGTCTCGTATGCTTGGTGCTCCCTGGAAGGAAAAAGCACGGATGAGGGTTTCTCTGTAACCGATTACCATTAGCTGCTTTGTATTTTTTCGCTCTCAAAGCCTTTTCACACTCAAAGGAAACAAGATGGCTCACTTTTATTGTAGTCTTTTCTTTCTTTCCTTTTTTTTTTTTTTTTTCCTTTTAAATATCTGACAGGATGATGTAAAATGGTCCCGGCTCTGAGAAGCTGCAGCACAGATTTCATTTGTATTGGCGTTCTCGGCTGCGTAGTTTGAGAACACATTGTTCAAGGGCTGGGAACTTGCTGGAGCTGCAATGTATTTCAGAATAGATATGAAAGGGGGGAAAAAAAGAAAGAGCTGGAGGAAAGAAGGAAAAATAAACTGAAGCAGCATGGAGTGACCAAGGGGTGAAATCCTGCCTTGCTTGAAGCCGGTGTCAAAACTCTCAGCCTTGGCTGGCGCCAAGTTTCCATGTCTGCCCTCTGGTTTTGATCTTAACTCCACCGGTGTGCTGAAAATTAACAAACGGTAATAGATTTAATATTGTACGCCCAGAGAGTTAAGTGAAATCTTAATTTGAAGAATATTAATTATTCAGGTAGCTGAATTCTGCTAGTAGGTTAAATGTAAGCTCTGTTTCTGTCGGAGACTTGTGTCAATTTAGTGTGCTGTGGACTTTGTAGAATCTCTGATATGCGAAGTCTTTGAAGTGGAGAAATGGTCTAAAATATTTGCCAACAGCCAGGTAGCTTTTTTAAAAGCTTCATTTGCTTCAAATAAGCGAACCTTTTTCTTTAAAAACAAGCAAACAAAAACAGTTTGCAAGTGCAAGAATAACAAGCTACTTTCTCAAAGCCTTTTTTTTTCCCCCCTTCATGTGGGCTCCAGCAACTCAGCTGTAGTTACCTTGGTCTCCAGTGCTGCTAAAGACAAATTAAGCTAATAAAACAGTATCTCGCAACATCATAGCAAATAAATTAGCTAATCTGTATGCAAGTTTCTTGCTACGCCAAATTTAAACTGCTTAAGCATTTCCGCTTTTGATGAGAGGTAGAGGCTTTATAAATGTAATCTTTTCAAGGGTCTGTGAAACAATGCCTTGTCAGATGTTTGGCAGTCTTCTGCTGGAATTACGGAATAAAGATTGTAGGTTGAAGTATTTTAAGGAAAAATATTTCTTTTCTTGTGATATCTTCATCTTAAACTGGTGGGTTCCAAGGAGGTGGTCCTATCTGCCTCCCTCCACATGGTCTTATCCAAGTTGTGTCCGGTTCTGGGCTTCCTGGTGTAAGAAGGACAGGGATCTCCTAGAGAGAGTCCAGAAAAGGGCTACGAAGATGATTAAGGGCCTGGAGCATCTATCCTATGAGGAAAGGCTGAATAAGCTAGGACTGTTCAGCCTGGAGAAAAGAAGACTAAGGGAAGACATAATTGGTGTTTATAATTATCTTAAGGATGGGATGCAGGGGAAATGGCCAGCCCCTTTTCAGTGTCTGTGGGGACAGGACAAGGGGCAATGGCTGCAAGTTGGAGCACAGGAAGTTCCACACCAACATGGGGAGGAACTTTTCCCCAGTGAGGATGAGGGAGCCCTGGGACAGGCTGCCCAGGGGGTGTGGAGTCTCCTTCTCTGGAGAGATTCCAGCCCCGTCTGGACACCGCCCTGTGCAGTATGAGCTGGGGAGCTGCTTTGGCAGGGGGGTTGGACCCCATGAGCTCTCGAGGTCCCTTCCAACCCCTACAATTCTGTGATTCTGATTCTGTAACTTTATTGGTAGCTGAAGGAGTTTCTTGTTTTCAGCTAAAATAAAGTGTGTGGCCATGCACATCTGTGCATGAGCATGTGTGTTTTACCTCCCCTGTGTACTTACAAATAGTTGGACCTGTCTTGGATTCCTTGTGAGCTCCTGTTTGTTACTTTGCCTGTTCTTTTGGGCTGATCTCTGATGGCACTACACTTTTTTTTGAACAGAGAAGCCCCTGGTTGTGCCTCAAACCTGCTGTTCAAACCAGTGCAGGTGCACAAGCACTTTGCTTAGGTCCTTGGAGATGTATAAACTTGTGAGGCTTTTCATGTCCTGCTTGCTGAACATCAGTGTGTAAGTTTTATTAGAAGTGGGTGCGAAACTTAATCCTGGTGAGTATTTTCTGTGCAGTAGTTGCTCAGGAGCACAGCTGGGGCACAAGGGAGCCAGGCTGGGCTGGAAAAATCAGAGTTGAAAATTGGGGCATGTCACTTTTTCCCCTGTATAGATAAGTTATTTAATATCTGTCCCTCTGTTTCTTCTGTAAAAGAGGGATAACTTATCTCACAGTACTTCTACTGCTTAGTAGTTGTAAACCCTGCATGCGGGATCTTTTTGATAGGGAGTGCATTAAGATTAAAGTACAGTGTTCTGTTCTGAAGAGTTTGAGGATGAAATTTATAGGAAACTGTAAGCTGTGTGTTTGTTTATGATAAAATTGGGAGATGAAGTATAAAGGAACAGACGGGGTACTGGCCGTGTAAACTTGCAGCTTTACATTACAAACAGGCTCTTGTTTGTGGTGATAAAGGCGAGAAATCCAGTGTATTCTACTAGCCTACAAAAAGCTATGTGGGGTAGAGCTTCTAACTCCTAACTCTGTAAAAATGAGCTTATTCTCAAATCAGTCTCTCAGCTGTTCATGTTAAAATCGTCTTCTCCCCACCTGCTTAGTAACTGAATTTTTGGTCCTGTAGCAGTAAAAAGCATCTTTGGCTGCTGAACATCCTTTGGCTGTCGCTGTTCTCTCCTCCCCCACCTTCTTCTATATTATGTTTGAAATTCTTTCCTCCCCCCATCCTTCAGCTTGATCAGCTGGGAAGTGCAGACCTTAGCACAGGAAGGCAATAGGTTTCTCTGATGATTGTATCTTCCCCACTCACCGTTCCTTGCTTGTCCTCGGTTCTGTACACGCGTGTGAGTTCACACTCTCCCAGGTGTGTGTAGCTCGGGCAAGGCTCACCGGTGCAGACGGGCTGCGGAAGGAAGGATGTGAGAGTGCTTCCAGAGCTGCCCAGAGCAGATCCCTTCCCGAGCGTGCTGCCCTTGGGATTTCTGCCTCACATCTTCCGGAGGGCTGCCAACTGCAGTAGAAACCCTGATCTACAGAGACAGGGGGTTACTTCCCGCTGCCTCCCCCCTCACCCCAAGCCTTTCTGTGTACTGTGTAAATATTGGAGGGATGGGATGAGGTTTGTGTGGATGCTGATGAATTTTTGTAGGGGAAAACTGCCTTGGTGACCTGTGGTATGGTTTTATAAGCGGTAGCTGGAGATGTATTTTCAGTGGATCCACTGTCTTAAAGCTTTTTGGAGACAAGATTCAAAATTGATTTTTAATCTTCTTTGAGGGGAAAGATGAAAACCTGAAAGACCGATTCTCCTCCAGGCTGTACGCGTGGATGTGTCTGGATGTGTGTCTGCAGGTTGTTCTTTGTTCCTGGCCCCTTCCACAAACACAGCTCATCATTTTGTTATGCCATTAATTGTTCCCATGTGTTTTTGAGCTGGAAAATCTCAAAGGCTTTTCATACCCACTTAGGGGACTTGTGGAGTAATACCAGGCTTCTGGGGACAGGTGTCCTGGAGAGCTTTTCAGTGGTGGATCCAGACTTAAACAAAACTGAAACCAAACAACCCCTTGAAACCACCCAACCCCAAACCTACCCACGCTTCGTAAGGTATACGGTCAGAATATGAGCAGTTTGCTTCCCCAGAACTTGGTGGTGCACTGTTTAACCCTTGTTGTGGGTTGAATGTGTGCATGAGAGATTGTGCTAGTGCAAGCCTCAGATCTTGGGAAACACAAAAGCAAGTTACAGTTTAGGCAGCTGTGTGAAAGGCTGCTTTAAAAAGAGCAGAGGGTGATATTACTGGGGTCATAGCTGGAATAACCAGGGGAGCTGTACATGGAGGTGCTGTAATTGCTGCCAGGACTAGTCTGAGTCACTCTAAAGTCCTTGTATTTAAAAAAAAAAAGAAGATATGATACACGTACTATGGTATTTACGGGCTTGCATCAAACCAGCGTGAGTCAGGGCTGGGGCACTAGATCTCTGTTAAAGAGGGAATCTTGCAACGTCAGAGGAGCAGCAGGGAACAACCTTCCTTTGGGGTTTCATTCCTATTATTTTGCTGATACCTTGTTAATAAACCCTGACAAAGAGCGGCTGGGTGCCAAGCTGGAGAGAAGCAGGCAGTGGTGGCTGGTATGCAGGTCTGTGTGCCTGATGGATACGTGCTCTGTATTGTTACTGGCCATTTTATTCATCCTCTGCGTGTTGTCGAATTCTCTGTCTCTCTGCTTTCCATGTACATCATAGATTGGGAAATTGCAGGGAGAGTTGCACAGAGCTGCCTTTCTTGTCATTTCTGCTTAAATCTCACGTGACAGTTGGACAGAAACTGTTTTCACTGCTTGAAGTGAGGGGGAGGTGAATTGGGTGGTGGATTTTTAAAGAAAACTATATACACGTATTTTTCCGCGTGCAGGCGGCCTGTGTATGTGTGGTGTGGGCAAGGAAGCGCCTCATTATGTAATCTGTGTCGGATCTATAGTGGAGAGAACTCAATTTCCTCCTGGGTGCAGATTTATGCCCCCTTGTCAAGTGAGTTTAGATACCCCTGTGAGTTTTATAAGCTGCTTCTGATGGAGGGGATTGATCCTGCCTTTCCTTTCTGACTGGGGGCTGCCGGGGGAGCTGGCTGTAGTGGGAACAAAGGGTGTATTTCACCTTTTTATGTCTTTATTTTTTTCTCCTTATTTGTCTTCCTCCTCCTTTTTGGGTAAAGGATGCTTCTCCTTGGGATGCTGAGGGGGGTGTTCTGAGTCATATTAATTACTTGTGACACCACTCCAGGCTGTCTCTAGAGTTGACCAGCCAGGGCCACTCATCACCCCTTCAGCATAGCTGGGCTGAACTGTTCACTCCCATGAGAACTGGAAAAACCACGATTTAACTGTGACTGGGATTTCCTGTCTTGAATGCAGGAGCTGCAGTCCTGCCTCACCTGCACTGGGACCCCTCCTTGGCGGGGCACAGGGGTGGGGCAGCTTGGCAGAGCCTTGCCATCACGGTGTCGGTAACGCCATCAAGCTGTGCCCCAGTCTGGGGTTTGAAGCTGCTCAGTGCAGACTAGCAAGCTGCAGGAAATGGCAGGGGTGTGCTTCCTCCGTCTGCTGCTGCCTCCCTGCTCCTCTGTCACCCTCCCCAGGGTGGGAGGTGTGAACTGTGCTGCTGGGGATGAGGCGGCTTCAGAGGTGGCTGGGTGCACTGAGTGGATATGCCACAGCCAAATCCGAAGCTGAAGTAGTGAATATTGGAAGAACAGTGCTAGCTCTGCTTGTTTCCCCCACCCATCACCTCCTTCACCCTGAGGATGCTGGCTTGCGGGAGATCTGGCTCATGCCTGGTTTTTGTTGGGCATTGCTCCTGCTGCCAGGGAGTGGGATGAAGAAGCCTGAATAAAACATGTAGGCTGCAGGCTCAAAGCAAAAATGGAGCTGTATCCACCTGTGCTTGAGCTCCAGGAAGCTCCTGGCCAGCCCTCCCTTGCAGCTGTGTGATGTCTGGAGAGGAAGGGGCTGCTCAGCTGGTGGCCCTTGGGCCGCTATCCCTTGGGCATGGCTGAAGGCAGCACATCTGTCTTCAGTGTGTGGTTAGTGTTAGGTTTAAGTTGGTTGTCCTGCTTTCTTGGAAATGTGGCCACGAAGAAGTTTGACCATGAAAAGTCAGGGGCAGGTGGGGCTTTGTGAGGACAAGCTGGGGGCACAGTTGTGGACTTGGTGGTGGGGACACACAGGTCTGGCCCTCCTGTTGCTGGTGCAGTGGCTGTAAAGGAATTAAACCTTGGGTTCTATTTGAAAATCGTGCACTCTTCAGAACAGCAGCTAGGACTCGGGTGCTGTACTGTATGGGTGAAAGAGAGCAGCAGCTGGCATGGGGGTTTCACAGCAGGCTGCCTTGTGTGATGTACCTACAGCTGTATGGCCTGTAAGTAATTAAAACAATCATTCCATGTTGATTTAGATCTCCATGTCCCTGGGCTTTGGGCAAATTCAGTTCTAAAACTGTTGTGGGATCTTATTTTCTCTTTTGTTTGTGATGTTTCTTGTTGCCACCCCTGCCTCAGCCCTTCCTTGGCTGCTGGGCTCGTTCCATGGCTCCGCTCCCTCCGAGGGGTGTGGAGGTGCCTGGGAGGCAGCTGGGCTGCAGCTTACGAAATGAGCTTTGGCTGAGCAGGGACCCTGGCCCTTCATGAAGGCTGCAGGGGGGTAACATCACACCAGGCCAGCATTCATGTCCACTGGGTTCAACAGGATGTGCAGTCCGTGGCTGGCTGTTTGGAACAGGCAGGAGAATGAGCACTGTTGTTTGCCAGGGATAATGTCTGTACAGCGTGAAATCCAGCCAGAGACTGGACATAACAGAATTGCACACGCCACGTGCAAGGCCCTTGGGACAGCCAGAGCTTCTGTCAGCCTGTGTATCTTCTGGTGTGGTCCTCTTCCTTCTGGGTGGGGGTCAGACATGCTTTGGCAAGCCTGGGTCTGTTCGGTTGAGTAGGCAGCTCTGGCTGTGTAAATATCTGATAGGATTTAGCTCTGGCTAAATATCTAATGCGATACTTAATGGGAAGGATGGGTGATTGGTTTTGGCTTGGTTTATTTTAAGTTGCTGTCATGCATGCACAGAGAAATAACTTGCAGGAGGAGAAAGAACAAAGGTCATTTTGCACACACACCAGAGACACGGCAAAAGTACACTGAAGTTGCACCAGTTTTTTTCTTTACTGCTGTGGCTTTATTGGACTGGAGAGGAAATGGGAACCTGAGGGAGGTATATTGGAGAGATGACCTTGGGGAGTCCAAGGGAAAAATAATTTGTCCAACAGCTTACAGTTACTTATTAAAAGATGTCACCTTCCTACCCCTCTCTTTTTACCTTTCTCCTGTTGCTTTTTGCATCAATCTTGCAAATATATTTTTTTTTTCCCCATTTTTTCTTTCTCTGGCTTATTTGCTGGTTGTGGGTCTGTGGCACTTGCCTGTTCTCCCTCCATCCTCTTCTCTTGGATAATTTAAACCTCATTAGCCAGGAAAGAGCACTGAGCAGCAGAGACAGAGACCTGTGTGAGCGAGCAGCAGAGCGGGATGTGTTCGTTGTTGCATGTTTTGAAAAATGGTGATCTTTTCCCCAAAGGATTGAGCTCTCAAACCCTAATCTGGCAATCCCCCTAAATTGGACTCGGTTTTCTCTGGGAACTATAAAACCAGCAAATTTTCAAAACCTCTTGCTAATGGCTTACTGAGTGAAGATCAATAGAGATGCCGAGAGGAGCCAGGCCTGGAGAAAGAACATATAATGCAAACTGCCTGATTAATTTGCTCTAGAGAATAAAAGCCTTCAGAGATGAGAACAGGGTATAAAATAAGCAGCTATAGACTTCCTATCCACTGAGTAGAAAATGTTAACTTCTTCAGTCTGGTAAAAGGTTTCCAGCATTGGTTTTGTAATGGCATAGTATATTTAGTGTAAGAGGGAACAGAGTCCAGACAAAGCCGGTGCCTGCTCCACGGACACCTGAAACCACCTTTGCCTTTATCCGCATGTCAGGCGAGCACTGCGGCGATGCTCTGGCTTCAAAACTGGAGTGTGTATCTGCTTCCAATTCTAGGTTCATCATTTCTATTGTCAGTGCAGAAGTTCAAATGGTCTTCACTGTAAACATCAAGAAGGAGCTGTTCTCTTACTGGCAGTTTCAGTCTGTATTTAAAATGACTGTTTCTTCCGGAGAACTAGAGAGTCATCTCTGCTCTGAGTCATGTTTCACCACCTTTGTTGGGCAACTGCCTCTGGGATGGAGCATGTCATGGGTGAACGCTTGGCTCCTGAAGTTGTAGATGGTGGTGAACAGAAAAGCTATTAAAGCACGTGCATGCTTCTCCAATTCAGAGGACTGCATCCTTCCCAAGCCAGGTGACTTATGTGCTCCTGGTGTTATTTCAGTGTTGTTGGACTTTCTTGATGACTCAGGTTATAGAGAAGTCAGTTTTGCAAAATGAAAGAACTTCAGAGGGTCTATTTGCTTACATGCTCCTCTCTGGCCATGATGCCCATGCACATAGCATTGCCGGTGAATGAGGGAAGTCAGGAATTTTCTGAAAACAGATTTTGGCCAAGAGACTGGTGTTAATGTCTCTGCTTAGAAAGGTTTCTTAATCCCCGGTGTCCACAACTTCCAATTCATGTCCTGGTGGTACTTCTCCAGCAGTGAAGGTCTGTATTTGGTGGTTGAATAAGATCCTGGAGTGATTACCTGGGCTTTCTGCAGGACTGTGTTTCCACTGACAAGAAAAATGTTATCCTAAAATCTTGTTTTCATGTTTGTTCTCAAGCTACTTAACATGCATGGTTTATTTTTGGAGAAAACAATGTCAGCCAGATTTGTGCTAATTGTTGGCAACAGTATGTTAGCCCCTCAAATGCTGACAGGGAGACAATGTTTGGTGATTGCAGCCATGCAAAGCTAAAAATGACTTTAATTAAACAATCATGAAGTATACTTTGCAATGTAGGAGTTGAACAGTGGGGTTTTTTGGTTTGGAGATTTATTTATGTAGGTTTTTTTCACTCAGCTGATTGCAGGTGTTGTGTGACAAATTGGATCTCGTTTGTGTTCTGCCTTTAATTATTATTCCTGAATATATGAAAAAAAACCCCAAAAGCTATCATCTCTGAATTGGTGACAAGTTCCTCTCCTCATTCTTCATTCCTCTTTGCTAGCATTGTAGTTAGCCAGTACTTTAGTTGCATTTATTTGTGGGTTTTGTTTGGTTTATTGTTTGGTTTTTGGGGTTCTTTTGTTGGGGTTTTTTTTTGGTTATATGTGTGTGGGTTTTTTTAATATTTGCTGCAGTAGGGTGCTTTGGTGTTTCCCTGTCCTAGCCTTCCTATGGGCCAGTTTGTGGGACTGCCACTTCAAGCTGCCTGTCTTCTGTTGGGTCTTGGGGGTGAGGAGGGGGGGCCTGCAGGTATGTGGCCTCCAGCTACAGGGGCTTCAGTGAGTCCTGAGACTTTTGTTGTTTGGTTTTTGGGTGGGGTTTTTTTGCCTGTGTGAAGGAGAAAGCAAAACCCATCGTTTGAACCCTTCCCTCGAAGGTGTGGTGGTTGCCCACTGCTTTTTGCATGTCCCTGGTGCCCTGGTGAGGTGCGCAGCTCCCTTTTGAAAGCCATCAGTGACAGCTTCCTCCACAAACCTGAGTGAGATGACAAGCCAGCTGCCCCAGTCATTAGGATGCTTTGAAGATGCTGTGCCCTGTGGTAGCGGTATGAGTGGTAACTGTGCTTCGAATCAGCAAACCCACCAAATCAGCCTCTCTTCAGGCTGTGCTTGTAATGGCCTCGGGCTCCAGCTCCTTTCAAGATAGAAATCAGCCTCTTCTATCTTTTGCTACAACTGCAGCGATGTTAGTGGTGTGTCAGACATGCTGCACAGAGAAAAGGCTTCTGGCAGCTGCCAGCCTGCCTCGTGGCTCTGAGTGCCACCAGCTATTTGCTCTTTTTGGTCAGTGTTGAACAGCACAGTGTGCTTCTTGCCCCAAAAGTCTTTGTTTTCCTATATTTGCCTTGCTGGCAAAGGATGACAAAGTTGGCCAAACCCTTCCAGATGAGGAAACAGGAACAGAGAGGAAAACTGCTGGATAGAGCAGGCTGGAAGGCTGTTTTTACCCACTGCATGTGTTTGCTGTAGTCTTTCACTTTTGGACACGTTGCCTGTAATTCACTGCACCGTCACCCAGTGCCGACTTCACTGTAGTGGTTTGTGGTCGTGGCTTCCCAGCCGCCGTGCGATGGGGTAGGCAGGCTCTCGTGCTGGTTTCCTCTGCTCTCTTCACAAGTGAGATGGCTGCTCGGGTATGTAATAGTGTATATATCCTATATGTGTTTGAGCAGCAGCCCCACAGAGAAAAGATACTCCGTGAGCATGGAGTGGATGGGTGTTTTGGCAGAGAGAGGGGATTAGAACTGCCATGGGGTGCCTCACTTCAGCAAAGGGGTGTGTGATTGGTGGCCTTTTGGAGAAAATTGCAGCAGCTTGTCATCTCTGGGCTGCAAAGGCAGAGACAGTGCAGCTTTGGGGGGGCCCTTGCTTAGTGTTTCAAGTGATAGTAATGCTTCTGGCTGAAAATTCAGTTAAAAGTAGCTCTGAAAGGGTGTATCTGTGTGGAGGGCTGGGCTCTGTGGTGGTGTGTCGTGGTTTAACTTGGCAGGCAGCTACAACTGCTGCATCACCGCTCGCTCTCCCCTCAAGGGATGGGGGAGAGAACTGGGAGGGGAAAGAAGGTAAAACTCACGGGTGAAGAACAAGACAGTTGAATGTGACAGGAAAGGATAATAATATCATGACAACAGTAACTCTGAAAGAATATACAAAATAAATGATGCACAGTACAGTTGCTCATTGCAGACCACTGAAGCCCAGCTAATTCCCAAATCATGGTCTAAACCTATGACCAGCTTCTCCCCAGTTACTTACAGAGCATGATGTCATATGGTATGGTATGGACTGTCCCTTTGGCCAGCTGGGGTCAGCTATCCTGGCTGTGTCCCCTCCCAGCTCTTTGCACACCCCCAGTCTCATTGCTGGTGCGGGAGTGCAAGTGCTGAAAAGTCCTTGACTTAGTTGTAAACACTACCTAGCAGCAACTAAAGCCATCAGTGTGTTATTAACATGATTCTCATCCTAATTAAGTCTGTCCCAGCTGTAACTGGGACACCGTGGAAGCGTTAGGTGTTACATGTAAGACTGTGTCTTACAGAACTTGAGGGAGAATAAATTGGTGTTACTGCAGGCCACCCAAGTGGAGGGTAATCATGATGTTACTGATTGTGTCTTGCCAGCCTTGCATATGTACAATGGATTTACACAATTCTCCTTTGGAGACTTATTTTCTGTGTGTCTACTTTTTTCCTCCAATCCAAATCTTTTCAGTACTGCCTTTTGGGGTTTTTTTTGACCTAATGAGCATCCTAAATATTGTTTCCCTGGCTCACAAGGAATGTGGGGAATGCTCTGCTGAGCAAAGTGGTGGTGTGAAGGAGCTCCACAGTGTTTTACACTGTGTGTCTTGGGGATGTTCTTAAACCCCTGAGAACCCGGCTTAGCCTTTGGAGGAAGAGGAGCATTTGCTGCCTGAGGACACAAATAGTTGCTGTACAGCTGGTGGAATTACCAACTGACTAATTTGGAAGTGTGCTTAGGTACCGTGTGGTTTGTTGTCAAGTTTCATTATTATTTTGTAAAATCTTAATAAGGAAGTTTGGAGAGGAAAAAAAACCACCCAAACCACCCCACACTCAGGAATAAATGTTCTCTAAAGTAATATTATTAAATTTATTTTTAATTAAATTTTTCTTTAAATCTGTATATGCTTGTAGAAGTTGGTGCTTCTGACTCTAGGGAGGTTCTTGTTAACAGCCCTGCGGTCCTGTTGATGGCAATTGTAGTAAATGAATTTTAATAAATAGGAAATTATGATTCTTTTGCACTTCCCTGTCCCTATTGAAATACAACTGTGATTTGGCTTGAAACACACCTTTTTACTTCTGTTCTACAGAATGATGAGGCTTATGGGGCTGCTTCTTACTTCCTTGAGAAATCAGTTACATATTTTACGTGATGCTGGAGTGAACAGTGTATTCCAGAGCAAAGAGCACAGCAGCTTGACTCTCCTTCCAGTGTTGCATCTTGTTTACCTTAAATTAACCCTTTTAAAACCACTTAGGGTTAATTATCTAGGCTTTAAAGGCCCCCTTCTCTGGCTCCTGCCTACAGTTGCCAGCCACAGAAAGAGGACTGGGATGTAAATAAATGGTGTCACACAGCATTCTCTGGTTAGAAGACTTGTTTTTTCTCCCCCTTTGGTTATAGTGCGATTGCTGATAGAAGGGTGACTGTTAGTGTTGGATCGAGTGGCAGGGCTTTGTGAGGCTTCAGAGTGCTGTGTGGTGATGGTGTGGAGGAAATGGGGTGTTTCGAGGGACTGTACAAATCAGGAGGCAGAGAGCACTTGTTTCAGGCATATTAAAATGGTGTAGTTTTACAGAGCCCTGGAGCTCTGGCTTCAGCGGCTGGGTCAGAAACACACTGTTTAGCTTAGGACTCCTCTCCCCTTTCGTTTCCTTGTGGTGCTGGGTTGAGGGGAAGTAGGAAAGGAGATGTTGTATGAAAGCAAGCTGGCCCAAACCCTTAAATCAGTTGGGTTGAAGGTTTCTTAAATACCCTTTCAACACCGTTAGTGTTGGCCGTATATTGCTTCATTCTTGCTTGGCTGTGGTTGTTAAGCCTCCACCAGCTGCAGCTCAGACCATGCTGGTGCGTGCTGTGGGCCACTGGAGTTTCTTCCAGGAGGAAACTGTATTTGCCTACCTCCTTTAGAGCCTCTTCATCACAGTCAACAGCTTGCAGTTCAGTTGGGTATTGGTATAACCTGTTTTTATTCGTGAATGATGGCTAAGTTACCCTGTTTTACCTCTGTCCACTGGTATCTATTTTTAAGAGTGGTGGAAGAAGTTCCCTGCAAAGAGAAGGTCCCTGTTTTTAGGTCCCTGTTTGGCTTGTGCATGAACAAGAACAATTCCACAGATGGGCTTGCTTGTAGTCAGAGGATGTGGGTTGTGTAATAAATAAAAAGCCAACACTGCCCCAAACCCATGAGTGCTTAATGAGGATGGGCTGCATGAATACTTTGGCCCATATTAAAAAAGGTGGCACCAGTGTTGGCGAATAGATGCTTCGCTGGAGATAGCATCAGAGGGAGGGTGCCGGTGCCTATGGCATGGGGAAGGCTTCCAGTGGGATGTTGCTATGTACCTGCTCTAACCCCTTACCCCTCCTCCTGCCTTCCCACGACAGTGCCAAGCAGTCTGCTGTGGCCATCTCTGATCAAGCAGCTTTTATTTTCATTCTTTACTGCGAGGAAGTGCTCCAATTTTAGTAAGGCAGTGGGTAGAAACAAACTGAGAAACTACTTGGTCGGAGGAAACGTAGCATATCCCAATTAGCCAGAAGAGGCAAGAAGAAAAACATTGAGAGCAAACCCAAGCAAGCAGCCAGGAAAGCCGGCACTGTTTATTTTTGGCAGGAGCTGCTGAATGGAAGCTGCTTGTAGTTAATGCTGTCGGTGGCAAGATGCAGCCAGGGTCAGGTTACAGCTCTGATTCAGTGACCAGTAAATGGGTTTCCTCTTTCTCCTTGTTTTCTCCCCTTTTCCTCCTTTTGTGTAGACCTTTGGAGTACATCTCTGTTTTTCCCTGGCCCTGGGTGCCTGCGGATGAGGATCTTGGGGTGCTGGAACAGTTTTCAGCAAACCCAGCAGCTTACTAAGACTTGTTTGCCGGAGAGGGATGCAGATATATGCCTGTGGCTCTGATCCTGACACCGAGAGCTGTTCCTTTTTCAGAGCACTGCAGCAGCAAGCTTCACTGGTAGAGCCAAACTGGGCCAGCTCTGCTTTGGTGAAGGGGACAGGAGCCACTGAAACTGCTTTTAGAGGCAGCTTTACGGTGATGGATGGCTGTCGAGATCCAGAGTCTGTACGTAGATCTAGGCCAGGCAGGTATGAGATCAGCATGTGTATAGTGTATTAAATAGATTCTGTCTGGGAATGCCAGGGTTTGATCACAGCAGTGTGTGGAAATGAAGGCTTTTGATATGAATAAAATACCCTGTTGAAAGATGAATAGAGAAATTCCGTAGAAAACAACTGGGAGATGTGCTGGAAGATAGAAAATGCATGTTCAGGTGGCTGGAAAAAGAGCTTTCCTTACGTGTGTCCTCTGCACTGCTGCGTCTCACCCCTCTGTTATCTCTGCCAGCTGGGGGCTCATTGCTTTCCATGGGGCAAAATTAAACCAGGAAAGATGAATGAGCTTTCACTGCTCAGACTTCCTTGCATCAGAAAGCAAGGGTTGGGGTACCTTTGTTGCTCCAGCTGTGACTCTTGCCATTTCGGCAGCTGGCCTGACTGCTCTGTTATCCCATATTGGTATCAAGCTCTTTTCCACTCAAGTTTGCGGTTGTCTGTCTGTTTTTAAAGCATGCTGGTGCAGGAGGAAGGGTGTCCAGGGGTGTCTAGGGCAGAGTTGCTCCTTGGTGGGCTCTCAGTAGTGTTTACAGCAGTTGTTAGAATTGCCCAAATCTTGGGCTCCCTGTAGCAAGTCCAGTGAGAAGCACATGCAAGTTGTAGATCTTGAAAGGAGTAGTGAAGCTACCTTTCTCATTGGGTTGGGAGAACAGCTATTCTCCTGTGCATCCATTTGAAGGTGGCTTTATTATCAGTGCCAAAGTTTTACTTCCCTGGGTGTTGAGTTTAGGGGTTTAGGGGTGTCCCTTACCCCAACTGCATGGGACACACTCACACGTGTGGCTGGCCTGGGTGTGCAGTGGGACCAGGTGAGCTTGTGGACCCTGCGGGCCTGGATGGGAGAGGACTTGACACTGCACCGTGTGGCTGTCAAGCCAGAAGGACCTGACCTCCAGGACAAGGTCTCTGAAATTGCCACAGGATGCATCAATTCCAAAGTTGCTTTCTGTTTGCTCTGGAATCTTGAAAGGAGATAAAAGTGAAGCTACAAAAGCAACTCAACAAGAAACACCCAACCCCCCCTCCCAAACCCAAGCAAACAAAAAAACAGCTGCCCACAAACAACACGAAAATCACAAAGCCACATTAAAACTAAGTTCCTTATTGTCTCCCTTCCTCCAATTGCTCTATTCCTTGTTTACTTTCAAGTAATGTGTCTACATTTGTAAGTTACAGGAGACTTGGTCCTCTTGGAATATGGAGTAGAAGTTTAAATGTAAACAGTTTCCTGTAGACTTCCATGGCAACCACTCTCAATAGCATATTCCCTGTTTTGAAGCAGCAAAGAAAAATCCCCCACCAACTTCCACTGACACTGAGCAGAGATCTAGTCTCTAGCCCTGGGTCTGCTGTTTGTGTTCATACTGTTTGCTACAGCACTACAGTTCCTTAACACCAAGTTGGGACGTTTGGAATCCAGACAACAAATATTTGCTATTTGAAGTTAATAGATACCTTGTTGCAGCTGTAATCTCCTGTTTTGCTTTAATAGATTTTAAAAAGACAACAACACAGATCTTAAAAAATTACTTTCTGTGTGGCAGAACTATTGGAAAATTGGTCATCTCCTGGCAGGGAGTATCTGTGTTAAGTTTTCTTCCTTTTTTCTTCTTCCAAATCAATGATGATTAACTTTTTTTACTTATGGTTCCCTTTTTGGCAAGTACTCAGCCGTTCAGGTATGAAATACAGCATTTACATTTCTGTATGGAATGCAGAATTGAGATGCACTGGCTGTAGTGCCGAGAGCCTGCCACCTTCTTCAAGCTCCCATTTAGTGAGGAGCAAAGATTAGCTGCAGCTCAGTCATCCTGCAACGTTTCTGGAAGTAACTGAAAATCCATCTAATTGCTAAGCCAAAAACTAATAAAAAGCACATATGTGCAGCTCTCACAAAGGAAAGCAGCTCAAGATTGGAAGGCTATTGTAATCTTATCTCAGTGAGGAAAAAATTAAGGATTTATTTGGCTCAAGTTATTCTCTTTGTCTGCTTCGCTGTGCCTGCTGAGAATCAATAGTGACCATCTTTGTACAAAACTGATGTCTGATTAAATTCTCTCCGTTTCCTCTTCGGGCGCTCACTTTGCCTTACTGGGCTGGACTCTGGGTAGCTGCTGTGGGTGAACTTGTAGCCTGGCTGGCTGACAAAGCCCTGGTACGTGGCGCTGAAGCTGAAATTTGAGAGCTGCTTTTCTTGGGTTTTAGTGACTCCAATGAAGTGATGCTTGTGTGAAGGGTGGCCGTACGCCGTGCGGCACTGCCCGCAGCGCTCAGAGGCTTGCAGGCTCACCCCAACAGAGCTCAGCTTTGTTATGGCTACTGAAAGAATGGTTTAAGCTTTCTGTAAAGGGGCTGACTTTTCCTAGATGCTTAATAGTGTCTGCTTTGTGTTAGTGCTGTGCCTTTTCCCCCAAGATGAGGAATTCCGGCCTTTTGGGTGATGCCCTTTAAATACTGGAGGCTCGTGCATTTTGATATCAACCTGAATTGACAGTGGTTGATAGTGTTACTCCTATTTAACACATACATACACTGCTAACTTCTCTGGTTCTAGGCTAAGGGAAGGGAGGATGGAGTAAATAATCACATTGCTATGTTGAGTGTCCTTTTCCTTCAATACACATCCTCAAGCCAGAGATGAGCTTCAATAGTGGATGCTCATTGAGTTGATTCACATCATTCCAGCGCATTGGCAGTGCCCTGTAAGTGGTGGGGCTGAATGCAACAATTGCCCTTCACTACTGGGGAAAAAAAAAATCTTGAATTATTTCCTTTAGAAAGGAAATGTGTTGAAGCTCTGCATGGAAATGGTTAGTGTCTGTTGTCGGTTTCTGGAAAATCCAATGTGCTGAGCAGCAACCAGCAGCTCTGTCTGTTCCTTGCAACACATCTGCTGGAAGAGCTGACTGGGAAGAAGTGTGTCAGACGCTTGTGGAGGGGAATCTGATGCTCCTAACTGGGTATGTGAATATGTGCACACTGAAGAACTGGGTTGAAAGCTTAATAGGCAAGTGTAAGTGTTGAGAAGGCAGATGTACTACTTTTAGTTCAGTTGTGCAGAGATTTCTCGCCCGTTTACAGTTAAGGAAATGGGAAGTCCCATGGGAAGTTGGGGGAAGTACTTGGAAGCTGCTGTGGCTCTCTGCTGGATCAAGGCTAATGATGTGTTTTTGTTTTTTTTTAAATCTCTCTACTAATATTTAATTAGCCAAAATTCCAAAAAATGCCATGGAAAGTGTGCAGCAGCACTTCTAGTTGACTTTTTATTCACAAAGTCCTAGAGGAATTCATGGATTTTTCCGATAAGCTGCTGAAGTGACTCTCGCTTCACTGCTGCTCATACAGACCTTGCAAGTGAGAAAAAACGGGGATTTGCTTTACCCTGAGCTTGGGTAGACACACTGCAGTGTCCTGGCAATGCCAGACATCAGGCCCTCATGGTGTAGCCCAGTTGCCTGTCCTCTCTGCAGACGTGTTGTACTGGGTCTTGTCTCTGCTTGTCAGCAGTTTCCATCCGAGCTGAGTCAGGATTATCCCATCCTACTATCTAATGCCATAGTGCAGCCCTTGAGAGGTACCACCTTTCAACATGGTCTGTTTTTTTCAAATTTTGATTATTATATTTTAAAAAAGAAAGGTCAATTTGCCATATATTGCTTTTGCTCTGTGGAGAGGAATAAACCGTGCTACCACTTCATCTCCTACAAGCGAGCCCGTGTAATCTTTTCACCCGCTCTGTGGAGCAGATGGGAGATTGCCTAGTGAGGCTTGGGGAGGGTTGTGCTGGCCGCTGCTCAAAGCACTTTCAGGCCTTTTGAAAATGGAATTAGGACTGTAAGAAATGGTGTAGTTTGTTGGCAGAAAACACAATGACATACTGAGTTTTCTGGAGCACCTTACCTCATTTCTTTAGCAGAGATCCCAGCTCTGGAGCAGCAAACCCTAATGAACTTGAGCTTTCTCTGGTTTCTTGGTTTTAGGGTTACGTGCTGTAACTGTAGAGACAGAGATGTCTGACAGCCACCTTAGGAGCGAAGTACTAACTTCAGCTGCAGTGTTGAATTCAAACAGCATGTGTTGTGCTGAAATATTGCTTTGTCTGGGCACTGCTCGGAGTCAAAAGTAGATTGAAAGTTATTAGAGCTGAAAAAAGTAGGAGCAGTTGTTTTTCATTGGCAGCAGGTAAAACAGAGCTTCCACAGCTACTTGGTTTCTTGGTGTGTTTTGGTTTGTTTTTTCTGGGGGTTTTCTTTTGGTGTCAGGGGCATGCGATCTTGAAGTGATGGGGGAACGTTAATAGCTGAGGAACATCCCTAGCTGTGCTTCCAGCCAAGCTGTTTGTGAAAGGCATTGTCCTGCACACAGGTGGTACAGCTTGTTTGGGAAAACCAAGGGTGATGCGCCAAGCTGGCACCGCAGCCATTCTGACCTGCTGCAGCAGTGCTGGCCAGGGTGTCCCAGTGCAGGGTCTGGCTGTGCTAGCTCAGCTGCTGGAGGTTCAAGTTGTCCCTCAGAGAGCTTGCTGCCCATGTTGGGTAAGTTGATGTTCCTGCCCTTGCTTCCAGAAGGAGAACAAAGGCATAGACCCACTGAAGTAATGTGGCTGCCATTGCAGTTCAAACTTGGTGTTGTGAATCCTCTGCCCACCTACTCCACAGAGACTTCCCTGCACAATTAGAGGCCACGCAGGCTTTTGAATAATTTTTTTTCCCACCAGTTTTATTATTTTTGCAGCAAAATATTATGGCAGGGGCTAAGTGGATAAGAATTACCATCTACGTGACTCCTTCAGGCTTGCTTTTGGAAGTGTGTCTGAGGTGGAAGGCAGTGAAACCTGTCTCACAGCGAGGATTATTTCCCTCCTGCCTGCCTTTGAACAGGTTGGGTTTGATGGCTGAGGAAATGACAGTCTGACTTGTCTGTAAGGTCAGTGAGATCCAAGTGCTTTCTGTTAAATCTCTGTTTCTAATATTTTCTGAAGTTCTTGAATTCAGTCCAACACTCATTTCCTAGTTTGTCAGGAAATTGTTTTGCTGCTTTATTGAATGAACTGCAAAATAATCCTGGGGAGGGGAAAATGTCTCAAGGAGAGTCTCAGCAATGCTTTAGCTGCTCATGCCTGGTAAAACCGTGTAGATCAAAGGTATCCATTGAGCTTTTTTGTCCTTATTGCTTTCAGCAATGATATTAAATTGATTCTCAGGCAACTGGAAAATGCTGGGTTGAAGTTAATCAATAGATGCACAGCAATATGTCTCCATCCATACCAGCAGGACCCTGTTGGATGGAGGAGATGTGTTAGGTCTGTCAAACTTTTGAGTGCAGCAGAGGAAAAAGCTGCTGAGGAAATGTTCTTCCTCAGGGATTTGGTGGAAGGGTTATGAATTGGGTTGATGATCTATTTCTTAAGCCTCCTGGGTGGTGGTTTTGGTGTTATGTCTGGTTTTGGTGTTGGCCTTTGGGAGGATGCTTGCTTTTGGGCGTGAGTCTGGTAGTCTACCTCTGTGGCCAAAGAATGAAAAACAGCTGACAAGGAACTTTGTGTTTTACGTCAGTGTAAACGACTTTAATTGACACTATCATGGAAACTAGGTCTCTCTAGTTTTCTTCTGCTTCCATGGGTCATACTTGGTATTTACTTTATTATGTGTTCTCTGATAGTGTCCCACCCTCTTGCTGCATAACTTGTTTTCCTGGAGGCTGGACCTGCCTCTAGTTGAAAATATTGCTGAGCCAAAGCTCAATAGCTGGCTCAGATTAAGTGCTAGAAAATGTTTCTGCTGAATCTGTGTAGGAGGATAGAAAGGGAGAGGCTGTATCCTGGCTACAGAATAATGCAGAAGTCACAAGATAATAAGAAACTTCCAGTAAGTAGTAAACTTTTTCACTAAGTTGATATTAGGAAGTATGAAAAAGTGACAAAATAATAGTGCACTTTCAGTATTGTCCTCGTTCTCTGCGCTGGCCAGGCTTCTGCTGTGCCTGCCAAAGCCCAAGCTTTATATAATAGATGCTTTCTTAAAATAAAGCTGTATTGAAAGCCAGTGAGAGGCTGATACTAAACCACCACCCAGATATGAAGTGCTCAAAAGGGGTTTTGTTGTTGTTTGTGGCAAAACTGTTAATGTGATTGTGGAAATTAGGGAAGGTATTGGAGCTTGAAGATTTTTGTTTTGTTTAGGCACTCTGGGACATTTGATGTTTTCTTGCTGAGGTGAAAGTGGTGTTTCTGAAGTGCTGCTGAGGAGCTGTGTCTGTGTCAGTCACCTCCTCGGCTCTGCACGAGTCCAGAACAATACGTGAGGCTGGTACCAGCAGCCTTTTATGGGAAAACCTGGCCAAGGACAGCCCAGACATCCTGCACCAAACCCCTTCCAGCGGGTTAAGTAGTCTCCAAAGACATGTCCCCTTTGAGATGCCAGGAGCAGCGGTGTTAAACCCAGTGTGGTTTGCTGTAGGGAGGCTTTCGCTTTTGATCAGCGACTTGGTGGACGCCTTGGGATGGGTGTGAAATGCCTGGTTTTGGAGTGGGAGTGAGGGAATGAGTTCTGCATGGAGCCTCATGGCCTGTGCAGGGAAGCAAGGCCAGGTTACTTCTCTGGAGCCAGAGGCAGTGGAAACACTCCTGAAATGGAAGCCCTAGGTGGTCAGATAAGAACTTTTTGTCATAAATGTAAGCCAGCCTGGGCTTGTTGATGCCTAGCATCCTCCTCTCTGGGCCTTCTCCTCTTGATGTGCAGGTCGTTGCAGCCATGGGTCAGCTTGGAAAGTCAGCCAAGCTGGAGTCTGTCATTGCTGTGCTACCGTGGTGGCGTTTGGAAGGACCACCTGTGTGACAGTAAGGTGGCCCCCAGTTTCACCTCCTGTCAGCATGAACGATGCAGGTCTGTGTCGAGCCCGTGGGGTGTGCTCAGCAGGAGAGCCCTGCTGTGTGTCCATGCCAGCAGACCTGTTCCTGTTTCTAAAGCCCACCAGCAATCCAGAAGCGTGTGCGGCAGCTTTCCCTGTTGGTATTGCTGTTGGTAAGAGTTCTCTGTAGGCTTATCTCTATCCCTGCTAAGCAGGGGACGTGTCAGACCGTAATTCCCTTCGGTCTGTGTCACTGAACCGCAGCATCTCATTTTATCCCGTTATACAGAGACTTAAGAAAGATATAGGCTCAGGAGTGCTGTGGGAGTGCTGGGGCTAGACTCGAGCAGTGCTGGGGAGAATCTGTGGAGCTGCTGCAGAAGATGCCTGGCACTTGTGCCCAGCGCAGTGGGCTCCTGCTCCTGCTGCTCACCGGCTGCTTGCTGAGCTGAGTCCCGGTGCTCAGGCTCTGGGAATGAAGAGCTCCTGTGTTGCTTCTGGGATCATTAATGCGGTGCTGGGAGCTGTCTGATTTGTCTTCTGCTTTTCAAATAATTTCTCAAACTTTGATAAGTCTGTGCACAAATTTCCTGGTGAAGGACCCTTTTGTGTTATGCGGTGCACAGGCTGTTTTGCTTTAGCTTCTGCAAGATGTTGCAAAGCAAAGTGGTGTGTGTATGTGTATATAAATATGTGTGTGTGTGTCTGTGTGTGTCTATCTGTCCATCTGTGTGGCCGGTGCCTCTGGTGCTGTAGAATTCACCTCTCTAGTGCTGGTGAAGGTGCAGGAAGAGGTTTGTTACGCTGTGGCCTGAGCTGGTGTGTGAAATGTCTCAGATAAGTGGGTCTGTGGGTTGTGATCAGAAGGAGCATTTTCTTTTCTCACCCTTTTTTAACTATAAAATCAGGTGAGCTGTGTTTCACAGAGCTTCCCCCTGGATTTTGGTGCCAACTTGGGCAGAGTTTTCTATTCCCTGTGCTCCAAGGGGAGGGAAACCACCATTATTATAAGGGTTAATTGTTTGATACGGTTAATGGTTCTATCAGCTCACTTGACCTAGTGGTCCAAGCGGCTGCCAGTCACGGTGTAAATGAGCTTCTCACCTGCAGAGAAGTCATCACATTAATTCTTACAGAAAATGAATGGATCCTGCTCAGAAGACACGCTATTAGCTGATGAAGAAGGAGTTGCGCTGCTTCAACATCATGCCCTTTCATCAGCCCAGACGTCACAAATTCAACCTCAAAGGAATGTAGGAGGCATTTTGAAATCTTTTGTTACTGATACAAAGGCCATAAAAATGTCTATAAGAAGGCATGGTTGGTTGTCCTCCAGCGATGAGACATGTGCTAGATCCCCTTCTTGCTACTTGCAATCTCAGTAGGAGGGAAGTTGGGTTGCACTAAGGAGGGGTTAGGCTTTTCTGGACGCATTCAATAGATGCAAAATATGGCTTCCTTCTCCGTTTTCTGTTTGGCGTGTGGATATCCAGCTCATACATATTTGATTAAGTGAAATATGCTTATTCTGAGTATCAGATTTTTTTTTTCTTTGCTTGAACTCTGCAGTAGGGGAGAGTGGCACACACCACCTCGCCTGTCCCTTGATTAGGGACCTGGGTCCTTAGGCTAGCCAAAGACAGAACTGAGGAGCTAGTGGCACACACCACCTCGCCTGTCCCTTGATTAGGGACCTGGGTCCTTAGGCTAGCCAAAGACAGAACTGAGGAGCTAGATGAACGCAGATAAAGGTAATAAAAATACTAAAAATGCCGTAGCATAGGAATGACAGTGAAAAATCTGTCACAGTCTGAATTACAGCTAGCTTAGTAAAGGGCATTGCAGTAGGAGAAGCTTTAAAGATCAAGTCCAGTTCCAGGTGAGATTTACCTTCTGGGTTTCCTTTGACCCATGGAACAGTTTTTAATAGTGGATTTCCTTCATCTGACTTGCCCTCGCTGTCCATGTGCTGCTGGATTGTAATTCTCTTAGTAATAAAATACTTTGTCATAGAAATCTTTGTGCAAGCGCCGATGCAAGGCTGCCATGGAACTGCAGACTTGGGCTAGCATGACTGTTGACTACTGGTTTTTTTTTAGCGTTATTAGAACGCTGAAAGAGACAAGAACCACTAATATCTCTTGAAGCAATAGCCAAAACCCAAGGGAGGAAGACTAGAGGCACACACAAATGTCATACTTAAACACTTAATAGGATTTGGGGGAATTTTTTTTCCCCAACGGATTGATTCTCTTAATTTTTCTGGTGTCTCTATAGAGCTGTGCCATTCTTCAATGAAGTTAAAACCAATTAGGGCAGAAGTTCTGACTTAGACTTTGAATTTTCAAGTTTAAACTAAGTTACAGATAGCTTTCAAGGTCAATATGTGGTTGCATGCTATGAAATTTAATTGATATTTTTCTTCCCTAAAGCATTGACATATTAGCAGGCAGCTCATCACTTGTGTAGAATTCCCCTGGACATCATTAGATTTAACCTGGGATGCCTTATCTCTGAAGGACTTGTATTCACATTTTAACTGCTTTCTTTTTCCAGGAGTGATAAATTTTACCTAATGTTTCCAAAGTAAAGTATCCAGAATGAGAAATAAAGGAGGAAGAGGCATTTAAGAGTGGGAGTGCACACACGTAATTCCTATTAGAACTGTTTTAGAATGAAAAAAATCTGGGAGCTGAAATTAAAGCTTTTGAGAGAAAAACAAAGCAGAGAGTTTAAATGCATAAAGATTGCCAAGTTAGAAGCAATTTTATGTTAAAATATTTTAATGTAAAATAACAGCATTGTCATTGTTGTGCTTCATAGATGGATAAAATGCATAGAGAGCAGTCCCAAGGGTATGAACAAAGCACCGTTTGTGCTCAGAAGGGCACGTTTTGGGGGATCATTTAAATCACATAAAGGTAATAGGCAAAAAGCACTCGCCCTCTGCAGAGATTTGGACTCTTTTCAAGTTCTTCTGCACCGAGCATCTAAGCAAGACATTCCAGATTATTAATCACCTCATACTTAATCCAAGTTTTTCATAGCTAATGACAATTTTCCAGAGTGGACAGTACCTGAACAGTGCGTTTAATATAATCACATACAATAACAGAAAAATGATGTGCAAGCCAAATGTTATGTGATTCCTGTGCTGGACTCTGTCCGATTTATTCCTGGCAAGAGCTCACATACCATAAGGGAGCAGTGATGCTTCCAGAAATCTGTGGCACGTGATGTGTTTTTCTTCACTGAGGCACGAGGCGCCGTGCCATGAAATGTCAGCTCCCTCTCCGTTTCGTAAGCGAGTTTGCTCGTTCAAGGGAGAAGGCAGCATTTGTAATTAGGCAGGTGAAGTTGCTGGGAGGAGCTTCCTGTGCCCTTTTCCAAATGCAGGTCAAGGTCTTGTGTACGTAATCAAATACGTAATGTAATTTGTGTACAGGTTGTAAGTTCTAGTGAGCAAAACCCTGGCCTGTAAGAAGCCCAATAGCAAAGGGGTTTTATTTTATTACATAGTCAAGCAAAAGGAACAATATCTCTTTTATGTTGATAGCTAGGATTAAATTATTCTTGGACTCATTATTAAATGAAGCATATGATTAAATATTGAAATGAAGACTATTATTTTTCATATCTGCATTGGAATGAGGAAAAGAAAAAAAAGCCCCATATGGATGAATCATTCCTGTATCCAAAGCAGTTGGGGAGAAGGGAGCGGTTTCTATACGGACATTGAATTTTAGGTTTGGAGCTTGCATGGAGGAGATTAAGGGAGAAATGTGTATGTTTCTGCATTGCAGGTGGAAGGATGCACCTGGTGTAGGTGCAGGCAAAGACCATCAGTGCTTGGCATTATGGTTTTCTCCAAGAGAACCTGTCCCTGCGAGTGCCAAGAGCTAATGATCTCCCAAAAGACCCAGTTTCCTTTTGCTGACTTACATACTTGCAGATGCCAGCTCTGAACGCACATGTAGGTGGATAAATGCCATAATATTTTGTTGCTGCTGTGGTATGTTGTAGAGGTCCTAGTGAGGTTAGTGCTGTGCTGTGTCCTGCTCAACAGTGTTGCATATTACTCAGCTGCCCCAAGAGCTGTCCCCTGAGGGTCTGCCAAATGGACAAGAAGGGAAAGAAACATTCTTAACCCCAAAGTGCAGGAGCTGTGCTTCAGGTCCTCGGTTTGCAGGTACAGTTTTATCAAGCTGTGTGAAAGGCTTCCCAAGGTTGGAGTCCATCCTCTTCTTCCTGGCATGGTGTGTGTGCATACACCAACAAATAAACCAACCAACCATTACGGCATGTTTCTGCTCTTTGCTGGGAGTCAATATACTACTTTGTTTTCTTTACTGTGAACTGCCAGTTGGTAGAAGTATGCCTGAGAGAGAGATGGGGTGTGTCTGGACAATCAAGAAGATACCATAAGGAGCAGAGATTGGGAGGGCAAGTGAAATTACCAGGCACAATTCTTGGTCTGTTTGGATTTGCTCTTTATAAATGAGTCTGATGAGGAGCTTGGGAACCCAGGCTGAGGAGGAAGGGAAAACAACAATATATTATGAACAGGGAAAGTGATGCTTTGGCAATTTGTATGCCCCCAAACCTCTCTGTAAAACTTGCTTGTTTCTGAGATAGTTGTTCTGCAAGACAACTCGATGCAGTGAGGAGTGCTTTGAATGGCAGCTGGGTTGTGTTATCAGCACTTCCTAAGGGCAGCGGTCTGGCTTGCCTGGTTTGGTTTCTGCATCCGCTCCTGCAGCGAGGTGGTTAAAGCAGACTGACCCTTTTTCCCTAAATGAAGCTAGAAACTTTTAATTGATTTCCCTGACATGCCACAGTTCTTGAGGAGTTTCCCTTGTGCAATTACTGGCCTTTCATGTGAGTAAAAAATAAGAAGTTGAAATGGCAGAGGAAATCTGCAGCTCAGAAACTGATGTGAAATTCACTCCATGCCCTGGTCTGTGTGACAGCTTGCAAAGAGTGAACAGAAAACCTTGGTATTGTTGCAGTGTATGGTTACCAACCTCCCTCTCTGGAGGGACATCCTTGCTTTTCTCCCATGTCCCAATACCTGGGGTTAGAGGGGAAGGCCTTTTTGTCAAAGGTTAGAGAAGCCAAACTTTCCTGTCCCCAGCCATAGGAAGGAGCATGAAAGCTTTTTATGAACAGCATCCTCAGTGTTTCTATTTCTGCCAGGCCTCAGAGGTGTGATTTTTGGCTGCCGTCACCCCATGATGGCCCCACAGCTCAGACCTTTTCATTTCACTCAGCCCACCACTATCCCCCTCTTAGGCCTTTGTCTGCCATGTCTTTCTACAGTCTTTCCTCTTGTGCTCTTCCCTGAAGCAGGAAGAAGGCGCTTCCCAAATCATCTCAAGGATTATTTCAGTAATGAATGAAGCAATATTAGTTGCAAGAAAAACATGAGAGTCACTAGCACAGCAATACCTGTGTTGTATACAGCTTCTTTTTGTGGTATTAAAACATTCTGCTGCTCTTGCGCTGTTTGTTGCTTGCCTGGTAAACTTTCTAGTACAGCTATTAAAAGTATTTAGTTTGTTGCTGTATTGATGGTGTTATTAATAGCCTAACTTGGTAGAATTGAGTGGAAGTTGATGCAGAAGTACAGATAGGCCTTACCCAGGCTCCATTTTGTTATTTTTATTAGTGACAGATTTATTTTGTTGGCATACTGCCCCACACAGCTGAATTGCATCAAACTCCTCATACTCTTGGAACTATACTTTTAAAAATAAATAAATAACTGTTGTTGGGAGCATAGAGTTGAATTTGAGATTGAGTCTGCTGGGTTGTTTGTATAATTACTTACAAGTTTAGCCCCAACTTGCTGAGCAGTGTTTATAAATCAGGCTTCAGTAAAGTTTGCAGTGTCAATAAAGCCCAGGAGGGACTTGGCACGCAGCTTTGGAACTGTTGGTGGGCAAAGTACAGATGCAGCCGTTCTTGTGTCATGAGCACTATAGAGAGGGCCTATTAAATGAGTGTGTAGAGTTGCAGCTTTCTGTGTTTCCCTGTATCTGGGACCTCTGAGTTTTTCTAGGTGGCTGAGGACCATCTGCTGCTGCCTTGGCTTACATCTTTAAATAAGGAAACCCGCTATGGGCCAGTAGTGTCGATTCCAAACTGGCAACTTGTGGAGTGGATCACATACACCAGGGATGCTCTGGTCTTCCAGAAATCAGTTTTCATTATGGAAATGTGGAAATGGGAGACCATTAATTTTGTTCTTTCGACAGTTGTTATTAAATCCTACTTATTTTGTGTGGTCTCAATTATTTTCAACTTGGACATTTCCGTGCACAGGGGATCCAAGCAAAAAAAAGTCCAATCACTCTAGACAGATCTGAAAGTGCTTTAAGGGGGGAGTCTTGGGTTTTTTTCAGCTGCATCTAATGCTAAAATGCCCATCATGTAAGTACCATTAAGGGTGCTGAAGCACAAGCCTTTCAGCTTGCCTGCGGAGTGGGGCTGACAGCATTGTGCCGTTTGTGGGGGAGCTTCCCCTTCTGAGGTTTGTGTGTCTGTAAGCAGAAGCAGCGTGTTTTTGCTTACGTGCTAGTACATTTCTAGGTGGAAAATGGTGTTGAAAGGAGACCTTTTATCCAAGTCTGCGGTGGGGATTTCCTAAGCGCACATAAGCCTGAGTTAGGAAACCATAAAGGGGAAGGTCTGGAAGATAAGATCGTTGTTGGATTTTATTTTAAAGCTATGTCACACTTAACTTCATTGCCCAACTGAAAAAATCCCAGTGCTAAATCAAACCCAATTCAACTTTTCCCCGTCCTGTTTCTGCATTGCTGGTTTGATCCCTAGATACAGAAGATCAGCAGAAATCCCCCGCCATTTAAAAGGATTAGAGCTGGCTGGTGAGGTTTTGGCTGTGGAATTAACTGGTGGGAGCGGTTTTACAGTAACACCACACAGGTCAAATGAATGGCTGAGTTGCCTGTTTCTGTGTCAAGCAGAAAGCAAGGTGTAGTAGTCTGTCAGTTTCTGTAGGCTTGCCTGCTCAGGATGGGGTTTATCCTTCTTGTTCAGCTCTGCATTTTTGGTTTTGTCAACTTGCCTTTTTGTGTGGTGCTTGTGTTGCAGTTACTCCCTTACCTTGTACTTCCTTATTTACCTTTCTGGGTTTGAGTGGTCCCTTTCTTTCCCACTGTAACTCCCCGTCTGCTTTGCTGGTTGTTCCTCTGGTGTGGGACCTGTTTGGCTGGTGATAGTGATTGATGACCACACCAAGCCTGGTTGTCTAAACCCTTATATTTTCTGGCACGCGTGCACAGATGGGAAGGCTGAGCGGCCTGGCAGGCCTCACGCCGGCAGCTCTTCACTTCGCTGCGTTGCCTGCCACCACTCTTATACTTGCAAAACTTCCCTGTATTTCTTGGAGCAACACCACGGTGCTTATCTGAAATGGCGTGGTGATGTGTAAGGAAAGAGTTTGAGCTGCTGGGGATGTGGGTGGCTCTGGTTAGCCAGGAAGGCAGAGGAAGAAGGATCCCCACTGCTTATTTGTTCTTCAGAAAGTCTGTTCTCTGTCTGGCATCGCAGCTTTCTCCTGTCTTGGGCAGTCAGTGGAAGGAGAGGTTCCAACTGTTTGCTGCTTGATCCTGCTCTCAACACTTGCTGATTCTGATTCCTTAGACTTTGCAGATAGGTTTGGGAAGTTGGTGGGACTTAGGTGTACCTAGTACTCCTGATCTTGTTAAGTCTGGAACCTTAGTTATTTTGCTAGAAATAAAAATGAACCTTCTGGGTTTGATTTTATTTCATAGAAGTTTTATCTCTTTACTCTCAGCTAATGTTCCCGGTGACTTTTTTTGGTACCATCAGTAGACCCGACCAAACAGCTCTGCTACATTAATACGAGCTATTTTTGACATCAGTATTAAGCCAGGACTTTTAAGGAGCATGTCAGTTAGTCTGACTTTGGACAGCGTTTGTCCAGCTATGACTGACTGACTAATCTTTGCTCTGAAGAGGCCTGTGACCACTTCAGCGGTGACCTGTGAGTCCATCTTCCAATGCCATTATCTGGATCTGTGTGTTGGCTGCCCAAGACCATAATTAACACGTGCACAGCATCCTTAATTTTGAAGGGTTGCAAGGATAGCTGTAACGCAGTCCTGAGTGTCAGAGAAACTCTTGGGAACTGGTTGAGGGAAGCAGGAGAAATGTCTTGGGAGTTTACTGAATTAAATGTAGGCTTATTTCTCTGTGTAAGGAGTTGCAGGCTTTATTCTACGAGGGTGAGGGTACTGGTCTTGCTCTCCCTGTGGTTAGTATGTGAGCTCTTTGGAAAAAAAATGCATAAAAATAAAAAAAACCACATTGGGAACCCATCCAAATTTCCACCTTTCAGAAAGGACCTTGCAAAATTGGCTCTGGTTCCTGTGTTCTGGGGTTCATTCCTTGTTACTGTTGGGGAAGGGATTGGGTTGATGTTTGATTTGAGCTTTAATTGCTAGTCATCTGAGAGTGAGCTGCAAACCTTCTCTGGCATGGGTTGAAAAAGACCTGTCCCCAAAAGTGAGTAATTTTCTGGCTGTGCTTTGCGTATTATATGTATGAGCCAGAAAGAGCTCTTTGCTCTCAGAAATCCAGCAAGCCATCTGACGAGTGAGGTTTCTGGTGATGCGTGTGTCTGTCTCTCAGTGTGTATAGTGAGCCAAATCTGGAAGTGCAGCTTTTTGGGTGTAATGGCAGATTGATGTGCAGTGGTTTTGTCATAGGTGCTGCTGTATTTGGGGACTGGGGAAGGTACATGCGCCACATATGTGATATTGGGTATCACTTCCAAAATAAGATATTAATTTGGGTTAATGTGTCCAGTTTCATAATTCTCTGGAGAAAATCCTTCTAACAAAATAGTGGTTTATGCTTTCAGTCACTTCAGGATAGTTCTTGATCAGCAGAGATTTTCATATTCAAAAATAGGAGTGACTATTCATCTCGCTTACCTGCACCATTATTTTTCCTTTTTAGAAATGGAATATATTGGCTGAGGCATGGAGCTTGGGAGCTCTGAACGCAGTTAGTGTTATCAGTTAGATTTTACAGATATGAAACAGAGGCAAAAAGTAAACAATTTGCCTGAGGTCAAAGAAGAAATATGTGACAGTTGCTGGAGTCTCCTTATTCTTTGCTTGTGTTGTCTGCTTAGAACTTGTCAAAAGATTTTTCTTCCCTTCCTGTCCCACTTCCCCCCTCCCTTTACAGCACCTAGCAGTCTGATTCAGATTTAAGCCCTTAGCCTTTGATTTAAAGTACAGGAGCTACTGTAACATGGTGATGCTGAGCCCTTGAAATCTCTTGGTGTGTAGCGATCATCATTTGGACAGAAGTAGCAAAAGGATCGCAAATGCTCTTAATTCCTCTTCTCATGCTGTCTGCTGTCTTGCTAATAAATTCACAAAGCTCTATATGATTAAAAACTTGAGAAGCTGGCACCGCTCTCTGTGCTCTAATTAAAAGTTGTGGAAAACTCATACCTTTCTTTGAAGGGCCATAAAAATCTGAAGGTGGCTTTGAAAGTTGGTTGCTGGCAGCAGAGGACAAGCCCGCGGTGCCATCGTGGGGCTTGCTGCCGGGGCAGGATGTGGTTCTCTGCTGATCGTACCTGGCCCACACCTCTGCATCTCCAACCGTCACCTTCAGATTTCTCGGTACAGTGAATGTCTCACTGAGTCAGAAGCATCTCAGTTTGACCTCGTGTTTTGCACAGTGCTGCAGTGGGTCACTGCCTGTGATGTGGCTGAGTTACTGAAGCGAACAAAAGAAGCGTTAGTAAAACCAAAATGCTTTTCACTAGTGTCTGGTCCATGACAGTGGTACTCTTGCACGGTGGGAGTCTGTGCTGAGTGGTTCCAGAGTTAAAAACAGCTTATCCTGTGCCTCAGGATCCAAGGATGGCACTTGCAACCTCCCTCTGTATGCTGATGTGTTGCAGGAGTTGCACCCTCCTTCTCTTCCTCTCTTGGCTCTGACCACTAGCTGCTGGCTCAGGGCTCCGTGTGCTGGGTGAGGGGATGGTGGGGATCTGTGTATTTAGCTTTAATGAAAATGCACCTGTGTTTAATTGGGAGCTATGGGTGGCTGAGCATTTTGCTGTGGCAATCTGGTCTCTGTCCAGAAGCTGGATGGTGCTGTAGCTGTGGGTGAGGTGAAGAAGGCTTAAGGGTGCTGTGGTGTTCAACATTGGCCATCGTCACTTGGTCAGTGGAAGCTATCAGTGCTTTCCCTGTTGAAGGAAATGGAAGTAAATCCATGCCAGGTTGTACCTAGCCCTCCAAACTTCACTGCATGCGTGGCTTTTACTGCAGGGCTGTTGTCTCTCTTAACTGGATCTACTCCTGATTTACAAAAAGAAATAAAATAATTTTGGGGTTGAGTTGGTACACAGCCTCCTAGCTGGGAAGAGCCACATGAAGGAAATCCCCTGATAAACTTGGGCTTCTTGGCTGTTAACCTGAGCTGACCAACAGAGATGGATTGGCTCCATCCAGCAGCAGTCTGGTGAAGGGCTCTCCTCCCAGGATAGATCCTTCAGTTTGTTTAGGAGCACAAAGGGCAGTGGCAGCAGCACATGTGTGGCTTAGGGTATGATAAGGCAACTCTTCATTAGGATGCAACATGTTGCACTCAAAGGAATGCTCTAAGACGGCCCAGCAGAGTCTGCTGGTGCTCAGTGGTGCTCTGGGTCTCAGGGAACCAGAAGACAAGTACCCCAATCTGCTGGAAGCTTGATTTTATTAAAGAGTAATCAGCAGCGGATATGTGAGCATAATTTACCAGCTATCAGAAGGTCTCTTTAAACACTGCACTGAATTAAAAAAGAAAAACTGCTGTATACAGTTTTATTGTTTCTTTATGAAATACAGCTGTTGAATTTGTATTTTCCCTTATTATATTCACTGTCCCTCAGCCATTCATCACGATGGCTCTCTGGAGTCATGATTGCTCCCCAGTCTCCGGTATTAAAAACCCATCAGAAGAGTCCAGTTGGAATTTTCCAAGCACGCACAGCATCTCAGCATCACAGTTCTCATTAATTTTTGTGACATTAAGGGTTGGGATCCCACAGGCAGTCTTTGGAAATATTCAGTTTCTGTGAAGAAGAGAGGGGGGAAAAAAAAAAGCAAGCAGTGAGGGAATGTTTCTCTCCAAACCAACTTCTTTTTTATTCCTTTTTGTAAGTGAGTGGAAGCAAGCACTTCTGTTCTGTTAGAGCAGTTGTGGAAGCTCCCCTCCAGCAGTACATGGGAGCTGGTGTTGAGGTTGGGAGCCTGTAGCTGGCACACCAAACGCTGGAATTACAGCAGCATCTCTGCAGGTACATACCTAAAACTAAAATATTACAGCAAGTTAAAACAACTTTGGCAGCATGTGCAAATTACTTGGCAAAAGTGTTAATTTCCTTTTTAAACGTCGTAGCAGAAAGGGCCTTTGATCCCAGCAGCCTGTCGGGAGTCCTTCCTAATTGTTATCAAACTATCCTGTAGCTTTAAACAGATAAGACCTAATTAGCTAAAGTGGTGTTGCATTTTTCAAAATAAAGAGTGCCCTCTCGATGTTAGGCACCTGTGTTTCTGCTCTTTCAGCTAGAATTACATATTTGGCGCTTTGCCCGATGCATGACTTCAAGCAGGGCCTGGTGTTCCTCTGTGCTGCCACTGCAGCAGAGAGGGGGCCGTGGCTCGCATTTCCCCAGGCCCAGGCAACAAACTGACCCCCTTCAGATGGGTGGCAGAATTGTAAACATTTTTAATGACAGAAATGTGAATATATATGATACTAAAGCTATAAAAGTTTTGGGTCTTTTTTTCCTCTATCCTTTGCGCTTGAGAAAAAAGAGGGGGGAAAATTGCATTGATGGGGTAAGGCCTGACTTCCTTCCCTCCCTATGGAGAGACTTCTCCACATCAAAAGATTGCTTTAATGATTAATCTGAAACCTCCTTTACTACTTCTAACCTCAGGCTATTGGTGAGGCCACCAAAGAGGAGGAGGAAGGAGAGAGATGTTGGAAATGCAATATTCGGTCTCCTTCACCCATCTGCTTCCAATGGGAAAAGTGAAGCATTAAGGATTTGGTTCAACACCTGTTAGGTTACTCAAGGAAACACAAAGACTTTACCAGATGTTTAAGAAGAAACATATGGCAGGCAGGGAAGGAGAAACTGTGCCAGTTTGTCTGTTTAATCAATCAAACTTGTAACAATCGATGCTATTGTCCATACCCTTAATAAATAATTTTTCCCATGAAATACTGTTTAATGCAACGTAGAACTTCATTAGTTGGCTGTTACAGTGGGCAGAATGAAGGATGCAGGAGGCTTTCCTTCTTCCCCTGCTGATGGTACAGAGTGCCTGTTTTGTTTCTTCACCCCATGTCTTTAAGCCCCAAACAAACAAAAGAATCAATTGATCGAAGCAGGATTCATAACCACCTGCACAGTTTTCAGAAGTCACTTGAAATGTAGTTACAGTGAGGGAAAGCAAAGAATTTAGGTTGAAAGGTACTTCATGAAGTTGGATGTTGATTCCTTGAAGTTCCAATGCTTAGGTTCCTTCTTGAGGAATTTTTAAAATATATATATAAAAAAAGATATAAAAATACCAGGTTTGTTTTCACTACGGGCTACCACTGACTGTGGTTCATCTAGAAAAATATTGTTGCAGTAAATCCAGAGGGGCTCTTCTAGTTGGTGAGATTTGAGCGTAAAAGTTGATGGTTTGAAGCAGTTTCCTGGAGGAACGTTTTACGCAAGCTGCCATCCAAGATGCTTTCAGTCCAGGGGCCTTCAAAGATCCAACCCGGCGTGTATCACCTGTCTGCCGGTACCCTGGCTGTATCCTTCAGACTGTGGCCATCGGTCAGCAGGAAATAAGCAAGCTGAGGATGCTTTCTTAGTCATACAAATGTGGAGCATGGTAGGATAAGCAACTTCTCATTAGAGGCAGGGCACAGTTCAGTTCCTGACGTTATCTCACAGTAGTACGCCTTCTGTCGCATCGTAATGATTAATCACAGTCTTGTACCATGTGTTACCAGGCAGCCTGCATTTGCTTAACAGTCAGTAACTACTGCGCAGTACTCTGCTGGCTTAATCCCTAGTGACTGTTTTCTAATGCTAACAGTGCTGAACAATGGGATATCATGACAGCTTGTGATTGATTCTTTTTTTTTTTTTTTTTTTTTTTCTCTCCCCCCCCCCCTTCTTTGCAAAGATTTGGGAATTTCCCTGTTTGAGATGCTTACCTAGCTCCTCCTTGCTGTCTGTGGTTGTGTGCTGCAGTGGTTGCTGCCATTATCGAATAACTTTTATTTCTAATTCAGTGTTCTGCCAAGATGGAAAGTAAGGGCATTTCCTTTCTGTCAGTTGACTATGTGTTTGTGAATTGGTCGGTAACTAAGTGCTAAGTTAAGTAAGAGGGAAAAGGGGGATGCCATTTGGAGCTTAGGCAGCTCGGGTTTGCTACAGCTTCCCTGTACAGCTCATCCTTCCTCAGGGACAGAGGCTGAGGGACCTTTAAAAAGTCCTGGTTAATGTCCTTGGGTAAAAGCTCTGCAGTCTTTTCTTCATTAAAATGCAGGTGGCACTAGTTTTATTCAGTATAGGAAATAAAAAAACCCCAGTTGTCACAGTGAATATACAGTTTGTAAAAGGGGAGTCACGGTTTGTCTTGGTCTCCACCACGTGAGTTGGATAGGAGAGCTCTTCTCTATAGAATGAAGGAACAGAATGATTTTAGAAGGCACTTAGGTCAGCTCAAGACAATTTTTTTTCTTAATTCACACCTTTTTGCTCATGTCATGCAAAGCATTACAGAAAAAATCCCATTGTTTAGACCCGGATCAGCGTTTCCTTCAGCTGTCAAGCTCCTTGTGAACATAGCGATTGTTAAGTGAAGCATCTGCTGATCCAGGTCTAAATATGTTTTTCCTTTGTTGCCTGACACTATGTTAATTAAATCATCCCCTTGCTGTAGGAGCTGTTGGTGGCAAGAGCCACCCTTTTTCCTTAGTAAAGCTCCCCTCAGGCTGGGTGCCACTACCAGCAAAGGGACGCAGAGTGTGCAGAGCTTGGGTCTTCTTTCCACTGAATGGTCTTAACACTTCATGCCTCTGACTGACATGGAAATATGAGCAGAGAAACTAGTTAAAATCAGCTTTGGAGAAAAGCCGAATTTTTTTGGTGGAGTGGTCCTGTCTGAATGGTTATGGGCTGTTTCTTCCCTCCCTTCTGTGCTGCTGTGGCTTGATTCTCTGGGAATGAAAGATGCCAGGAGGTAGAAGGAGAAAGGACTGTGTGGCTTCTCTTCTTTCCCCAATCTCATATAATCTCCTTAATTTTCTTTGGATAAACCGATTCTCATTTCCTGGTATTTCCAGACACCTCTTTTCAAAGTGCTGGAGGCCTTATGCCAAAGGAATTCCATTCTGGAATAACGCTACCCTACGGTGTGCACGATCAGCTATATTATGTGCTTGTAGAATTTTTAATTGTTCTTTTTTTTTCCTGACTTTCTGGGTATCTGAAGTAGGCTTTCCTGCTTTAATCCAGATCACTGGGATTTGCTTATATATCAGATGCAAATCTCTTTGCATCCATAATCCTTCTTTATAAACTGTTGTTGACTTTTCTGTTGAATTTTTTCATTCTCTGCCCTCTCTCAATGGATGCATATGTTCGGAGGTTTGAATTTTTGAAAAGTGCATCCCGAGTGAGTTATGAGACAGATCTGTGCTAATATGGCTTGACAGTCTGCTGCAAGGTTTGGAGGAGGATTGTGCTGAAATACAGTATCTACTCTGTTTAAGCTCTTATGTTTTCTCAGAGATAGAAGGATGGAAAGCTTCTCCCTGCCCTAAAGATTTTTATTTTATTTTTTTTCTTGTTCCCCAGACTTTATTTGAGACCTAGAAAGTGCTGTGATCTGACATCATAAACATTTGCTTCAGTATTTGTTTGTTGAAGAGAGTGTAAGGTGTCTTTGGTGCTTGAAAAGATTTCGGGGCTGGGGGTAAGGAGGGGCTCAGGACTGGAGCTGGCAGCTGAGTTGTGCTTACTGGGTAGCTTGTGCATCACAGACTCACAGAATTGTAGGGGTTGGAAGGGCCCTCAGGAGATCATCAGGTCCAAGCCCCTGCCAAAGCAGTTCCCCAGCTCATACTGCACAGGGCGGCGTCCAGACAGGGCTGGAATCTCTCCAGAGAAGGAGACTCCACACCCCCTGGGCAGCCTGTCCCAGGGCTCCCTCACCCTCACTGGGGAAAAGTTCTTCCCCATGTTGGTGTGGAACTTCCTGTGCTCCAACTTACAGCCATTGCCCCTTGTCCTGTCCCCACAGACACTGAAAAGGGGCTGGCCATTTCCCCCTGCATTCCATGCTTAAGATATTTATAGACATTAATAAGGTGCCCCCTTAGTCTTCTTTTCTCCAGGCTGAACAGTCCTAGGTCACCCAGCCTTTCCTCACAGGGGAGATGCTCCAGGCCCTTAATCATCTTCGTAGCTCTTCTCTGGATCTCCAGGAGATCCCTGTCCTTGAGAGGGCATCACTTCCCTCGCTAGGTGGTCCCTTGTGTTTACACGGCTGGGTGGCAGAACTGGGGGGAGGGAGAGAGGAAGCAAAGTTGAGGCTGTGGTTTATCTGGCATAAATGGGATCTGAGGGTGCTACATTGCAATATTTGCATGGAGAGTGCAACATCCTTCAAATCTATAAGGTTCATAACAGAGAAAAGAGGGAATCTGTAGTTGGCGTTATTCTGAGGACAGCTGAAGTCAGAATGTGTGCATTCAGTAATTTGCAAGACAGTGGAAAACATAACTTCCATGGTTGAAAGAAGAAGAGCAAAGACGAAGATGTCTTGGAGTCTGATTAATTTGTGATCTGATGCCTTGCTGCCCTTTGCTACTGAGGAGAAAATCCCTGGGATGACTTATTAAATGATTGGTTTTATCTTTGTGTAGCTGGCTGATTGCAGTACAATGAGTAATTTTGTTGCTATTGCTGGTTAAAATTATGGTATGATGGAGACTAGGCCAGAAGTGGAGCAGAGATAGACTGAAATTTAATAGCAGCAAATCCTGTGATTAGACATGGAAAACAAAACGAAACTGAGGAATTATTATTGGGGGGAGGGCAGAAAATACATGATTGTGGTAATTGATGAGGGATGGCTATTCCTCTGGGGTGGTGGGGGTGTGGAAAAGACAGCAAATACTGCTGGGCAGTGTCTGTCTGTGCCTGGAGATCTCAGCTGGAACATTGTGCTCGTCTTTGTCCTAAGTATTCCCCCCCAAAAAGCGAATGTAAGAGTAAGCCCCTGAAATGTGTGCAGGGGGGTGCAAGGAGGCAAGAGGAGGACTCTGCTTGTTGCTGTCGGGTGCCTTCTGGTGCTGCCTCCTGTCTTTCCTTGCAGTGTTTCCTTCAGGATGCTTCAGTCCCTTTCCCTCCCTTTTCATCAGGCTGTGCCAAAAATTAGTGTTTGGTATTAAAGCTTTTCTGGTGGTGGGGTTGGTCATCTGAGCCTTTTAGAAGAGGTGACCTAACACCTTTGGTTCAGGAGAGCGAATCATGGGTTTAGTATCTTCCATATGTCAAAATCTGTGTTGCAGACTGATCTGTTAGGACTGGGGCATCACTAGTGCTTGTCACAAAACACGTGAGGAGGAGTGGCTTGAAGCTGTTCTTGCTGCGGTACTGTGTGTGACTGTAGGTGATATAGCACTAAATAATCCCTGGGTTTGGGCAACCTCTGGGAACTTCAGTTTCTCCTAACAACTGACCTGGAAAAGATGTTGGGAAATAAACCTGCCCCCAAACTTGTATAGTTTCCCTGTCTGCCTGGAGCTATGGATTGGTGATTTAATAACAGGGAAAGGAAGAGAGAAAGGAAAAATTCCAAAAACCTGACTTATTTTTATCTTAATTAGAATGCACCTAATTAAAAATAACAACAACAACAAAAAAATCCATATTGTAATAGCAAAATAAGCTTTAATTGCAGTGTGACCCTTTTATAATCGCTTTCCTGTCACAAGTGTAATTGCTGATACTTCCACTGGTGTGGCCCACAGACATGGCAGGATGAACACAGAAAGGAGCTGTACTAAGTTTTTAAGTTTTAAAAGCCTCAAAGAAGAATCAATGACATGGATTTTTATCCTTTTGTCACTCACTTGCATGTTCTTGCATCTACAGGGGAAGCAGGCAACGACCGACAGCTTGTGAGTACTTAGGGGAGTGGTTTGGGCTTAGCACCGCTGCAAACACTAAGCCTTACCCAAGGTTTGATATATATTTACATGCAGCTCGTTACCTTTTAAGGCAGTTGTTCCGATATTTAAAGCTAACTTTTGCTGTCACATTGTTGTGACAACAGCAGAAGTGCTGACGTGTTGGCAGTGGGTTTTCATTGCTCAAGGTGCTGTGCTCTGACAGGTCCTTTTATCTCCTTCCTCGCAGCAGCCTGGCCTTCCTCCCTTTACCTATGTCTTGCAGGATGCTCTATCAGCTTGAAGGAGGTTTGGTGGTAGTATTTTTTTCCTCCTGGGAGGTAGAAATTTATCATAAACGTGATGAAAAGCTGCTCCGTGATGGTACTGCCCAAAAGCAGCCCCAAACGCAGAGCTTTACCGCCTAGTGATGTGCTGGGGCGAGACAGCAGTATTTATCCCATCTCCTTGGTGAGAAGCTTAACTGACGTTGCTACTAATTCTTTCTCTAGAAAGTGTGACTCTTCCCCTGGATCTCTCCCTGCTTGTGTGAGGGAGCAGCTTCCCTCGCCGGGGAGCTGCAGCGAGCGGCTGTCAGTGTGTGAGGCAGACAATTGAATCAAGGCACTAAAACATGCCACTCCAAAGCCGTTTAAATCATCATAATGTGAATTATGAATTTATTACAATGCATATTACCTCAGGGGACAGAGAGGGAAGGGAGATCTGAAGGGGCTGTTTGTAAACATGTAAAACAATAAGCGTTTCCTGCGTTGCCACCGCGACAGGGAGCTCGCCTGCTGAAATACAACCCAAATAAATGTGTACACAGGCAGTAGCTCACCTGAGGCCAGATGGCTCTCCGTGGGTCAGGTAACAGGCTGCTTAAAACACCACCAACCCAACAAATGACCGAAACTGCTCTGTACATTTGCAAGTCATAGATTTTTGTTTTTTACATCCCACCCCAAATCTGTTCCCCCAAATCTGCCATGTGTGTCTCCCTATTTCTGTGTCTCCCCATTCCCGTACCTTCTCCCTGCCAGCCTTTCTTCTCCCCTACAAACGTCCCTGGTGCCTGCAAGCCAGGCAGGGCTGAATTCACAGTCATTTTCTTCCCAGCTCTGTGTAGATGGGTAATAAACTTACTGGGTTGCTGGCAGCCCCTGGCACCAGCTTCTCCTCCTCCTGCGTGTATATCGTCGGTTCAGTGCTGGTCTGGATAAGGTTTGTCGAGATCAAGCCTGTTGCTGTGCCTGTGGGCTGAGCCATGAGTGTGTGAGGGTCAGCTCACACTGCAGGGCTCTGGGTGTCTGCTGAGCCTGAGCAGCACATCGTTCTTCTGTGGTTTGGCTCTCCTCCTGCTTAGAGTATCACATCATGCAGCCCATGCAGCAGTGGGCATATAAAGTTCAGTGAGTGTTGCTAAGAGATCTCCTGAAAAACACTGATAGGGCTTTCACTGGCTCAAACCAGATCCCTGTGAAGGGGGTTTTTGGTGCCCAGCCAGTCACCACAGTGTGCTCTGCTGCTCTCCACCATGACTTCGCAGATGCTTTGAAAGGTAGGCAGATGAGCAGCTGCCTTCCCCATCTTAAGGCCTTTGCTCAGTCATTGGGCTATCCGCTCAGAAGCAGGGCATGCCCCAAGGCTGTAGAGTCCTACTAGCCACTGCATGCGATTTGCAGAGCACTGGTGGGATAATGAATTCTAATTGTTACTGACCAGGAGAACATAACGAAGGAACCAGCAGCTTGCAGAGGGATGGCTCTGTGAGCCATTACTCTTGCAGCTTGAGAAGAAGTATGCTTCAAGTGAGCTCTGAAGGGAATGGCGCTGACTGATGTGGAGGTAATGATTTATAAAGTGCAGAGCCTAAACTTAGTGCAGGCTGCATTGCCAGCATGCTGGCTGTCCTTAAAGGACTCCCGAATATGCTGCATTGCAAGACTGCAGTGATTTGGCTGCAAGCTATATTTAGCCTATTTATTCTTTGTTGGTGTATAATGTGCAGTTCAGTGGAAAACTTGGTCTCTCCAAAAAGAAGATTTGAACTGGAGTCAAGACAGGGAAAACACCATCTGTCTAGAAAACATTTTTCTTAAGTGATTTGAAGGGGAAGGCTGTGTATGTAAGATATATGTGCTGTTCAGTGGTCTTCCATCCTTCGGTTTCGTTACTCTGTTCTTTCAAAACTGCAGACATAAAGAAGCACTTGGTTCAAGTTTTTAGTCCAACTTTTTAGTAAGGAAATGTAATTTTATTTTTCTGCTTACAGTGAGCAACTCCAGTATTAGGGTAAAAATCCAACTGCGTTTTGAGGAGAGCATTCATGTTGGAAGCACCCATAAATGTTGAACAAGGATTAGCCCTATTGTGTTAAGAAAGAGAAAAGAGCAACAAATACTGTCTCTGTTTTAAAGTGCTTACAGTCTGGATTAAAGGTTTGCAAACTTAATTGGTCATCGTGAGCAGTAGTGAGCAGTACCAGGCTCTCCGGTGGCTCCCAGCAGTTCATGCATGCAAGAAGTATTCGTGCACTGCCTTGCCAAGGAATGTGTACCATCACTTTGAAATTAGTTCAGGAATTACCTCTGGGAAGTGTCCATAGCCTGCCACGTACCCCCCTGGGATTTCCTGCTTTTAAGATACATAATCTGGGTGAGTTGATCAGCCCCCAGCCTGCGGACTTGCTTCCCCCTCTTTGTCTGAGCAGGCTCAGCACTGACCTTTAGGGCACAATGTGAGGCTTTGTGTTAGCAGTTTTGGTCCGGAAAGAGCTAAGCCCGTAGTTCTTTAGGTGAAGGAAGTTGAGAGAGTGGAGGGGTTTTTTAGGAGGGTTTTTGGTTGATGAACTGTTGATACCAACTGGAGAAAATGGGGTGAGTAAATAACACTACGTGAATGAAGTAGGGGTAGAGAGCAGGTGACATCTGTTCATGCATGAGCTCTAGAAAGAAAAGGATTTTAAAAGCCACTTGATCTTAAAAAACAAATCTCAACCATTGCCTGATTCTTGAACGTTGTTTCTCTAATTGGGAGACACAGTTGGTGTAACTCAGATGACCCATTGCATTAACCTGACAGGATGTGGTCCTGAGCAGCCTGCTCTGGCTTTGAGCGGGGTTTGGACAACATGGTCCCCAGGGCTGGTGATGAAAGCAGATACTCAGTGTTGGAAATCCGAGCCTCATCACCTTTTAGATAGGTGATACAGGAGGTGTTCTGATGTTGGCCAGTGAGGAAAAGATGAATTCTGATAGTGTTATTGTGTAGTATGTTTTCCAGGTTCCTGCAGTGTGCCTACATGACGATACAGGTATCTCAAAAAACTGCTATAAGATTATATACAAATAAATTCTGGGTAGACCATGCATGGAACAAAATTCCACCTATTCCTTAGGAGTTTCAGTAGGCAAAGAGTCTTTATGCAGATAACATTTTCTTAGATAACGTTTTCTTAGCTTTAATAATGTTATATATGAAATATTGCTTTTTATGGCTACACAGTATCTTTTTGCTCTGTTACTTGGGTGTCTGTTCATCTGTCTCCATAATTATATTTTACTTCCTGGAATTATGCAATCCATCAACGTCGGGTAGGGCAGGGTGGTTAAGGGTTGCTCTGAGACTCATCAGACAAATGCAGTGTATTTCTGGCAGTTAAAATTGTATCCTTATTAAAATGGAGAAATTCCTTCTCCCTCTACCCCTCCCCAACATACTTGATTTTAAAAAAAAAACCTTTCATAAAATGGAAATCTCAATTTCTTATCATAGCTTTATAAATGTAAAATTCAATTTGAAATAGCCCGTGGTGAATACTGTTAAATGAATTGTTCTTTGGCTTTGATACAGCATGTAAATATCAAAGAGTCTGACCATAATGATGTTTGATTGCTCCAGAGACTGTCCAGGGGAGAACTTGGGTCGTGCTTGGGGAGGTTACAGCAGCACTGGCTGCAGTGTGCTGGGGAAGGACTTGGCCCCTGAAATGCATGTGCGTGTAGGTGCTGCAGGAAATGCCTCGGTGCTTAGAGGTGAAAGGCAGAAACCAGAGCGTAGTCTGCTTTTTAAACAGCCTGAGGCATGCATGGTGACTGGTCCTGAGCAGTTTAAAGAAAAATCCAGAAAAGTTTCTTAAGTGTATGCATATAAAATATATATTCTGAAATATGTATAGCCTGTGCTTTGATTCACATGTTCTAGTTAAGACTGAAGTAAACATTTTGGGAATTGAAAATGGAAAACACAAGGGGCTAGAGTTTTGGGATGCGCTTGGAAAGTCTGTGGCCTGTGTCTACCTCTGTTTTGTCCCAAAGTGAATCTGTATCCATGCTGACCTGGCAGATGTTGGGAAAATGATGTAATTTGATTTTGATGCAAAAGATGCTTTTCTGGAAGTTGGTTTCAATGTCCTGTTGTTACAGAGCCACAATTCACCCGGGCAGTCTTACAAACGTGTCATTGTGATTATTAATCCATCCCTGGAGACCCAGGTGCCTGGCTTACTGTGGAGCTGGCTACGAAGTCTCAGGAAGAAGTATAAAAGGTCTCATGGAAGCAAATAACCCAACCCAAGGCAGCATGGTCCTGACCTTGGCATTTCCCCCCACCCATTTTGTTCTATTTTTTCACAGGGGGGCGAGTTGGAGAAGTGGGTGTTCTTCCCCAACCCCCTTTGGTCTTTGCCACCCACAGATTCTCACACGTCAAACTGGGCATCAGCCTGTAGTGCAAATCTACGTGTTATGCATGGTGATAAATAGGAGAGAGACTGCAGGTGCACCTCAGCACTGAAGTCTCTTAAATCCTTGTAGCTGAGGGTTTTCTCCTCTTCCCTTTTCTTCCTCAGCAGTTAAGCATAAAGGCCTTGGGCTTTGCTTCCATCTCCTTGAATTCTTCCGAGTGCACATCACAGTGTCTTTAAACAGTGCGAGATGTGTCGGGAACTGAAGGCATTAGTGGAGCTCTGGGATTTATTGGCAGATTGACAACCTGATAGGCACCCTCCCTTTCTTCTCTGTTTGTCGCTCTTTGATACTTTCCTTTTCACTCCAAGGGGAGGGAGGGAGCCCTGCTGTAACACTAAATGTCTTCAGCAGTTCCACTCTGCAAAATGCTTTATCTTGACTTCAGATTTTTATTTTTTTAAGTCTGAAATTCACCTTCTCCTTAAAGGTGCATAATTCACTGGGTCTCCTGTTATAGGTCTGTGCCTTGCGGAGGAACTGAGATGGGAACTGAGCTCATTAAAAATAAATTAATGTAAAGAAAAGAACAATAGCTTCTCTTCTGTGGGATTGCTTGCAACTGGTACAAAAGCCTAAGATGACTCTGCTTTTTTGATGTGAGAATGGAAAATGAGGTGATACCTCAGGAAATGGAGTATCTCACACAATCGGTGTTGAGCAGGGCTTAGTTTCAGGTTAGGTAGACTAGAGATCGGTTATGTGCATAAGATCAGGTCCTAAACCCAGTTCTCAGCTCTGATCTGTGACTGGCTGCCTTAACCTTCCTCTGCGTCCTTGTGCAGGCTGTTCAGTAGGAGTAATAAAAACTCTTCTGCTGCTTGCATCTGTTCTGCCTGTTGAATTTAAAAGGTATTTCGATCTGGGAGTGCCGTGTGTATGTTGGTATCTGTTCCTAAGGATTGCATCTGCGCACTGCTGCATAGCTACCTCCCAAATTTTCATCCCTAAAACCGGGACACGTACCGATCAGAGCAGGTTACTTTAACCTCTATGAGATGGCACAAAATGTTGACCTTCAGTACTAGTTTACTCTTTCTCCAGTTGTTGCCAGCCTTGACCTACTCCCGCCTTGCAGCCGAAAGATGAGCAGCGCCAGCCAACATTGCGTACCCGGGATCCTCTGTGTGCAGCAGATAATGCCTCAAAGCTCTTTCCCCCTGTGTGTTTAAAGTACACAGCCGTATTAGAAGATTAAGTTACTTTGAACGCAAACAGCTCCCCGCGTTGTAACTCGGGCTGGTTTTCGCTTTGTTCCACTCAAGATATTGCCAAGACTTGCTGTGACTTTTTTTCCCCATGAAGTAGTCGAAGAGCATGAAATTGTTTGGTGCTGGATAACATGGTAACCACGGGGCTGTTGCTGTTAGCCTTCATGTACTAGGCAGATGTAATTTTATTTTTCTTTGAAATTTTGGAGTTCAGGTGAATTGGTTCCTGTGAGTGAGTTTGGGGGGGTTTTGGTTTGTTTGTTTATGTGCTTGTTTTTGTTTATGTGTGTTATTTCTGCTACTTATTTTATTTTTTTTTTTAGTAGAGTTTCTTGCCTTGCCTGGCTTTGTACCTCTCCAAACTGTCAGATGAGGAATGAATACATTTGGTTCAGATACTAGACTGTTAATTCCCCAAGATGTCTTTAGCAATACTTCAAGATCTCAATTTGATGGGAAAGACTGGTTGGAGAAGAAACCATCTGATCACTTCAGATTGAGCAATTAACTACTTAACAGCTGGAAAAAAGGTTGCAAGTGATGTGATTCTTCACACCCGCAGCACTTAGCTATTCCATCCACACTTTTAAAATGCTTTGAACAGGAGATTAGTATCTTGCTCATTTTGCAGATGAGCAAACAGACATACGGAGGGGAGATGAATAGGCTCAAGCAGCGGGTCAAGAGCAGAGCCAAAAGAATGAATCCTGGCCATCTAAATCCAATCCGTTAGAGCTGAGGCATAATACTTCCCCAGGGATTATTTCATCTGCCAGTACTGACAGGGCCAAAATTTTTAGGATTGGGGTTTTTTCCTGTCTTTTTAAATTCTTTTTTTTGAATGTGTGGGTGTCTGTGAATTTGACCATCAAGAAGTGTGTGTGTGTCTGTGGTGGTTTGATCCTGGCTTTCTTTGCGATACCTATTGCGTTGTTTAAAGAGCAAAACTAAAGCACACACTTGCTGTAAAACCACCAGTTCATCGATCCTTGGACCATTACCAAACACGTTCGTGGTGCCCATCACTCTTCTGTACCCTTGGTGGCTCTGCAAGAGGTTCCTAGAGAAAGGGGAGCTGTGGGAGCAGGGCTCTTCTGCTCTGTACCTCGCAGAGACATCCCGTGCTGCAGTGAGAGCCAGGAAACTTCCCGCTCTCCCCCGGCTCTCCTGCTGCCCAGGCAGATCAGCTCAGTTCCCCTGCTGCTGCACTCCTGGGGCTCAGCTCTGATGAAGCTATTCCATGGCACCCACTCTGTTAATCATGAACCTACAGCTAATTTTGTGTTTGACTTGGGGTATGGGAGCTCGTCCAGGCTCCGCTTCTCACTCGAGAAGTCTTGCTGTTCCCCCTGCTCTGTTGTTCTTTCGCTAGGTTTAAAATATATATTGTTGCTGGCATTGGAATCCCTATCTGCTCCCAACATATGCTATTGGCACAATACCAACAGATGCTGTTAAGTGGTATCAAATCTGAAAGCGCAGCTATATTCCGGAGTGAGACTCTGCGAAGTGGCACTGTAGGGTTCCTCCTCTGTGTCGGTGATTTACATGTTCAGTTCATTCTTGAACAGTTAGCTGTCCATTGCTTGTTTTTAACAGGCCCCTTGGCAACCTAAATGTGTACCTGGCTTTTGCTTAAGGCTGCTCTCAGTAGGACTGGTGTGGGTTTCTCGCCCTGTCCTTGCTGTCAGCTCCTGCTTTGCCACCTTCCCGCTGTCTCAGCTGTGCAGTGTGGGAGCTCTCAAGGCTGGATGTTTGTCAGTGCCGCAAGATTCAGGCTTCTCTTCAGGTTATCCATGTTTCCACTTTGCTGTTTAACACCAAGCTGGCCGTGCTCAATTTGAAACTCTTAAAATTGCAAAATCTGTTTGGGGGGGGGGAATAGAAATTTCAGAAATGCCAGTGAACATTTAGTGGGGTTTTATTTAAAATAAAGTGAACGAATGCTAAGTTTAATATTCTTCTTTCCCTCTTCACGACCTTATTCTCCTTTTGCTTGTTTGCAATTAAATGATTATTAGCAAACTTACTGCACAACTGACTCTTTGCTTATTGTTCCTCCTCCTATGAAGTGTGGTGCCATCTGGCACACGGACAAGTGGGGAAGATTGATGGCTAACAAAGAGCGCCATTCATTTTCTCCTACCAGATTTGGACAGAAAGCAAATGTTTTTAATCAAATCTATATGTTTCTAAGGAATATTGGCTGCTGAAAATTTGCCAACAGCTGAATTTCCCCCCTCCCTTACCCTGTAAGAATTATATCCTGCCAGGCTGACTCACGGATGGGACAGTATGGATGCTTTTCCTCTCATGCATCATTTTCTTTTATGTTACTGGGAGAGTGGTAAGGAAGAGGGCTGTTGGTGCTGAGGAGAGAGAAAAGTGAGAATGGTTATGTGCTGTAGTGCAAATAATCCTAAACTGTAAGGGTATGGTTCTCTTAATAGCCTCATGATGAATCATGCAGGCCAACTGTCTGAACAAAACACAGGGTTGCTTTCAATGAAGCAACCAAAACATCAGTGGAAAGTTTGCCTGCAGTGTTTTTTCATTTTCCAAAGCAAAATGAATAATTTATGGATTCCCTCTACCATCCCACCTTCTCTCGCTAATTACATGGTCATGGGGTAAGGCAGGAATTTAGGATCCATGGGTCAGAGGGATTTGATCAGTGGTGTTCAGCTGGGAAAGGGAGAATTCAGCTTTTTCTGGAAGGGAAGGATGAAGCAAGGAATGGCTCACTCGGGGTACAGAGCAGTTGAGCTGTAGAAATGCAGAGAGCTCGGGTCAGGGAGCCTGGAGGAGGTTCTGGAAGTGGTTCGGAGGAGGTTCTGGAAGTGGTTTGGCTTCCCTGGAAGGGGATGTCATCAGCCACACAACTGAAGAAAGTAGGTTTAGCAAAGGGATGATGTATGCTTTCAGGGTTTGAAGAATATTGGCTCTGATGATTAAATATTACTGCAGGTGTAGATGGATGCTGGCCTTGCTTAGCTGTGTTCCTTCACCAGGCATGGATAATGAGGGGTTTCTGCTTTCCACTAAGATGGAAAAAGAAAAGAAAAAAAACCTTGGCCATTTGAATATTGAATTCAGATGCCTTTTATAATACCTATAAATTAATAGGATTTCATGCACAGCATTCAAAAGCATTGTAAAGAGGATATGGGATATGTAAAGATAAAATGGATTTTGTAGCACTTTATAGTTGTGGAAAGAAAATTATTTTCGTTTTGATTTTTTTAATATATTTTTTCCCTTTGAAGTATAATAATGGAGTTAATTAGCTCTAAGCACCTGTATTTGAAGCTTTGAAAATGATCCTTTCATTGCAGCAGTACTGAATTTTCTGGAAAGATGCATCCACAGGTACACAGCCGTGCTGTACGAGGTCTGTGTGTGTGTGCGGAGGTGGTGACTGCAGCTCCAGCACCGGGGCTTGAAGAAGGGCCACTTCTTTTATCTTTATTTCTCTTTTAAAATTGCAAACTTCCTGCTGTCATAAAACGTAATGTCTCTGATAAGTCTCTCATGTCCTAGTTTCCAGGTTGGGAAGTCTTGGCAGTGCCTTCCCCTGCTAGTTCTTGCCTGTGATTGAGTAAATAGATGATGGCGGTGATGCGGTGTGGAAGTGCTGGCCCTGAAATAGCTGCCTCCATGATGGGATCCTCTGGGCATCAGGAATGTTTTCTGGTGTTTACCCTGCAGTTAAAACCCTGCTGCCTCCCTGCCAGAGGAGGACCGTGGCGTGACCTCGCTTGGGGTGATGCTAATTTCAGGAAGAGGTTACTGTGTCTTGCACGGTTATATTTTTCCTAAATGTCACCACTCCTTCTCCTCTCCAGATGAAATGTGGGGTTATAGATGCTTGGCTGCTGTGTGCCATGGGGTTAATCACAGCTTGTCAAAGGTGGTGCTAAAATTGTCTGGTCCCTTCTGCTTTGCTGCAGCACTGGTGGCCTGGGCCAGTGCTGGGACGTGGAGCCGAGGTTCCCTGGCCAGGCGAGAGCATCTGCGGGGGTCGAGCAGCCGTGCCAGAGAGGAGGAGACACTTTTCTGCTGCATGGCGTTTGTAGGAGAAATAAAGCCAACTGAGAGAAGGGAGTGACTGTGTTGACACAGAAAGTTTCCAACTGTTATATTTATATAACAGTTCAGAGCTTAAATTGCTCTTGAAGCAGGCAGATTTATATCCCTTCCAAGCCTTGCTGCATACTGTTCCCCTCTTCTTTTCTTCCTGCCACTATAAATCTGGATGCTCTTGTTGATATAAATAGCCTGTCTTTTAAAGAATTCTACTAAACTTTGTGGGCACTGAATCAAGTCTCGTGGGCTCTGCTTTGTGTTGTGTGATTAAGTTTTTCCTTTATCAGTCTTTAATTTGCTGCTTTTAAAGATATTTTCCTGTTGCACAATAGGAAAATGTTAAAAGAAAGTGTATTTCAGATATAAGGACACCTGGCGTTTGTTTGACAGAGAAAGCTTGCATTTCTTTGCTTCTAAGAGTGTTGGTACACCAGAATTGTCTCTGAAGAGATCAGCACGGCAGGGAAAGGGGTGGAGAAGGGCAAGTTCCCTTCTCCCTTAAAACTGCTGATGAGCCTCTTAAGACAGAAGTGAGAAGCAGTGGCAGAGCTTGGAAGGCTTTTCTTTTTGCTCTCCCATGAATCTCCACAAAGGCTTTAATAAATGAATCTGGTGATGCTGCTAAATACCTGTGGTGCTCCTCTGGGAATGCCCCAAGCCATTTGGTCCCCAGGAGGGCACAGTCCCCCCTCCCTGGGTCCATCAGTGCTGTGCCTGGCTGGAGACAGCCTTTACAAGTGCTCCTTGGACTAACTTGCAGGACCTCCATTTGCTGAGGGGCATGGTTTGATGTGCGAGAGCTGTAAACGTTCAAATATTAGTGCTGTGAAGAGAGGGCTCTTGTATTCTTTGTCCCTGTGGGTGGGCTGGGGAACCAGCATGACACTGCGCTTGGGGCTGGGTGCTGGACTGTGTGTCCACCCTCTCCCAACTGGTTTTCATGTCTTAAACGTGGCTTAGCCAGCAGTGTGGCTTTGTCAGCCGATGTGCAGCCTGTGGAAGTGAAGGGGAGGCTTTCCATTGTCTTCAGTGGGTTGTGGATTAAGTCTCGGGAGAATAATAATATCATGGTTTACTTGGCAATAACAATGCTAGCGGTGCTGTCTGACTGCAGACAATAAACCCAGCAAGTTATGGAAAGCATGATAGCCCTGAACAGGAGGAGAGTCACTCAGACATGAAAGCAATCCATTTTGCATACTGTTTCTGTGGGAACTTTCAACAGGGTATTTTGACATACGGCTTCTGTGCAGGTGAAGTGGCACACCTCAGCTAGATGAAGGCACAGAGAAATTCTAAGAGAAATCACTCAGAATGAAGTATGGAGCCTTTTTTGAAAGTTCCCTGATGGGTACCTCTCTGCAGCTTGAGGTGCAGAGATTTGGCACTGCAATGCTCGTTGCACGTGAGATGTGTTAGCTGGGACTCATGAAGTGCACAGTGCTGAGCACCAAAACCTCCTTGCTTGTAAGATTCTTCCTTCAACAGCTGTGCTCTGAAGCTGACGGTGTGGTTTGTCAAGTCTGGGGAGGGATGTTCTTTGGTTTGTAAGTTGTGTTATACGAACGTGCTGCACTTTTTCACCATGGTGGGTGTGCTCTTGCTGGTTAGACCTGCTGCTGTCAGAAATCTTGGGGATGTGCTCTGGGTTTGATGCCAAGTTAATGGGCTCAAGCATCCGTGCTCTCCCTGCAGAGGGACTGAAGTGATGCTGTCTGAATATTCATACAGATTTAGTTTCCAGCATAGATCCTCCTTCTCATACAATGGGGGACATCTCTGTTGGCTGAAATTTTTTCTCTTGTAAATCTCGAGTCGCTCCATAGCAAGAATCAGAAAACTCAGGGATGTAGGGGAAAGAAGCAGCACCTAAATAAAACATCTCTTGGTTAACCAGGGCAGCTGCATGTGGCTAGCATGGATAACAGCTGCTTTTATTGCACATCACAGCATAGTCTCTCTGGCATCTTGTTTTAATATCACTGATCAGAGCTATTTGATACAGGAGAGGTTGTGGTTCTGAGCGCTGCTGACCTTTCCAGCACGGGCCAGCTGGCAGGGGAGACCTTCGGCTGGCACGGTGATGCTGGGGTTGCTGAAAGAGGAGTGCACAGCAGAGAGGTTTTGGGGGCACGGAGGAGAAGGTGGAGAGTCAAGTCTTATTTGCTTCATACGCTTGGACAGATTTGTGCATTGACTGAGAAAAAGGGAAGGGGGGGAGAACCCACCAGAAGATACTGCTTGCTGTTGAGGGTTATAGATACCCCGTGCTTCTCTGTGTGTTAGCGCAGCTCCCAGAGCGAATGGCTGGGGAAGAAGGAGCATGGTGAGCAGAGGGCTGGTTCAGTGCCACGAGTGTGGGTTTTAACATCACCTCTTGTTCAGTGCAGGTAAGTGTTAGTTAATCAGTGCGAGGATGGAGCAGAAATTCTCAAGTTGTCTGTCCTCTAATGATCCACTGAACAGCAGCCCTCAGAGGAGCCCCTGGAGCTGGCTGGGCTTGCCCTGTCTTTGCAGCAAAGCACGTGCAGTCGGTGGTTGCTCAGAACGGGAGCTGCCCAAGCAGGCATTTCCCACAGCTCAGGAGACTGCTGGGGGCAGGGAGGTGAATGCAAACTCCATCACCCCAACCCTTGCGTCGCCTGTTCTTCCTTCCGGGGAGCAAGTCTCGTACCTAGTAACACAAGATATTTTGGTGGAGCTCAAAACAGCAGGTGAATCTCACTAAGCCTATAAAATTGTGGAAAGACCGTAATTTTTGCCAGTTTAGAAGTGCTTGATGTATTCAGAAAGAAGAGTTCCTGGGAGGTGGCAATCTTGGGACTTGAATGCAGCTCAATATTCTCTGGGCAAGATGTCAGCATGCAGGTGGTTGTTGCTGCCTTAGTGACTTGCTCTTTGTCCAGCCAGGGCGAGTGCTTGTGGTCCTGTTTGTTTGGTTTTCTTTTCTGGATGGTGACCTAAAATATATAGCAGCTTTATAAAAAGGGGCAGGGGGGCAAGAAAAGAAGATTATGTTGCGTGCTTATTTCAAACAAGGTGAGGAAGGCTGAACAGAGATTAAGGCAATGTTTTTAAACTGGAGGAGTGCAGATCCTCAAGGAATCCAGTGGTCTGATCCTCAGAGGTAATTAGTAGGTAGTCCTATTAATTTTAATGGCAGCTCTGAGCCGCTAAAGCCTGGCTATTGCTTCTATATTTTAAATATTATTAAATGCTACATGCTTTTAAGTACTTCATTGCTCTCATTTAAGAAAAAAGTCAGCTTGTTCACTGGGTGCCTCAGTTAAGATTATTTTTATTTTTTAGTGCCCGTTCGAGAATGGGTACTCTCTTCAGGGAGGGAAGTTGCTGTTAGGGTAATTGTACTGTGCTGCTTGCAGCTTCAGGGAAATCCCTTGGGTCTGTACTTGGTGAGAGGCACCAGGTGATGAAGATGTAAGTTGATAATCTTTGGCTTTGAACGTTTCTCCAAAAACAAAGCTGTACCACAGTGCAGCGATTGAGTGACGGATGTTGGAAGCGTCACGCGGTGCCACAAAAAGTCGTTTGACACTGGAACAGGGGTAAGTGGTCCTGCCAAGTTTTAACAGCCTTTTATTTCTCTGGCTGGTAGGTCCAATTCTTGAGTGGCAAAGGCTGCTTTGAAAGGATCCTTCTTGGCATTTCCGAAAGCTCTCATGTGCTTGTGTGTCTCATGTCTCCTCTTAGTCTCTTGTTCCCCCAAAGCAGGAGCCTGGGGTCTAAATTGAGCTTGTGACGTGTTTTAATAACAGCCCTGGAAATATACAGCTGTTTTGAAGCCCCGTTTCTGTGTGGGGGTGTACCAGCATCTGAGAGGGATGGTGTGTGGGGATGGTGATGACCTATTGCAGGAGGGGAGGAAGGTGTGGATGGCTGTCCTTGGGCTGTGATGCACTGTGCAGGGATGTGACCTCTGGAATGGGAGTGAGAGGCATTTAACTTTTCCCTGGCACTCTGTGGCATGTGAGGTGAGCGGGTAGGAACCCCATGTCATACCTTAAGTGATTTCTTTGAGGAGGCCCTGGAAGTCTGTCAGATCCCAAGGCTGTTTATCATCCATGGTACAGCGGCGAGTGTTTTTCAAGTGGAAGAGATCAGAGAATTTCCTAGGCTTTTACTTATTTTACTCCTAGTTTATTCTGGGTCATATTGGTAATGGAACCGCCTAAGGAGTAGCGTCCTTGCAGGAGGGAAGAAGCTCGTACTGTGGTGGCAGCCTGTGTGGTGCCCAGAAATCTCTTGCAGAGGGAAACTGCTCAAGTGCTGATCATATTGCACATGCCTCAGGTGTAAAATACTTCCTGCAACTTCTCCCCTTTGTCCTTCCACATCTCCCTTCTACCTAAACGTGTGTGAAGTGTTTCAGAACCCGCCAGGGTTGTGCTGAAGGGGTGGGAAAGAGGGTAGTACAAGCAAGCCACTGCTATTTCCAGGTGATCTTATTTGTCTGGCACTGAAACTTCGGGCTGTTTGCAGTTTCCTGTCTTCTCAAATGGCTGTTAAGGCATGAAGCAAGCCATCTCCAGTACAGCTCTGGATGTATGGCTCCATTTGCATCCCGCCCGAAGGACGCAGGCTCCCAGGGTAGTTTACATCTATTATGCCAGCTGATTTTGTATTAAAAAAACCCCCACCTTATGCTGTTATCTTCCAAGGATGCATTTTGGAAGTAGCTAATACTGGCACATCTTCACAGGCTCACGACGGGATGCTGAGTTACTCCAAGATGCTGTGCTCGGTGTTTAGCTGGCACTCACCGAACATGTTGATTTTAGTCAAGCAGATGTCTGTTAATCTTTGTGAGAAGCTACCTTGCCATTCTATCAAGCACAGTGTAGAGGACAGATGTTTGATGAAAGCACTGAAATATTTAACTAGGATATTTTTCCCCCTGCAGCAGAGATAGCTTGTTGTGCCTATTAATCTTTTACAAGACTTGCATCTGCTCAGAGGTGGGTTGTTTCAGGCTTTGGATGAACTTTGTGTGTATGTGCATGGTTTGAAAGAGTGGTATAATGAACAAACATGATGTGTAGATGAATAAATTGAGTGCAAAAAGCAGATGCATTAATCCCTCAGTCGCTGAAAGTTTCTTCCAATAGCAATAATAATAAAACCCCACCTATAATGCTCCTTCTCCTACTGGTATTCACCTCTCTCTTTCAGGGGGGTCTTTACCCTCCGTTTTGTATAATTAATATTTCAATTGGCGTGTCCTTAAAGACAGCTTGCCCTTTCGTATGCAGTCTTATGAAGACAGGATGTAGCATTGCTCAGAAGTGCAGAGCTTGCCTGGCCTGGGGTCCCTTTCCTCCTGGTTTGTTATAAGCAGGTTTGATTAGATCTTACGCTGGGTGAAACCCTTGTTGGGTTAGTAGAAGGGAAGAGGAAAGGCTGAGTGTGGTAGTTAACCACTCGTCCCAAGTCAGCAGCATCTTGTTCATAAAGCATTTCTTTTCAGTGAAGACAGTGCCTTCCTGTAACGCTTAAACACTCGTGTTGGTGTTTCCTCTCGTTATAAGGGTTACGCTTTCACCGAGCTGGTGACTGAAACACCATTAACATCTGGGGTAGCGTGGCAGATTGAAGAAGCAAAGAGCCATGTGCATGCAAAACTTCTCCCCCCAAAGGAGTAGCTCTGTTGGACAGTAGTTTATATACAGTGTCACACTTCGGAGAAAAAGCCCTCCCTAATTAATACTTAATAAGGATTAATACTTGTAAAGTAATTAAAAAGCTCTCTGAAACACATTTTTTTCCTTTGCTGCTGCTGCTGACTTAATGGCCCATGGTTTTTTTTCTAGTCTGTTCTAGCCTGTTTTCCTTTGAAGGCTGCAGTTCTGAGCTTCAAGTCCAGTATTGTCATTTAAATATCTCATGGATGTAATCTGGTTTTTGTGTTCTTGAAAATCAGTTGGCTTATGGATTCCTCTTTTCTCCATGTGTTAACTGAATTCTAGTAAATTGGGAAATTCTCACACAGGCCCACCTAACTTCCCCCTTCTTCAAACAGATGATATGTTGTATTTTGAGAAGCAAGAGGAACATCAGTTTGCAAGTAATTCACCACAGCTGGAGTTTTACTAACCACTCTGAGAGCATTTCAGGGCAATCCCAGGAGATGATGGTGTATACTGATAATTATCCTTTAGCAGAACAACCCTATTCAGTGAGTAGCTCAGACACTCACATCCAGTCCGTGCTTAAGGTCTGGAATTAATTCAGTTTTCAGAATTAAGTTTTCTTCTTTGCGTATTCATATTTCATGTGGAAGCTTAGCTGGCTTAGTCTGTAAAATTCACCAGATATTTTGTGTGAACCTGTCTAGCTTGAATGATCTTGCACATGTCAGAAAAGTGACTACAGAATCCCAGTGATGTCTTTTCTGAGTAAATGTTCTCAGAAAATGTCCTCACTTAATTGTAATCGAAAATTAATTGTTCAGCTGTCTGTCTTCTTTTTTCATGCCTCACGTATTCTGCCCAGTAACATTCTTCTTCCCTATGATTCATTAGTCTTCAGATTGCTTAAAAATATCCTGAACAAGGAAGACATATTAGCAAAGTCGTAACTATATTGGCGGATGAAAATAATCTCTTCTCAAGTGTCTACGTACGTGCCAAGATCACATCATGCATACAGAGAATAAATGAGTGGGCTTGTGAATGAACAGGCTTTTCAAGGGCTGCTTTTGTTAATCGCTAACAAAATTGGGCAGAGAGCTTACAGACTTGAAAGAAAAACCCAATGGATGTTGTTCAGAATTTTTATCACCTTTTACTCATCTTCATGTTGCTATTTTAATATCAGACCTCCTTGTTGTCCACCTGTTCCTCCTGTGAATTCTCTCTTTCTGGGCCTCAAATCAGCTGTCTCAATGCACATAACAGCTTGATAGTCTTAAATTTTGAAGGCTGCTCGAGTTAAGTAAAACATAGTTAACTCTCTGGGAGTATTTACAGAATTACAACATTAATCTTGCCAGATAATTACAAATTTATTGTGGCCTGCTTACGTGACACACACTTCTCGCTCCCAGCAGGGCTTGGGGGTGGCTCCTGAAGCTCCTGTGTGAAATAATAAGTAGAGTTTTTGAAATAACTGGTGTTGCCCGAGAGAAAAAATCCACAGTAGGAAAATCGTGATTCTTATTTGAAGCATAATTGTTTTGTTGTGCTTTGCTGTGATTTTCTGTTCTGTGAATCAGGCCTGGTTGAGGGAAACCATCCAGCAGAAGAGGGATGGGAAGGGAAATCCCAGCAGAGGTGCTGGGAGCTGGAGGGCTCGGGAGGCTGACTTCCCATCTCTGTGATCTGCTTGGGAATGACTTCTCTGCTCGTGGTGTTTAGCTGGTTTTTAGGTTGGATGAGCAGAACGTTGAGTTCAGTTTAGGGAAAGGAGAAACGATGGAATCGATGGATTTTTGTCTGAGAGGGCGACTGTGGTTGTGTGTACTGGTTGCTCATGACACTATCCAGCTTTAAACACAATAGTTTTGTTACATCAGGGAAGAGGAAAAGATAGAAAAATCTTTTGTACCTGAAGTGTGACCTCAGACCTTAATTTCTGTGCATTAGGTCTGTCCTGCAGATGTTTACGAGGGGGTAAGTCATGACACAGCAGTGAGCAGGACGGGCTCTGCCTGGGGTGTGTGTGGGTCTCTCTTTCTGGGGTTAGTGTGTGGTTGGCCTGACTGGCCAATGGGTCTGTGTTCGTGGGGTGAGTGTGGGGTTGGCCTGACTGGCCAATGGGTCTGTGTTCGTGGGGTTGGCCTGACTGGCCAATGGGTCTGTGTTCGTGGGGTTGGCCTGACTGGCTGATGGATCTGTGTTCGTGGGGTTGGCCTGACTGGCTGATGGGTCTGTGTTTGTGGGGTGAGTGTGGGGTTGGCCTGACTGGCCGATGGGTCTGTGTTCGTGGGGTGAGTGTGGGGTTGACCTGACTGGCCGATGGGTCTCACTTCATCAAAATAATAGCGTGTGTCAGGCTTCCCGTTTGGTTACCTTCAGAGATTATTAGGTAGGACATCCCAAGTGTCTTTCTAAATATGGTGAGATTTAGTGCAAGGAGCACTAAAGGAGTACAAGGAAATTAAAATGGAAAGCAGAAGCAAGGCAGGCATTTATAAATGATTGAGCTAAATTATACTCACTAGAATGAGCTGCAGCTGTGACAGCGATGTTTCTTTCTTCAGGTAAATAACATTACCCATCATTATTGGTTATGCTAAAAGGCCATAATTCCATGTTAACATGCCTTATTGCAGCCCGATAAGTCATAGCCTAATCTCTATTACCAGGCTGCCCATAAATATTAGAGATATGTGGTACAGGGAAGGTAAGGAATGAAATCTGGGTTTGATGCAGCACTATCAGTGTTTGCTGGCCTCTGATGGAACAGAGCTGAGTCATTTTAGATAAAGCAATTCCTGTAATGCATATGATGACTTTTTATTTATTTAAGTATAAAGCTTAATTAAAAAAAAAAAAGCTATTAACATTTTTGAAGGGGGAAAAAAAGGGTTGGTTGTTCCAAAAAGCCTTGATGTCTTTTGTACATGAGGAAATATAAAAAAAGTTTCAGCTTTAAAGTTGTGTGTGTGTGTTGTGGTGTTGTACCACAGATGCAATACCACTGTTGTTTTCACTTCAGTAAGTTACTGCTTTTTGTGGACAATAAAACCACAGGCTGTTGAAATTATATGGTATAATAATGGAGTCAAATCCACATGCTCAAGTGATCCTGTGTGTTTTTGACATTTTATTAAATTGATGAGTAGGTAAAACGTTGGATTTTTTTTCCCCCTTGCTGCTAGAAATTGAGAGAAAACAGAAACACAAACACAAACCTTTCCAGTTAACCATTCCTAGAAAACATAATCGACATTTTTACTTCTTGCCAAAGCAGTTGAGGATGTATGTCCCTGGGGATGGTGGGGAAGTAAATGACACTGGGATCACTTCAGTTTGAACTTTTTAACTTTTGGATTCGTGGTGAATTTTAACCCCAGTTTGTTTATTACAGAAACATTTAGGCTGAAGTTGAAATGACTGGATTAGTTTTGTTTTGTGGTCCGTTCAAATACATCACATACCAAATCCCCTGAAACCATTTCCATTGAAAAGCTCGATGCATTCCCCCCCTGCCCCATTCTTCATGGCAGAATGTGCAAGAGCAGCCTTTTCCATATTTTAAAGGAACAGGAGTGGCAGAAAGAAGTTTTACACCATGGAGTGACTGACCAGAGGTGTCTGCTTCCCCAAACCTTATGATAGGAAGAATTATAATTGAACCCAGCACATCGATTCCCTTCTTGGACATGTTCATCCCTGCACTGTGGGGGTGGGGAATGCTCTGTAATGTATCCAAAAGGTAAATAGTTTGGGGCTCTACTGGAGCAAAGGCTGACCAATAACAGGAAAAGTCCTGCCTGGGAAGAAGGGATGAAGAACCTTTAGAGACAGGTGTGTGAGTAAATCAACACGGAACAAGTGAGGGCATGGACTCGGGCAGTGTGTGTGATGGCTGGGTGTATGCAGTGCACACAGGGAGTCATGTCCATCTTTCCCAGCTGCAGGGCTTGGGCAGCCTGGAGCTGGGAAGGAACAACATAAGGATAGCTATACTTGTGGGATTTTCCCTCAAAGCAGAACCGTGTGCAGCACCACTCTGAAGGCAACTGTGGTTGGGCAGAGATAAAAGTGAAATTTATTTCCATCGCTCTGCTGTGTGTTTTCCTCTGATTCAGGTTTGAATTTTGCTGGTTTTTTCATTATTCTGTGTTACCTTGCTGTGCTTTCAAAGCCTGCTTTCCTTGCCTCAGGTTTATTGAACGAGCATGAGGGAAAAATGAAATGAAGCAATATATTTTGCTTGTCATCGTCTTGCTGTCAGTTGAGTCTTAGTGGTACCATTAGTCATCTTATGACACATTACCTTACCTAGGTGAAGTTTGCTCCCCTTTCAGTGTGGCTGAATTTTTAAACATGTTTTTGTGGATTGCCATACTTCCTGAGACTGGAAAATGTGCTTTTTATAAATTCAGTTACTTTGTGAGTGTTTGGAGCTTTATTCCCCTCATCCCCCCTCTATCAGTCTGTATTTGTGGGAGCTCTCCAGGGCTGGAAGTGAGCTTTATCTTCGTTGACTCAATTAGTTTGTCTGCAGTGTGAGCATGACAGTCATGGTCCACAGGTCTGGTGGAATGCAATTACAGAGCAACCTCAGACCCACAAAGAAACCTCGGTACTGAAGATGACCAAGGAATCTTAATTTTGGCTGAGCTCTGCACTGTAGGGATGTGTCTGACAACCTCAAAGCTGGTTTTACTTACCTGAATGCTCAGAACAGCCAGCTCTGTTACACATCCAGTTCTGCTCCTAAGCAAGATGACCACTGCCGCAGATGTTCAGTGAAGCAGCAGGTGAAGTCCAGGAGACCTCACTCTGGGTGGTTAGAGAAGGGGCTGAGCACAGGACACTGCAAGCTTTCCTGTTCCTCCTTGCAAACTCCAAGTACAGCATAAATTTTTCACGAACTTTATAAAGCTTCTTAAGAGAAACTGAGGTTTCTTTTCTATGTGTGGAAGCTGGGGAGCTCCTGGGGTGTGTGTGTGTGTGTGTGTGTGCAGCTTTTGATTCCTATGAATAAGAATTGGTTTATAAAATGTGGTTACTGGAATTGGCAAGCATGTACTGGCAGCGAGGCAACGCAACAGTTGAGTTGAATATGAGCAGCAGGCTGTTAATGCATCCCTACAGTATCTTTTTTTTTGTATGTTTTTAAATGATTGGTTTTGGAATATACCTGCATTACTTACTACTTGGGTTCAACTGTTAGAAGTTTGAAGATTCACAGAATTTTAGGGGTTGGAAAGGTACCTCCAGAGATCATCCAGTCCAACCCCCAAGATCCAGATAGCAAATAACTGGCTGACTTGCTAGTTGTATTGGTCAAAACAGAAGTGTTAGAGTATTTTCAGTGAGAAACCTTTGAGTTGAAAACTAAAATGACAGTTTTCAAAGTGGCTCTAAAAGCTGTCTGTGTTGGTTAGATGAGTGTTAAATATATCTATAATCATAACTGTTAGATTTGGAGCATTCCTTATAGTGGTTACTCATCTGCAGCTGAAGACTGCGAAATATCTGTGAAAAGCCTTGGGTGAATCGCAACTAAAGGGCAGGCAGCGAAGAATTCAAGAGCAGAGAAGGAGAGTGTATGGACCCAAGGAACTGTATTTTTTGCCCAAAGTGAAGTTGCAGGTCAGGTTTTCTTCTCTCATTGCAGCCACCCAGGCTTCTCTAGATCCTGCCTTTCTTGAAAGTAGAACTGGATTTGTTTCCCTCTGCTCCCCTGACTGTGAATCATGCTGCTGGCTCCCTTGGCGTGAACCCACAAACTGTGTCTCCACAAAGTGCAAGATCAGACCGGTCCGGAAACTCAGGCTGTCAAGTTCAATTTAAAGAAAGAGGATTTTTATTTAGTTTGGTTTCTTCAAATGGGAATATCAGGAAGACAAGCAAATGGCACCTACCACATTATTGCTATGTTGTGTTTGGGGCTATAAAGCTCACTGTAATACTAATGCAGACTGGCATCTGTTTTGTTTCAGCTTTAGAGACTGAACGTTACCAAAAAGCATGATACTTTTGAGACCGAGTCAGATAATATGGGGGGAAGAGTTAGCCAGCAAGCCTGCTCAACATGGGGCTGTTATCCCTACTAAAATGTCTCTGTGGGTGACTTGGATGCTGGCAAGGAACTTACATGTTGGTTTGGAGGAAAATTCTTTTGAGCATAGACAGTAATTTCATAATTAGCCCTTAAAATTACATGGTAGTGAAAACTAGGGAAACAGTAAAGATCACAAACATCAAAGCATCTGTTTTATATTTTAGCTAGTCTACTCTTGATCCCTCTTGCTGCCCATGAAAAAGGAAGTGAAAAAGATAGTGTGCTTTGAGTTAGTGTGGGGACTAGTTAGAAGGGTAAAGCTGATTAAAAGCAGCTACTGAACTGGCCAAAGCACAGGGATGCTCTGGGAGGACAGTGACTTATTTTGCACGTTTTTTTCCCTGCTGTTGTTCTCCACTTAGATTTTCCCCTTTTTTTCGCTTGCAGTGAAAGCCTGTTGCTCAAAAAGAGACAAGGAAATGATGACACTGGAATAAACTGTACCAAATCACTAAAATTTAATCTTGGTTCTCCCTACCACCACCTTGTTTTCCTTACTTAAAAGCTGAGGGTTGTTTAGGGTAAATCAGTATTTTTTTGGCATTCCAGTCACCTGTGTTGTACATACACAGCTAGTTTAGAAACTCACAGAAATCCTTCTTTTCAGCCATAGGTGTCGTAAACCAGTTTAGGTCCTAAGTATAAAGGCTGCTTAAGCTCAGTCCATCTTAAGTGTTTTTAGAGCTTGTCCACAGGAGGCTGCACCCATTTACTGTGTTATTCTAAAATTGCACCTTTCTGTTTAAGTAGGTGGAACTTACATGGCTGGATCAAACCTTATAATTATCCTCCCCCTGTCAAGAACGTCTGTGTCCAAAGGAAGTTACAGCCTGGAGCTCTGTAGCTACTGTCTCTGGTGCTTGAGAAAGGGCTTCTCGTCGCACAGACGTAAGGAGTGCTTTCAGCATCCCCACTGATAATTGACTAAGCTGGCGGGCACAGATCAACGAAATTCAGGAAAATCAATTTAGCAGTCTTTAACTTTCTATTGTAGAGAAGGAAGATACAACTTAATTGCTTTTCTGTAATAACAGAGGTGTTTTTAAAATGGTGTTGAAAAACATTTGCGTTAATGTTTAGTCTGAGCAGCGTTTAAGATATTTTCTGTCTCATTTCTTTTGTCTATACAGATTTTATTTTTAAATGTCAGTTTGCTTTTCTGTAAAATTAAGTGTAAGACTAACACCACAGCTTACTCAACAACTTCCATATTTGCATATTCCTAGGGCCTTCATTCAAACAAAACAAAAGGCTAGGTAGGAAAAAATCCTTTTGGGGAAATGCATTAAGGAAAGACTCATCTGCAAGTGGGTTGTCATCTGAATTGTAGTTTCCTCATCAAATCCATGTGGATTTCTTGTTCCTGTTGGGCTTTTTGCCTCTTGAGAGTGTCTGCATGAAACTTTGAAGCCCAGATCTTCCCCATCTCTAAAGGAGAGGATGGAGTCCCTTCCTTCCAGAACAGCTGTTGCTTGTGGAGAACCCACAGCGATTCAGTCCTCGTTCTTCAAGACCTAATGGAGCAGGCAGGTTCTGGCACTGATGAGAAAAATGCAGAACAGCACTTTTCCTTGGGTCTGTAATTCCACATGGATGGTAATTATTCATGAGACAGGCAGAAGTGTTGAAAGTTAGCAGTGGAATTTGAACCTCTGGCACGCAGATCCCGCCTGGGGTTTGAGGTGCCAGCGATGGCCATGTCCTGAGCACAGTAGCACGGCAGAAGGCTGGCTGGCTGGTTGTGGATCCATTTTGATTTTGGCTTTGACACAACTCGTGCTACTTGCTGAGCGTGCACTCAGGTGCTGTGGGTTCTGCCACAAAGCTGGGCAGTATTGCAGAGCTGCAGCCAAGACAGCCGGAACGTGATGCAGGGTGCGTCAGGGTGCATCAGGGTGCTGAGGCTTGTTTGTGTTTCTCACCTTGTCGAAGGACTAGTGAGATCTTAAAATTATTGATCTTGTCATCATGGTACTCTCCTGCCTCTTGTCACTTTTATGCCCATTCTACAGGAGTATTTTAAAGTGCTGAAGTGTTAACACTTGAGTGTAAGTATCTCTTGAAACGTAACAGCAAACCTGTGTGTTTGTGTATGACAGTTGGGCAAAACCAGGCTAGTGACATTGCCAGCCTAATTTTCTGTTCTTGGAAGCTTCCTGTAATCTTGTGGGTCAGACAGCACTTGGAAACCTCCCGCTTTGTAGGAAGCTCTTTTATTTACTGGACTCTGCACCGTGCTACCTGCTGAACCGGGTGCTGGCTGCTGGGATGTTAACCCATTGAACTTACCTAAACTGGGGTGTTTTATGACTGTGAACACTGTTCAGAGCCCTTGGATTCAGCAACTCCTCTAATGCTGCTTTCGGGGAAGAGAGCGTGTAACAAGAGATTCACCTCATCCTTTCCAGGGTAGGCTGTCGTGGTGGCTTAGAAACAAAATGTATTAATAATTAATGTGCATAACACCATTATTGTTAGTGTTATTTATACACAGCTGCTTTGATCCTTCTTTCTTTGGTCTCAGCTGCAGTGCAAGGGGCACAGTAAAGCTGGTGATTGCAGCCCTGGCAGGGAGGGCGAGCAGGGGCAAAGGGAAGTTCCTCCATGCAGAACAAACACAGCATGTCAGGGAGGTTTCTGCTGGGAAAAGGCTAAGGGAGAGGAACGAAATAAAAAAAAAAAAAAGGTGAAAATATCTTTATGGCCAGGATTGGCTCTTTGTTTAAACCAACTTTTGTCATTTTAAAATAAAAATGGTTTGAAAGAGTGATTGTAGGGAGCTGAGGGCTGGAAGTGTGCATTCAGCATCAGGGGAGTGACGATCGGGAGGACTGAGGTGGGTGGCATTGCTGTGTGTCCACCCTGGGCAGCAAGGCAGAGGGTTCAAACCCAGCCAGAGCCATGTTGCTGCTGTGGCAGTACCTGATGCCTGCCTGGGGGTAACCCTGGGTTTGGTTGGTGGCATCTCTTGCCTTCTTAGGGCTGCAGTGTGTGCCAGGGGTAAGCTCTTACCAGCTTGCAAATAGAAACTCAGACCTGTTTTTCAGAGGGGCAGTAACTGGAAGAAACACTGCCTGACCTGCTCCCTCGTGTGCGAGTGATCTTTATTTCACGCTGACTTCTAAACTATGTATTTCCAATACATATTCCCAGCATTTATCAGAGCACACCCTGAGCCAAGTTATGATGTGTCTCAGGTTTTTGTTCCCAGGGCCAACCCACTCTCAGTGTTCATTAGCAAATAAAAGCACTGCATGACCCACACGCTGGGGCAGCGGTACCCCAACCTTCTTGTTAGCATTTGAATTAATAGTACAACTTGCATAGATTTCCCAAGCAAGCTCAGTAATTTTATGTTTGGAGAGTTTGAGCCAACTGGTGTTGCTTCCAAGAGAAACACTGCGTGCTCACCCGCTTTACCTTTAAAACAAAAGGGAGAGGAAAAGGGTTCATCTGGCTTGTGTTTTGCAGTCCCTCCCGTGGGGCAGCGTAACTGCCCTCCTGAAATTTCACTTACCCTAGAATAGTGGCTTTCAACTTTTTTTTTCTTCTTCAGTTCCCTTAAAAAAGAAAGTAAAGAGAAATCGTGGAGGTGCTAGTCTCAGTGGAGGGAAGGTAACCTTACTTGGTGATTGGCTCGTGCTGTTCATAGCTGCCTTTTGCAGACCCTTCCAGAAGGACTCGAAATATTACAAACCAGAAATCTTATGTGGCTGCTGCAGTGACATGGCTTTTGTACCCTCAGGAAGGGACAGGCAGTCTCTGCCATCTCGTCATCCATCCCAGCTTTGGGTTTGTGGAAAGGCTGGGAGGAATTAGAGGGTGGCTGGTAGACTTTATCTGCTTGAAAAGGTGAAAGGGGGAAGCGAATGTGCTTGAAGCAGCCCCTGGGGATATCAATGAATGAACATCTGGCAAAAATTAAATATTACTGCAATAAAAAGGCAAAATGCAAGGTGGCTAACAGCCAGGAGATGGCTGATGGTGCTGTGTGGATCACATTCTGCAGACTGCACAGGGATCACTCCTGCTGCCTCTACCTTGAGCCTTACAAGCTGAAATGTAGCACCTGTGCCATTTCTCTGGCTTGCTCCGGCCCCATTTAAATAGCTCTTCTCTAGACCATCAGGCATCTGCTTTCTAAAGTCCTAACCAGTACTGTGAAGTGACCCGTGACCGTGACAGATGATTCACAGACACATGTATCTTATTTAAGTGGTTAAATTGTGATGCGTTTTAGGAAGTTGATTTTCACATGAGGAATTTGCAGAAAATGTGGTCCCTGATTGTAAAAAGGGCCAAAGTTCAGCTTTAGAACTGGTGAAAATAGCCATCAGATATTAAAATAGCTTCTTCAGTGCCCTGTGGTAGCTGATGGGTCTGCTCAGTTTCTGTCTTTCAGTTTGTACATAGGAACTTTCTTGGTCCTTTTTTCTGTATCTTGGCCAAACTTGTTTCAAATTGTTGAGGACTCTCTCTCTGCTGTACTGGAATAAGGTAACTGCTCTGTTTACAATGCAGCAAAACTAATCGGTAAGGAACCAGGAGGTCTGGGTTTCTAAGGAACTTAGGAATTTTCTAAAGAGCTTAATAAAATAATTTTGGCAAATTGACAGTGTTCTGTATGAAAATAAATTATGCAGATCATGTGTTTGCTGCTGTCAAGTGTCAACAGTGACTTGATTAATGTAAAGCAATGTTGTCTGGCTGATTGCTTGTAGATGTCCATAAAAACTCAACTTTGGATGTGGGGCTGGACATTAATGAGCTGAGGGAGTATTTTTCATTCTTAATGATGGTCCAGCTCCAGTTTTTGACTTCTGTTCAGAATTTGGAGAAGCAAAGGCTAACTGATTTGGTTTGGATGTGCTGCCTTTGGAAGGGAGAACACTGGAAGAGCTTTTCAGCAAGGGATTTTGCTTTCTTTAGGGATGGTGTGTCACGCTTCCGCCCAGGGCTGCTATACCACCACTGCTTCTTTGCCCCACGCTTCTAGCTTTGTCCCACCAGCCCTGTCCCACCACTAGTCTAAAAAACTGGTGTCTCAGGAGGTTATAAAAGTTCATCCAAGCCTCTGTTTCAGGATTATTCATTTACAGTATAATGATGTCAAGCCAGTTTGATGACAAAAGTAGATATGGGGTTTATGGGCATGTTTTAAACTTCAGCGGCAATTTTTGATGTGCCCTTCATGGGTTTTTTTTATTAAACTGCAGGTTTTTTTATTAAACTGCAATTTTTGGTGTGCCCTTCATGGGTTTTTTTTTATTAAACTGCAGAGAATTGCACCAACTTTCAAGCAGGTATAGAGTGCCACAGAAGATAAGGAAATGTCTTTGCATATAGTTAGGTGATTGTGAGGCTATAGACAGATTTTGTCCATAAAGGTGTAAGTTGTGTAGCTGATGACAATTATTTTGTTGGAAGTTGTATCTGCTGAATGATGGCCTTGGATATTTGATGTATTATCTTGTACTTAGGAGAAGGATCTTCTGGTTCCCAGACAAGATGAGAGTTCTGCTTCATGTCAGCAATTTTATACGCTGCCTCATAATGAGCAAAGTTAATTTACCGTACTTGGTCACTGATTCATCAGTGTTGACTTCTTCACACCTATCTAGGTAATGATCTGAAATAGTGTTTAGTGCCCCAAGTGTACGATGTGCTTGCCAAATACAGGAAAAGTATTTTCTGGGAAAAGCATCTTCCAGGTGCCCTGGGTATCAATCCCTGTTTATTTCTAGTCTGTCTCACTTCCCAGTTGATCTTTCACCAGTTTAAGTTAATTGACCTTTTGGGGTTTTTGAGACAGAGAGGAATAAAGATGCAACTAAAATGTCATGAAAACCTCTGGGTTGATGCTGGGGATCTCTGCACCATGTTTTCCTTTATCTAAAACTCTGTTCTAACGTGCTTTGATCTTCAAGGAATTTTAAAACATGCTTTTTTAATGTGCAAATGGCCACTAAAAAGTTCATAGATTCACAGCATGCGTGCTGTGTAAGGGCTCTCAAGAGTGCTTTTGATATGTGACCATATCCACCAGAAAAAAATCCTTGAGCCCCTAAGCAATACCTGGGTCTTACAGGGTGTTTTGTCTCTGGGTATTGAGGTTTTTGTCAGGATTCGGTTTCATTTTCCTCATTTTACAGATAGGGAAAGGGAACAGGAACTGGGAAACAGTTGTTTAGGTGTTGGAGAGGGGAGGGGGAGAGAGAGAGAGAGTGGAATAACTTTAATTCCAGAAGGGCTGTGGAATAGAGGTACAAACAGCCACTGCCTTGCCTGAAAACTAGTACTCTAAAGTATTGCATATGGCTTTTCTCCTGGGCTTGCAGGCCAGCTGACGATACATGATGTCTGGTGTTTGGTTTACATGAACATCTATTTTTATTTTGCAAAGGTTTTTAGTATCTCATGAAGACATGTTTATTGTGTCTTAAAATCCAATTTTCCCTTTCATGATTTTCAGCCTCTGGAGGACTTTCAGTATCTCAGTCAAAACCAAAGCCTGATCTTTCTTTTGGCTCCAGCATACAATACAGAGGCTAAACAAAGACAGAAAAATATCTCTGGAACTTTTCTAATTCTTTTCCAGCAGCCTTATTTGGGTTCTAGTGGAATCAGAGCTTGGTGCAAGACTGCAGTGAATGTAGTACAAGGGGTGCTGAAGGAGAAAGAGGAGGAAGGGTATTACCTCCTGATTGCACGTTTTGACTGTGTGTCGTGGTTTTCATCTGCTTAACTAATTTGTTGTAAAACAAGGCTAGCTGACATCAATATTCTAAGGAACCTCAACTGGAAATGGTCATGCAAATTACTTGGCACCTCTCAGTGACCAACAAAGCCATTAGTTTCCTTGGAGAATATTGTGAGGAGCGTTAATTAAATCTACAGGAATGGTCAGGGAAAGGACTGGTAGATAAGCAGCTGTTCAGAAACAAGGAAAAATTTCATCAGGCAGGACACACATTTCTTCTTGTGGAAAGAGGGAGGCCCTTTAAATACTTGGGTGGTGGCATTCAGCAGTGAGCACCCCCTCCTCGCAGATCTTTCCATCAGTCTCTGGCAGAGCAGCTGAGATCAAGGAGGCAAGCGCTGATCTTGGTGACCCCTAATGCCTTCGCTCCCTGCCACCTCCTGAGAACTGGCACAGCTTTCCTGCACCAGCAGGCACGTCTATTCTGCCATCTGTACTGCATGCAAAGAGGCAAAGGTGCCAAATTTCAGCCAGGGTCTGGCGAGAGACTTGTTCTGTTTGGGCTGGGAGACCGAGCTCCTTCCCACACACCTTCCAGCATGCTTTTCTCCTCCTGGTGCTGCCTGCTCTTCTGGAGTGTGGCTGGGTGACACGGAGCGAGGATGCAGCATATAGTATGAAGTCACTGTGTGATGAGTGCATGGGTGGTCCGTTAGTTAATTTATCGAGTCAGGTGGAGCAGGGAGCCCCATGAGGAGGCAGAGAAGAACTGTGATAGGGTGCTCTTTTGCAGTCTTGATAGGTGGTGGTTCTGCTCCTCTTCACCTGCAATCAGCTGGCTCTGTTTTTTCCCAGTGCACTGCTCAGAGCTGCTATAAACTGCCATCAAACTTGTTCTTGCCAAATGCAAGTTAAAATGTCAGAACATTTTTCAAAACCTTTTTTTTTTTTTAAACTAGAAACTTCTAAGGCACTTTTCCCTGCTATTTTCTCATCTTTATTCTTTTTTTTTCTGTGATTCATGAAATGATCCTGTGCTGTTGTGCATAAAAAATTGCAAGCGTTCTGTTCGTAATGCGTAAGATCACACAGAGCTACTTTTGCTGGCACATTTGCACAGGCTCCTATGCTGCATATTGGAATATTTTCATGCTGGCTTCCAAAATTCATGAGAGAGGGCAGGCTTGGCTTTTGTGCTGGACAGAAATCAAAGGATCTGGAAATGGAGCCAGGAACTGTGGAATAAAGGGGGATGGCCACGTGCAACAGTATGTAAGCATGTTTATTAGGAATGTGTGTGTCCCTGGTTAGTCTGTGTATTGGTGCCACAGTGTTTTTGATTCTGACCGCAGTCTTGTGAATCATAATAGTGCTGGTTTTGCCCATTTTGCAAAGCTTCATTCTAAATAACTTCCCCTTCAAATTAATCCTCCTGGCCCCCCTTCAGACATACTATTATTTTCTTTCCTTACTAGCCATCTAGTGATGTGGTTGACCTTGGTTTTCATATCCTGCAGGCCTGATGAACTACTTCCTGAAAAAATATTTGACCAAGGGGAAATGCAAGGCAGGATGGAGATTTCTGACATGTTCTGCTTTCTGTGTGCAAGCTGGATGGTGATGAGGCAAGAGGAGCTTGTGGAGTAGCCTTAGAGGCAGCCACAGTGATGGGGATGATCAGGAAATTCTCTTTTGGAAATCACCCCAAATAAACGAACAGAAACGAAGTGATGTGTACGTAGTGGGCAAGGGAAGTTCACTATACCTAGGTAAGAAACAAAATCTGACTGACACCTGGTTAAAGGCAGAAGTGGTGTGGTGCAGGGGTCCGTAGAAACGTTTTTCTGAAGCACCAGGAGAGCTTTTGTTGTTGTCTTTACCTTGAACCACATCTGTGCAACATCTGTTGTTTTAAAAGCACATACCTGTCATTAAGTATACATAATTAAACTTAATTTCGTTTGAAACTCTGTTTAATTTCTTATAATGACTGCACAGGCTGGTATTTTCTTCTGTGAGGAAACTTTCTTTAGGAGTACACTTCGAGCCAGCGAGTCTGTCCTAAAAAGTAAGAGCAGCAAAGCTTCTGGCCTTGAAAAGAGGGTGAAGATCTCTGACAAAAACACCTTCCACTTGATAACATGCTTCTGGCAGGAAAGATTTCTTCATGTAACAACACTTTTTCTGACAACCAAACATCCCATTCATGTAGCGATATTTGGAAGGGAATAGAATGGGGCATTTGTCTCATGTTTTGTGTGAGGTGAGGGACGCAGGTCAGCTTCTCCATGCCGGTCTTCTGTGGCCACCGGACCATCATCACTGAAATAAATGCAAACGTAACACAGCAGCTGCCAAATTCATCTCCCTTCCAACTTGTGAAAGCCATCCTGAAGCTGTGAGCTCAAGCCAAGGTGGCTTTGGGAGAAAGGAGAAAGTAAATAAAAAGCACAGACTGCAGCTCAGGATATAAAAATCCTTCCTTCCTGTAAGCAGTGGCGCAGGGATGGGGATCAGTGCGGCGACCGGTGTTCACCCATTGGTGACTTTCCCAGCAGCTGTCATAATGTTATTCTTTTCAGCAGCCTCCTTTGTTTTTGTTAAGAAATTATTTCAAACATTTCAGCCCTGATCCTGTGAGAAGGAATTAAAAGTTTTGGCAGCTGGGCTTCATCCACTGCTCCCTTCCCTCCCCCAAAACACTCCTTAGGGAGCTTTGGCCTTAATTACTGTCTGCGGTGTCCCCAGGCGCTGAATGGGCACAGGGCAGCTGGGGGCTGAGTGAGCCTGGGTGAGTGGAAATGGCAATGCCCTGTGGCGAAGCAGCTGTAATAGACTTTCCTGCTGTGAGTGAGGGAGCCCTTAATGAGAATTGAAGACTTATTCTTGCTGTGGGGTACAGTTCAAAAGCCAGCATGGGTTGTCGTGGGGTCTTGTGCCAGGGATACACTGATGCCATGACGAGCACTGGGGAAGGGGAGGGAGGAGTGCATGCCCTGTCCTCTTGTCATCCGTTGCCACTTCAGGCATTCATTGAATTCAGGAAAGGGTTAGTGGAAAGGCCCTGAAGACTGTCGTCTTGTTTTCTTCAGCATTTGTGCCTGGCACTGGATGGAGGGCCGTGCTGGTGCCTCAGTTAGCTTGGCCACAGTGCACAGCATTGCCAGTGTGTTTAACACAGACTAGCCTGGGCTGAGCCCTCCTGGATGGGCAAGCTGCTCCCACTAGGCCAGTGGCCCCTCAGCCAGAGGAAGCCTCTCCCCAGTGGAGCGCCTACAGCTCCCTAGCACGTTCAGGCTAGGAAATGGGGCAGAGGGCCCAGCCTGGCTGTCATCTCTCCCAGTCAGCAGCAGTGCCCCAGCTCAGCTCCAGAGGACAGTTTGCAGGTTCCCATCCCCAGCACACAAGGCTTTGCTTCTGCAGCACTCCCTCCCTTCAGGGGTCCTTCTGCTGGCCTGTGTCTGCGGGCTGCTTTGCCCTGAAATGCCATGACTCCGGGGTCCTCGAGTGCTGGGGGCTGTGGTGAGCGTGTGGGGAGAAGACCTGGAAGAGGTGAGTCTGAGCAACGGCTGGGATGAATGCAAAGTTTATGAGGAAAAAAACGTCAGGGTTGTATTTGAGGGTGAAACTTGGAGTGTGGCTGTGCCTGCAGGAGGGGGGTGAGGGGCAGTGCTGAAGGGTGAAGGCCTAAAAAAGCGGTGGGGTGGAAAGGGGCAGGTGGAGGCATGAGGTAATGCCCCTGAGCCAGCCAGGCAGACTGCATCTGGGTGAGAGACTTACCCTGCCACAGAGCTGCCAGAAGCCTGGAGCCAGGCAGCTTCAGTGCCCCTTGCAGGGGCTTGGCTTGGCAGGGCAGTTTGTTTTGTCTCTGGGTCAGTAGTGTCTGGTGTGGGTCTGGGAGGCCATGATGCTCTATGAAATGGAACAGGTGTGGGACCAGTGCAGACCAAAGATGCTGCCTCAAGAACTGTGATAAAAACAAAAGCACAATGAGGAGACTGAAGTCAGCTGGTACAAAGTGGAAAAAGTAAGAAGGAAAAGAAACACAACCAAGAGAGGGAGGGTGTGTTGTTTCTCTTGGAGTTGTACTGCTTCCGGAACACATACTTGATGCACTTCTGTGGCACTGGAGGATCCTCAATCTCTGGAGACCTGTTTTTCTTTTCTTTTTTCCTTCCAGTTAATTTCACAACAAAGAACATGGCCTGACATGGTCATGGCTGTTTTGCAAATCCCTGCCGAGCCTATCCCTGGTTGGGAGGGCTGAGGATAGGTCGGAGTGTTTGCCTGGGGCCTTGGTTTCACTCCAGTCCACCTGCTTGTTATTCATACTGGCAAAAAATGTTCTTTACACTTTTTTTTAAGTTAGGTCATGTTTTTTTCTCATTTTCTAAGTGATTTGCCTCTCTCCTGATATAATTTAGGCAGGGAAATGTAATCAATCAATCAGCATAGTAATTGCGTGTTTAGCTTTGATGACAGCTGAGAGATTGCCTTGCATTTAGCAAGTCCTCTCTGGTGGAGACAGATTGTAGGTCAGCACCCTCTGACTCCAGGGATCCACTCCCTGGGGGACCTGTGGCTGTTTTTGGGGATACAGAAGGGTGAGCAATGGGATTGAAATCGTATTGGTTGTTGTACTGGTGTGGTGTCCTTGAAAAGAATGGCAGCAGTAGGACTTTGTTTGATCACGGCTGGCTGCTTGGCTAGCACATCACCATAGGAAATATTTCCAGGAAAAATTGTAGTGGGTTCACGGTCAAATGCTCTCTCAGGTTAGAGATTTAAATGTGGTATTTGCTCATTTTGGCAAGGTAGCCTGGCGGATGTCATCCAGAACATCAGCTGATAAAGAATGTGTTTTGTTAATGTCTCTCTGGAGTATCTTTGAGGAGGAGAACAGGTGCTTTGAAACAAAGGGAAAGGACAGCTTGCCTGTAGGACACTAGAAGTCAAGTAGGTACATCAGCTGGTAAGCATACTATGAAGAGAGATAATTCTTCCAGGTTACAGGTGCTTCTTGATACTACTTTCAGAGTCATTGACTTCATTTGTCAGTGAGGTCCTAGAGGGTTCTGATCAACCTACTTTTCTTGTCGATCTGCATAACATCTGGCTGCCTAGCAGATGTTTACAGCACTGTCCCAAAGTCCCTTTTCCAAAAGCAGTAATCGAGATAAATGGCAGTTCCTGCGGAGAAGCCATTTCAAATCATCGGTCAGTGAACCACATAGTTCTGCTTCTGTAAAACCATTACTTCTGCTAGTTGCAATGCTAGAAACATGTTAAAAATGTACAGCTTTGCCCCTTCCCCCCTCTTTTCCCTTGACAGCTGCTATGTGGTGATCCCAGGCAGTTAAGTTCCACTGCCATTATCAGCGGGAGCTGGCTGCTTGTGTTCACTAACCACCAAAACCTCATACATTTTTCCAACAGTTTGATTTCAGAAGTTCTCTCAACAACAAAGTAGTAATAAAATAGGAAATCAACAAACCCTGCTTGAGATCATGACAGAAAAATAAAACAATGAAAAGGTCAGTAAGTGACATTAAAATGTAAAATCTGAGAGTACATAAAAACAAACAAGTTTTTGGACAGAAAACATCAGTGGATTTGAGCACACCAGAAATCTGAGCTCTGGTCCAGATGCCTGCAGTTGACTGTGTCCAATTAAACTGGGAGCATGTCTCACTGGTAAGCAGTTCTCAGTCATACCGGTATGAGCAGTTTTGCGGTTCTCATTCCCACACACATGATGTGCTGTACCGGCACAGGGTTTTTAAGATGGCTGGGCTCGTCCACACCGGTGGAAGCTGTCTGGTTACCCTCCCCTTCTCCAGTTTAGGCAATTGGTTGATCCTTGGGTGGCTGGGAGCTGTTTGCGAAACCTCAGTGTCAGTTGTGCCAGCACAAGATACTCTCCTCCCCCCTGATATTTTTTTTTCCCCTCCTCTAATGTGAAGTAAGGGTGTTAATTCCTTCTGCCGGTCTCCATTTCCTGATCTGAGTGGATGGTGAAATAGTTGTGCTGCCACAACTTGCAACAGGGAGCATGCAGCAGCATGAGGCTGGGCATGGGGTGGGCAGTAGAGGAAAGGGAAAGAGCCTGTTGGGAACTGCTGTAAGCCAAAGGCATCACATCACTGAAACACAGTCTAGGTGCTACTGAAAGACTCAATAAATAGTCTAGAGCAGAAATATATATATATATTGTGAAGTAAATGTTAAAGCAAGTAGACAATGCAGATTTGGCCATCCGGTGGGAGGGTTGTTTGTAGCTTGTTGCAGAATTGCTCTAAACAATCCAGTGCTTTTCTGATTGTTTTTCAGACTTCCAGTGGAAGTTTGATATTTGGTTTATGAAACTTGTTTAAAGACAGTCTTCTGACTATTTAACACCGTTAAAAGAAAAAAAAAACAAAACGGGGGGCGGGGAGAGGGGGAAGAAAGATTTCCATTACAATTTAAACAGAGAAGATAAGCACATCTCAAACTACTGTCATTAAAACCAGCAGATGAGGATTTAACTGTGGGTCTCTGCATTGTAGTGCCCTTTTATTAGGATGTAGGATTATATGTCATTAGGTAGTGTACAGAAACTTAGAACAAGCTGTGGCTCTAGAAACTGCACTGAAACGTACTGCATGTAAACCAGCCAAGAAAAGGATAAACCTTGTCAGGTCCCTTTTTTGAAGGGTCTTTAGAGCTCTGGCTTATAGAAGAAATGAGTCTCCAGGTTTCCTGCCTTGCTGGCTCCTGGTCTGGTCAAATAGGGTACTTGCTCTGTCCTGCCCATCTCCAAAGGTTCTCCCAGAACACCAGATTGCAGAGCAGGTGCTGTGTGATCCCTGCTCTTGCTCTCTAGCAAGGCACTGGATTGCATTTGCTTGTGTTTTGCAGCATTAGGTAATCTGTGTTATAATTTAAGTGGGTTGCTTGTTCTCTGAGAAGGTTAAAAAACTCCAACAAATCAAAGCCACACCCTGTGTCTTTATCCCTATGTTTTTCACTACTGTGAAGTAGCTGGCACTGCTCTGCATGGCAGTATGAAGCCATGCCTTGCCAGGAGGCTGGCAGGTATTTTTAGCTTAGCTGGTTTGGCAAGGAAAGAGCAAAGTGTCCCTCTTCCCCCCCCCCCTTGAAAGGAACAAGGACTACAGGCTGTGATGTGGTTGGATGGTGCTCAAGTGTCGCTTTTTAAAGTCTTACTGGGGTAACTGGTTGCCTTCACCTATTGTTTGTAAAGAAACGTTTAATGCATGGGTGCTCCAATTGCCACAGCTGTCTTAGCTTTTGCCTTTCCCTGTCTGTCTCTCCCTATTTTTTCCTCTCTTTGTCTCAAATTAGCGCCACAATTAAAGTGTGAAGCCTGCTGGCAGCTAACTAGTAATTACTGTACAATGGAAGAGAGGAACATCTGTCAAAGCCAGGACAAGATAACAGCTGTAATTGATTGCCACATCATGGAGCCTGACCACCAGCAGATGGCTGGGGCCAGTTTTTAATAACCGATCTCAGCAGTGGTCCCGGGGATTCGGTGTGACTCTTCTGAGGTGACTGCCTATGAGTTACACCTGTTCAGAAGCAGCCAGGCAAGGCTCCATCCTTTGCCTTTATTTTCTCACCTATTTCTTTGCTTACTTATTTTTAAGCGCACGCTCACCTCTGAAGCCGTACGGCGGAGCAGCGTGTGCCGCTGTGTGCCGCTGCTCTGCCCGGGCAGGGCGCAGGGAGGCTGGCACCAGAGCTGCGAGCGATGGCTTGCTGGGAACTGGCACCGCTTGGCACTCTGCAGCACGAGGAGTGCCTCAAGTCACTGAAGCACCTGGGAAGCGTAGAAGCAAGTTCCAGTGCGCTGCGAGACAGAGGGACCACTTCAGAGACAAACTTCTTAAAAGCAAATGAAGGGGGGAGCCTTTTAGTGAAGAACATGGGGCTCCTGCATCAGAATTATAAATATAAGTGTTTATAAATATCTTAGGCATGGGTTGCAGGGGGAATTGGCCAGCCCCTTTTCAGTGTCTGTGGGGACAGGACAAGGGGCAATGGCTGCAAGTTGGAGCACAGGAAGTTCCACACCAACATGGGGAAGAACTTTTCCCCAGTGAGGGAGCAGTGGAATAGGCTGCCCAGGGGGTGTGGAGTCTCCTTCCCTGGAGATATTCAAGTCTCGTATGGACGCCTATCTATGTAATATGAGATAGGGAGCCTGCTTTGGCAGGGGGGTTGGACCCGATGATCTCTTGAGGTCCCTTCCAACCCCTAAGATTCTGTGATTCTGTAATTAACTCAATCGCTCTGTGTAGTTGTCCTGTCATCGCACACCCTCCCCCCCCCCCCCCCCCCCCCCCGCCAAATTTCACAGGCTCTGCTCTATGTTCCTGTACTGAGTCTCCATGGCAGAGCATTACAGCATTGCAATTGGTAAAACCTGCAGTCTAAGACTAACCGAGGAGCTGTCCTTGTCTCCACCACAACGTTGGCCCTCTCTTTGACTGCGTTGTTGGAGCATCTTAGTGGCACATTCTCTCCCACACCAGAAATGTTGCCGAAGAGATAGAGAATGACTAATCCGGAGAGAAGGCTGTAACTTTTACTACAGCTATGTCCCTTGCTTTGTGGTAGCAATGAGATAAGGCCTGTGGAATCGGATCTGTCCTTATTCTGCCGTTTTCCTTTCCTGCATATATACAGAAAGCACATGGGATTTTCCTTTTCCAATGTCTCCAAACTCAAAGGAGTGTGTGTGGTGGTGGGGGGTTGGGGGAATCTTCTGTTGTTTTCCATGAGAAGGCAGAACGTCTCAATGTAAATGAACTGCAGAGACTAGATGTGAATCCCAGACTCTGCAGAGAGCCTGAATAGCTGCTGCCATTCAGCTCTCCTGGTGTTCAGTCGTAGGGTTAATTGTTAAACAATTAGTGCTGCATTTCAAAGGCAATAAGACAAATTAGCTCAGGTATCTGTGCAGTTTCACCTTGCACACTACCCTCCTCCCATCTTTGCAGTGACTCAGTTGGACAGAGCTTCCTGGGTTATTGTGTAAAACAGCAGCTTGTTTTAAACAGTGCAATCTGTCATTAATTCAGCTAATAAATCACGGCATAAGAACAAGAGTCTTGCAAGATTAACATCTACAATCAATTGGGAATTACAACATTGGCTTTCATAGGCAAAGCTGATCGTTAAGTCATGGAAAATTTATTACCTTACAAATCTGCTTATAAAAAGTGTTGACTTGAAGCCTTTATAGATTGTACTTATTGTTATCAGATATTCACGGTTTTTTGATGAAAGGTTAAGTAACTACAGTTGTTGTGCTCTGCGTCTTCACTGAACTAAAACGGGATGGGCAATCTTCTGGGGTAGACTGAAATTTTTGTGAAACGATCCTATTCAAGTATGCAATTCTTGTGAATCACAGTCCTCTCAGCATGACAATACCTGTGTTAAATGTCAGAGGAAACCCAAACCACCTTGTTAAGTGTTCAAACAAATCTGTAACCCGTTGTTGCTGATGCAGACTGAAGTGAGGTGTGTTGTTTTTCTGTTGTCTGCAATGGGAGATTTCTGCTGGAGCTGTAGCACCACCATTGTCAAGGCTTTCATATCCGGTAATAAGAAAAGAAAGTCTCTGCAAGTTTCCTGTTAGGAAAAACATTAGATATTTATGCAAAACAAAACACAATCCAAAAAAAAAAACCAAACAAACGGTACAGTGAGTCCTGGATCTGTTACGTTTGTTTGGAGCTTCCTCAATCCATTAAATCAAGCACCTGCTTAAGTGAGAACAGGCATTCATCCGTACCTTAAGTATCAGTGTCATTCCTGTTCTGAATAAGCAGAGGGTAACAGGACAGTGTGTACGTGATGGTAGATTTCTGTGATGGGAAGAACATGGAGTCTTTAACTGAAAGTGTTCCTGGGTTGTTCCAGTAGCAGCTCTCCCTGAATGAGACTGAAGGGCTGCATCCTGGAGATAACTGGATAAGTTTCTCATGAAATTGTTTTGATGGTGGTGGGGTTTTTTTGTTTGTTTTTGGGGTTTTCTAACTGGATTTTAACAGTTCCAGCATTTAAAAAAGATCTGCTGATGTACAGGTATGATCCTGAGAACTGCTTCATCTGGTCACTTAGCACCCGGTAAGGTACGTAGGAGTCATCTCTTACCTTGTGGACAGGGTGTTTCTCTGTGCTGGAGTGTTTGTGAAACGTGAGGGAACTGCTGTGGAAAGGATCTTAACCCGAGTGTTGTGTCTATCTTCACCTGATTTGAGAAGACCCCTCCTTTTTTTTCTCCTTTTATGAATCTGTGCTGTCTTTTGCTGTATACCCACCCTAATAACAGAAAAGCTACAGGTTAAGCTGGGAGCTGATGCAGAGGCAGCAGTTGGGGAATTAGATGCCTCAGCGTTTGAAGGGCAGGCTCTGGAGCCCAGCTTGGTGGAGGCCGAGGGCAGGAGAGGAGGTGATGTCAGCATCTGGGGTGTGTGCCAGTTCGGTGCCATTCATGCCAGCCTCGCAGCCCTGCTGGCAGCGTCTCCGGAGAGCGTGAGGAAGTGAAGAAACCCAGGGGGAGGGCAGAGGGTGTGGGGAAAACAGCTTTGAAAAACGAGAAGAAGAGAGAGCAAATGCAGGAGTCAATCCATGAAGAAGAGCCTTTCTGTTGTGCGGACAGGGTATGGTACCGCCCGGGACTGCGTGAAACTCTTCTGCAGCTTCAGAAATGATTTCCCCATCCCCTCACCCCTGTGCCTTCTTGGTGGCACCTCGGGGTTAGTGTCCTTTGCATTTATATGCATTCCAGAGTGGTGGAGACGGCGGCAGCCAGCACACTTGACATGGAGAGCCCCTTTGTGCTCCTGACTCCCGCGTGAGCAGCAGGTCAGCGAGTGAGCAGAGTTTGAATAAGCAGCCCTTGTGTCTTCATATGTCTCTCTGATCCCTTGAACAAAACCAGCATACGAAAGGCACTAAGGCAATGTGAAGGCCTCCTAAATGTCACCGTAATGTCAGCAGCACTGGGAGCAGGGCAGCCTCCAAAGAGCAGAAAGCTTTGTAATATTTATAGAAACAGAATTTGTTAAAAATACATTTGCCTTTTACAGTTCAACCTTTTGGAATCCTCACTCCTTTCAACTCTGGGAGTGGGTGGGGAGTTGAGAGTCTCCACATGTGTTTCAGGTTGGGTTTAGGTTGTTGCAGTCTGTCTGGGACCCTAGCAAATACTAGAAACTGGTTAATTTTATAGACCAGGGAACAAGCATGGTCCTTCTACTGAAAGAGCTCAAAGTCTTTGGAAATAAGCCTTCTGTCTTTCTCCACGTAAACATGAAGGGCCTCAGGACCTGTTTTGCGTTTGCAAAACAAGGATAAATGTGGTGCAAAGCAGAGAGTGGCTTGTCTCCTGCCCTATAACCAGTCAGTGGCAGTGCATAGGATACCTGGCACCTAGGCCTCTGTCCCTGGAAAGCCCTGGTTTGTCTCGGACAGCTTGGACTCTGAACTGACTGCTGAGAACAAAGCAGACCTGTTTGCTTGTTTTTTGCAGAGCCTGCTGCCTCTAGCTGCACTATTATCACGGTATGTCTTGTCACCATGATCACAGGCACGTAATGCTTTTACAGCATATCAAAATGGACCTGGAAAACAACCACGACACGGAGCAAGGGAATGCTGTGAAACTATTGTAGATAAACCCGGCTCCCCCCATCTTGTTCAGGAATCCCAGCAATGGATCTGCTCTTTCCTATAGCCCATCAAACAGCAGTGGTGGCCAGCAGCATCCCTGACCCAAACAGTCTGCAGAGTTCCCTCACAGCCGCAGCCCCAGCCTGTCTGAACAACACTCCATGTGTTGTGGGGAGCAACTTTTACTGTCAGCACTGTTGAACGCACTGCCACGTAAGGGCATCAGGCCAGATCCACAGCTGGACTGGTCACTCTCTCATGGGCACCTGTGCAACAGAAACACATTTGCTTTAGCAAGGAAGAATCGCTGTATCTCCTCTTGGTTGTTTATTTTTCCCTTGCTCTTGATATCTTGCCCTGTTCCTAAGAGTCACTGCTGCTTTTTAGGGGAGCACCCTTTTAACATGGGCAGTCAGCACCACATCCCAGTCTGCTAAAAGACAAATTATAGCTGAACAAATGTTGGGAATCCCTCTCCTTTCCCTTGCCCTTCCCCCATTCCAGCTCATAGTTGTTTAAATTCCTCATACTTCTGGCAGGCTAGAGGCTGAAAGATGCATTGATTTCTGATTTCCAGCTTGGTGCTACAGAAGCCTGAGCTAGATGTTCCCATTTACCTGAGCTTTGTTTCAGTGAGGTGGAAAAAATACCTCCAGTTCTACCAAGCCTATGTTCTTTGGGTAGGTTGGGCAGCGCTGTGTTTCAGAGCACAATGTAAGGCTGGATCCGACACATTCCATCGGGGGAATAGGAAATCATTCTTTTGTTCTGTGTGTTTGACATTAGCAAATCTGGTATCAGGAAATGTTGTGTACTGTGCTGCCCGCCTCTCACTCTGTGTAGCAGTCATCTTGTGTGTAGCAGCATGCTGCCAGAGCAGAGCACTTATTGCCCCTGCTTGCTCAAACCATATGTTTTGCAAAGGCATTTTCTCCCTCCCTCCTCCCTGCACTGTTTTAGGCAGGAAAGGTCCGACAGAATATGTAACAGCTCCTGCTCGTTTCCCTTCCCTGTGTAGTGAAGTTGTTGCAAGAGACACTGCTTTAATATAGTGCACAGGAAACTGCCAGAGCTCAGCCCCAAACCCTGCTCGTGCATCGGTACCATAGTGGGCAAGCCTCAAATTTGGGGTAAGGCAGCTGGCTAAAGATGATAACCACATAAGCTGCCCTGGGTCGTAGTTAAACCTGCTGTTGTCTGTGGGTTAACACGGTAACATCTTTACATTCCTTGCCCCCTCTCACCACCCTGGAGCTGAAAAATCCATCTGAGTGAGCCTGGCTTTGTTTTCCTTGCTTGGGATGGCTGCAGAGTGAATGGATGGAGCAGTGCTGCTTAGCGGATTAATAGTGTTTCTCAGCAGTTAGTGGGAGCTTTGATTACAGTGGGTTTTTTATAATGACCACTTGACTGCAGGTGGTAAAGGATGGCTTTAAAATGTCCTTTTAAAATTACTTTCAGACTCCACAGAGAAATACCAAATTGTACCTTTCCCCCTTCCAACAGAGCCCCAGCAGTGCTGTGTTACCTGCTCGTGGCACGTAGAAATACGTGCACCCTTCTGATCTGTCTCTTCATCGGGCTTTTCTTGTCGGCTTTTTCCCTGTGGGCAACTAAATTACTCTGGAGGGAGGAGGAGGAGGAGGAAGATTAGCGAAACGAGTGTTTATCCATCTTAATTAGTGCTCTGTTGACAGAATTCATTTTGAGTATTTGCTGCACAGTAGTTACTGTTCATGTAAATCTTTTTTTTTTTTTCCTCTTTACTTGAATTGACATGTTTATTTCTTGCACTGAGTTACTGGTGTGACTTAGCACAGCTGGCTACTGGTTTCTCTTTGCAACCAGACACTTGGTCATTTTTTTTTTTTGGGTAGTTGCTTGCCCTCTGGGTTCCCACAGGCAGTATTGAATGGTGTGGACTGGCAGTTTGAAGCAGGGGAGCTGAGCTCTAGGAAGAAGCTGAGTTCACCTGGTTTTGAGGAGCACCACTGGCAGAGGCTTGGAGCTGAGATGCAGCTTTTTATCATTAACGTGGTGTGATTGTAACCAGGGTGGTTGCAGGAGGCTTCAAAGAAAGAAGGTGGGAGAACTAAATAAGGACACATTTTGTGTCAGGGCTTCAACCTTCTGTTATCAGAAGGTAGAAAAGAAATGATGGACTGAAGGGCTTGAATGCCAAGCAAAGGCACTCCTTGTTTTCAGTGGGGCTTTTTTGAAGATTACTCTAGTTTGGTTCATTAATCCTTTGATGCACATGAGAAGTTGTGTAGCAAAAAAGCACAGATATTCCTGCAGCTTGGAGAGGAAGTAAAATGGGTTTTGGGGGGATTTGTGGATTTGTTTGGATATTGTACTGTGTAGAAACAAACCATCTCTTCTAGCCCATAACTTCCTGGAATAGGTGCTCAAAAACTGCTGTGGAGTTGGACAGGGCACTGACAATATGCTTCTCCAAGAGCAGTTTGCATTAAGGTATGGTATGCATTGATGTCCAGTGCGGAACATACTGGTGCTCATAAATGTCTCTCCCTCACAAGCTAGATGAAGTGTTGAGTGGAAGGTTCTCTGCAAAAGCCCACTGTGGCAGTAGACTGTCCTGAGAGAAAGAAAATGAGAATTGATAATGTGCTGCAATGTTAACGCTTGAAGAGGTAACTTTCTCCATGTGCTGAGGAGAAAAGGTGTCCATGTACAGGTGTCCATGTACTGCTGTCCTGAGTATAAGTCGGGCCTTTTTAGAAGGGAAAATAACACAGGGCCATGGAGGTGGGAGGTTGTCTTCACTACTGCGTGTAGGGTGCCTTGAAATCCTTAAGTGGAGGATGCTGTAATCGATGGTCTTTTAGGCCGGGTGGTGTTGCACCCACAACTATCCCTGCCTGTCCTGTGCTCTCCCATCGCCCTGCTCTCTGATTTGGGTTTTTAAGGAAACGCAGAGGGATCCTTTACATTTTGAACTTCTTAAATCTGGTGTGGAAAAACGCCTGCCTCCCTGCTTTCCTGACTCCTTGGGCAATGTCCCTTTAAAGCAGCAGCTGCTGCCAAGGTCTGGACGCCATGGTCACTAAATCATTTAGAGCTGTGCTGTAGCTGAGGGCTTCCAGCTTCGCCTTTTGTTACTGTCACACAGTGGGACCTGGAAGAGAGCCAGGGCTGCAGGCGCCTATTGTGCAGGAAAGCCGCACATCTGCAGGAGAAGACGAAAACTGGATGTCAGCTGCCTGAGCAAAACTTCTCTAGAGTGATGTCAGAAGGCCCTGAAAAGGGGGCTGGCAGGTTGTTGGGGGTTTTTTTTTTCCATTTCTTCTTGGTGAAGCTGGGCTATTCCAGTGTGTTTGGAATCCTGATGTGTTGCTGTGTTTTTGAGCTCTACCTTTCATTTTGGTGGAGGGGACCGCGGTGGTAACAGAAGCGTGGCCAGAATCTTTATAACTGTAATAGACTGCAACAAAAGGTCTATTCACTTCTTGATGAACCAGGGATTTACGTGCATTAGTCCCCACTCTGTATGGAGAGGGGAAGACTGCCCGATGAATGGAGAAAATTCCTCTATTCTGTGCACCCCTCATGTCATGCCCCCCCCCCCCCCCGCACCAAGTCAATCCAGGGTGTCTGATAGGGCTGTTCAGCAGTTGGGAGTCAGCAAACTGTGCTCAGGTTAGGGGGGAATGAAGTGTGTCTGCTCTTGGCTTTCTTGAATGTTCCCACAGAGCAACGGGAGCTCTTTTATTTATTTGAGCTTTCTATTAATTTCAATTTTCAGTCCAAATGTGTGCAAACATAAATTAAGTAGGGATGGGTTTACATCACAGCCCAGATAGTTGTTAAATGAAATTTGTGCATAGCGTATATATATAGTACAGCAACAGCACGCTTGTCTCATTAGTGCAGTCAGAAGTAATAGCTCTGAGCAGGAGCATTTATGTTGTAGTGATGCCTGCAAGATTTGAGAAAAGGTCCATGCTGCTGGATGGTCTATGAAGATGTGCAGCAGGTCTCAAGGACAGAATTCACAGTGGTAAAATAGTGCATGATAACAGGGTGGGGTAAGCAAAAGTGATGAGTTGAAGAGCTTACTCAGAAGTTCCAAACAGAGCTGGATTTTTTCCTTGAGTCAAGAGAATAACTGTTTCCCACAATGTATTTCTCTACCCATCCCACCTCTCAGTGCTTCCTCAGAGACTCTTTTCCTGAGAGATCCTGAGATCACATGTAATTCAGCTGAGTCCATCTTGCCGGTGTAGTGAGCAGGCTGAATGCACGCTCTGTTTCATAGAATCATAGAATGGCAAGGGTTGGAAGGGACCCCAAGGATCACAGAGCTCCAACCCCCCTGCCACAGGCAGGGACACCAACCTCAGGCCTGGAGCTACACAAGGTTCCAGCCTGGCCTTGAACACTCACAGGGACGGGGCGTCCACCCCCTCTCTGGGCAGCCTGTTCCAGCCCCTCACCACTCTCTCTGTAAAAAACTTCCCCCTAATATCCAATCTAAACCTTCCCTCCTTCAGCTTTAAACCATTTCCCCTTGTCTTGCCATTATCTGCCCTTTTAAAAAGCTGATTCCCCTCCTGTTTCTCTGCTCCCTTCAGGGACTGGCAGGCTGCAATGAGGTCCCCCCACAGCCTTCTCTTCTCCAGGCTGAACAAGCCCAGCTCCCTCAGCCTCCCTTTGTAGGGCAGGTTTCGGGGGGACGATTGAACTGGGGCTGTCACTGGCCACTCCAAAGCCACTGCTGGGATGCATGGTTGTGGTGGAGACTGTATGGGGCTTGGCCCATTGCAGAGCTGCTTGTGGATCTCTTTACCTTGAGTTCCTGATGAACATTGGAAGTAGCTGAAGCTACAGATGCAAAATGCCTCAAGAATAGAGCGAGGCCAAATACTGCTGTTTTTCTGTGAGTTTGAGTGTTGACTGGGGAAGATTGTTCAGAATAGCAACGTGTCTGTATTGTATGTGGTGTGATACAGAGGAAAACACCAACTCCAGTGGCATCCAGCCCCTTCCTGTCAGCTAGTGCTGAGGAGGTCTGACCCTTGGCGTGTGCTGCAGTCCTTTTGTACTTGTAGAAGTCTGGTGGGGGAGGATAGGAAGAAGTGTGGCTTTCCTTTAAAAACAAAGCAGAGGACAGGAAGGAACAGCTGGTCGGTGAGCAGCCTTCTACAGATGCAAATATATTTTCCATTAAGAGACAATTGGAACTGTGTACCCATGCTGTAGTGTACATGCTTTGGGGCTCGAAAAGTGTCTTTGTCCTGTTTCCATAGCACTCCGTTTTGGGAGCTCCTTCATTCAGGCTCCTGCATGCTGCCAAAATAAGAATGTATTTCTAGGCACATGGGAAAGACTCAAGTTCTTAATTCCTACCAAAAGCAAGTTCTCTGAACCATTGCCTTGGGAAGGCATAGAAAGAATGACATTTTTGTTTTTTCTTTTAATGTTTAAGCATGACCCTGTGCTATAGTTCATGAAGTCAAAGCCATGAATCCCCACTCCCCTGAGGTTTTGTACTAGCTGTCTTCATCTCTGGGATAATATGCCAAAAAACCTCTCTGGATTTATGAAACCACAGCCTGACTGGATTATGCTAGCAGTATATTTGGAAATGCAATTGGTCTCTTGAAATTAAAAATAACAGTGCGCTATCTTTCATATGGCTCTCATACTGCTGATACAGCTAATGATTAGAGAAGATTTGGAAAGAGTTATAGCAAATCATAAAAATAAATCTGAACTGAGGTAATAATTCATGAGGAACCTTTGGTAAGTCTAGGCACGTCATGTTTTCTTGATTAGAGGTCACTCAGCCTTGATACTTTCTTGATAATCAGTTAATTCTGTACAGCCTGCATGTTAGGGCTCTGTATCTGGTCTAACTGGACTGAAACTTTATTTTTGAAGGGATTATATTTTGCAGTGCTCTGACAGTCTACTTCTATAGTTACTGACAGCTGTAGTTGAATTTTGTAAGGTGGATTAGACCTCTTCCCTTCTTTTATACCTTGCTACAGCATAGCTCACCCTCAGTACAGCTGGATAGAGCTGTGTTGGGTATTGGCAGGGAGTTCAGAGATGTGCCAGGGAACCTGACACAACAGGCTGATCACTTGACCTCTGTTTAATTGGGTGGCATTTTTGGTTGCAGAAATGCTGCCAGGGTGCCTAAAACACCAGACAGAAATCTGCTAGGGGAGTGAGAAGATTGATGCTAAAATTGGGGATAATATAGTCTACAGTGGGTTTGGTTTTCTGAAAGAAACAGCCAAGTTTTATCTTGAGGATCATCCTACTTCTCACAGTGCTTAAATGGGTTGTAATAGGCAGGAGCTTGAAATGGGAGCCCCCATGAATTACTGATGTGTTCATCTTTGTAATTGCTGGCCATGGGAGGGGTGTGGGATGTACATATTGGTGGTTAACGATGTGATGGTCCATAGCTGATACTGGCAGCCAGAGTTTTTCGATTATGCAAATGACCAATGCATTATTAGTGAGGCACTGTTCAATTTTTAATGTAGTGCGTGGAAGCACAGTGATATTACTGCCATTATTTAATTAGAAAGTTGTCTGGGTAACCATTGCAATCCTACTTTGAATTTTTGCATTCTAATAACTGCTTTATCCAAAGTTGGGAGTGCCCAGTTTTAATAACATCACATGTGTAAATACTGTTGTCTTCAGATTGCTGAGACCTTTCAGCAGTACTGAGGGGAGTGAAGCAGTCTGTATACAAATGTTTAAACTTCATTCTGACCTTGTAAATCCTGTTTTCTCCCCAAGTGCAAATCTGGTGCAATGCAAACAGCAGTGCTTCAAAAATAACCCTAATTAGCAATTAGCTGCAATAAATCAGGCTTGGATGGTGTGCTCAGTGCTGTTGAATTTGATACTATATTATGGCACAAGTTGTGTAATAGACACTTAACTGTTTTAGCTTGTAGCACTTCTTTTCTCACATTAAGTAAAATATCTAAATGTCATGTGAGTTTCAGCAGCAATTTAGCTGATGGTATATACACATCTTGTTCAGTGGAGACGTGCTCTCTGCATAAAGATATGGGGTAATCTTAGATAACTGGCTGCTTCTGAGGTACCGGTGGCTTTATTCAGCCTTAATAAATACAGAAATTCAGCCATTCTGGTTTCCTTCTGAAATGCATCTGGCTTAAACATAATGATTTCTGATACCAGCCAGGAAAAGCGAGAGTCATTAGAGGGATCTGGGGGCTAATTGGGCTTATAAAAAGGCAAATGGTATTTTGATGATGTTCTAACCAGAATAATGACAAGTGGGTTTTTATGGCCCTGGATACATGAGTTTTCTGAGGTCACTTAGAACTAACTGGAGAGCTATTCAGCATTTTATTCATGTCCCATGCTGTTAGTAAGCATTGGAGATTTCTTCTCTGAACCAAGTTAGCTGTATTTTCCACAGAATCACAGAATTGTAGGGGTTGGAAGGGACCTCCAGAGCTCCTGGGGTCCAACCCCCCTGCCAAAGCAGCTCCCCAGCTCATACTGCACAGGGCGGCGTCCAGACAGGGCTGGAATCTCTCCAGAGAAGGAGACTCCACACCCCCTGGGCAGCCTGTTCCAGGGCTCTGGCACCCTCACTGGGGAAAATTTCTTCCCCATGTTGCTGTGGAACTTCCTGTGCTCCAACTTGCAGCCATTGCCCCTTGTCCTGTCCCCACAGACACTGAAAAGGGGCTGGCCAATTCCCCCTGCACCCCATGCTTAAGATATTTATAAACATTGATTAGGTCCCCCCTCAGTCTTCTTCACTCCAGGCTGAACAGCCCCAGCTCTCTCAGCCTTTCCTCATAGGGGAGATGCTCCAGGCCCTTCATCATCTTCGTAGCCCTTCTCTGCACTCTCTCCAGGAGATCCCTGTCTTTTTTATACCAGGGAGCCCAGCACTGGACACAACACTCCAGGTATTTTGAAACAAACCTCCAGTGATTCTGGGTCTGTAGTGGTCTCCAGTGTGGAAGGAGGATGGTGGTCACCACAGCAGCAGGAAAATGCCTCTTTTACCATAAGATTAAACAAAAAGCTTTCAAATGGAATGTTTTTAAAAATTCATTTTTTAGAGCAGCAAAGGTTTAACACACCAGCCAAAGGCCTGTGTGACTCCAGGGGTGGTAGGGTCTGTAAGGAAGGGTCCCCCCGAGCCCCTTGGGTAGGGGTTGCCCTACAGCTGTTGACTTCAAGGAGGCGACCCTGAGTCAGTCCACAGTGGGTGAAGCGGGGTGACTAACAGATACTACACCAGCAGATTCTCATTCCTGGGATAGCAACTTAAGGGTGGAGCTCTCTGCTTTCAGTGTTTGTTGGTTTTGTTCTGGCTGGTTTGGACATTTGTTGCACAAGTGAGCTTTTGTTTACAAACTTTGAATACATCTTTGAAACATTGTGTCACTGTTAGACTGTTGTGATAAGGGAAACTGGGATTTTGGGGGGGTCTGCTCTAGATTTTATCAAATTACAATCCCAGTATAGCATCTAAAAAGTAAATAGTAATGAACCAATGCCTTTTAAAGCTGTGGTATTAATAGAACTTTATATTTGATGTACACAGTATTTTACATCTTTTTTTTTTTTGAAGTTCAGTGCTGCTGTAAGGTAGATAAATATTGCTGTTAGGCGTCTGGGTCAGGTGCTGAGACTGGAACCCTTTCCCATTGATTCCCAATCTCATAGCTCAGTTAAGAGATTACACTGGCTGGATTTATCTCTATTTAAATTGGCCACAGCGTGAGCAGTGTGGCCCAGTGTTACATTCGGGCATCTAAACTGGCTCCAATTCATCTTCTGACTTGGTCAGACAGTGTGCTTTCTTCTGTTTAAAGAAATCAATATTATATTATTGTGCAGGAAAAGATGACATTAGTGTCTCTCACACCTCAGCTTCTTTGAAAGAGAATGTAATTATTGCTACTAATTAAGATGGTGGATCCCTAATTTATCACTAGCTGTGTTCTCAGTGCAGTTCACCTAATTCCTTGCTTGATTTTATCTATGCCGACAGAATAATAATTGCATTCTTATGGGCACTCCTGAATTCATGGATGGCTTCTGCATTGCTGAAGCTGCATTGAGGCAAGAATGGCACTATTGTGTGCTGAAGGGACCATAAAAAGCAGAGGATCTGAGGTTTGATTTTGGTTGTAGTTGCAAGAACTTCTAGTGGGTGAGGAAAAGCTTGAGTGTTGCGTGATCAAGTAGCAAATTGATGGGGTTTTCTGTGATTTAATGAAGTTTGGGGAGTAGGAAAAACTCAAGGTGCACTTGCAAGTAAGTCCAATAAAAACTCTAGTTCTAGTTGTACAGGTGGGAAGGCTCTTTTATGGGGTGAAATCCATGAATTGGGAAAGCAGAACAACTTACGGGTGATGACTTAATCCATGTGCCAGAGAGACTGTGCCTGGCTTTTAATTTGAAGTGCTTCCTCTGGGGCTGTTTTTAAATCTTTTGTCCTTATCATTCCTTATTGTTTCTGCTGAGCTTTCCTGTATGTCATCACTCTGCTGAGGCCTGCTGTAACTTTGAGGATAGGCAGCTGCTCTTAGGACAAGCTGCTGTTGTGCTGGTCCAGGCAGTGTCGGTGGTACTGAGTGCTTGGCAGGGCACCAGGGTTGCCTGTGGGGGTTCCTACCCGTTGTTGTGCTCTTCCATAATTTGTTAGTCAAATAATATTCTCTGGGTTTTAGGATTTACACCAAAGAAAGAGGGGTGGTGTCTTTCTCTACATGTTTCAGGCATACAGTTAGCGTGCTTTGAATTCATGTGCAAAGACCCTCTCAGTCTGTTTTGAAGACAGGTAGTTTAATTTTGAACTCTACTTTAAAAGATGCTGGCTCTTACACAAACAATAAGTGAAATCTCTTAACAACTCCAAGCTTAACCTGGAATTTGTGTTGTCTTCTCCATAATTGTACTCCACTCATAACTGGCTGTATGTCATGTAGTAGCAAAGATGCTGATAGCCTTGTCAGCACCAGCTGTCCCTCTTTGCAGCCCTTTCTCGTGCTGAATTATTTACTACTGGGATTTATGCTATGTATATAGTGTAAAAGTTTTATCACAGCAATTGCACATGTAAACTGGTTACAGAGATGGTCTCCAAAGTGTTAGAAGAATGCTAAAGGGAAGGACTTTAATTGGTTTTATCTGTGACTCCAGATTTATTAATTCTTCTCTTTATCTGTAGTTTAACAAATAATCATTCTTCATAATTTGACATGTTATGTGGCTGAGTAATTATGTTCTAATTATGGAATCCCTTAACTAAAAGGTACAGTTTTGAAAAAGGTTTGGGTCTTTTATTAACTGAAGGCATGTTTCCATGGGATCTCTTTTTTCAAATGAATTTAAGGGTTCTCAGTACTGGAAAACTTTGGATTCATAATGTGTTTCTTATTGTTCAGTGAAATGGGAATGAGTAATGAAGAGAAGAACGAAAGCACTGAAAGGCAGCTGTTAGCCAAAAATCTTTGGTTAGTGCTTTCAGTGCAGCCAGCAAGAATCACTACTTAAACTTTAGCTGAACTGAAGGGGAGGAGGGTATCTTGACTCATAAATTACAGTGTGATACATGGAAACAGAAGTAGGACATTTTAGTAGTTCAGTGTACCTGTGACTGGTGTCTTTTTTTGAACATGCTTTAATTCAAGAAAGCACTAAAGCACCTCCATTAGGTGAGTGTTACAGTAGGTCAGTGCTCCTTCAAAGTGAAAGCCTGCAGATGAGAATTTAAAAAGAATAAAATAATTCCGTTATTAAAGGTTTAAAATGACAGTGAGCACAGCACTAGCCAGGAGTGTCACTGAAAGCATGGTCACTGTGCCTCTTGGGTAGGCTATCTGAAGTGCTTCTGTTGTAGGGTTAGGGGGCCTGTTTACCCTTTCCTGGGTTGTTTTCCCTTACTACACATGCTTAGTTGCAGCAACCTCCCCTACATTTGTACAGGTCATTTCCAGCAATCACACTGTTTCAGTGTTCGTATAGATGACAATCATGGCTTTCCACAGGGCAGTCAGTTATCTGGCAAGACTGGGAGTCTTTGAAAAAAGCCTGATGTGCTTGTAAAGCCAAAGGTGCCTGGTGTGTTAGGTCATTTTTAAGGAGTTTGAAAATATTAGCAAAGGCACTAAGCAGTGGTGTTACATGCTTTGCCAAAGCAAGCATTTGTTACTGCCAGCTATTCCCCGCTATATTAGCGGCCTTAGGGGAGGAAAGCCTGCTGCTCTGGCCTCCTCAAAATGGCTGCTGTAAGGGCTGCATTGCCTGATCCCGCCAAAGATAATACATTGCAGACCTTAATACTCTTCTGAAATGGACTTCCTAAAGATGTTGTGCCTTGATTTTTATTGTGATGTTAACATTGGAGCACAGGAAGTTCCACAGTAACATGGGGAAGAACTTTTCCCCAGTGAGGGTGCCAGAGCCCTGGGACAGGCTGCCCAGGGGGTGTGGAGTCTCCTTCTCTGGAGAGATTCCAGCCCCGTCTGGACGCCGCCCTGTGCAGTATGAGCTGGGGAGCTGCTTTGGCAGGGGGCTTGGACCCCAGGAGCTCTGGAGGGCCCTTCCAACCCCTACAATTCTGTGATCTTGCATCTCTTAAGAGCTGGACTTGTTATGAGATGCTGGACACATTCCCAACCACGTAAGCTAATGCTGTTTTGTGGCAAACAAGGAAAGGTATGTAACTCCAGGTTGCCAAGGTGAGAGTGGTAAGTGATAAATCACAGGTGTGGTGCTTAGCTGGGGTTGCTGAATTGTTTCCTGTAATCTTCAGAGTATGTGGAGGTGGTGGTGGAAAGCAGACTTCCAGACCTGGTTGGGGGCAGAGGGCGAGAGGGAAAACAACAGAGGTCCTGTGCATATGTGTAGGGGGTGGAAAGCCAGCTGCATCTCTTCACCTTTATGGGAGTTAAACCTCTCTGTTAGGTAGGACAGCACTGCTTCTTATTTAGCTACCTGCATCAATTTCTAAGAATCACACTGCCTTTGGTTTTAGAGAAGGATGGAGGAGCTTTGTGTGTACTTGAGCCATGCTAAATAGGCACAGATAGGGCTTCTCTGGGTGCTTGGGGCAAGGTGAGGGCAGGTGTACATACACAGTGTTGCATGTGTGGACCTGCACAAACTCAGGATTTTTTTCTAAGTGTGTTTGCCATGGTAATCTTTTAAAAAGAATGCTGTGAGGATTTATTTATCCAGGAGTCTTCAGGTGAAGGTACTCAGAAATTGGTGTCACATCCTCCTACAGAGTCCATAAAGAAATAGCAGATCATGGGTAATAAATACTCTTCTCTGCCAGAGGAGTTCAGAGGGGGAAATGCATGATCTGATCCAGAGGCTGACTGTCCTTTAGTTATCAAAATTGATGTAGAGAGTCCAATGATGTCTGGTTTTGGATGGTAGGTATTATTTCTGTTTTAGATTCTGTGGGAGGGGTGTCCTGAGGAAGAGTCTGTTATTGCCTTGCTTGTTAACAGGGATTGGTTAGAATTTGGCCCTTTGGAGAAATCTTACTAAATGCTTTAGGGAATAGGTTGTACATGATGTGTTCATTTCCTTAGTGTAATTCCCTATTGCCAATGCCATTAAATGCACCATTACCAGCCATCTTATGTAAATGATTTTTCCAGTCTTTTCTCTTAGTTCAAAATACCCTTTTGGAGGGCTCTTGATTAGTTGAACTCAATTTGCTCAAAGGTTAGCATGTTAAATTGGTATTTGGTTTTCATTAACCTGTGCAGTAATATCTTGTCATTAGGAAAGGCCTTTTGCAGGGTCTCCATCATCATTCATTTCTTGGAGCTAGGTGTGTTTTGCTTTTCCTTCATTTCTACCTGATTCATGCTGTCACAGATGATGCTTTATAAATACTCATCCTTTGTATTGTGTAAGAACCCCCCCCTCGATGGCAGCACCCAGAAGTCTACTGTGTAGTGGGTTCAGTTAGCAAGAGCATCTGGATTTTTTTTAAATGAGTATTTAATTAGGTTTTGGTGAGGTGTTATCATCATGTCAATTCCTTCTGATAAAAAGTATTTTTTGCTTTGCTGAACAAGGCACAGCTGAACGATCAAAAGTCACACTATAAAGAAAAATAAATCTGGGGAAACTGATCACCTCTTCTGTAGCAGCAGACTTACAAGAGACAGAGGCTGGAAAATCCAAAATACACTGCAAAGAAAGGCTTTTTTTCCCTCTTAAATAATGACACTTTCAGGTATATCTGCAGGGAGGAAGGCAAAGGAAGGTTCTGAATGTGTGGTTGCAGTCGAATTCGGAATAATGCTGGGACTATCTGTTATCCTGTAATTGCTCCCTATCAAAGCTGCACTGTATTAATATGACTGATCATCTGAGGTGGTTTAGGCGGCTCCTGCCTCTGTTCTGCCCAGTGACTCATTCTGAAGTACAATCATGTTTCTTCCTCCTGATGCATCTCTCTCCCTCATACCAAATTGATAAAAGCAACATATTTGAACGTAAATAAAATTAATGGAGCAATAAAACAAAAGAAATTGTATTCTACTAAATCCTCCCTGTTTGCTTTGCTTAAAAAAACAATACGTTACTCTAGGGATAAAGAGAAGCAGCAGAAGACAAGCTTTGAATTAAGTGAGTTTCTTATGTGCTTTCCATCACAAAAGAGGGAAGCATTTGTTGAAACGCTTGCTGTAAGAAAGTAAAACCAGCAAGTTAATTTTTGGTGCCCAAAGACCAAGTAGGAATGAGACTTTTTTCCACATGCTGAGCACAAATCAGAATTGTTGGAAAGGAAAGATGGCAAACTCCTATTTTCATGGAAAATGTATCATGTTTTTTCTCTTGCAGGCTAGAAATGCAGCTTACTTATGACTTACTAATTTTATCAACTCCCCAGTTCTGGCTGCAGAAATTGTCCTGTGTTTTTCTTAACAAACTTGCATAATATTTCATGTAGGATTTTAGGTTTTAAAAAAATATTACTGCCTGTAGAAAGGTGTGTGACAGCAGACAATCATCCCCCCCCCCCTTGTTAATGATTTCTCAAGTGCAGCATGTGCCTTTAGAGTTGCAGCAGGAATCAGATTGGTGTCATCTGTTAAAGCAAACTGGTGACCAAAAGGATTTCGGGAGCATCTGTATGGGATTCTCTGAGGTCTGTCCCCTGTGAGACTGTTTTCCCTCTTACGGAATTGCTCTGATAGGCTTGATGTCTTCAGATAGCTCTACTCTTCCGATCTGCCCGCAAAGACATTAATGGAAGGACTGTACTAAGGCAAGGGGAGGGAACGAGGTGTTTTTCAGAGCTGCTGCTCTGGAAGTTACATCAACTGCCTTCTAAAGGCAGGCTCAGGGTCATGCTGCTGCCCTCACCCTACTGGGAAGCTACCAGAGAAGCAGACCCAGGAGAGGTGGGAGGAAGTGTGGCCCGTGGGACTTGAAGTTTTAATCAGGTTAAATAGTAATTTGAATGCCATAAGTTTTGTTGTGTTAAAAATTGTAGAAACAACAGAACAAGTGGAAAAACAAAACTCACTCTTACCTTAGGAAAAAAAACCCTGAAACCAGCCAACGAAGAGCAGAGACAACCCAATCTATTCTGCTTCATTAAACAGGGATTTAGAAATCCCCTTAATGATTTTTTCAGTTCATTTACCAAATTTGTGTTGTCTTTTTTTGGTTAAATTATACAAGTTTGTTATTGCCCTTGAATAATAGCAAAGGAAAGAAAATAGAACCCGATTAAACTGTGAATTTACTGGAGAATGTCACTTTACCAAAGGAATCAACTCCTGTGGTTTGAGGCATCACGGTATTAGATGCACGTGTGTTGGTAGGATAGAAGTGATGAATATTAGAATATAAGTGATGAATATTAGGATTTTGTTAAACAGTTCATTTTGAAATGGAAAAAGCATTGCTGAAGCTTCTGAGGTAGCGTAGGGGAAGGTTTTAAGGCGTCTGCTTTTCCTTCTACTCTTCTTAATCCCACTTGTTTGTTCTGCATTTCTCCTTTTACTCCGGAGAAAGGTTTTGCTTTTTCCATGCTAGTTCTGATGCTGCCAGAAAGTGCAAAATTTACCTTGCATGTTGCAGAGGCCCCATACAGTCTTCATCCAGCAGTGTTAGCCTTTCTGCTTAGGCTAGGTAAGCACCTGGTTCCTGAAACACAAAAGATGATGAGGATGCTCTCCCCTCCATAAAACGTATGCTAATAAAGCACTTGGCAACTGGATCTAAACCAAAGCCCAGAAAAATACTGTCTTGAAATGCTGACTGTTCCTCTCTGGAATGAGCCCTAAGTGAAGCTCTGAGTTTCCTCACACCTAATCAGTTTGAAGCAAGATGTCATACAGTAATCGGGCTTGGTTTAGAAAAATTGCCTGGGATTGTTTCAGGCCAAACTGTTTAGAGCAGAGTGGAGCAGTAGCTTATTGAGTCTCAAACCTGAGCTCACCTTTGATACATCTACATTCCAGTTTAAGAGCTCTTAAAATAGCTTTCTTGTGAGCCTCTCAGCAGCACCGTGTGGGTGAAGATATTCTTTTAAAGAGCTTGCTTAGGGATGTAAATATGTGCTTTTTATGAGTAAAGTATTCCTAAACTCTGTGGCTCTGTCCCCTGTGTTGATGGGCTGGCTGCAGAAGCCCAGACAACTGTGTCATCCTGGCCACGTGGCAGAGAGCACCATGGGGACTGACTGGGTCCTTGAACGTGACCCAAATAGCAGCCGACTGAATGGGAGTCTTTGGGGAGGGGTGGGGGGGAAAATGTCATGTGGAAAATAATTTGCAGCACAGACACTATGCATCAGTTTTTCCTATTGCCACGCTCCAAATTCAGTGGGTCTTTGGGTGTGTTTTTGTTGCTTTTCCTCTTAACATTGCCTTTTGAGAGCACAGGTCTGGCTGAGGACTAAATATTAAGCCAGATTATATTAATGTGTGGTTTAGATGTATGTCTCGCCCGTGCAGCCTGCAAGGCCTCCTTGGTTCGCTGTGTAAATAGGGCCTTTATTAGTTGGCTGGGTTCTGCTGTCTTCCCACTCAGCGCTCAGGTGCTGGCGCCCTTTGAGGAACACACGGCAATTAATGCTGATTCTGGGTCCGGGGAGGCTCCCCTGCTTCCACCCTAAAGCCATGGGGAACGGGAGTGGCGTCTTGGGGAGCAACAGGGGGAGTGGGACATGCAGGTGTTGGCAGCAAGCAGTGGGTGCAGCGGGCAGCCTGGAGTTAGGCTGCGTCAGCAAGACTTGGCACCTATCTCACAACAGCGAGGGCTGGGATAGGGGCTGCTTAGAATAAAGGGTTTGCCTTCGGTCTTTTACTTCACTTGGAGGAAGGTATACCAGCTCTTGTGTGCTTTCAGTGGTTTTAATTCTCCTTTAAACCACTTTGGGAAAAGTAGAATCAAAAACTAACTTGAGAGTAGCCAGAAAAATGAAGGAAAGCAGTTGGAGGCTTAAGCTTTCAGTAGGAACAGCTGGCACGGGCACGTGTCCATGCAAGTGATGTCTTGGCTTGGAAAAGCACATGCTGCTTCTGGTTGGGCTTGTGTTGGGACTGTGGGGGCAGTTCTGAAGTTTTGAACCCTGTGGAAGTTCCTCAGATGCCAGGAGCTGCCCTGGGTAGGATCATGTTCAAACAGCTCTATTCCTTCCCCTGAACACTATTTTCAGGGACAGGAAATGGATGAAAGGGAGACACCTGAGGTTTGGGTTTTTTTCCCTTGCCTATGGGGAAGAAGAGGGAAGGCCTGGGCTGTGTGGGAGGAGGCCAGGTCAGGAGATAAAGCCTCTGTATGTGTCATGATACAAACTACAAACCAAAAGGGAACACGTTCCCATTTCACTGGCAGCAGAGCTGCTTATCTGTCCCATGTCTTTCACCCTTTGGGATTGAAATTATTTCAGCCACTGGCTGCAGAGTGAATCAAAGTGGGTTTTTCCATTTCCTGCCTGTGTTTGGTGCAGAGCTGTGACTGGTGTACTTGAGGGCATGTCATTGTGCTCAATAGGTGTGTAGGAATTAGCATATGAAGGTATGCCTTCAGACACAAGTGTGTTACAGATAATTTACAGTATGTTTGCTTTTCACCAATGAAATGGGGTAAGAAAGGACACAGAGTCTAGGGTTTTCAGAACAGCACCTATAGGTGAGGCATGTGAATATTTCTGAGAAGGGAGTTAGGTGTCTGATTCCCTTGGGCCTTTGCTGTGCATTAGTTATATGGCTTTAAGTGTGTCAGTGAATTTAGTGGTGCAAACTCTGGGATCCATGTGTGAATTTGGTTGGGTATATTTCAGTGTCACTGTAAAGCACCTCATTACTCACTGCTCAGCAATGCAAGTTTTAGTAGCAAATTCTGGTATATTATACCAAACTCTGTACACCAAACAGACTTTACTGAAAACTGGAGTTGGGGAAGTTGTAAAACCTGATCATTCATGTTTAAGACTTTCCTGTTTCACATAGCTGTTTCATCTTCCTAAAACTGGTCTCTCAACAATTCCACCTTCCCAAGCCTTCTCAATCAATGCTGGCTTCCTCCAAAGCACTCACATGTGTGCAGCAATAGGGATGCTGTGTCTTCCACGCAGTGCTGTCTTGATATCTGGAAGGAAGGTGTTAGCTTTTTGGGTCTAGAATCTGTGGGTAATTATCAAGGGTCCAGGAAAGTTCATCAAGAAAAAGCAAGCTTGTCTGTGCTGTAGGGCAGTGGATGTATGTGAAAATCCTTAAGGTGCCCACTGGAAAATTGGCAAGAGGTCACAGTGTGCAAAGACTGTAAATCATTACCTAATTAATCCATCAGGCCATTTATTTTTTGCAAGATTTCTAGGGAAAAGTAAAGGAATATGAACTGGGCTGTGTTAGGAATTAATAATCCCCACTCTTCACACGTGCACTCTGTTATGAATTTAAACTGAACCCATAACACTGCTTGTATTTTATAGATGTATTTGCTGCTTTTATTCTTTTTATGTTGACCGAAAAAGAGCCTTTCATGGGAGTTCAGAGAATTTATTTCAAATGATGTGCTATTTGCACAGTGGTAATGGCTCCTTCATAAAGATGTTTTTTGAAACTTGAGCATGCATATTATCATTTTAAATTCACATACAGAGACTAGTTAAAATGTGTATTATGCTGTACATATGTATTTAGGGGCTTGTGTATATTATTTTATCCTAATGGGTAATCCATCTTTTCACTCTGTATTTAGGGACACTTACATCCATGGATTATTCAGCAGCTGAGCATGCACATTAGCCTTGCTAGCTGAAATTCAAATGAAATGTTACTGTCTTAAAAAGAGGAAAAAACACACCTAAAAAATTAGTAGTTTGCCCTGCTCTTGGGTAGATAAACCTTTGAGGAGTCGGTCTGTGAATATTTTGTACCTAGAGCTATCTTCATGTCAGGAAAAAAATAATAAAGAAAAAAACCCTCCCAGTAAGTAGTGCTCTTACTCCTCACCCATTTTCCCTTTGCATTCCCTTCAGGTTCCAGGCAAACAGCAAAGAACCTAAACAGTTTTAATTTAAGATGGTTTCTCTTAATTTTTGGCAGTAGCTCTGCCTAGTAGGAAAGCAGAACAGCATTTTATTTCTCATAGCTGCTGTCATTTGAAGAAGTGGATTTGGCAGGTTTGGAAAAATGCTGCTTTTTATGATGCCTTAATTTTCATGCTTCAGCCTGGTCATCTTTTGATGAAGGAATACCAGTGAGAAGTTTAGTTCTGGTCTCACTTTGCATGTGTGTCTTCACTGAGACCAAGAAGAAGCATGATAAAACCTGCTTTTTATAATTTTTATTCAAATGGCCCACAGAAATCGAGCTGCAGATACTGTGTGGGAAGCTTTGCTGTCTAGAAACAATACAAATCCTCTATTTTTCTCTGTTTGCTTGTTTACTTCCACAAGTGCTAACATGAAAACAGCACCTTTCTCTGGAGACCCTGCCTGCTTCTGGGGCAGTCTTGAAATGTAGATAAGGGTCAATGCTGCTTGTTCTTCAAGGAACACAGAGCAGCAGCTCCCTGGTAATAGAGGGCTGATCTCTTGTTCACATTTAACAAAGCATATCTTCATATTTGGGGTGGGACAGGCTTAGGAAATAGAAATGTGCAGACAGGGAAGGGGACTCCCAGCAAGTTACAAGGCAGCTCTTTCCCTTGTAAACCATCCTTGGCACAGAGGAGCAGTGTGCCCTCCTCGGGACAGTGCCTCCCACCTGAGTAGCAGCTTGTTGGAGGCTTTCAGTGGGGCTTGGGGGGTTGTGTTGTGTTGGTTTGGTTTTTTAAGAGTGCTAATCCATGACAGCTGCGACTGAATTCAGGAGCCGTGGTAGCTGCAATGCACTGATTTTTAAGAGAATTGTGATTATTTTTGCTTTGGAGTCCCTTGAAATGCCATATGAATACAGGAATGGCACAAAAACTGGTGATCAGCTAAAAACTGGAATACAGAAATGATTTCTGTTCAGTTGTGGAAGCGGAACTGAAGTTTATAAGCTGCGTGCAGGTGCAAAGGAGCATCTTGCAAGCCTTGGACAGCAGCCTCTGTGCATGCCTGCAATCCTCCTAAAATCAACTCTTTGATATGCAAAAAGGAAAGGGATTGGATTTAACCATCCGAGACAAGGCAGTTCAGGCAGTGAACGCTCAAGCGGAGAAAGCAAGCATGTCCTGAAGAATGAGCCACTTGTACCTACTGAAGTCGAGCAAGCAGATGTCTTTCCACTCACTTGTACTCCACAAATACGGTATTTGCTGCTGTATAAGCAGCTATGCAATCCTGTTTCTAGAGTATCTTTTCATCAAACAGCACAAAACTGTTAATCAGCACAATCTATTTCAAGGAGGAAGAGGGCATGCAGTGATAAAAAAGCAAAGCAGTAGTTTTAGTAAGTCTAAAGACTTTGACCTCAGCCAAACATTGGAACTTGCATCAGTGTCTTTTTTTTCTTGGGCTTTTTGGTTATTTTTTACCAGGGATTAAAAAAAAAATATTATTATCTTTCTGACTATGCAATTTTCTAGCACTCAGGTGCACCCAGAATTTCTGCTGGTGGCAACAGGGGGACTGCTACCATAACAATATTTTTTCAGCTCTAGGCTGGTACTATTTGTCTGCTGTGAACCATGGACAGCCCAGAACAGCCCATCAGTCCTGCTGATGAGAGCAAACGCTATTTATTCCCTTGGAGCCTCTCTTGCTCTAGGAAGTAGCTGAGCTTAGTGAGGGGAACACCCAAACTAAAAGTCACCGTTCTGCTCTTCTGATTTTTGACATAAACACTGCAATTAACTATTGATCACCATTAATTTTCACATGCCCAATTCAGTGGAAATGTTAATGTGAGATAGCAAAGCCACAGGCTTTTATCAGCTCTCAGCAAACAACGTGTGAGTGGGTGTCCTGCAAAGTGCTTCAGGTTTTTGACACTGATGTGTTGTTTAGCATTTTCCCAAATGCTTGTAAGGTGGTGGTGAGTGAGGGGACAATTCCATTAAAGCATGAAGTGTCAACTTTTGACTGTCTTTAATGCATCATTCTGATGGCTTGGTCCAGATTCCAGCTGTTGTGGATTAAATGCTGTTAGGTAGATGTTACAGAATTTGCTTTCTGCATAAGGAGAGGGAATTTTTCCAGCCCCACTTCTCAGACTACTATTACCACTACAAGAGGCTCGTCATCCTACACTTCTTAAGGAAGCCAGATTTTTGGCTTGGGTTCAAACATATGTTTCTCTGCTGCTGTCCATGTGCTCCCTGATCTGCCATTGCAAACCAGTTTCAACTGATGCTCTTCCCCAAACTTCCTTCCACTGTTCCTGAAACGTTGTGAGCATGTATGAAATGTGACTGGTAGATTGACAATGCAACTCATGTCTTGTCAGACCACTGAACTTTTGTATTTTATGACCACTTGATAGATTTGTCAATCTGTTTAAAAAAAAATAAATCTGGATCATAGTTATCCTAGACATCAGGAGTCTGTGCTAAAGAAGAAAGGTAGTCTATTAATAGCAGTATTATTATTTAAAATTTAATGGAGAAAAGATAGACTGTCCATTGGCTGCAGTGCATGAATTTCAAGGACCTGAATTCCCACGTTAGCAATTTGTATGGGTTTGGGATGCTTTCTAGTCTGTGCAAATGTGACCTGCATCTAAATGAAAGCAGCTGGTGGAGGCACGAAGTGGAAAGCATGGTGTTTAAATGCATAAAGACTGGCTGCTCCAGTGGGCAGTGTCCTGGGACCTTTGTGTTCCCAGCTTTTGGAAGTTTTAATAACCGCTTTGGGGAGTAGTTAGAGCAGCAGGCACTTGGTGCTGTGCTCGGATTGTTTCTGCCTGTAACCAGGTGTCAGTGAGAGGATGCTCAGTGGGGTTATTGGAGAGGTATTCTTAAAAAGTGCTTCTATTGGGAGTAGAAAAAAACAAAACATAAAAATGAAACAAAGAAGAAACCAAACTTGAGTCCTGGCTGTGTGAGGGGGTCAAAACTTGCTCATCTCCCAAATGAGCTACCTGAAGCATGAGGGACAGAGAGTATTTACTGCTGTGTATTTACCTGGTTGGGAAATATTAGAGATTTTAGCAGCTGCTTAGTTGTGTGAAGGAAAGGTTTACTATAAGGTTTGCATAGGGGTTTTTCTTGGGTTGTGTTTGTGGTGGTGGTGGTTTGGGTCTTTTTTAAAATTTTGTTCTAAGTAAGCTGAAATCTTGCCTTGAAGAAGACATAAGGCCACTTTCAAAGTTCTGATGCTCTATAGCTTTTTTCTTTCCCAAATCAGCAACTCTTAGAATCTCTCTCCATGCAGGTCCTGCTTCTATAAATAAACCTGCTGCTTCTCCCTCTGAATCCATTATTGCAACTTGCAGTTGGTGCTGCTGGGTTTATCCTCCTGTCCATCAGTCCCAAATTTTGAGGCCAGGGCTTTGCTGCCTGCCCTGTGAAGCCTTTAGGGCTGCTGCAGGAAGGCTTTGTTCCTCTTGTTCCATAGTGGTGATAAACTCTTCCAGCGTGGATGCTGCATTACAGTAATTGTAGAGGACTTGATACATTGAGTAAGTTCACAGTGACTTTACTGAGCCATTTCTCACCCTAATTCCTCTAGTCCTGAGGCTGCACCTTGGAAGCAGCTATCAAATGAACAAAAACATAGATTCAAGCAAGAATAAGTTAAAAGTTTTAAATCTAGGTCTCTTCCCAAATTTGGGGAGTAGAGAGGAGTATTTGTGTCACCTCTAGCAGTGTATTTGTCCCAGCAATTGGAATAACATACCTCTCCAGCTGTAGCAGGCATCTGCCAGACTCTGGAGATCCCTGGAGCCTTCACCTTACCTGTTCAGGGCATCATCTCTTTGTTCCTCCCTGCTGGCAAGTGGATCACAGCTTAATCTTCCTGTAATGGCTGAAATGGGAGGAAGGATTTGTGTCAAAATGAGACGTTTTCAAGTATTTATTTATTCAGGGCTGAGCTTTCCATGTAAAGTTACAATAATGGATGTAGGTATATTGATACGTTTTCAGAAGGCTTTAAAAAGACCCTTACAAGTAGCTGTTGAACAACAGTTGTGTGCTTGGTTGAAAGCATGTGAGAAATGTTGGAAGAAAACAATTAGATCAGGTCTGTTTTTTCTGGGGTTCTGTTTATTTTTGTTAAGGGATCTGCTGTGTGTGTGTCTCTTAGCAAGGCTCCTTCATAACCTGATGCGCTTCCACAGCGGATGAAATTTTCCCAGCAGAAAGCAAGCTTCAGTTAGCTCTTTAGCCTTTCATTCAAGTAAACAATAGTGTGCAGAGCCCAAAATTTTGCTAGCAGGAAGAAGCCTGTTTGTACTGATGCTGAGACAGACAATGTTAATTATATCAAAGAATCAGCAGTGTACATTTACTCCAGATCTCTGAGAGCTCTCAGACTAGCAAATACAGCACTGTTGTCCGGGGGCTCTTGCAGCTTAAGGGGTTTTACTTCTTTTGATTACAACTTCACAGAATCACAGAGTTGTAGGGGTTGGAAGGGCCCTCCAGAGCTCCTGGGGTCCAACCCCCCTGCCAAAGCAGCTCCCCAGCTCATACTGCACAGGGCGGCGTCCAGACGGGGCTGGAATCTCTCCAGAGAAGGAGACTCCACACCCCCTGGGCAGCCTGTCCCAGGGCTCTGGCACCCTCACTGGGGAAAAGTTCTTCCCCATGTTGGTGTGGAACTTCCTGTGCTCCAACTTGCAGCCATTGCCCCTTGTCCTGTCCCCACAGACGCAGTTTTTTTAGCTGTTGGTGTTCTCTGTGGCTGAAGAGGGGAGGGATTTAAGGGAGGATTTTTGAAAAAAATCAGGATAAATATTTTCCAAATTATGTCAAAATCTGATACGTTTTTCAGCAATCTGACGTTTCAGGATAGAAGCAGGGTGGAAACATTGTGCTTCAGCAGGCTCATCACAGTGATTTATGTGACGTTGTCCTTGCTGTTAAATGCCTAATCTGCCAGATGATGCAGTTATATGCTTAGATACATTTTCCAAAACCTTAAATTTTTCTGTTCTGAAGGAATAGCAATAACAAATTGATTGGAAAGAACAACAGAAAGAAACACCCATTAAAAAAATCTGTGCTCTTCAAGTCCCAGAGGGAGTGTGGGCAGGGCCTTGGCAACTTTTTTTTTTGGCAGCATCTTCCCAGGGATTGCCTTGGGCAGTGGTCTATCAGATTTCCAGGCAGCAGCAGCAGCTCTAGCTGGCAGACTTCACAGCTAGAGCATTCCTTAAAGTGAAGGGAAGGCTTTTCAGGGAGTGAAGAAGGTGGATGGTCTTAAATTCCTCTGCAGTAATGAGATATGTTTATTACTGAAGAAAACTGTGTTGGGATTTCCTTTGTGTCTTTGGTCTAAAATTGAGGACTAATTCAAGTTCAAAGCTCCAAATAAGTGGAAGGCTTTGTGGCTGGGAAGGGGCAGATAATGGCAGGACAAGGGGGATGGATTAAAGCTAAAGGAGGGAAGGGTTAGATTGGGTATTAGGGGGAAGTTTTTTACAGAGAGAGTGGTGAGGGGCTGGAACAGGCTGCCCAGAGAGGGGGTGGATGCCCCGTCCCTGGGGGTGTTCAGGGCCAGGTTGGATGGGGCCCTGGGCAACCTTGTGCAGCTCCAGGCCTGAGGTTGGTGTCCCTGCCTGTGGCAGGGGGGTTGGAGCTCTGTGATCCTTGGGGTCCCTTCCAACCCTTGCCATTCTATGATTCTATGATTGGGAATATGGGTTAGGAGGAAAATGGAAAGGACTTGTTCAGGAACTACAGCTTCTGACTCTGACAAACCCATCGGGTTTTACTGTTCCCCTGACCCTCTCCAAGCCTAAACACTAATGTTTCTTTCTTCCAAGCGTTCTTCCTGACTTGATCTTTCTGTCTGTGCTGATAAAAACCTGTCCAGCTCTTGCTCTCTCTCTCTGGCCTCAAGCCTCCCAGTGCTGCCTCTTTGGCATGGATCTGATACCTTTCCTTGCTCTGGCTCTGCTCAGGTGGTTCGAGACAGAATCTCACCATCATCTCTCTGGCTCATCACTGCTGTGCCATCCCTGGAGTTGCTGCATTTAATTGAAATGAGAAGGGGCCCACCTTCAGGATTAGTGAGTCTGAGTGGCAGGCGAGGGGTTGTCCTGGGGAAGTTGTGTGTGTGCCGAGTGGGGAGATCTCAGCCGGATCATGTATTCATTCCTCCTTCAGTACCCAGCCTGCCTTGGCTGCAGGTGTTCTGATATCAAAAAGGCTGGTTACTCTACTGGTGGCAGTACATGTTTGCTTTATCTTTAACCTGACAAGCCATTTGTGCTCCAGGGCATGTGTAAGAAGAATTAAATGCAAACAGAGTCCTCTGCAGGTTAGAGACAAGAAAGATAGTGCAAAGGGATTAAGGATTAAAGGGAGAACAGCCATAAGCGGGATGGAAGGTTCGTTTATGCACTTGGCTCCAACTACATAAATATTTATGAGCAAAGGGAATGGATGATTGTAAGAATGTCTGGGGTTTGTATAAGCAGAGAAAATATAAAATTCTTGAAGATTTTGGCACTATTGATGTTCAGGGATTTTTTTTTCTTAGCAGTTTGAAGGAGTTAGAAGCACAGATCCCATTAAAGCCCTCATTAACTAGATATTTATGGCCACTCCAATTCTCTTCTAAAGTTTGAAAAGATTGTATTTCTTGGTAGAGCTGTACTTGATCTGCTTTTGATATTCTTTTCACTTGCATTTCTCCAGAGTTAAGTTTTCTATTAATGGATTTTCCCTATGGTGTGCACTACCCCTGCTGCACTGTGTATTTTCAGTTTATGGTGTAGATACCCATAGCAGTAGTACAAGGTGAGAGGTCTCTCTGACCTGAGAATTTATATATATATTTTTAAAACCAAATTTTAAAAGGCATTGAGGGGAACAGTGTATTTTTTTTGGCAGTGGAGGTGAAAGGAAAATGATTTGAAAATGAGATGGTGACAGTGGTCCAAATTCCAGCAAAGTTTCAGGGAGATATTTGGATCATGGCTGCAGGGAAGTGAGGCACGTTTATTGTTTGTCTTGAAGTATTAAATGATTATGAGAGAGTGTGTCTGCACTTAGAGTGATTTGATGCTTTGCTGCCTTGACTGGCAGCAGTCACTTGTGCAGTCTCGAGTGTCTAGGTTGGATTCAACCTGCCAACTTTTGCTAGACAAGATAAAGGCTTCGCACTGACGTGGCTAAAAACATTGGCAAGCATCAGGAAAGCTCATTTATATAATTCTTGTGATAAGTCTTATGAATATATTCAAAACCTCATTTTGCAGAGATGAGTCAAATCATCGTTGCAGGAGTGTTTAAATGAAAACTTTGCATGGGGCAGACATGCAGTTGTAGCACTTTGAGAGCTGGTCCTGGAGCTAGAAGGAGAAGGAGGAGATTTGCCTGGCCTGTACCACAGACTCACTTGAAGTCCTCCTGGCTGCTCCTGTCAGGCAGGGTAAAGGGCTTCTCAGCTCCAGTGACACCAAAGCCGCTGAAAAATGATACAGCCAGATTTGCCAAGTACTTTCCATGGTGTTCCGACAGTCGTGGTGGGGAGAATGTAGGGAAGACACATCCCCTGAGAGCACACAGGCTCCTTGCAGAGCGGTGTGGGACTGAGGGGAGAGAGCTGTCAGCCGAGCTCCCAGGCTCCGCTGCTGGGACCTGCTTGCCCAGACCCGCTGCCCACTCACTGCCTTACTGCAGGCTACTCCTGCCACGTAGGAAGAAAAGCAGCACCCTCCTTTCAACTGGGGGATGTGTGTGTTTGGTGGTGGGGGTAAGGTGCTTTTGCTGCTGTGGGATATGCAGTGTTGCCCATGAAACTGCCATTTAATATTGATTTCCTACACCCCTGCATGAATTTATCATTAACAGCTTTATCATGCTGTTCTCATGAGAAATCCCAGATTGTTCATCCTGGGAAGTTTATCCAGAGCTGTCTTTATAAAGCTTTGGGAAGTGGGAAGGGGAATTTAAGCTGGGACTTAATTTCTTAAGGTGGGGGGGAATTGGAGACACCCATTCTGCTGCTGTCTTAGGTTCTGTTTCTGCTTAAGTTTCATTGTATGCCTTTTGTTTCCCTTCTTGGCACAGGATGTCAGCACTGTCCAGGACCAGTCAGTCACAACCTCACTATTTTGCCGGTGAAGTTACTTTTGTATTCATTGCTGTCATTGATCCATTAATGTTTTCTGGATGCTGCAATACTTCACACTTGAAAGGCGTAACGTTTCTCCAGCTAGATTCTCTGTCAGACTGGGGTTTGTATTCTAGTATTAAGTTGTTGAAGAATTGGGTTGTTAACCATAAGCATCCAGGGACCCCAGTCTGGGTCATCAGTCATTACAAGGAAGGACAAACCCTGCTAAGACAAAGACAGATGTGCCTTGCTCCTGAGTCATCCCTGTCTTTGTGTGCAGGTGATACTTTGCAGCAGACCAGAAATCCTTCTTAAAATGTCTCACTAGTGCAGAAAATAGGCATCTTTCATTGTGGTATGCAGAGGCAGCAAAAATACATTTCACTTTTTTCCTTGCATTGGCTGGTCAGACCCCTGAGTAGCATTTGAAGTATGTGGTTCCCAGATCTTAGGTTTGGAGTGGCTAAAGATGAAAGCTGTTTTAAAGGTTAAGCTACATGTGATTTTATGCCATCAAGAGCACTTCTTAAAGAATAAAATCTGCTTTGATTGAGAACTAACAGCAATCTAAGAAACAAATGATAGAAACTTCATTGACTTCTGCACTGTGCAAGCGTGGCAGTGCTGCTGGCAGGGCAGCGTCAGGCACTGGTGTCACGAGGATGAATGCTGAGGTTTAGACCCAGAGGAATCAACTATGTTTGTTTAGTTCCCATGCTGTTTCTTCAAGGCATTCTTTGCATCCCTTTCTTCATGTTTGCTTGTCCATCAGGGACCTATTTCTAACAGGCCTTGTGGAAACACAGTGTTGGCTGTGGTTGTGGCTTTTCTAAGTGCAAAAGCAGAAAGAGTTGGCAATTAGGGTATTTTGATATAGAGAAATGTCATTTAAGTGCAAAATGGGGAGTGTGAGGTCTAGCTGGTGGCAGGTGGCTGGTTTCCTGATTCATCATTTTAGGGAGATGCAAAAGCAGGAGGGCATTTCATCGCTGCACCTCACCACCGTGTCTGAATGACCTCCTGTACCTTCTATATCAGGAGCAGCAAGCCTGTGTCTATGGTGTACAGTTTCCTAGGGTTTAGAAGAAATTATGCAACAGTCCCAGAAGAGAAATTGTTATATTACAGTTCAGCAAACATATTCTTAAAACATCTCATTTTCTTCAAGCAGGGCTGCAAAGCATGCTTGTCCTGTGCAGTAAGTAGCATGCTGTGGGTGACGTGAGGCTTGTAGCTGCATGATGGAGCAGGCTGAGCTCTCACTGGGGTGGCTTGACACTGTGTAAGCAATGGGACATGTCTTGCACAGTCTTGTAACTCTGCTGTTGTACTCATTTGGAGAGCATTGTTCTCATTGGCTTAAATCTCCTTGCATTACAGATAATCTAATTCTATCATGTTAGGATTAGGGGACCCCACTGAGAAGAGTTTAGAGGACCAGCTGCTCTGTGCTTCACAGGCACAACCCTGGTTCGTCTAATCTGGAGAAGGCCACCCTACATAACCCTGAGGAGTTTCTTCTGGGAGCAAGAGCTTTCCCTTCCTCTGCTGGATGTGCTGCCAGCACCCCCTTACCCCCAGCACCCTCCCCCCTCACCACCTGATGATAATGTGGTAGGTTTGTGACACCGCCTCCAGCAGCAACCACCAAACATGTGGCTCTGCTTCCTGGAGGGACAGTGGCAAAGCAGGCAGCTGGATGTAGACCCTTGGACAATTAAAATAAGCTTTAAGCAATCTGCATGGTAGTAGGTAGCTCTGTTTTTCTGAGATCTGTTGAAATCAGCTGTGAAAGATCCTTGATTCAGTATTTTTTGAAGTGCAGTGGTTTTGTCCCAGCCTTATTATTTGGTTAATGCAGATATTTAATAGAAACAGTGTGAGATCTGCATTCAAAACTGTCTAACTGGAAGCTTTCAAAATAGGGCAGGCAAAAAAGAAGCAGCTTCCAGAAGGTATGTTTGTAGTAGGACCTTAGTTAATAGCACTATTTAACTTCTTTTAATGAGTGACCTAGGGGGGAGGGGAGGAATAAAACCATTACTCATAAAGTCCTCAGATAACACGCAGATTAGGTGGAGTGCAAGATAAAGAACAGGACCTGAGTGACTGGGATTGCTTTGTGAACAGCCTGTTCTGATGCAATAAATGCTCTAGGGACCAAGTGAGGGCCCTTCTTGGATAATGAGGAGATGGAGGGGAGTGAGAGCTGTCGCCTGAGAAGTGGCTACCCTCAAAGATACTTGGATGTCAAGATAGATAATCATCTGACCTTGAGTTTTCACAGCCTAGGGAAATCCTGGAAAATATAGGCAGGGAAATACCTAGTTGAGAAGGTCTAAGGTGGTTATTATATTGCCCTGTATTTGGCACTGGCACAAGTGTAACCCGAGTACATTATCCCATCCTGGTGCTTGCAGTTCAAGAAGGGTGTTTAAAGATTGGAAAGTCTTCAGAAAAGAATCGTGAGAACTGTTAGAGAGTCAGAAAATCTGTCTTGCAGGGAAGGGCTCCAGGAGCTGTTTTATTGTAGGAGAGTAAGGGGTGACACGATAACAAGTCATAACAGCCTGTATAGGGAAGAGAAATTTGATAATAGAGGTCTCTTCCGTCTGGCAGTCAAAACCGTAACGAGATCCAGTGGCTGGAAGGCTACAACATTGATACGTTCAGACTAGAGATAAGGTGCAGAATTTTACCAGGGTGAATAATTAATGACTGTTGCAGTTTATCAGGGGTTGTGATGACTCCTTCGTCTCTGGATATCTCTGAGCTGAACCTTTTTTAAACAACAGGCTGTGTTGTTCAATCTGGGATTAATTAAGACAAGTCTGGCAGCCTCCGTGTTGGTAGTGTACCTGCACTGAGGAATTTTGAGAGTTTAGATTTTTTTTTTTCTGTTAAACAGTCTGGGGATGAATTCTGTCCTTATTTACACCTGAAGAGTCAATGCTGCTGCCCCAGGGTATGTGAATTTTAAGAGTGCCCGTTTTTCTGTGGTGTTCTCAAGGGTCTTGGACAGTTAGAGCTTGCAGGTGCTGCTGCAGTGCTTGCTGAAAGTGCGTTTCTGTGGGTTAGTTGTATACCAAAGGGAAGTGGATCTCTTTTTCCCTGTCATGCTGATACTTCTGAAGATTCAAAACCACCAGGGAAGGAGCATTTGCTGTTTTGTCCAGGCTACTGTAGACTGATGGATGCTCAGTAGGAACTTCTGAAATGGGAGAGATGGGGACGCTTACCACCTTTGATGCATTGGCCCCTTTTGTTTGTGGTGAGGAGGGTTTGTATTGAACTACGCTGATGTATGTTTGTGCTGAAGAATGATCTGAGCCATCGCTTATGGAGCTGTAGAGGATCCTGCCTCCCTGTCCAGCATTTCAGGGGAATATATTAGCAACTGACATTACTGTTGTTGAGAAAACATTGTAATATAGGTGCATGAAAATTGCTAGGGCTTGAAGCACTCTCATCTCTTTCTTCTTTGAGGTTTGTGCTTGTTTTGCTTACATGTCACCAAGTGGGTCATGACTCAAATTTAGCCAGTGCTGTTATTAATGCTGGAGCAAGTCTTCAGCGGGCTATTTTTAGCAGTCAGGGCTGTTGTTGAGAGCTTGCAATTGCTAAAAATGCCTTGGAATGATTTCACAAGCGATACTGTCTGTGGTGGAATTTGCGCACCAGCTGTCTGTCTTTAGGCCAGTTGATTGTGTTGACACGTATTCCCTGTGATTTGTCATCTCTGACTCCCGCTTTGCGATGGCTGTGACAGGCGCGCTATCAGTGTCTGATGGGAGAGAGTGAATGAGGGGGTAAGTGACAGCAGCCGCCTCGTTACTGACAGCTTGGGAAGCACGGAGATCATAGAGAGGACTTTGGCCTTTGCCAAGATGTGATTTCTCCTTTACCACCCCACCTCGTCAAGCCCACCTTGTTGTGGCCATCTTCTCCAGGAAGCACCCGTTCCACAGCTGAGCCTTTGCTTGGATCCCCTCAGCAGTATTTGAATCTTTGTCCTGACTAAACTGGCTTCCTCCAGGCAGAACAATGGCTGAGCTTTATTTTGTAGCTGACAGTGGTCTTACATCCTGAGGTAGCGATTCTCATTGCAAGCCAAATTTTTGGAGAGACAGTGCACCAAGGAACAAGGTTTTAAGGTCGGGATAACTGAAAACTGTGTCTGGGTTTGATTTAGCTACTTGTGTATCCTGACCCTAATAGATCCAGCTGAAATGCCAGGATAGAGGAAAGGTACAAGATTTGTATGTGAAGTGATTAAATTATTAAAATGGAGTGCTTAATGTATAGCCTGGGTAGCTTTTAACCTGCAGAAAGAAGACTTGCTAATAGTGGTAAGTGCTCTCCCTTAAACATAATGTATGTAGATGTGAAACTACACCTGTGACTGTTTTCTTTGGTGCATCCGGAGGAGTGTAGCCAGCAGGTCACAGGAGGTGATCCTCCCCCTCTACTCTGCCCTGGTCAGGCCCCACCTGGAGTATTTTGTCCAGTTCTGGGCTCCTTGGTTTAAAAATGACAGGGATCTCCTGGAGAGAGTCCAGAGAAGAGCTACAAAGATGATTAGGGGTCTGGAGCATCTCCCCTGTGAGGAAAGGCTGAGAGAGCTGGGACTCTTCAGCCTTGAGAAGAGAAGACTGAGGGGGGACCTAATTAAAGTCTATAATTATCTGAAGCAGGGGATGCAGGGGGAATGGTCAGCCCCTTTTCAGTGTCTGTGGGGACAGGACAAGGGGCAATGGCTGCAAGTTGGAGCACAGGAAGTTCCACACCAACATGGGGAAGAACTCTTCCCCAGTGAGGGTGCCAGAGCCCTGGGACAGGCTGCCCAGGGGGTGTGGAGTCTCCTTCTCTGGAGAGATTCCAGCCCCGTCTGGACGCCTATCTGAGTGATATGTCCTAGGGAGCTGCTTTGGCAGGGGGGTTGGACCCGATGATCTCTCGAGGTCCCTTCCAACCTCTACAATCCTATGATTCTATGATTCTTAGTGAAATTACTAGTTCAGTTAGTGAAATAAAAGGGTGTTAACTCTTATCCAGGGATTTCAAGGTGTTTAAGTCTTGGAATTACAGAATCATGGCATGTCTTTGTGTTTTGTGGCTGAGAGGTGAATCAGGGCTGCTGTGATTAACTGGCTACGAATTAATTTTGGTTTTTGTGTTTTATAACAAATCCACTGATGAATGCAAACAGCAAGTTTCAATCCACAGACCTTCACAGCAGCCATTTGCTCTTGGCTCTTGAATTATAATCTGAAATACCCCACCAGTTTTTTTAATGTTGTGCATATGTGGATTTCAAGTAAGTGTAAAAATAGGCAGTCTAGTAATGATGTATAACAGTGTAGTCACTTTGCCTCCAGAGACCTTCATTCAAATCTTAATCCAAGCATGAAAAGGAAATTGGTTTGGGTTTAGACTGATTCTTAGTGGATTTTTGTCCATGTTACAGATGTGTGGCTTAATCTGGCAGTCAGAAACCACCTTGAGTAAAGGCTGAATTAGGGGATGTGTTTCAGTAAAGCTTAATGGGGAAATGTGTCTGGGTGAAACTCTGACCAATTTGACATCACTTGTATATATAAGCACAAAGTTTGGCAAAAATTACTAAAAAAAAATAAAAGTACCACAAGCTGATAGTAGGGGTCATGTTTCTAATTTGCTTAGAAGAAAGCACAGTCTCTCATCACGAGTCTGCAATGGTGTTTGTACCAGCTTGGGTTTTATATACAGTATTATATTTCTGTGCTTCAGCTCGTGAGTTTTGCCACATGAGAAGAGCCTCTCTTCTAGCACAATGGGATCTTTTTCTTTCTACGTCTGTGTGAGCCAGACACAGAGTTGTCTGTCCTGAAGGTGAAGGGACTACACCAACAGCAATAAGTCATCTTTGAAAGTCCCGTGCATGTGGCTCCTAAATAATTCCCTTGGCAGGCAGCTTGCACTTCCACTTACTCTTTAAAATGAGGCTGTTACCTGAGAGGCTGCTTAAGGCTTTTTGGTTCTGAATTCTTGGAAGTGATTTCAGAGGAAGGTATTTGAATTGTGCCTAAAATGTCCATCTAGATGGACTAGATGACCTTTCAAGGTCCCTCCCAACCTAATGCATTCTATGATTCTAAAATAATTTACGCCAGAAAGAGCTTTTGGGACAAGACATATTTGAGACCTTAAGCCACGGAGGTACTGCTGCCTCACACTGCAAAGGTGATGTGGATGGCTCTCAGCTGCAGTCCCTGCACAGGGGGCACAGGACCTGCACATGGTCTTTGTATCTGCCTGCTCCACAGCTGGATCTCTCTGTGGGCCAACTTGCTGGAGGGGCCAGATCTGTTCCTTTGAAAGCTTGACACGTGCGTGGGGACACATCAAATTCCTGTACTACCCTCAGAATAAAGGTGTCCTTCTTAGCCTAGCTCTTTGAAAAATCATCCTTATTTCCTTTACTTTTCCCTTCCCAGTATCAATACGCTCCTCAGTGCTTCTCTTCCCAGTATCAATACGCTCCTCAGTGCTTCCCTTCCCATTTTTACCTTGGTTGGATGCTGAGATCAGCTCTGTGTATGGACACTGCAGGGCTTCAAATTACGTGTTTCAATGTCAGGGAAAGGTCCCAAATGAAATATTCTGGGGAACAAGGAACAAGGGGAGAAGAAGCAGACAGAGAAGGTATGTTGGACTGACTGAGCAACTCCTCAAAAATTCTGCAATACAGCTATCCCTGCTGCCAGGGAGGTGAGAATGGAACTATTTTTGGGATTCCCCTGACTCTTTTTGTCACCTGGTAAATGAACCTCGTGGTATAGATCCAGTCATTCGGTGCCAGGGAATGAAGAAGAAAAGGAGATTTAGGAAGTTGCTTGTTGGCAACTTCAAGTTCCAGCTTTGCAACTGGCTGACCATGCTCTGTGCTGGGATCAAAGTGGTCTGAAGCTGTTCAGGTTGTTGGTTATGTTTAATTTTTAACCTGCTAATATGACTAATTTAAGTACTTGTCATTTTTGTATGCTGCCTTTAGTTTTTGCAAGTCTTTGTGGCCCAGAGGTTTGCTTCAGTTTTGCGTTGGTGATCTCTAGGAACTGACCTACCAGGGTATTTTTCCTTATAGTTGTTGGACAGAACACATTTGAATCCTGTGTTTCTTCAAGTTGGATACATACTGGTTCATTTATTTAACAGATTTTTTTTATACTCTGTCCTAGGAAGGGTGTCTGTGATGAAAAATAAAATGTGGTTGTGTATCTTAACTGATTAATGGGAAGGCAAGTGCATCAGGTCTTCTAATGCAATTGCTTCCACTGCTTCTGAAACAGGGTTTGCTGTTTATTTAGTGCTATCAGTTTCTGGGTTTGTGCTAATTTATTAGTTGATCCATTTAAGCTGTTTTAAAGAGATTCAGACCTGGAGTTTTATGTATTCCTCTTTTACCCTCTTTTTAAAATTAACATATCTCCACTCATAAGTCACCATGGCATATTCAGAGCATCAGGAATTTTTGGTTCCTTTTGATAGAAGGAATTTACAAAAATGTGCAGTGATAGGAGTTTCTTATTCAGATTTCTAGCCACTTAATACAAGCTCTAACTGGTAAGAGTGGAAACAAGTATCTGTATTTTACTGCAGTGTCCTTAAATATCCTTAACACTTGAGCAAAGGCCTATGAGTTTATTTAAAGAATATGAGAGCATTTGGATTTGGTGACCTTTTTCAGTCAAACTCTGGTGGAGCTTCATCATTTCTTCAGAATGAGATGATTTGACCTTTATCAGGAATTTAAAACCTCTGAATGCAAAAGAAGAATATGAAAAATCTACTTCTTTCAGAGTAATTATAAGTATGTAGATAGATAGAGCAGCACCATTTCTTTTTATATTGGGAGTGTTTTACCCAAATACGTGCAGTTTCTCAGCATTATTAAAGCAGGCTGTGGAAGTGAAAGAAAACTCCAGGAGTGGTTCTTGTTGAAAGTAGTTGCAGAAAATGCATTTTTCACAATATAACAAGTTTTGTCTTTATTTTCTTTACAGTTAAAATGCTTCCCTATGCAAGCCAGATGGGGGTTGGTGGCATGGTTATTTACACAAATCACTTAAAACATGCATCAGAAGAGACTGTGCCACATATATTACTGTGTAGGCTCAAGCTTTGCAGGCAAAGATTCTTTTTTTCCTTATGAGTAGGTTACAATAAAATCCTGTTTCCTCACTGTTTTCCAGACCCAAACTGAAGGTAAAACAGATACTTGTGCATAAGTATTCTTTGGGGAAGAGAAGGAAATCCATACTGCTGAGTAATGATTTCCTTTGCTGCAGTACTTGCTTAAGTCTACAGCCCTTAATGAACCCCTTAATTTTTGTGTGGTTAGCACAAAAACCCTCCTTGAAATTTTTATTTCTTTCATCTCTGCAACCAAGAACCTGCATTAATCCTTTCTGTGTACACAGATCCATAATCTGTTGTTGAAAGCATTATCCTTTGCTTTTAGGGATCAGGTATCAAAAGCACCACGTTTGGGCTTCTCCCTTTTCCTTCAGGTGGCAGTAGCACTGGGTGATACGGGGGGTTTTCTTCATGGGCTGTAGAATAAATGACTCTTTGCCTTAAGTACTTGTCTAGCCGGTCTGAAAAATCTGTAGCCCAATGTAATGGTTTTAACTGTGTAATGAAGGGTTACTCTTCTTTTACCAGATAAGAAACAAAGGCAGAGAGAGAGACTGGGGATGCAGATTCATTATCCCTGTGGGATTTTGCTGCAGCAGCTGAAGGTGATTTAACTGTGATCAATTTACAGTTTGCAGTAATCCATCAGGTTATGAACCGCAGGGGATGTGGGCTGGATAAGCTCTCTTCTATCAGCTGTACTTGCAGAGTGGTAAATTCCAGCAGAAGGGCAGGAAGGAGTTAGCTGAAGAAAGATCTTTTGGCCACTGGAATTAAATCAAGCAGAGATCACAGATCCTGAAGACAGTACCTGTGCATCCTTCAGTGCTGAGACAGAGCTAAAGGGGTAACCCAGCTATCTTGGTGTGGTGACAAGGACCTTGCTTGTGGGAGAAGCACGCAGCTCAGGACACCCACATCGCTGCTGCAGTGCCACAGAAGTGTGAATTTTCTGTGTGAACTTTGCACCTTCTATTAACATAGGCTGTTGTGGTGGTGTCCTGTGGATGGGGTGGCCAGCTTGAAAGGAAGCCAGTGCACACTTCACAGTTCTGTGGTGCCTCCCAGTTTAACCAGCATTGATCAAGAGTCACAAAACTGTCTCCACCAAGCCCCAAACTTGGTGCCTTTCAAATTCTGGTACTCTAGAAGCATTGTACCTGCCTTTCTGGTAGGTGCTTGTTCTGCCCAGAGCCTTGTGAGGAGCTCTGGCAATTGTTTTCCTGTGATGGTCCTGAAATTTCAATCTCTCTTTCAGCAGCACTTCTCTGAGAACTGTACTTCCACAGTACATGCTAAATTGTTTGGAAGGACTACATATGCCTCAGGATCAAAATGCAACAGGAAACATCAGCAGCATGTCTAAATAAACATCTCTGTCTCTCTTACAAGAGTGTTTAGCAGCTCTGTTGGCAGATGTTTCTATAAAATGTTAAATACTGTGCTTTCCCAACCTCCAAAATGTTTGTAGTTCAGTAAATAGAAAAGGACAGGGAAACCAGCTGAGGGAAGGTATGCCAAAGAACAGGAGAGCCCTGAAGAATTATTCAGAAACAAGAAGTGAATTTGGGTGCTGGGAATTAGTATTTAATTGATAACATTGGAGTTTAAAAGTATTTATTACTGGGATGTGTTTAAGCTGGATGAAAGTTCAGAACAGAAGGCAATAGTGGGTGGCTTAATGTGAGGAAGGGGCTTTGTGATAGCTGTGTGAGCTTCTACAGGCATTTTTGTGTCAGTAGCTGATGTGTTTATATTCAAGTTTTAGAAGTCCAGAACCTGAATAGAACTTGGTGACTTCATGTTTTCCTCATGGGTCCCTTGCATCCTCTGAAAATGCTAATTTATCTTTTCAAATTACTTTTATTTTGGTGTGCTGAGGGGAGAAGGGGCTTACTCTTTCTCTTACAGTTCCCCTTTGTCTTTTCTTCACAGCACGTTTCACCCCGAGCTCAGGGTATCGTGGCTGAGGCAGTCATGGGCACCTTGTTGTCTGCTTCTCAGGTTCTGCTGCCGGCTGCATGGTGTCAGTCCTGCTGTCCCTGTGGTTACCTTGTGAACTGGCTCAGCAAACTGGGCCAGTTCTTTGTACTGCTTCCCAAATGTTTGTGCTGGTGCTGTGCCAGGGGCTACTAAAGCCATTCTGAGCTGTCCCATGGGTGCCTGCATCGCCCCTTTGGCCAGGAAGAAAGGAGAGAGGCTTTACCAAGGTCATTCTCAGCAGGTCAGGGCAGGCTGGGACGAGTAGCAGGGATGGGGACCTGGCCAAAGCAGAGCCCCCCCCCCCTTGCACCAGCACCTCCGCTGGCCAGCACAGACAATTAGCGCCTTAATTCCAATCTCCCCGGGTGCTTCTGCACTGTGTTTTTTCTTTCAAATGCTTTAAATGCCAGACCTGTGATACTGTGAAGTACCGTAAAGCAAGATTAGATAAGGGGAAGTAGCAAGTGCTCGGAGAGGGTAAAGCTAATGGAAGCTGTCTAAATGAAACCTTTGGATGGGGACAGTGGTGTGGGCAGGCTCCTGTGTGTGTGTGTGTGTGTGTGTGTGTGTGTGTCTGGCCCAGTGTTCCTTGGCTCGGGAAGGAACCACTGCACTGTGCATCCTGGTTCGTGCTTGAGGCAGGTGCTGGGATGCTGAAACCAGAGATCAGGTGGCAGGGGCTAGAGCTGGGAGAAGGCACTTCACTGGGAGTTTTATCACCTGCAGAACTGAGGAAGGGATAATTGGGTGGTTCTGTGAAGCCAGCTGATCTCTGTGAAGGAAAACCAGGTCAGGCTCAGGACAAGGTTTGACTACTTTATGTAAAATACTGGGGTTCTACAAGTCTTTAGATATATCTTTTCCCATCTGTTTTACAGTTGCCAAACAGATTTGCTAATGGCTTAAAATACCAAGCTCGGAATGGGGGGTTTACACCAGAACTCATAATTACCATTAAGTTTGGCCTGTAAACCTTGAGGCCCTTTTTCCAAGAGCTTATTATTTGTTTGTTGCCAAATGTACTTATTTATTTGTTGACCTGAATTGTTGGACTAATGAGGAAAAAACCAAGGTTAATTCTTTGCTCTTTGTAATACGATTGATAGCTAGTGAACTTCAGTGTTTTAACACATATATTAAACTTTCACAATGAGTTCACAAGGGAATTGAACACAAGGACAAAAGATTTTCCCTGTGGCATATTTGGAGAAGGCAGTATACATGTGCAAGCTATGGGGATAGTGGAGGATAGTTAATAGCTAAAGGAAAACGATGTAGAAAAAATGATGGTTTATTGTCAGAGTTCCCAAAGATTCCGTTCTTCTTCACAGTTTCTTGTTCACTTGGAGTTTCCTTGTCAAATGCCCTTTTTGTGCAGAGAAAGCAAATTTATTTCTGCTGTCCTTGGTTAAAAACTTCAGGATTGAAAACTACACATGGCTTACGTGCAGTGTTTTGTACAGTGATGCCAGATAGGAAACAGCCAGAAGGACCTGTGTGATGCTATCAAGTATCCCAGCAAAGAGGAAAGGCACAAAAGATGCCTTCACTCTTTAAATTGAGACTGATATGTAGGAGTCTGGTTGGCTTCAGAATATAAAAGTGGCTCCTGTGCTTTGGATCATCACACTGAGTCACCCCCTCTTGGCATGTTTGTTAAAAGATATGTTCTGGTGTCTGTGGCTTTGAAATTTTGGCCATCCAGGGAGGAGGAGTTGTCTCTCTTGTGTTTGTGACTGGGCTGTTTCCCTCAGCTTTCTGAAGCCATGCTTTAGTATGCTCCAAGGGGGCGGAAAAAAAGCCATTCACTATGTGGGGAAAAAATCCCACTAGGAGGCCTAAATCAATGGGAGGGCCCAGGGGCATGGGCAGTTAAGAAGTCCTTTTGAACTCATGTAATAAGGAAATTGTTTACATTTCAAGCTTGATGTCTTTAAAATTAAACCAGAATGATTTGGGAACCTTTGAGCACACTTTGGGGGATAGTTTCCTCCTGAATGACAGTTATGTTTTACAGTCCTTTGAATCCCCCAACCTTGGCACACCTCAGGTTTTGGTATATCAGGGGATTGTTCATTTGAATGGATTTGCAGTATAATCATATCCAACTAGCCTATGTTCTCTTGTATGTTCTGGTTTTAGGACAATAACCTTCAGAAGCAAGTCAAGGGATAGGTGGGACTGTGTTTTCTTAAATTGTAAGAGCTATTTGGTGGCATTCCTCAATAATTCCTTTTTTTTTTTTTTTGAGTTGACATGAACAGAGTTCATGATTTTTCTCTCTTCCTCACCACTATGACTCTCCTTGTCTCAGCAGAGTTAACAGCTGCATAAAACCATGTAGGTGAATGCAGAATTGTATGTTAGATCTGATACATCCCACTTGGACAGACTGCTCTTTGTGCTGTTACCTAAGTATTCTCATTTCCTTACTGCCAAGTCATCACTTAAGTGCTAGAAACTGAACCTGCATGAGTCTGCATGTTGTGTCTTGGCAGCAGGAGAGGAGGAAGGAGTGCCGTGGGCCATGGCTGGCAGGTTAAGTTTTAAGAAACTCTGAGCCATGGAATAACATGTTTCTGACTGCTGTGCATTGCCAGGACAGTGTCATGCAAGAGTGAGTGTAAAAACAGAGATGGAAACATAAGGGGGTAGAATTTAGGGATTACTTTTGGGACAGGGGAAGAAATGTGATCCCCTCCACTTCAAATCTGTACCCAGAAAAACATTTTGCATATTTCTGTACCATGGGCAGTGGCTTCTACAAACAAAACAAGTTTTCAACCCCATCTCGTGTGTACCAGAAATTCCCAGCCCTCCTGTTGCCCTGAAGTCACTTAACTGGTGCCTGTTTCCACTGTGCTTAGCTGGCTTTACAAACTCTGAAGAGGTTTAAAGTCCATGTTGCTGCACTGATGTGTCACTTTATCTGTCAGCCAGAAGTCTCTGCTGTCCTCTCTGTATACATATGCCCATGCTAGCCAGATGGTGCTGGATTTGGGTGCCATCCAAAGTAGTGCATTAGAAAGGCCAGGTTATGTGTCATATTTCAGAAGCCACGAGGAGCTGTCAGTCCTACTCTTTTGGTAACAAACAGCTTGACTTAATGTGTTGATCATGTTGTCCTTGTTATTCTCAAGCTGATTTTATCTGTCGCACTCACAAGGATAGAGGGTTGAAGCTGTACAAATCCCAATTGTTGCCTTCTTTTGTAGCTAGTATCTGTGTTTGTGTTTACATTATGTCTGAGGAAAATCTGCTCTCTGACACCAACATGAAATCCTATCTAGTGTCAGAAGGAGATTTTGCTGTTGTTGGTTGGTTTTCCTGAAACACTGTATGATCTAGGAGCTGAGAGCTGCAGGTTCTCCTCCTGGATTTGCCACAGGACTGATGGTTCAGTTAGGGCACTTTGGTATTTGTTAAATTCTTGTTCTGTAAAATACAGGTCAAAATTTGTATTCCCTTTGTGTTGTGCTTTAAGAATTGTTAATGAAAAAAAACCTGATAAAAGCCAAATGGTGAGGTTATTTATCAGCTATGAAAGAACTTTCACCTTTTCAGCATGCCTCCCCGTGCCCCTCCCACCCCCCCAAAGCCTTTCCCTGATGGGATTTGAAAGCCACAAACCTCATATATATCAACAGAGTAATGTGTGAATGGGAAGTGTGCTCAGGAGAGACATGGGGGCTGCTGTTAAGCACACGTTAATTAACATAGCTCTGCACTCTCCAGGATTCTGCCTTCTGTAGAATGGGCGGATGTTTAAGCTGGTCTTTCTGGTTTTTTAATTCCTTATATTGTCAGTCTTGTATCTGTAAGGTTTGAGAAGACATTTGCATCTGGCATTGTGGCAAAAAGGGTGCTGATCACCTGCTTTTATAGATCCTGCTCAAACCTGAGAGCAGACATCATTTTGCTTGGTCATGATGGGGACTTTGGGAAATCCATATCCATCAGGGAAAATAGATACCTGAAAGCTCCTATGTTCTAACCCCCCTTTCTGCTTTTGCAAGCTTCTTCTGGTCTGATGTGTGAAATTTCCCTTTCTGCCCTTTTATCTGCTCTTTGAAATGTGGTATTCTTGATATTATCTTTTTATCTGCAGTTTTTCCTATCATAGGACTCCCTGAATTCCTCGACAAGAGCTGCTTTACACATAAAAGCGAGATTATCAAGGGATACAGGGAGATGCTGTGGCCCGTTGGGTCCTGTGCTTGGGAATAGGGCCGAGGCGCGTGGGGTGGGCAGACAGGAGGATTTTGCAGATCTCAGAGGCACGTTGTCGCTTAGCAACAGCCTCCCGAGATGGAGGTGGCGGAGAGGATGCTTGCCCTGCCACCCGAGCATCTCCCCGCTCCGCCTGGCTGGCTGGGGCCTGCGCATTCCAGCCTGGGCTCAGGCCACTCGGCTGCCATGTGCCGTGGGAATACGTGGGCACCAAGAGCCTCCCAGGTTACAACTGTGGATGGGGATTAGAGCTGTAATGAGAAAAAGTAGTTCTGAATTCTTTTTTAAATAGGTTTCTTTCATCTTGAAAGTTCTTTGTATCATAATTATATTCAGAGAGATGTGTTGCAACTCTTAGCTGATTTATGAGTGCTTTTTAAAACAACTTTTAAACCAGGTGTTTCACATATGGTTGCACTGAGAATTGGTGTCAGAACCTGGATGAGAATTCAGTTCTTCACTGCTTGTGCTGCTGCAGCAGCGACAGTTCTTAGGTTGTGTGTGTGTGTGTGTATGATATAATTACCATGTCAGCTTTTCTGTTTGTGGTTATCTACCTAAAGAAGCAGATAGCTGGTGGACATGTCAGCTGTGATGTGGCTTATTAAGAGCTACAAGACAGAAGTAATCACAAGAAGCCCTGCCTCCACACGGGCTGTTCTCCAGAGTCTCTGGCTGCATCTATTCAGTCTTTAACGCTCCTCACATTGACTGAATCCTTTGGTTCTTGCCACAGGGTTATGCTGGTTTGAACAAATAAATAGTGTGCTACATCTGTATTTCTTCCTCTGTGATGTTTACTCTTAGCAAGGTGCTGTGAAAGGTAAATGGGAAGCAAAGTTAAGCCCTCAGAGTTACGAATTGTGAGATGTACAAGAGCTCTTAACTAATTTGAATGGGTTAGCGGTGACTAAAGTTGCTGCTACTATATCACATTTGAATTCCCCACATTTCAAAGTTGTAGGCTAGCAGCAAATGGAAAACTTTGCAGGAATGCCCCTTTCTTTAGTCTCTGGTAAAGTCTTGCTCCTCACAGGAAGAAAAGAGATCCTACAAACCAGCTGGCCTTCGATTTCAGGTCTGCGAAGTGCAGATAGAGATTTCTGGATCTGAAAACTAAGCATGATTTAGCATGAGTTGAGGAAGGGGTTGCAGAGAGGCCCAACTTAGAACCCCTTGGGTGGGGGAAAACCCAGATCCTCTAAATGTAATGGAAAGAGAGTGGCAAAGCCGATGAAAACTTGCACCGCTTGCTCAGGATTTGGTGCGACAGCAAGGAGAAGTGATTGACAGCACCTGCTCTGCTGAGGTCTTTCTCTGCAGTGGGTTATTGTCCTGTCAGCTCTGCCTGCCCCAGGCCTTATTTGACATGCTTGGATAAGTGGATCACATCATTTTGATTCTGCACATGTCCTCCTCTCTACAGCTTGCTGGTTTTGTTAGCTCTTGAGCTTTAATTGTCTACCGTCCTGGTGGATGGAGTATGGAGTGTTTGCTGGGTTACTGCTTCCTTAGTGGCAAGTGAGATTAACCAGACAGAAGTACAGATCCTCCTTTCTCTCAGGAACATTAATGAACGTGCTGATTTATTGGTTCCCTCTTGTGTTGCGCGGTGCAAACTGCTGTACCCAAGAATCGGGGTTGCCATTTATCAGTCCCATGAAAACCTGCCTTCCCATGAGCACTGCTTTTGCCCTCTGTTTCTTGCTTTTGGTTTCATCTCCCAGAGGAAACTGGGATGGAAATGAGAATGAAATATGGGTTTCCTTTTTAAAAAGAAAATAAACTAAACCTTAAGGGCTTCCTATTGGAATGTGATGGGATTGGACTCCTATCTCTTATCCTTTGAAAATCCCAGCTGGAATTATTTAATGTCAAAGCATGGAATTTCCCAGTGTGAAATTCATTGCTGGCTAAGGATGCACTGGGGATTAGAGAGACATCACTTTGCCAGGGTAGCGTTGCTGTCACCGCAGGAGACCTCGCACAAAGGGACATTGCTGGTCCGTCCTGCTTCAAAGCTGAATCTCAGGGATGAGATTCTTCAATTCCCATTGAGCTTCCATGCTGTGTGACTGACAGCTGGATTTGGGCGGAATAAACCAGAGTGGGTAACGCTTTGCACTGCCTGGGAATAGAGAGAAAAAAACATGAGAGGCAAGAGCAAAACATAATTTGCTGATTTTCTGTTTTGGTAATGGGCTGGTTTGTTAGTGCACTTCCAGAATTTCCCAAAGACATTGCATGCTTGGGTGGTTTTCTTATTTGGCTGCGTGTTAAAAGGGTCAGACCAGATGATTGCAATGATTTATTCTGATCCAATATTCAAATTAAAAATAATAATAAATCCATGGTATGGAAGCCTGATGTGTTGCAGAGCTTTAACTTAGATAATAACACTCTCATTAAGACAAATCTCCAAGTTCTGGAGGGCATCTCTTCTATTTCAAAGCCAAAACCTGGTGCCAATTCATGCAGTATGTTGGGTATCCTCTAAACATCTTTTTGTTGTGTTCCCCCCACCTGATTGAAGACGATTATTTTAAGCAGGCCTCAATGTCTATATGTTAAGAATCTACAAAACATTTAAACAAAATATGGGCTGATAGCTGTATGTGTGTGGACTGGTGTGGTGTTAACAGGGTGCAGCTTTGTTTCTTGAGACTCATAAATCAGCAGTGGTTTAGGTGATGGAGAGAAAGAGAGGAGCAACCCTTCGTTACATTAAAAGAATAACCTTCCTGGCCTCTCTTTCTAAACTGTTGATCTCTTTATAAAAGAGGATTTGCCCTGCTGTTCTAATAAGAGTTGTAAAATAATATATGTGTAATTAGAATTTAATAATGATTTGTGTGACTGGATCTACAGCATAAGCTGGTTCAAGTGATTGTGTAACCTTTGCATTGTATTCATTATCTAATGTTGAAATAACAGCTGGAAGTTGAGAGACTGACATGCAGTTTTAAAATTACAGAGCTTGAAATTGCTGCTGTCTGTAAACATATGAAAATCTGTTAATGACCTTTGAGCTCTCTGACTGAAAATGTTTTGTAACATAGAATACATTGAAATTGCTTGTTACTATAGCGTTTCTTTCCCCTTTCTCAGCGATTGTCTAGGATATGAAGGAAGGTTGCATTCCTGACACAGGTATTGGAGTATTTGGAGTTATTTTAGAAAGTCCTAAGGATATATGTTTGGTTGTTTGTTGTAGCAGACCAGTTACAGATGAGCTGCTCAAGAGCACAGGGTGTGCTAGGCTGCTTGACCAGGGAAGACATAGCTGCTGGCAAGACTGACAGCTGTAGACCTCGGTTGTCCAATACATTTCTCCAGCAGCATGTTTGAGGAGGAGCAAGGGGGACAAAGGTGGCACAGATGCACTGGCCTGGACTGTTCATTAGTGTATATGACATTTAGACATTTAGAAAGGCATTTCTCTCCTGCGAGAATTCACCTCGCTCATCCTCTTAGGTTGAAGTAATATGCTATAGGCAGCTGTTTCTGGAGACTGCTGGCTTCTACATATTTCTTCTTGGATCATTTATGTTTCTTCCCATTTGTTTCCTAGCCAAAAGAAACTACCAGAGGACTAATTATTTAATACATGTTCTAGACCTCGTGACAGCTGAACTGAAAATTGTTGCCTACTGCTGAGGGCAACTGCAGAGTTGGTAAAAAATGCCTCCAAGTGTCACAGCATTTAAACGTGAATTAATTTCTCATGCAGTGCCAGGGATCAGGATATATGGCTGGTTTTTCTTCTGGAGACTCTCACCCCTACAGTTGGCAGAGTTGGATTTGCGAGCGTTGGCAGAAGTAAATTTGTGAGTGTTCATCTCCTTCAGCGCAGTGTTCATCGGCTTTGTGCAAGCTGTGTCAAACTGCAGCTGAAGCTAAGCTTGCAGACTGCTCTGCTGTTGCTGAAGAACATTCGTACCTCTGTTCTGCAGTATCTTTGGGAATGGCACCCTTCTTAGGAGGGTGGTAATAAAGAGCGTAGGCTGGAGGCAGAGTCTCAAAACGTCCGCAGCTACTTGCAGAGTGGATGTGCTTGAGGCTGTCACCAAGTGGGAGAGTCGTCTGGAGCTTTCATTCTGTAGGTGCTGCTGCCTTATGAGCAGTACATTTGTCAAGGCTGTGTTTTAAAAGTATGCACCAAAAAATAAGGGGAATTCATGTGGCTGAATCGGGAATCCTAGAAAATAAATTAAAACTTTGCACTTGTGTTTAATGGGTGGAAGCTCAGGATCACTGAGAAATCAGGCTGGGGATTCTGGAATGTCATGATTGAGCTACCTAAGAGCATAGCTATGTCTTTTAAGTCTCATCTCTGAAGCTCTTTGCATAGTAGTCAGTGCAGTCATAATGTAGTTGTTAGGTAATTTGCGTGTGTGATGATCGAAAGTTCAAACGCATAAGAATAGATGGAGGAGACTGATTCGGGCCCCTGCCTTCAGTAAATGAGCCATATGCCTGGTCCATCTGCCCAGCCTCAGGTTGGCTCAGCTCTGTTTCCAGAGTTCGGCTCATGGAAGCATGACGTCCCCCTGTCTCAGCAGAGGTTAAAACAGTTGTCTTCCCCTTTTGTTACAAATATTAAAGGGAGAAGACAGTATTTCTAGGCATTCCTGTCCATAGAGACAAATAAGCTGGAGGCATCTTTTACTCAACAGTGCTTTGCTGCTTTTTCTGACTATTTTAGTTTCAAATTGGTAACAGGGAAAGCATCCAGCTGCTGCACCAGTTTGTGCTGGTAGCACCCTCATGCCTTTTCCTTTGGCGGTTTGGAGCCAGCTGGTGCAGCTGGAGACCTGGGGTTGAGTTTCCTTCCCAGCAAGGTTGGAAATGAATGATGAAATGGCCACATCTGGTGTAAAGCAAGGAACTGCTGCTTCAGGTCCTAATTCTGCCACTCGATGGGAGCTGTTTGAATTCAATATGAATGCCTGTTTAAATAATCTGGGGAGAAGGGGAATTAGTTCAGATTAAGTGTTTAAAGGCTGCTCTGTCAACAAGCTTGTGATTGCTGCCTATCAGCAGTGTGGGCCCAGCAGTGTCACTGAGTATTGGCACGCTTGAGTAATGCCTTTCCAAAACACTGGACCTGGAGCATGTGCCTAACTGTGCCACTTACTTGCTGGATACGTTTGGAAGTTGAGATCAATGTCCCTCTGATCACAGTCTTTAAAATTGAGGTGTTATGCATGGTATTGTGAAATGTTGGGGAAAGCAAGGGCAGCATGTGGTGCTGCTGCCATCCTAATTCTTCCCTCTGGGGAGAGTACTCATAGAGATGATGGGAGCTTGCAGGAGGCACGTGCTCTGTTCTCAGCATTCGTATCCAGCAGTGCAGCAAAGCTGCTCAAATAAGCTGAAGTAGGTGCTGTCAGATAAGCACAAGCTCTTTTCTAACTCCTTCATACGCTACGTAAACTGGGCAGGCTGAGCACCCAGTCCTGGCTGAAAGCAGCTTCAGCCGAGACGTACTTTTATCTGCTGTGAAAGCTGGGCAGGTTGGCCTTGTGGAGCACGAAGAGCAACGCCTTTCAGCGCTCCTGCAGCCTGTAAAAGCTGGGCAGGCCGGGCTTGCAGTATGCCTCATTTCATCTACCTGAAAATGGTGCCCCAGCTTCCCTTCAATCATTTAAGCTCCCTTGCTCTCTGACACACTTTCCGCTGACAGTAATTCTGTGAGCACTCGTCGGGCATTTACTGCCATCACTAGAGGAAATACTGATGGCTTAAAATGGGATCATTTCCTTTCTGATGGACAGCAAGCACCTGTGGGAGTTTTAATAGCTGTGCGGTGTGTCTGTTAGCAGGTAGCAGGGAAGACGGGTGCAGCTCTGCAGTGAGAAGCCCGCAGGCCCTGGAGGAGAAATTGGAGGAGAGGGAGCAGGCCGCAGCTGGCTTCCTGTTGAGCTCACAGAGTGTGCCTTAAACCTCTAGATTTTGTGTATCTGTCTCCCCAATGGCTGATGGTGGAGAAGGGTTTATACCACCATGGACAACCATGTGCTCACATTCAGGCAGATTTCCACAACTGCTTGCTAAAGAGAAGGTGTTTGCGTGTGGGTTCTTTTACTGTCCCCTGAAGGACTGTTGAAGGCAATGTTTCCAGGTACTAGGTGGAGGGAGAGGACTGCGTTTTGTTTTGGGTTTGGTTGAGGTTTTTTTCATGAGTAATTGAGAAGGAAGAGGGCAGGATTGGTCCCTATGCCCCCAACTTTTAAAAACAATTACTGCTCGGCACTGTGTCATTTTTTATTCAGGTCTCATGCAAGCAGAAAGCAATCTAAGCTCTGTAACATCACTGTGCATGGAAATGCATTTAAGAGTAGAGCGACACTGACCTTCCCTTCTGTAATTTTTGGCTACTTTGTGTTGCGGCAACATTTGTCCAAGGTGCCTCTACTTGATACTGTGTCTTCAAGGTCCTATCAGCAAAGGTCATCATTCTTGGGAAACATAACAAGTGGGCATTTAGCAGAGTACCAGCAGCTTGCTCTTCAGCTCTTCACAGGTGACAGGAATGCAGCCTCTGGTAATAAATTTGACTGTTTCAATTACAGTGAGTTTCTTGGTTCATCCACTTTTATTTTTAAGTTAAACCATGTATCATAAACCTGCAAACCAGTGGCAGCTTCAAATGTCTTAACATTTCCAAAGCTGTCTTGTCAAAAAGTCATCTCATTCTTGAGCTAAACATGTGACAGGGTCAGAGCAAATGTGCTGCATTTTAAAAAGCAAGACCCAAACTCATCTGGAATATGTCAGCTACGAGAGGAGAATTGGTCTAAGGTTAAACAAGCAAGGATTTCATTTGCAATCATGTTAATTGATATTGATTGCATTGCTTGAATGTAGGGTCAAAGCAAGAGAGTCACTTCAAATCTAGACTTTTTTTTCCCCCCTTTTAAAAAAGCTTTAGTGGCTCTGGCTGAAAGGCTGGAGTCTTGAGTTACATTTGTAGTGAAGCTTCCAGCGGCGGAGAGAGCAGGGTGGGAAAGTAAAACAAATGTGTGTTAGATTACAGGAAAAGTGAGAACTTCCCCATCCGTGAAAATGGCAGGCTCCTGGCTGGAGGTGCCAGCAGACTGCATCCCAAAGTGCCCTGAGCTGGGGGGGAGAGAAGCTGGGCTGTTGGGCTGCCATGCAGCAAGGAGTGGCTGTGGCAAGCTGTGGGCCAGTCCTACCACCCCAGCTTCTTCCCCTCCCTGTGTGCTCCTTCTACCCTGTAGCGTCACAGAGCCAACCTCTCAAACCTCTCTCCAACCAGTGAAGCGTGCTCCTGCTCAGTTTGAAGATCTCCACTTGAATTTGCTGCCTGTTTACCATGTTAAGTTAAAATTCAATCACCTCGGCATGGTCCTACCTGATGCCCTCTGGTAGAGTTACCTCTTATCCCATTTCTTTTTTTCTCTCCTTATTATTCACCTCATTTCATTTGCCTGTTGGCTACTCATCTTTTCTTGTGCTGGCTCCTGGTCTTGCAGTGGTTTGTCTGTACAGACCCATATTCAAATCCCTGCCTTAAAGTTAATTTCCTCCATGTGTGTTTCTCATGTATTTCCAATATTATCTCTCCATTTGAATTACTGTCTCCTGTGTCACCTTTCTGCAACTAAATGGACAGTGGATTTCCCCTAGTAGAGGTCCTGTCTGTATTTGTAATGTGCTTTGTCTGCTTAGAAAGCACAAGAATATTAAGTCAGCGTTTGTTTTCTATGTTGCTGTTCTGAAAACTGGGTATCATGTCAATAGGAATATTTTAAAAGTAGCCTAATTAAAAGTAAATCTGTTTCAGTTCCTCTCTGAGCCAGGATCTCTCCCTGAACTATTAAACAAACACATTTGACAACCCTAGTGCTAATTGCATGATAAAGTTGATATAAGGATAGATGGTGCTTAGATCCTCAGGGGCTTTTCCATTGCAGCTTTGCTGAGAGAAGCTGGAGGCAGAAGCAAGGACAAGCAGGGTCAGTTTTAGAGATAGCAGTGGGCTTTTTCTATTTTCTTTGCACAGATCCTTCTCCTGTTTGATGTTCAATGGGATATTTTACGTTCCCCAACTTAAGGAATAAGTGATGCAGTGAAGAGCTGTGGAGAGAGAAGCTGGAGGCTGTTTCCCTTCTGGGAAATCAGCCCATATAATCTTCTCAAGTCGGCAGAGGCAGTCTGGCAGGAGCTGAGTGTAACCAGTCCTTGGCTGCATGTCTGAGCCTTGCAGTGTCCAATGGGCCCTGGGGAGCAGGGATTGTAATGGACTTGATTTTGCACCGGGGCTGCGTTTAGAACTGATGCTCGAGGGCTGCGGGTAGTTATTTTATTAACTGTGGGTGTTATATTTGTCCTCTGCACCCCAGCACCACGCTCGACGTTTTCCATCTAGCTGTGTGGGTTTTGCACTTTTTTTTTTTCCAGATTCTTTAAGTGTTGCCTCTGCATGGAAGGTATTTACAACCCCAACCTCCCCCTACATGCTTTCTGAGATCTCAAAGAGCTGTGTAAACTCAGAGGATTAAGGCAGAGTTTGAGCTGGGCTGAGCAAACATGCAGTGATAACTCCAGCCAGCCCCTGGCTGTGGATGTGAGCTTGTGCCAGGGTCCTCCAGGGCTGGTCATTATTTCCTGGTCAAACAGAAAATCTGGATTCTGCTCTGCAGAAGTCTCTTGCCCTGGCATTTTAGGGGTAAGATGGGTCTTGTAGAGCCCCGAGGGCTGTGCACCCACATTATTCACAGCTTTATTTGTAAACTGAGGCATGTGCACCTTGAGTGTCTTTGGAGGTTGCAGCTGTGCCTTGGTGACAGAAGAAAAATGACTTTTCAGAAGGAGTGTTCCAAGTGATTAAGGATGTCGCCAGCTCCACCGCAAGCCGGGGTGCAGTTGCATAACTTTAACTTGCTTGGGCCTAATAGTGATGAAAAAAAGCTCAGAGAGATTTTTATTGCAGACTCTCAAAATCTGCTGTGGCCTAGGGTACATACGGGGGTTGCCAGCCTGTGCTGAGACCTTTGCCAGCAGGTCTTCCCAGCCAGAGGCATGTGAGGTATTCCAGGTAGAGCTGGAGGGGTACCACAATTACATTTTTATCAGCTGAAGTGTTCTTTGATGTCTGTACATCCAAACAAGCAAATGGAGGGACAGAATCTATATGTTTCATGGAATCACTGCCCAGGAAGATGCTCTAAAGAAAGGCCTAATTCTTCCTTATCTGTAACCACACAGCCAATTAGAGCCATCTGCTCTCTGTCTGCAGCCTAGACCGACTAGGGGCTGCAGATGGAGAGGCTGTAGCCTACCCTGGAAGGTGTGAGAGAGATTACTAAGTGAGGACAGGTAGGAGAAAGCCCTGGAAGCAGTGAGTAGTAAGGAGCAAAATAGCTTTGTATAGTCTGGAACAAGAATTGACAGTCTCCTTCCTGGAGCCAAGAAGAAAGAATGGGCCTTGATCCATCAGCCTTCCCTGGAGAAGAGGATTTAGTGAGCCTGACAGCAAAGGTAGCTAGTTCTGCTGACTTGTGGGTTGGAGAGAAACCCAAAGGCTGGATCTGGAGACCTTTTGGCTTGAGGTATTGTTGCTGCATGAACCCCTAGGCTTTACATGATGTGCAAAGGGCAAAAGTAACTGCTTGCTTGGGCTTGTTTGTGGGGGAGGCTCCAGCGGAGTAGTTTGTCTGAAGGCTGGTCTCACCTGCTGGCTGGGATTTCTGGATTGAAGTCAAGGTCCATCAATAAGCATTGTTCACTGTAGTTGTGTACTGCATATTCTGTATGTGCTTAAATTTTCCAGCAGTTGCCTGTGCACAAGCACAGATGCACATCCAAGAATAGTAAGCTCTTGTGCTAAGTGAGGTCCCCAACTTGGAGGTCATAAACTTTAGTAAAAGAGCAATCTCTGGAAGGCTATTTTAGTAAATAGAAATGAAACAAAGGAGGCAAGACCAGGAACCCCATTAGCCTTCTCTGCTCTCCCCCTGAGGCTGCAAAGAGGCCTGCATTTAGCAGCATAGAGAACAGCCCTTCTGTCACCCTCTGTCAGTAAGGAGAAGCCAAGTTCACTGTCCTGCGTTCCCAGAAAAAAGCAAATTCCTGTGAACTGCATCTTCTGCTGAAGTGGGGAGGAATGGGACTGTGCAATGGGTTTTCTTGTCAGGGGGCCAAGAGACTTGGCCTGTTCCCGTGGCTTCCCCAGACGTACTGCGGAGCTGCGGACGCCTCCCTCTGCCTTCCTCCTGCCAGAGGCAAGCAGCAGCCTCTGCTACCAGGGCTTGGGTCTTAATTCACGGCTGTTTGGAAAGTGCTTGAGATTCTTGGACGCAAGTGGTGCTACAAGTGAATGCATTATCTCCTTGGCTTTGATCCAGCTATGACTGTATTCCCTGAATTAATTTTGCTAGTAGCTCAGTGATGAGACAAACCTTAAATCTCCAAACAAAATGGAAATAAAAAGCTACATGTCTAAGTAGGGAATTTTGTAGGGTTCAGTAAGGGGAAAAATCTGAATTTTCAGAGTAGCCGATGTGGTGAAGTGTGTCATGTAAAACCTGCAGTGAGTGTGCTGTGGGTACAGAGGGAAGACACAGGGAAGACTTTCCCTGAGGCACTAACAGAGGCCCAATCCCCATGTGAAGCCAAACTGAATTTAAACCAAAACCACTATATACTGTCTTTGTAAATATCTTGAGTATTGCACACTGAACCCAGAGTGCGTTCTGGTGCTTTCAGGTGGTGGCATTCCCCTGCCACAGCCTCCCTTCTCCCTTCTCAGGGGCCTGTGTCACCTCATGGAGCATCTTCCACGTGTCTGCTGTCATATTGCAGCTGCATCAGGCTTTTTGAAGAAGTGCATGGTTTTGGAGACTTCTGTTTCTAATGTTTTGCTGAACACCAGTTAACAGATGTCATTTCCATTGCACTAGTTTCCCATTAGTTACTAAAGCTTAGCATTTTGATTTCTGTCTCAGCAACTTCCCTGGAAACAGGACAGTGTGACCTTCCTTAAGTGGCATTTCGAACTGCTCCTTTAGAGTGTTGTCTTAAAACTAAAGCCCTAAGTGAGCAACTAAATGCTAATTTGTATTCCTCATTTTATCCTTCGTGGAGAATAATGCCAGACAATCATTTTCCATGCTCTTTCACTAGTTTTGGACTTGGCAAGTTGAGCTGTAGTCTGGTGTGTCTGTGCCTCTGAGACAGTGATACTTATTTTAAGTTGGGGGTTGGGGTTGCATCTTTGGGTGTTTTGCAACTTGCTGTATGTATGTGTGCTTAAAGAGGGGCTTGCCAGCCACACAGGACCCCATGGCAAGGTGTGTAGAGCTTGGGTGCTGTCAAGTTGTCATTGGGCCTGCTGGATGTATTTTATCCTTGTGATTCAAATTGCTGTGACCCTAAAGTGTCAGCACATCATTTCGCTTCCCAGGGAAGGGTAACTGTAAGCAGGGAGTGATTTGGAGTGGAATCAGCACGTTGCACACTGAGCAGTCAATTCGCTAATTAAACGAGAGGGGGAGGAAGTAATCTAGAGCAATCAGCAGGGCATTTCATCCCAATTCCTAATTTTCTTTTTTGTTGGGCTTTAGTTTTTGAGAGACTAGAGCACTAATGAGTTCCATGAGCTCTTTTGCAGTACTGAAGGTGTGTGTGTGGTTGACGTGAGCAAGTTGTATTGCGAGCTCCATTCACGTGGGATGGAAATATCGATGACGTAATTGCTTGAGTCAGAAGCCAGGCATTTAGAAAGGAGGGGATGAGGCATTTAGAAAAGAGGGAATGAGGCATTTAGAAAAGAGGGAATGAGGCATTTAGAAAAATTTCTGTGGCTGGAGTTGACAAATTTTGGCATGGCAAATGGTGCTTTTAAGGTATCTCCTAATCTGATATATTTACCTTCCATAAAAATTAATTGGGGTAAAGGTTCTGCAAAGCATTCCAAAGAGTGTTTAGTTTTTACCCTTGAGCAGTTAATAAAAGACATTTATCAAGCTGTAGTGACCTCATGTCACAGTGGTTTGGTGTATTATTTCTTAAACTTTCTGGGCGGTGTGTAGGGGATGAAGTTGATCCATTGTCACCCAGAGTTCAGCTTTCAGTCCTCAGAGATGCCAGGGATTGCAGTAGTAATTCCCTTCTCTGATCTCACTTCCTCTGTTAATCATTATGACACGACATACCCGCTTTTAAACTATGCCTAGATTGTATCTTATAGTCCTGAATCAGGGCAGACACTTAACACTTGGAAGTGTTCAACCTCTGTTGTGTGTTTAGATCCCATTGATCTCGCTGGCTTATTGAATGCTGGTAGGCTTTAGAAGTGGGCTTCTCTATATGAATGCTGCTGTGGCACAGAGGCTGTCAGGCCCCAGGAGGGGTCGGATACCTTGCTTTCTGAGGTCAGAAACAAATAAAACCCACCTCTCTTTCAGCTGAACAGTTAGTCTTTCCTTCAGCATGCTGATTTGTTCGGGTGCTGTTGACGTATGGTTCCTGAATTAATCTGAAACAAACTAATTTTCATAACCAGTTCCAGCATCTCTGAAATTAATCAAACACATAGCCTGGAGAGTATTCATCCTAATCTAATCTAAAATTACTGTTTGCATTGTGCGTGCCTAATTATTTATCTTAAGTCATCTCTGGGAAGAAAGTGCTGTCTTGTTTGTGTTTTTAGTCAATATTTATATTGCTTAATGCTAAAAAGCAGTCTCAAAGAACTTACCATTTTTTCCCCCTCCTTTACAGAAGGACATGTCGCTAAAGCCTCAGGAGCGGAAGGAGAAATGGGAGAGGCATCCAGGAAAGAAACCTAGAGAATCTGAAAACTGTGTGTCTGCTGAGCCAAGCGAAAATGGCCATAACAATGATGCTGGGAGCTCCGAGAGGGAGGCAGAAAGAGGCAAAGAACGGATGAAGAAGAAACTTCCCTTGAAGATATCCAAACAGGTAGGGGAATCATTTCTCATCTGTAGCTATTGTATCGCGTTGCTGGACTCTGCCAGATGCTGTCTGGCTGGTAGGTTGGGGGTGTTAATGTAACTGGTCTCTGATAACTTGTGCTGGTGAAAACAAGGTCTCTTATAAGACTTTTGGCCAAGTGCACAAATCCTGTCTTGTGGTAAGTTTCACTAGCTGAAACAGCAGACCAGGTGTACTGGGTAGAGTAGGAAGGGAGGGAGCAGATGTCTTTTGTATCCCGCACCTTTGAGACGTGGTAATTCACAGCACAGGAAATCATCAGCCAGATCACAGCCGTCTTTGGGGAAGAAGTGCTTGTCAGCGTGCACCTGGAAGTCGCAAACATGAATGTCTGTCTTGTGAATTGAGTTCATGTGCCCCCAAAACAGTACGGTGAGAAAGAGAGAATATTCGAGTATTGGAGAAGTGGAAAGTCAGTTTGGAGGAAGTTGTGCTCTGGGGAATTAATCTTTTCTCTGTGCCCTTCTAAAATTTCTTAGAGCATTAATGAATTAAGAGTTGTTGTGCTGGGGGGAGGATTGCGGTGACTCCCATCTGAACCACAGTGTGTTCAGAGCCGGGGAGGTGACAAAGAAGAGGCACTATTGCTGGCAGGCTATTTATCACTTAACTGCTGCTCAGCAGGGAGATTTGTTGGTGACTTAGTGCTCATTCATCAGTTTGAAATCCCCATGGCACAGCAGCCTATGTCTATGAACAGACACTTTCCCAGTTGTCCCTTAACATGGTGCCAAATGGCAGCCAGTGGGAAGACCAGTGTACTTGACCCTCCAGCATTTGTTCTGGGCTGAGAAGTATACTACAACAAACTGCTGTGTTTTATTCTCTGTGATGCAGAGAAAAAGAGCTGTGTAGCATGAGCACACCTTCTGTATGTGTGCCAGGCAACAAAAGATTGAGTTGTCCACTTACTGGAAGTGTGTTTTCAGGCTTTTGGTATTTTGGGATTTGAGAGGGTTGTTAAAGTTATCTAAGGTAACGCCCTGCATCACTTCACCACCACACACAATCTTATGGGATTGTGTAGTAGTGTATGTTTTCAAAAGGGCTTGTCACATTTTACATTAGTAATTCTAATGGTCTGCTCATGACCCCATGCTTCTGGTAGCTAATTGTTCTTATTAACAAATTAGAAGACTTTTTTTTTTTTCATAACAATTCGGTACAAGTAACTTATGTAAAATATTAGTGCTTTTCTGTTTGCATATGTTTAGGTAGGAAGCCATGTAACCAGGCACTCCTAGTAAAACATTCCCCAGGTTTGTTTTCTTTTAACTCCCCAAAGTGTTACCAAATGCTTTGTGTTCTAACTCCTCAGTGGATATGTTGTTAAATGTATTGAGTTTATTGTTTGGTTTGGCTAGTGGTTGAGTGATAGGGTATCAGACCTCCCTCTGGTTGGAGGTACAATGAGCATGTGCACAAATATTCTGTGTAAATTAAAATTACTTTTTCTTGTGGGTGAATAGATGCACGTTTTAGTTCTGATGAAAGTTTATGCAATAGGGATCCTTTTCTTGGCATCCAAACGCCCCAAATGCTGAATGTGTATCTCACCAGAAATCCCTGGCTTTGATATAAAACGTTCAGAAGCAGTAGTATGGGGTGGTATTCCTGCCTGCTGCGTACACCGCGACTGTGGCATCGTGCTTCATCAGCTCCTCTCTCTGTAGAGCTGCCCTTGTGTCAGGTATTGTATTTAGGCAAAAAGGCCCCAAGCACCAACCCAGTGACCCATGCAAAGTGTACATACAGCTGGCCCTCTTACTGCTCTGGCCCTGGCAGTGACCTTGCAAATGCTCATGTTGATGCAACTCAGTAGTACGGTTGGAGTATGGAAACAAGGAGCACCACAGGGGCTTGTTAGGTCTCGACTGCCACCAAAATATCTCTTAACATAATAGCCTGGCTTCAGTAAATACTGCCTTTCTTGGGGTGAGAGAGTTGTTCAGGGCAGCTCAGGTATTTGCACTGTTGCAGATGTGTGAGGCCACGCTCCGCTGGGCAGCAGTGAGGTCCTCTCTTCCTGCAGCTGGGGAGAGCCCGACCCTTATCCACTGCATAGAGGGAAGGGTTTGCTATTACTGGCATGTTCTATGTGGAACTTAAAACCAAGCTTCAAGTAGTTGTGGCTGCTAGGGATTTCTTGGCACTTTGGGGCAAGAGACTTGGTTATGCTGGTTTACCAGGAGCAGCTGATGGAACTGGGGTTGCTTAGCCTGGAGGAGAGGATGGGGACCTTATCACCACCTTCAATTACCTGAAAGGAAGGTGTAGAGAAGTGGGTGTTGGTGTCTCCACCCAAGTGACAGGTGATAGGATGAGGGGGAATGGCCTCAAGCTGTGCCAGGGCAGGTTCAGATTACATGTTAGGAAAAAGTCCTTCACCAAAAGGGTTATCAGGCATTGGAACAGGTTGCCCAGGGAGGGGGTTGAGTCACTGACCCTGGATGTATTTAAAAGACGGGTAGATGAGGTGCTCAGGGATATGGTTTAGTAAAGGACAGCTTTGGCTGGACTCGATGATCTCAAAGGTCTTTTCGAACCTTGTGATTCTGTGACCAAACTCCAGTTTCTGTAATTATATGCTGCTGCCTTATTTACCAGACATTAAGATTATTTGTTTTCAGCTCTGAAAAATGAGGACTCTGTTATCTGTTTATTCTGGTTAGTATTTGGCTTCTGTCTGTGATTAAATAGGATCTTTGCTGCCACAGTCATGAAAACCTGAATTTGTCTTTCATTGTTTAATCTTTTTTTCCCCCTGTAAGTATAAGTAACAAACTCCACAAAGAGAGAGGAGCTTGCACAAAGAGTATAAAATAAAACCTGTGATGTGTGACTCATTAATACACCGTGCCTTTTTAAACAAGTCACAATTAAAATTAATCTTTTATTGAGAAGGGAGGTTTTAAAATACCTTTTATTATCCTACTTGATACAGTTGTGAAAACCAGACAAGTTTTGGGTCTGTAAGGTTGATAAAAGTAGCAGCAACATCTAAGCTAGATGAACTAGGCTATTCTTAATTTAAACCAATTATGCAAATGATACAGACAAGTTCAATATTTTTTCCTTTTTTTAATAACCACAAAGTTCACACCTAGAATTCTGGCATTTCCTGCCAAGCTGTCTAGACAAATTGGCTCTAATATTAACATTCCTGGAATTTGGGGGTGATTTTTGCATCTCAGGGTTATTAAACATAGGTTTATACCTAATTGGGAAAGCTTACTGTAATTAATGCTAATTATATTGAGATGTTGCTTAGAAATTACTGTTCAATTTGAAGCTTTCCTTATACTCTCATCGCTTCTCTTCACAATGCTACTGAATTGTCATTTTTTTTTCTACACAGCCTCCTCTAATAAATCAAATTGGGCATTATAATTACGGCATTCTGCTAATCCTTGTAGAGAGGTGCAAAGTGGTAAGCTGATTTGAGTGCCAGGTCGTCTGCTTTGTTTAGAAAATTAGATTAATACTTCACTCCTTTCCACAAAGCATCCAGATTACTGTTTGGTCCTGAATATTTGGTGGTTCTGTACCTCAGGGCATGGGGAGAGGGCTGCAAGAGCCAGTTTGTCCTTTCTAGCCTATTACTCCAACTGTGTGTAGAAGTCATTCAAATTTATCTCCTGCTGTAACCAAGCAGAGGGAGAAGAGGGCATTTCAAAGAGTCATCTGTCCTTTGGCCAAAGATTTGTCAGGATTTGGGGCTGCTCTCAATGCGTGTCCACAGAGAGAGGTGCTGACCTGAAACTGCTTCCCCTCGATGGGAATCAGCAAACCCTCTCAGAGCCATCAGGGGCACACCAAGGACTGAAAGCTTTTTGAAAAGCCACGTCTGAAGCTAATGCAGGGGGCTGCGGAAGGGAATCCCCACTGCAGCTGCAGGCAGTGCTGCTGGGCAAGAGGAGCCCTTTGCTTTTTTAAAGGATGAAAAAAGATGAAATGAGAGGTAGATGTAAGCTGAAACCTCTTAGTTCCAGTTACATGTCCTTGTGTTGTCCAAAGTCATTCTCCTAGTTCTCAGAGAGAGGACTCTGGAGAGAGAGAACTCAGAGAGAGAACTCTGGAACTCTAGGAACTCTGAGTCTGTCTTTCATTATCCTTAGCTGTTTTTCTCTTTTCTGGATTCATTTTGGGAGTTGCTTACTCCTCTGAATGCCTGAGCAGAGGAATAAGGTCACCTGGATGTAGACTGCAGGATTTTTCTGAGCTTCAGGACCCTTTGCCATTTCTAGTGCACAGATTAAAAGTGGGCTGACCTCCTCCTGAAGAGAGTGGGGCTAATAGGGAAGAGCTGCTGATATTTCAGGTTAACTTAACCTTATTTTCTGTGGTTAGCCTGGGAACATCATGGTGTGTTGCATACATTTAGATGTTAAATGTGGCTGTAATGACACTCTGTACTGCAAATAGTCATTTGTCATGAAGATGACTGTCTTACACCTCCTCCTTCCTTTTCTCACCCACTGCTTAAATCACCTGAAATGAGGAAGAGTCGTAAAGATGCTGAGGAGAACAGGGAGGTGTAGCATGTATTTAGTGCTCACAAATAGCATGCTGAATTTGGAGCATGGGAGGAAAGGGCAAGAAAGCTGGTGCTGTCATGTTGCTCTGGAGATGTGACATCTCTGTGACTCTGACAGAGCTTCCTGGAGGGAGGGAAAGCAGAACTCAACTCCTGTGTCTTATTCACTCCCCAGCCTTCGTCAAACTGCTGAGCATTATTGATGATTAATGTATATTGTTGCTGTGGCTCTCGCTGGACTGGAACTGCTAAATTACATTAACATGTTTGATTACCTATTCATGTGATTTTTCTGTGATGCTCATCAGCTCGTTATCCCACATTCACTGATGACTATAACAACCTCCCTGTCCCCCCACAAGGAGAACACTGCTCTGGGTTACCGCTGATCTGAGCTAAAGGTGTTACACTATGTCATTTTCTCTCCTGGATGCGCCTTGGGTTTTTTGAAGTCTAGGTGAAAATTGATAGCTTGTCTTCCAACCAGTTACATACCCTTGGCCCCATTTTGTGTGTGGTGGTAGTACTGAAAGGCTATGGGGCTTTTCCCAAGGTAGAGAGAAACAGTCTAGAAACTCATCTGACTAATGAAATACTTTGTGTGCAGCATTTCCTTTGGCATCGTACTGCTTGTACTGATGGTTGGGCAATAGGAGCAAGTAGCTGCTTGATTTTCATTTGTGTTTTTCCAGATAATGATAAATGGCAAATCGAAAACTTGGATGTGGTTTTGAAGCTGCTGGTGGGCTGGAGGGAGAGTATTTGCTTAGTGATACAGAGTTCAGACACTGAAACGTACCTTTCTTAGCGAGGTTCAGCAGCCACGTGGAAGAGTGAGTCCAAAAAATAACCTTTGGAGTCCATGTTTGCAGGCCAGAGGACAAGTATGAATATGTCTGTCCTTCCATGTCTTAATAACGTGGTGTTTGGAAGCTTATTTATGCCCAAGAGGGTCCAAATATAATAGTAGCTTATTCTGTTTCCTTCAGTATCTCGGGCTATTAAAAATTCTAGGCAGTCAACTTAAAAAAAACAACACAAAAGAAAGGTTGCCTTTAATGTGGGTTTTGGGGATTGGGTTGGTTTGGTGTATGCTGCTTTGGTGTTTGTGTTTCACTGCTTTTGAACACTGAAATTATACAAACCAGGGTTTTTTTTGTTTCTAATTGATGTTACCCTTTTTGTTAGCAGATATTGTTATTTAAATGCTCTTTGAAACTAAACAACAAAGCAAAAGGGAAAAAAAAAGTCCCTTTTTCTTTTAATCAGGAAAATGTTGCTTCATGTATTGCTTAAAACCAAGATCCATTTCTACCTTTGGTAAGTACAAGGATTTACAACGTGGACATGAAAGCTCAGCACCAATTAGTTCTAAGTATGCATTTATGGTTGCTAGGAGAGTCGGGCTGTTAACCCAGCCCATGTTATCTGGGAGAAGTCTCACCACTGGCTCCAGCCAAGCTCCTGAACACCCGGTAGGGTCAGTGCTGGGATTCCCTTCAGCCTGAGCCGCGGGCAGCTGTGAGGCCTACTCTGGCCCGGTGCTGTGCTCCGACTCGGCATTGCCTTCCCAAGCACACGCTCGCTTTTGAACATGTGAACAGTCTGCTGGCTTCAAAGCTCTTAATGCGGTTGTCGTGCCGGGGGCCCTGTCCCAGGGGATTTCAGAGGAGGTCCTTATTTCCGGCTGAGTAGGGCTGCGCGGCACAGACACAGATGGCCTTGCCTTGCTCTCTCACGCTAATCTGCAAGTGCAGAGACTTCACAGCTGCCTGGGAAACCACTGGGGAGTAACGGTGCAAAGTACCGAAATGGGCAATACGGTATTTAGTCATTAGGTTTGCTAATCCAAGGCCTAAAATCAGCCTCATTTTAATCAATAGCAATCTGTTTGCACTGTCAGGAACTAATTTAAAAATCTGCTTTAAGTCCTGGTTAGGCACTTGGTATTCAGTTTTCTGCATCAAAGTAGAGGGGAAGCAGTGGGCATAACACAGCAGTTGCAGGAGGAGGAAAAATCCTTTGTAAATAAATACTGGATGTTTATTTCCCAAATGAAACCCTGCTATTACAAAGAAGTGCTGTTGTTTCTGCTAAATTTATCCAAGAATTCGTTGAGATTCCTGAAGTGGCTGCAGAGCCCACTTGGCAACAGAGGGCAAACTTCACAGCGGGTTTAGTTTCTCCAGTGTTTCTTTAACGTGCTGTGTGGACGTTAGACGAGGTTTGTCTTATAGATGTGGCAAATCACGGGATTGCAGCCACCTTTTGAGAGCTGCAGCATGGCTTCTGTAAGTGATCTCTGTAGCATACTGTGCGTCAGGAGTAGTGCAAAATCGTACCATAAAACCACTGGGAACTACAGCAGGAGAAGGCCATCGTTTAAGGAGGTAAAATGTATTTTGAGACCCTCTGCGGTTCTGGTAGGGAAACATAAATTGAAGAGACCATTTTTATTAGAATTGCGAGGGGAAACCCAACTGCTTTTAGGCTGACCTGGAAGGATGAAAAAGAAGCATGTGCTGGATTTTACTACACTGTAAATACTATTTTCTGAGCAGAGTGATGTAAAGCTCAAAAATGTTGTATGTAGGAGAATGTGGCTTTGTGGTTTTCACTGATGTAGTGAAATACTTCTCTGAACCAGTGGGTTCTCCCTTCTGTAGCTGGCCCTCGCTTGTCAACATCACTACTTTTTGTGTCTGGCTTGACCCTGTTCTTGCAGGACTTGCCTGATCCTTTCAGGGTGGTTCAACTGCATCTGAGTACACACAGCTCCTTGATGTCCCCAGCCAAGGAGCTCGGATGGGGGATGCTGGCTCTGTGCCTGGTCAGGCAGAACTCGTTCACCTGGACCAGCACTGTCCTGCTTGGGGCGGGGACTGCCCACCAGTGGCAGAGCAAGAGATGGTTAGGGGGATGTGAGGATGGGGATGCAGCGCTTGCCACATGTACTCTGCTCTTGGCTTTGTTTTTAAGGATCCTAAGGCTGCTACAAGGAATATCGACCCAGCTGTGTTCAGAACTGGACCCCCAGGCTTTGCCTGCAGCACTGGCTTCTCCTTCTTTGTCCCTGTTTTTCCTCTTCTCTGAAATTCCCGTCTGTCCCTGTTCACCTCTCCCACTTAACAGCATTTGGGTAACAGCAATGTGTTCAGGCCTCCAGATGGCTGCTGGCATTTTTAACATGTGTTAGAGCAGGTCTAGAGAGCAAGGTGATTGAAGCACTGGATGCTACTGATGCTTTCCCTGCAGTGGGACTTCTTATGCTACCTCTAGTGGAGCTTAACCACAGCGTCTTGGGGCCTTATGGCTCCATCTCAGTTCCCCGTCTGAGAAGATGCAATAGCTGCAGACCTGGTGAAGTGTGGCCAACCAGACCTCGGTATCTAGAGGCGTGCGCTGACATTGTGTAAAACAGAGCAATCCGGAGGAAGCAGCTCAGAGCAGCTCCCATCTCACAAGGCTCATCCCTAATGAACAGGGTAGGCTTGACCTAAACTTCTTGGTGTTTCCAAATTTTAAAAAGATCAGAAAATTGAGTTGATGGGAGGATAGCTAAATCACAGCAGTACAGCCTGAGAAGGTTATGCTCTATGTATGTTAAGCATCAAGCCTGTTAGAAGCTCCGTGTTCTACAACTTTTGCAGGTCACCTTTAATTTCTCTGCCTGCAGTTAGATGGTGATAAGGACCTTAGGTCCCATTTGCTTAAATACAGCCTCAGACACCGAATAAAGAGAAACAAAGCAATCCTGTCTTCTCGCGGATGTTCTGTAAGTAGCTGTGAACGCATCTCCTTACAATGTCTGCTTTTGGAAGGGAGAAATAAAAAGGAAATCTCATCGCTAACAACTTGTGTGGCATCAGATGCTATAAAAAAGGTTGTTGGTGGTCATTGGTTACATTGTTATAAAAGCAGAGCTAAATGGTTTGTAATTTAGAGAAAGGGATTTAATTACATGAAGTAATTTACAGGAAGCTATAACCACTCGTATCTTTTTCTCTGTTGAATATAATTGGCTGACAGCATGCACAAAGTCTTCTTTCTTTTCCTTCTTCCCTCTTCTGGTGTATTTTTTTGTTTTATTTGTGTATTTGCTTTGTGAGAAGAGAAGGCACCAAGATAGAGCACTTCTGTTGGATCTCGTGATTTTAGCAAACCGGAGAATGGAGAAGCACAGTACTGTGTGAATGGTGTTCTGTCCCCAGCTAGTCCTGGTAGTGTGTGCTGTGAGAAGAGATGGCTGGAGGTTTTTCTTGTACATCTCCATGATGGTGAGACAGTTCTGGGTGTCCTGTGAGCCACACAGTGCAGTCCCCTTTCCTGAGTGGAATGCAGATGCCACAGGCTAGGGTGGGACCTAGAAGCAGCTGAAACAGCCATGGCCTTTTTGCTTGTTCCTTTTCTGTTTGGACAAGAAGTGCCTATAGGTTTATTCCATCTTGATTTAAGCACTTGCTGCCTAATACTTAATCTAGCATTGTACAGGAGTTTGGGATCTGTTACCTGATTGTAGCCACTCTTGGGTTTGAAGCAAATGTCTGAGTGAAATAGCCTCTGAGTGGCAGGAGGTAGAGCACAGTTCTTTATTATCATCCCTGTAAGTTTTTGGGATGATCACAGACTGTTAGGAGTTGGAAGGGACCTCAAAAGATCATCTAGTCCAACCACCCTGCCAGTGTAGGATTACAGGTTTCTTCCTGTTTGTGTGTGTGTGAAACACCCAAAAACCTAGTAGGTGCAGATGGACAATGTTGTTCCTCTACCATGTTTATCACTATATTAATTAAACCATCTGCACAGCTCCAGTCTAAATCTGAGCTGATTTAAAGTGAACATAAAAATGACATCCCACTGTAATTTGTGACTGAGGCCGAATAAATGTCTTTTTCATGAGACACTGTTGCTTGCTGAACTTGGCCTTGCTTACTGCTGACCGTGGCTCTCTGTTTCTGCAAGAGGCTGCTGGCACGGGTGCGCCAGGAGCTGTAGCAGGATCGCTTCTGCAGTTGCCAGTCTCTGCCTGAAGTCATTTCGTGGCACAGGTCCAGCTCACTTGGCTTTCCTCGTGGAAGCCTATCAAAGATGATGCTGTTTTCCACCTCTCAGTTGCTCTGCCTCGCAAACTGCAGCCTCGGGCAGCGTTACCCACATCCCTCAGCCTCTTCTCTCTCTGGATTCTTAAGGGAACTTATTTTCATACTTCTGCCTGACGGATGGTTTATGTGAGCTATTGAGAATATTCACAGCTTGAGCAAGCACATCCTTGGCTTGAAGACATCTCTTAGGTAAAATAAGCACACTCCTCCCCCAACCCCAGTCCTTCAAGCAAGGTTACCAGTAGCTACTCAGGTGGATGCCGTTGCAGTATTTATTTAGCAAGATCAGTCTATGAAACTGGTGCTATTTTCTCTAACATTTGGTTTAAAAGAAGCTGAAGAATTAAATAAAGCCAGCAGGGGTTTCTGATAGATTTAAAGCTTTTCCAAGCTTACTGGTTGAGGGAGTCCTAAGGCATAGTTGATATGTGTGAGACTTTTAACTCAACTTGAAATATGCTCTGTCTGTATATAGGTTTTTCCAGCTGTTAGCACTGTAAATTGATTCTAAAGTTTTGCTGATGTTGAACCTTGACATCAGTTTATATTAAAAAAAAAAAAAAATCCTAACAAGGAGCATATTTCAAATGTTAAGTGTAGGAAATGTATGTATAAAAACACTATCACCACGTACAAAAGTTAGGGGTTCTTCTTTCCTTTTTTTTTTTTTTTGTTTTTTACACCACCCCCAGTAGCTTCTCTCAGTTTTGTCTCTCTGCAGTTGGAGTTGTTGAGATTATAAACCAAACTATTATTTGGGTAGCTTCTGGGTTCTGAATGTTAGTGTCTCCAGTCAATTATGTAAATATGTGCCGGTTTTTTAATTTAAAACCAAATCTTTCTTCTTCACCCTTCTTCCACATTCCACTTTATTCTGGTTAAAGGCTTTGATTTCAGCACTAGGCAAAGGAGCACAGGCTGGATTCTTCCTTCAGCTCCTGCAGCTCCAGTGCAAGTTGAAGATTAGCAATAGGTTTCATTTTGCACTCTATAATGTTTCCTCTCACAGCCTTTCTTGACTCATCGACACCAAATAGCAAAAACAAGGGAAAAAAGCTTTTCCAGGGGAAACCTTATCCACTGGAATAATATTGCTAAAAGAATCCAAGGACAAGGTAATGGATCAAGTAGTGGATGCTGTCCAGGGCAGCTAGAATAACAGTGCTGTGATGAATAGCCCTCTGATGCTGTAATATTGCAGCCTCCTGCAAGGTGGTGCTGGATCTCATAAAGCTGTCTTTGGGTTGGTTCTCAAAACTTTGGCCGGGCCATGGGGCAGTATTTTGTAATTTCACATGACATTTATTGTCTGTAGTCAGTCCTGGGTGTCTTTTTGGTGTTTGTGTCTCGGTCTTTTAGGGTGGAAGATGGAGATAGTTCAGCTGGTCAGATAGGTCTGCGGAGGAGTACATCTGCAGCTTTAACCTGAGAAGAATGTATGTGCTCTCCAGTTATTTTTCAGCTCATACAGAGCAATTCCAGTGTTTAAAGGTGAAGAGGAATGACATGAAGGAAGAGTATCATCTTACAAGTGTGGCTTGAATTAAGATATTTTTCAGCTTGCTCCCCATTTGTACATGTGCTCTTTTTCTTCCAGGCACCTACTGCCAAAAGAAATAATATAAAAATAAAAAGCTATTCTTTGCTTACCACGTAGGAAACAATCCCCAGAGCAGAACCTGGACCCCATTCTGAAAAGCCAAATTCAGTGTTTTCCATGCTGTCCCTTAAGAGAGACCAGCAGCTCAGCCCGCAGCGCTACGGGGGGATGCAACACGACGCGGTGGTGTAACCGCCGCATGCCCTTTCAGGCTGCTTCCCCATTTTGGTCTCTTGCTTTCCTTGTGACTGGTTCATTTTGTTCATAAAGCAGCTTGTAATTGAGTGTTTGACAAAGAAGTGTTTACAAGCAGTGTTTCTTGTGCATAACTGCCTAGCTGAGGGGAATAACAATTCGGGTCTGAATTTCAGCCCTCCTTTGTCACTGTCATATCATCGCCGGTTGTGGTGCTGTCTCTGTTTAAAGAGAAAGATGGATTAAAATGGTTTCGGGTTTTGACACTGGGGTGAGGAACCTGTGCTCCTTGAGGAAGCTTGTGACTGTTCCTCATGGCCTGTGCTGCTGCTTTCTTTGTATCTTGGGTTTGGACCTGACTGAATGTGTGCTAATCACCATGTGTGGCGGTTGGGGTTTCTTGAGACGGAGCCTGCTAGTTTAAGGGGAATTTCATTCTGGTCATATGAAATGTAAAGTTGGAATTTTGCCAGGTTTTAGGCCTTCTTGAGCCATCCTGTGGAATGAGATGCCGTAGACTGGAGCTGTCCTAATCTGGGAACATGGTTGAAGTCCAGTCTTCCTCAGTTGAGACCTACAGTGCATATGGGACCGGTATTACGAACATAGAAGTCTCATTTAGCGATCGCTCAGAAAGAAAAGGACTCTAGGATCAAGCTTTTTAGTTCAGGCAGCGTGTGGGTGTTTGAATTGTCCATGCCAAAACCCTTCTGCAAATTATGCCAACTGGGTAGGGCGTGGAGGGAACAGAAGCAATGAAGTTATGCATGAGTAAGGAACAGCTCAAGCTTTATTTAGACCCATTATAGGTCATTTGCAAAGGGTACTCTTTTTTGGGGGGACACACACGGACATGTTTTAAAGGCACTGCTCATTCGGTGTTTGCAGGAATTGCCATGTTTAATCAGTAGTGATGGGAGTGGGCACATAGTGAATAAGCAAAGACAATCCCCAAACCAGTCTACTAATAGCTTGGATGCACCCAGAGCTCCAGTCCGACTCCACGTTGTGGGGCTGAATAGGGCAGTTCCCATTAACATCAAAGACAGCCTGTGACTGAAACCCACATGTAGAGGTGAAAATAAATCACAACATATGAAACAGAAGTCATGCAATGGGGTGTGAGTAAGAGTAGTGCCCAGCCATTTTGGCCAAAGAGATTAACTCCTGCCTTGCCACTGGAGTGGAAGCAGGAAGGGATGGATTTCTTTAGCAAGTCTGCTGGTATCAAGGCTGCTTTTCTGGGTATGGTCACTACTTAATGGTCGATACTGGTCTGTTGAGCGAAAATAAAGAGTCACAGCTTTCCTGACAAACCCAGAGCAGGTTAATGTGATGGTTACACAGCTAGGAGCATTTCTGAATAAGTGTTATTGTTTGTCAGAGTGTTTTGACAGAGTATTGAATTGCTAAATTCTTGTATAAATACACCACGTGACACTGACATCCAGAGTGCCTTTTATTTGTCCTCATGCAAAATAACTCTGCAGGTGTTTTGCTAAGACATCTTCCCAATCCCCTTAGCCTTGTTCTGAATCATCCTCGTGCCTTGAGTAGCTTGGTAAATAATCAGGATGTTTTTCTCTGCCTGTACAAATGGTGGTCCCTTACAGTCCTTTGCAGCCAGATATTCCCTCCCTGTTTACCTGACTTGTCAAGATCAGAGGGAGAAGAAAAATGTCTTTGTGACAGCTTTGCTTTTTTTTTTTCCCCCCCTTACAGTGAGGGAAAGGAATAAAGGGATTATTTTTTTTCCCCAGCCAGCCTACCCACAGCAGCCACACCAGGGACCTCTAGTAAATTGATCAAGGGACACATTTGACCTTAGGGCTGCTTGTTAGAGAACATTGTTATAGGCATGTTGTAATAGCAGATGTAATAAAGTCTACATTGTCCCAGAGAAAAAAAAAAAGTATGTTTTGTGGGTGGCTCTCTGTGTGTGTGTGTTATTTAGTAGGAACTGAATTGTTGTCTGGCAACCTTGGGTCACCTCAAATAGGCATAAGCCTAAGGCAAAGCCAAAGGCAGACAAGTTACAGAATAATTTGTACAGGAATTTGACAAATACCTGGTTGTTATTGTTTATTGAAACTGAGAGCACAGAAAGAATTTGGTTTATGAGAAATTATTTCAATTGCAAAATGAAAAAGAAAACATGAATTGTCTCAAGAAATGAGCAGTGATGTAGACACTGGAGACTTGTGTGTCAGTAGCTCTGCCCTTAACTGGAAGAGGAGCACTCACACTTCCTAGGCTGCTGGTCCTGAAGAGCTGGGAGCAGAAGCTGCTGGATGTTCCTCCGAATCTTCCTGCTGCTGAGGGCTGGATTAGGAGGCTGCAGAAGTGGGAGCTCTTGCAGACCTCTGAAGTCCTTTGGTAAGAGCCACTTCGTTTAAAAAAGAAAGTAAAGTCTCTGCTGCTCAAGTCTTGTAAACACACACACAGAAAGATGCTCTTAGGAGAAATTGCCACCACAAAGATTCAATTAGATGAGAGCCTAAATCCCAGTGACTTGTTGATACAATGTTCTCCATCTACATAAATCCCACTCCACTTACAGTTTACTCTTATTTCCTTTTTTGTGCTCTGAACCTTCTTACTAGAATAAATGTGTTTTTTCTGTGTTGATAGAGCTAATCAAATGAAACCTACAAGCTGTTGCAAGATGTATGTTGTGCTCTGTTAATGGGACTCAAAAATAGGTTTTTTGATCATTTCAGAGGCTTCCTTCTGTGGCTTCATGTGCTTATTTTCCTAATGGTTATTATTTATTTATTTTGGCTGTGTGTCTTTAACTTAAATTGGTAATGACAGGAAATTGTACTGCTTCAGCTGTGTGCATTTGCAGAATGTAGAAAACAGATTATGATTTTTTTGGTAGTGCCCAGCATAGTGTGACTGAATGGCAGGATATACCTGATCAATGTGAAAGACCTGTTGAGATGTTCTGTAATTGCTTAAGGTGTACCTGCTAAACCAGCTTAGTCTGAAAGGCTTTTCTAGGCCTTTGATCCAGTAAAGGCTGTTAATACAACTACACAAATGAAGGCTCTTAGTTAATTCCTAGTTAAGTAGTGATGTACTTGTTCACTTGAAGCTTGTTCCCACAGAATTAGGATTTAATCAGTAGAAGTCAAACTTTCCTTCTACCTATCAAAACCCTAGCTGTTTCCAATGCTGAGCTGTAACTGTTAAAATAAGAATTAAACTAGTGATAGGGTCTTTTTAGCTATCAGATGGCGACTTTCACCTGGTGGTTCCTCCATAAGGAGTTAACTTATATGTGGTGCTCTTATTTCTAAACTGAATGTTAATCTTGACTTCTAGCACAGTGGTAGTTAGCATCTGAGGAGTTGGGGTTTTGTTTGTTTCCAGACACTGCAGACATACAATTTAAAAACCTTTTTCCTCTTCTTCCTCCTCAAAAAAAATAACTCTGTCTGGGAGAAGAGGACAGGCTGTGTTATTGGCAATGCTGCTAATTGGCAGAGGTGTTGAGGTTAAAGGATTTCTGCTACCAAATTCTGGCACTAGATTGTTGAGCAACAAGGTAAATTACTGAGCCATCCTTTCTCTGGTTGCTTATCTTGTAATATGGCAATGATAATTTTTATTTCCTTTTTAAAATGCTTGGAAGATGCAGAACAAAAGTAGTAGGGAACATGATGATTATTTATTGCCATGCAGGAAAATGCAAGGCTGTTTGTTTTTCAAGCTAAAGAAGGAAGGGAGGAGGTCATTGCTGTAGGAGTCTTGGTCTTGCTAGCAAGATTTAAAGGACAGGTCTTAAATTGTGGAACATCATACAGAGACTTGACTGGATTTGGAAATAGCACTGCTACATCAGCTCAGAACTGACCCAGAGCATGACAAACCGCTTCAGGTGGAGGACATCAGAGAAGTCATTCCATCTGAGACTGTATTTCTGCATCATGCCATATAAATAAGCCACATTGGTGCCCAGAATGGATGACAGCTTCAGTTTTCAAGAACTTGATTTTAGAGGTGCTGAGCACCGTTCAGTAGTTCAGTCCAAGAACCTTGCAGAAAGCTCCAGCAGTTGCTGAGGATGATCTAATGCTGGTATTAATCATCATCTAATAATTGAGAACTAGGTGTGAATACTGAGGGTGTTTCTACCTTGCAAACCCAGGGAAGGATCTTGATAGCAAACTGGCTGGGCCAGTTTTCTAGCCTAAACATATTCTTTTTCTTAATTATAAACCCTCCAAAGGTCTTCTAGGGTGAAGAGCTGGTTAGAAATACCAAGTGTATAATTTTGTGGTTTTCTGTCTTTAGTAACTGGCTTCTCAGGAAGCTTTAGGAAGGAATAGATCCACTTACGTATGCTTGAGAAAGGGTTCAGGTATCTATTACTCTCAAATAGCCCTACTTGATTATGCAGCTTGGAGTATGAGATGTGATGCTGATTGCAGTGGGCTAAAAAGGGCTGTCATAGCCCTGGCTTGCCAAGGAAAACATTATCTGCAATTCAGTATGAATCCATCCCTTTTATTCTTCCCAGCAGTGGGATTTGTTTGTGTATGCCCTTAGCTCAGAGACACAGACCTTAACCTCCAGCATGGTCTTCTGATCCTCCCTGGAACGCCTGCTCAGGAGATCTTTGGTTGTTAAGGTCCAGCTAAGTGTTCCAGTGGTAGCTGTGTGCTTCAGGGGATTTGGCATTGGAAAGATTTTTCCCTCACAGAAGATGGGAGGGGAATAGCAGCTGCCAGTGAGTTGTGTTGGCACCTCCAGCGTTGGTGGGTTACGTTCTGTTTTCTGGAACTAACTGGAGAATATTCCAAATTCCTAAAATTCTGCCTGCCCAGCAGAATCAGGGGGAAGTGTGGCATTACTAGCCATGTGAATGATTGCTTAATTTAGCAACAAGTAATGAATATTCAGTGGCATAGGCTTCAGCAGAGAGGAGGAACAGGAATGTAAGCCCACGGGGATCCGAGCTTGTTAACCTCTGCTGCCTTGGGCTCTACTACCCTGTCTGTGTGCTACCTGGAAGGAAATCGTTGCAGGTGCATTCATCCGTGCCACAACTGAACCTTCCTTTTGCTTTATGGATGTTCCCTTGGAGCTGCTCAAGTGGAAGTGGGACAGTTGGACTTTGTGTGAATGCGGATGTGTGTGCATGTCTGTCAAGTTTACTCTGGCAGCTTAACCATAATTCATTACATAAAGCCTGTTTGTCACACATGACTTTAAATATCCACGGGCCAGTCACATGTGGTAATTCCAATTTCAACTACAGCGAGCTAGGGGCTGCCGTTTACCCAAGATCTAAGCACAGAGGGTGAATGTGGCTTATGATGGGAAGCTTGCTGCTAACCTGGTGCTGTAGCTGCCTTGATTGAAGCACCAGGAGGTCAAGTGACTTGTCAAAGGTTGCACAGTGAGGGAGCAACTCCAGTGACATTTGATACGGAGAGCCTTCTGTTTCCCAGTCTGCTGCTGATTTACACTTTCATCCTCCAGTACACATAACTGCTGCTTGAATTAAGCTGTGACACATCTTCACATCAGTGTAAAATTATTTCAAGTTAGACCTTGCAAAGGGAATGTCATTCCTTCCGCAAACACTGTGTAGGTTGAGGCTGTTCCCACCTGGTTCATATGCTAGTTCAACACCACCGACTAATAAATTACAATTATTGAGGTATCAATTCATCATGTCTCAGCAGTGGTGTTGCCTGTTCCACTGCATTGACCGAAGCCCTTTGCTAGCCGGCTAATGTACTGTGGTTTTACTCTTTCTTGTCCCATAATGATGGGATCCCTTGTACCAATTTGAATCCTATTAGATTGCAATTAATTTCTCCCTACTCCAAACTGAGGCTGAGTCAAGTGCTGTTCAGTGTTGAGCTTACCACACAGATATATCAAAAGGGTGAAGTGCTAAGAACGAACCCAGCCTGAGCAATTTTTTAATCTGTGCCTCCTGTTCCCCATCTCCCCTGATTGCAGTAATTAGCAAACCAAATTCATTGCTTTGGGAGCACCAGTGCGAACAAGTGAGCAGAAGAACAACGTAAACAGATGCTTAAAAAGTGTGTATCAGGAAGGGGAATAGTTGCAGAAAGCTGGACTTGTGGGGGAGGGATATCTGCCCTTAGATATAAAAGGAGTTTGTTTGGACTGCCGTGGGACGTTCCAGTGTAAGATGCAGTGAACTGGCTTTGTTTCCCAGCGAGTCATTTAAGGCATAGAAAGTGCTACTGCAGGATCCATGGAGGAGCCTGGTGAAGCTGTGCTTCAATGGTCTTGATACGAGAGTGCCTGGGCAAGGTTAGTGCTGCGTTAGGAGTCTTCTTCCACCAGCAGTGCAGGTCTGACGGGCACAGTCATGGTGTGACTGGATGCATTGGGAGCTCCTCTCTGATAAGGACGTGCACGGGGCCTTGGGAGTTAATGGGAAACCTGTAAACTTTCTTCTGAAGCTCTGACTCCATAAATGTCCTGAGGATGCCAATGCACAGCACAGTCACCTGGAGTATAGTAACCACTGAAGTTGCTCCTTTGAGAAAAACTGGAAGAACCCCAGCTTATGGCCAGAGCCTGTGTCTGTCCTTTGCTTGTCAGTGCTGTGCTGGAGCTCTGCTTTCAGTGCTAGGGAGATACTGAAATGTCAGCGTGCAGCTATAAAACAATAGTGTTTTCTTTTGTGATTTAAACTCAGATTTTAGAGAAAGAACTTGACTTGCACCATCACAATGCAGTTTCTGCTGGATAAATTGATCCTTGGAGGCAAACTAGATTAATACTAGGAGGAGACAGATTTAGATTTGCCCTTCTCTGTGGTTTCTATAAACTGAGGAATACTTCTGGGCTCTTTGTTGCTCTAGCAATTTTCTCTCTGTTGGATGATGACCCTTTCAATAAGTGGTCATCCACATTGAATTTTTCTGACTCAGAGCTTAAAACCCAGCGTTTTTTATTGACTATAGAATTCCCATACTGTAGCTTGACCTCGCTGTCGGCTTTCTTTGGAGACTATACAGAGATTTCAGCTAATGCCAAAAGAAGCCATTCACCTTTTAAGCTTGCTTTTCCCTGGCTCATAATCTACATCTGAGTGAAATATAAAGTATTGCTTATCTCTTATCTGCAAAGCTTCAGTAAGCTCTGGGCTACGTGTGTGCTGCCTAACAGCTTCAACACTGCTCTGCCTGGCGCTCCAGAGCTGCTGCCCGGCTTCCCTGAGAGAGGCTGTTTTGGAGGTGGGTGGGGGTTTTTTTAAGACAAAGTGGACATTATTGCTTTACTTTTTCTTTATTTTTTTTTTCTCTAGCCTATTATGACCCCTAGGGATCAATTTCTTCCAGTAAGTACTACAAGAGATTTAATCAGATTTGTTTGTTGTTATATACTTGGATGCACAGTGCTTGTAGGGTGTTTGGGGGTGTAATTTGTTTGCTTACCCTTACAGATTGCTTCTTATGAGCTATACTTGGATTTTAAAATGGGTCCAAATCACTGAAATGAGGACATTTCTTGAGAGCTAGGCTTTTGCACCCTGTTTTGAAAGAACATTCTCCTTGAGGAAGGAAGCCCCTGTTAGTTAGAATTTTTTGTATCTGCATGTATGCTTTGAAAAAGTTACTGTCTTTAATGTATGCTTGCTGTCACACATTACATTCTGAACCTCCTCTGTGCAGTAAAACCTTCAGAAGAGAATGGAAAATAGAAACTTGATGAGAATCTAAACAAGAAAACCCCAAACATGTTACATATTATTTAAAATTTGCATTTAAAATCTCACATTATATTTGTTCTGATTTTTTTTGCTGGACTTTCATTGAGAAAGGTGATATTAGCACAGAAAAGTTACTTTAGGTTGTGTATTTAAGGAGCAAGAATTAAGGAGGGGGGACATTTTGGCTTAGGTGATACAAAGACATGAAGAAAGCTTCTACTAAACGGTATTTATAGCATTTCTTTTGCCAAGTTGAAATGGTTTTATGTCTAGTTTTGAGTCAAAAAAGGCATTCTGGACACCATGTGCTGATTGTCTCCTTAAAGCCATTTTGTTCTACTGTATAGATTTACTGTATCTTACTACTGGAGGTGACTAAAATAGCACCTCTAAACAAAGCATCTTGAAATGACAAAACATTGATGTTTATGTGTAGGTGTGGTTTTGGGGTCTTTCCACTGGAAAGATATGTTTCATCCCTAATTTATACAACATAAAAATCCCCTATGGGCACTAACACAGTCATGAAAGGAGAAAGGGCAGTTTCCTGATTACGGAGCTCAAGTGGGGTAAAAAATGGCATAGGTCATCTATAGATCCACATATGAGCTTTGCCAGGTTATTTAAGCTACCTGTGTCTCCTTACTATTTCATTTCTAAAGCCAGGAGTAATATCTTCCTACTAAACATAGGAGCTGGAAGAGGTTCATAGTGATGGCAAAATCTCACCTAGTATTGATGGGAGGCTTGGACAGCGTTTAATGGAAACTATTCTAACCTATGTGCTAGGAGCAGGAGTTTGGCTTTCAAAGACTCCATCAGGACAGACCTAACCTAAAGCTATTAAATCTACATCTCTGATTAAAACCTCCCCAAATGTAAGTGCTCTTAGTTTCGGGTCAGAGCTACAAATGAGAGTCTCTGGACCACATCACAGTGCTAGAAAATCAACCTTGGAAAAAATGGTTTTGAGAGCATCTTGCTTAGATACGTTTGTGTGGGGATTTCACGCTGGGATTATACTTTGAATTACTTGGTGCTGGAACAGTGCTGGTTAGCAAAGGAAAGGTTGTGACTTTACAACTGTGTACATGGGCTGAATGCAGCCTGTGAGACGGGTAGGGATTTCTGTCTGTACGTGTGAAAGATATCTCTGGATGATGGCTCTCCTGATGTACTCTCTAAAAAATAATAATAAAAAAATACACGGAGCTTAGGTCCATCAGCAGAACCCACGCTGAGCTGTGCCCTCTTCAGCGCTTCCCAGGAGGTGTGGCACAGATAAGCACATTGAGACGAAGCCCCAGGGAAGCAGTGCACAGCCAGGTCTCTGTTCCGATTCTGGGCTTTGAATGCCGTATCTCCACACCTTGGCTCCGTATCTGCCACCGCCACCTCCTCCTGAGCGTTGCTTTATGTTACAAGCTGCCCCAGTGACTTCAGGGTGTATTTGAGTTGCGTTCTGCAAGCTTGTGTTCAGAGGAGTTGGTTTTGCAGCTTACATTACTGGAGGATCACGCCTGTGTTCCCCTCTGCACCTCTGCCTTCCTGTGCTTCCCTGGGGGTGTGAAGCACAGAGCAGTTCCTAACGCACACTTCAGAGTTCTGCCTGTATCTCTCTGCTTGGACGGGGTGCAGGGGTTGTGTGTGGTGATTATTGACCCTTTGAAATGCCTGGCTTTCTAAATTGCTTAAATTTTTTCTAAATACTACATCTCTACATAAATGATCTGGTACAGCTTCTACAAAGCCCAGAAGAAGAGAGGTCAAATTGAAAATGAAGTATATTAGACTTTGGGGCACAAAGATAAATATGAATTTAAGTTGCACTTTCAGTGAGTGGTTCCTGTGGATATGTACTAGTGGGTTCAGAGGCTAATTTTATTTTTTTTTAACCTTAATGTATTCCATCCTGTCTGTGCAGATCTAATTAGCTGTAGCAGCATCGAAAGGACTGTGGCTCTAGCAGTTATGTAGGCAAAACTGTGGAAGGCAGAAGGAAACCAGACTCGATGCTGTTCCGGTCTTTTCCCCCAACTTGTCATTAAGCTTCATTCTTCTGAGTCCTGTCAACTTTGCTTTTCCATCAGTGGCCTGGCCAGGGAAGAGGGTATTTTGTATGCTGCATAAAACTGGGACAGTGGTGTGAAGGGTGGGCTTTCCAAATTTACTGCATGGAAGTAAAACTTCTTTTTTGTTTGTTTGTTTGGGTTTTTTTTTTCCTTCTTCCTTATTTCTTTTTCTTTAACTTCTCCTGAGCTCCTGGTTCTTTGCATAAGTGATGCTTGTGTCAATAAGCGTTAGACAAACTTGCTTTGTCTTTGGGGTTTTTGCTAATGGGTCTTCAAAGGATGTGACCATCTCCTTTTGTTCCCCTGCAACCTGATACATCCGATTTTGGGGTTGGACCCGATGATCTCTTGAGGTCCCTTCCAACCCCTATGGTTCTATGATTGTATGATTTGGCTTCTTATAGAAGTGACCAACGTTGTGTAGGTCCAATACTTCTCTTCTAAGGGGCCCAGTTTGGAAATTTTTCAGAATTCTGCTGGGTACTTTTACAATACATACACCTTGTGAGTACCCTCAAAGTGCAGAGGCTTTTTCAGGTCAAAGAGGGCTTAAGTAAAAAAGGTCATTATATCATGTGAGGACCAGTTGATTGGTGCTGCTGGGATATTGTGATAAATGGGCTTGGTTGTGTAGCTGTAACAGAAATGGAAATTGGGACCATGGCTTTTGAGAATTCCAGTGTCATTGTTTTGTAAGCAATCATAAACTGTCTTAAAAAGATAAAGCCAATGAATAAATCAGGTTTTGATATGGAGATAAGGGTCCTGGGTGCTGGTTGTTTGATTTACTAAACCTGATGTTCAGAATCAACATTGCCCTGCAAATAGATGATGCTTTAAGATAAGATTTTAAAATCTTTCTACTTGCCCTTTAGGTAAGTAACTTTTGACTCCTGCAGGTGTGAAGGCTGCTAAAAATTCTTTATTAAAGGAAGGAAATTTAGGTTTTCAGATCACTGACTCTGGGGGGTTGAATTTGAGAAAAATCTACTAAATATCAGAAGACTGCCAACTCTCTTGAGTTAATGAATGTGTTCTCCCATCACAATGGATGTGCTTCATTTTGCATTATAATGTTGTCTAACAGCAAGTGGCACTTCTGGTTCTTTTGTAATTTCCAAGCAAAATGCTGTTTGCAAAATAAACATGCTGAGAGTTTCCTAAAGCTAATGTCATCAGCAAAAGTGAGCTGCACAGCTAGGTCAGTCCTCTGGTGGAATAGAGATGGGTGGGTGCTCTTAGCAGCTGCACAGACATGAACCCCAAATTGGTTTTTTCCTTCCTTAAGCTTGAGCACACTGCAGCTGTGTGGTGTTGGTTTATTGCTGTGCGGTGGAGAACGAAACAAAACGCTTCCTACTTCTGCTGCTTTTCAGCACAGTTGACAGTACAACAAAGCAGAATTGTCCTGCTGTTGCTTGAGCACTTCTGTGGTGGAATGGCCTGAGGACTGCTGCCAATCCACAGGGCTTGGAGCACCGGCTCAGGACGCATCTTGTACATGGAATTGAACGTTTCTCCTTTGGAGCAACCCCCCTTAGGGAAGGGAGGGAGGGGAAAAAGAGAGGTTTTCTTAGCCCCTATTGCTGTAGACGAGTATATTATATAATTAGTACAATAATGCAATTAATAACATCATACAAATGCATTCTGTATTATAAAATACAATTAAGGGGGATGGAGGACACAGTGCTGGCTTTTTTTCTCCACATCTTTTAATGCTAGCCTAATTCAGGCCAGACATTCATGTTGATGTAGCAGTGAAACTTAGATAGTGATGGACCATCCTAATTGGGATATGATCACAGTTTTCTTCAGCCAAGATTGAGCTTCTAGTTCCAAGAAGCCTTCAGAGTTTAAGGGAAAATGTCATTAATGAGCATGCTTGTTCTCACCTCTTCACACATGCTGTGAAGTTTATCTGCTTTGTGTTCATGAAACACTTCCTCACATTAGATGAAAAGCTTGGAGCTTGAGTGCAGCACACATTTGTTGGAAATTTACCTTTTGTCATTGATTTCTTGGAATGATTATTGCAGTGTTGCAGATGGGGAACCTGAAGGCAGGCTCGTGAGGAGCCCTGGCTTACTTGTGGGCATCCAGCCGGCAAACGGGAGGATTAGAACCAGAGCCCAGGTCCCCTTATTCTGTTACTCTGATGGGCTGCATTTCCTCACTGTTATTAAGCCTGTGTTACAAGTGGAGATAACTTTCAAGAGGGAAACCACAGGAGAGCAGTCAGCCACATAGTGGTATTTGAGTTTGTTCCTACACATGGGCGATAAGTGCTGGGAGTTAGATAGCGCCCTAGGAAAGCTGCGGGGAAACGTTGATTCATGTTTTTAAGGGTACGTGCTGTGTGAACGGGGGAGGCACTGAAGTTGTCTCTGTGCATGTGTGTAGGAAGGGTATTAAACATCCAACTTGCCAGGGTGTAAATTTGTGCCAGAATGAAGGAAAGAGAATACCCAGCGTGGAGACTCGGGGATGGTTAAATTGCTGTGGTGCATCAGTGAGACACAAAGACAATGCAAACCTAACACTGAGGTTGCGTGATGCAGAGGAACTGGAAAGGAAACCACAAACCCCTGCTCTTGGTACAAATGAGAGCAGTGCTAGCAGTGAAGATTCATGTATTTTGAGAAAGCTGAGTCGTAGGCAGTGTCAAGGGAGGCTTGTCTGCAGGTCAGGATGGTGGGCTGTTGGTAAAACTGATCTGAAAACACAGTAATGAAATGTCATAAAAATTTGCATGTAATTTGCTGGAGTTTCTTGGAACAGAAGTTGTAGAAAGAAAAGGGAACTGGGACAAAAAACTAGTTAGCAGCTGTCAGCAACCCCTGAATGAGTGGTGCTTATATTTTAGGCTTTTGTTGCTCTTGTAGAGCACATGCCTGCACACATCACCAGTGCATCCCACTTGGAAAGAGCAAATGGCCCAGGCATTCCTGTATGCAGTGTCTGCCTTGGGCATGCAGCCGCTCCATGATATCTTTTGGTGACTTAACTAAATATTTATGGCACTAACCACAAACCATCCAAGCCAGTCAGACCCAGTCTGGAAGAGCTGAAAATACAACAGCATGAGTAAGTACCATTTGAGAGTATCAAAGAGCTATAATAATGTGGATAGCATTACATTAGAAAACCAAGGTGGGAGGATTACATGAAAGCAAAACACACAGACAGGCCCCAAGGGGAGACCATCCACCACAAAGGATAATTTCCTATGGGATTCAGACCCAAGAGCACATTCCTCTGAGGCTGCTTTAAAGCATCCAGGCAAGACATCTAAAGAGGGAGAAAAATTCATAATGCTTTTTTTAAACAACTGTGTGTAGCTGGAGCAGATGCAGCCATGCCTGGTCTGCAGCTCTACCCTTTCGTCTGGACTCCTACATGCTTTCCTCCCTGTGATCTCCTCCTCAACCTAAGCAGGATGTTGTTTGGGTTTAGTGGTGTGGTGGTTTCTCTGTGGGCTTTTTCTTTTTTTTTTTTTCCTTTAGGGAGAGAAGAGGAGAAACATCTTTCATCTGAGTTTTGCTTTTGCTGTGTAGGCAGTGCTGCAGTCAGATCCAGGGTGTTCCCTGGGAATTGCTTTGCCTTTGCTGGACAGCATGGTGGCTGGAAAGCTTTTCAGAGTGCATTCAGCACTTGATCCTTGTGGTTAACAGACCCATATTCAATCACTAGTATTTTTTTAGCTTCTCTCTGACCCCCATGTTACCTGTCCTGAGTGGGTGCTATTTAGAGCCCTTTCCCCCAGACATCCTTCGGAGTAACTGAATGCCACATGAATTGTGTATGTGCCTATACATGTAGCACGTGTCTACATTAACACAGAGGATGAAAGACAGCCTTGGACATGGCAGGTTTAGACTCTTTGCTGTTATACCACTTCACCCTTTAGGGTTTCTGTGAAGGGCCAGGAGGGGAATGCCAGCTGGATTTTCTCAATTTCCACCCCTCCCAGTCCATGCTGGAAAGTTCAGAGGTGTTGCTGTCACAGACACGGAGCCCTGGCAGGAGAGGAGGGGGGGTTAGTGTGTATGTGTGGCACAGGCTTCTCACTCATGAGCAGAAGACGTGCATGCATGGGTTTCTGTGCAGAGAAAAGCTGTAGTGCAGTTCGTCATTTCAGCTTCAGGCCTCTGGGAACAGAGAGACTTTTATTATGGGGAATGTGCTGGGGAAGGAGCAACAGCATTCAACACCCCCCCTCAAGTCTAGTCCCTCTGTGTGACAGTAAAATATTCAGAGAAATATGTGCTCTTTATGCAGTAGGCATCCTGAAACAAGGCATTGACACCTCTATAATACAGAAGCTGAAGCAAGATGTTTGGAAAAGACAGATAGACAGCTGGTTTGTGCCCAACTTGTGGTTGTACGTAATCCATCACTGCCAGGCCTGAAAACAAGCAGGAGCTCACAGGCACTGACTTCCTGGCACCGTGTCCGTTCAGCAAAAACTTAGTGATGGCATGAAGCTTTTCATGGCTGTGGAGAGATGCAAACAATCCCTTCATTCTCCCTTGTCTGGGGAAGCTGTTGGTAGGTGGGGACAGCTAGTCTTTGGGATGCTGCAGTTCTGCAAGGGCTGGGGATCAGATGTATTTTTCCTTATGATATATGGGCACCAGCATGCCGGCTGGTTGGATAGTCTATGTTTTAAGGGAAAAGGTGAATGAATCAGGGTTGTGCTTGGGAGTGGAGGTTGTGTTAAAAGCTTGTTCAAAGCTGTTTCACCATTCTTGCAGAAGTTTGTTTGATAGCTTTTTTTGTTTATTATTATTCCAGAAATTTTTAATGGAATAAAAATTCCTCCTGAGTGTAGTGCCAATAGTGATGGTTCATGCTGTGCCCAACAGAGCAGTTTATGGGACTGTGCAGTTGAGAGCTATGCCAGCATATCCATCTTTTTGCCATTAGTCTTGGGAACAGTTTGGTCCTTGTTACCCCACCTGTCTGAATTACTGAGTTCAGGTACAGCCACCAAGCTGTCTTGTAGCTTACGTGAAGGCCATCGCTGAGAAATGATAGTTTAGGTACTCATGGTTGTGTTGTGTGTGTACTGAAATTGGTGGCTGTGAGGATTTTCTGGGGGGGTGGGGTGGGTTGTTTCTATAAGGACCATAATCCAGCCCAGAGGGCTGTGTGGTTCAGAGCACACTGGAGGCTGTAGTGAGCTACAGAGGATTTGGGATCTGGCCAAACATGGTTTTATTGCAGATTTCATGTATTTTTCTTAAAATCATTGCTACTGAATGTATGTTCAGGCCTGCTAGTGATTAACAGCCAACAGCAAAATATCCCCTTTTCCCAATATTGTTAATGATTTACAAGCTGGTGCTGATGTAGGGCAATGTTTCGGTCCTGGCTTGACGCAGAATAGGATTGGTGTGTGGTGTTAATGTCAAGTATCTGGTATCGACAGTTACAGCTGCTGTAAAAGACTAGTAAAGACATTATGAAATCATGTAATTAAATATCATATTACAAATCCTAAAGGCAAAGTACCAGACGATAGGAAGGGCCTCATTCCACATTTATTTTTCCTGCTTTTGAGTCCAGACTTTAGCTTTTAACACTGTACTAGTCCCACCTCAGACAGTTCCTTGTGCTGCCTTGTGGAGGCCAAATGATGTGCACCCATCCCACAACACATGAGTGAAATACTTGGGGAATTACTGTGTGAACTGGCACAGCTCTGACTTCAGTATAACTATTGACATGTTGGGGGTTAGCTCTTTGTTCTTTCTACAGCAACGCTCTCTGGTATTTGGGGTTGATTGTCTCAGAACCTTCTTCCCCAACATACTGTTACACAAATGTTACACAATCCCAGTGATCTTCAATGACTTTCTTGCATTTTATTTAAGGATGTTTATGACAGCTTCTCCTCATTTGTGAAGATGGTTGGTAATAATGTCCATTCCAGTAACAAACAAGCAATTCTGCAAGAAGTCCTACTCAAAAAAACCCCCCACCCAACCAAACCACAAAGCCTGTGTGATACAGAGCCTTCTCCTTCAGCAGTAATTGTTTGTTCTTTGTATTATCTTACATGACGTGACCCATACCACCCACTGCTCTGACTCTGGAAAAGAACAAAACTGTTCATCCATGAGCCAAGAGGAACCAGAGTGATTTGAAATTACATAATATGTAGAGGAAATAACTTGTTGGGTTGGTCTGCTTACTACTGAACGAGCTTCTCTTTGTCTGCAGTGTGACACTGACAGACCTCTAGGAAATGTCTGGTACCCACAGGTGTCCTCAGGGCTCTTGGCTGAAGCCAAAATGCCAGATGTGGATGCTGGTGGGTCCAGGTGCATTCTGGTGGACTCTGCTGAGTTGTTAGTCTCCAGGATAGTGCCCTGGGTAGGCACAGGAGTAGATTTTCGTAGCAGGAAACCTGGGGACAGGGCTCCTGGCATCTTTACGGCCCTGAAATAGGCTGTCTGGCCTTCAGTCAACTACATGGTGCTGCCAACCTAAAAACCACATCCAGCTGTATGCAAACGAAGCAGAATTACAGCAGAACTGCTATCCTTGGCCTTCCCAGTCTTTTAACTCAGGACAGATGTGCGTGTTAGTTAAGACATCCCCTTTTTTTTTATTATTGCTTTTTATTTTAGCAGTGAAAAACATTTCAATTCCCAGGGCTTTTGCTGGAAGATTCTCCCCCACAAACTGTCTTATCACACGTCCTCCCTCATTCTCACTTTGCATCCACCGTGAAACGACAGTTTCCCAAAGGGGAATTCACCTTAACGGTTGCTAAGTTGTTTATTTCACTGGGTCCCTAACACCCTGCAGTTTCCCCGCAGACAACTGGAGGGTTTAATTTGTGATCCGTCTCTGGTGGGCTGTGTCCTGCCTTTGTAGGGGACAGAGTGTGTAATCTAATAGGTGGTTTGTTTGCTTTCCTCCCAAAGTGCAATTGTCATGTTTCTGTTGGAATACATTTTCAGGTTTTGAGGATAATGAATGTTAACAAATCACTGGAAGTGAAAATAAAAATAGAGAAGGAAAGTAGGTGAGGTACGACTGCAAGCTTGGCTTGTGCTTTGTGGATCTTTTTTTAATAGCAAAAAAAAAAAAGTGACATCAGCTCTGCTGCAGGCATGAATTAAAGATGAGAACTTAATAAAACTTGTTGGAGGGGAGGGGGAGGAAGCAAAGTAGAGCTAACGCAGGGATGTGCTTTATTTTTAAGCAGACAGCACCACCTCTGCTTCGGCTCTTTGAGATGGCGATGGAGAATAACAAAAAGCAGCATCCAGAGTGGTCTGTGAATCAAAAGTGCCCTCTGCTGGGAAACTCCTGCATGAAGGAGCCTTTCTAGACAGCGCTTCCAGTCCATACCCAAAAGCTTAATTACCCTTTTTAGCTGGGGAAGAGGCTGGATGTAAGCCAGGATGCGCTCAGCAGTTGCCTTTGCCATTACATGCCCAGTAGGGATTGCAGTCTGAACATGTCACCGAGCATTGGTGGAGCCTGTGATTTTATGAGGGTTCATCACGTGTGTGGTTGCTCAGTCACTGCTCTGTTCCTTAGGAGCAGCACACAGGAATTTGCATCTGTGATATTGCCACCCGCGAGATAAGAATCTGGGTGCGAATACTCTCCAGACAGCATCACTCTTGGCAAAGAAACCAGCGATAAAAAGGAGATGGAGCTTGGGAGGAGCCTTCAGTAGCCCTGATTTAACTCGTTTTACGTGAGCAGCATTGATGAAACATGAAGTGTCAGTGCCAAGCTCCTTCTGTGAGCTCTTGTTCCTCCTTGAGCACAGGCACCACCAGAGTCTCTTAAGTTCAGCCTGGTCCACCTGGATGTTGCAGTTGTGATCCCTCAGTGCAGTGCCTCTGACCACGTAGTGGGTACCTCTGAGTACAAGTGAGAAAAATCAACGGAGCACAACAAAAATCCAATGAAAAACATCACCTTAAGTGTATAAGGTTTCAGCTGTTCAGTGCTCTGTGCTGAGCATCTTTAGCGATTTTGGTGACAAAGGCTGTCTCTTATCTAATTAAAATAATTTATCTAAACAGCTGGAGCAAAAAGGAATTGATCTATCTTGCTATTTGTCACCACAAAAGAGTGTTTTAGAAGATGAATAGTCAGAGATATAAAAGTAGCAGGAATCAGAGTGAATAGATAAACTGAACTGAAAAATACGGTTAGCACTAGCGTGCTATTCGTGCCCCTTGGGAAGAGAAGCTGCTGTGTGATGCATCATGTTGATGCTATATAGCAGCAAGGAGTGATATTGATGAATTCTGAAGGAAGAGCTGGCCAGGAAAGGAGGGGAAATAATCCTTGTGGTTATGAAACAAGCTTGAAATCCTCAGGGATTTGTAACGGAAGCCTTTTCCCTCAAAGGAGCTGTAGAGCTAGTGTCCCAGGTTTCACTGTGCTGGCAATGGTTGACTTTGGCAGGCAGGAGTTTTTCCTCTAATTGTCCTTGAGAAGCCTTTGATTGTTCTGCCTGCGCTCGTGGGTGGGAAGGCAGCTTTATTTAAGGAGGAATAAATATTTATTCTCTTAGAGCTCTTGCCACAGCTGCTGCTTTGCAAGAAGATGGTGGTTTCAGTTAGAAGCGAGTCATGCAAACTCTGTGCTTTTATGAATTTGCACCTGCTGAGCTGTGGTTTGGGTTTGAATGAATCTAAAATCTCAGAGGTAAAGTTCACCAAAAGTGGTAAGTTTTGACTGTCTAAACTCGGTGAATTATTCATTCCTTTCTCCCAATACCATTAAATTACCACCTAAAGCTCCTGTCTGAACTCTGAGTGGAGTTCTTGGTAAATCTGGCTGCTGCTTCGAGTGCACAGCAATCATTTGACCTGTTTTCAGATTTGATTTCCAAAGAATTGCAGAACTAAGTCTTGTCATCCCCAATATCCACGAATTCAGACACAGGGGGGCTTGATGCCTAGTTCAAATAATTTTTTGAATTGACAGGGTTGATTTCTGTCTGTTTCTATTTACAGCTAGAAATGGTAGTTTTGAACTCTATGAAATACTTCTGTTCAGTGCTGAGGGCTGTTATCTCTGAAACCTACTGACAGTTAAATGCTGTACTGTCTGTGAGAGCGCATGGTGTGCTTGGTAAGGTGAGGGGCTTGTGGCAAATGGGGCTTGTGCAGGAAGTGTTTATGTTGTACATATGCTCTTAAAGGCATTTGGTTTTTTAGTTACTGGATGTTTGCTGGCTGTGATCGTTGCCTGACCTAACACAGTCAATGACTTTTGGACCCAGAAGTTCATGGAGTGTCCTTCTAGGAGCCAAAAGAACAGATACATGTACTGCAGACAGCACATGAGTTCGTGCCATGAATGTGGGATTTTAGTAATGAGTTTCCTTCAAAAGTGGGGAATTGAAGTGACTTTTCAATAGTTACTTCTCATCCACTCCAGTTTCTTCCTACCTCTCCATGCACACATCCCAGAGGTAGTTTTACTTCTAACAGAAGGTAGAGTTTCACGTCACCCCTTCACCCCTTCCAGGTAGTGAACATGAATCAGAAAAGTGAGATTTTTAACATTTTTTTTTTTAAAGGAGGGAAGGGATGGAGGGGAAAGCCCTGTACTGTAGTAATATATTACTTTTTTAAAGTAATATTTGGTGCATTCAGAGAAAGGATGCTGCTAATGTTTTCAGAGGGATTTGGTATTTAGTTCAGAGCCAGGATATGGTAACCTTGTAATGGAAAAGTTTGTGCTGGGCTGCTGAAAAAAAGGCACCTGCTGATGAAAGCCTCTCCAGCATGGTGTCCTGGGACTGCATGTGCTCTTCCTCTTCCCTTGTGGAAACTTTCTGGATAGTCTGTGGTGCATGCAAGGTAGAGGAGTCATGTCCACCTGGAAAAGGGAAAACCATAGCAGTTGGCAGTGCCTGAGGGGCGATTCCAGCCTCTGGTCCCAGTTCTTGTCCCTCCCAGCAAAAAGCAGAGCTCTATCAGCTTAGTGCCCTTGATTGTAGGTGTGTGCTTGGGTGGCCTTGCATCACGGAGAGCGAAGCTGAGATGATGGAGAGGAGCAGCTTCCTCTGAACCCTGTCAGAGCCTCTGTACCTAACAGAGTTTGGTTTCTTAATGCACACCGGAGTTTCCTGGAAAAGGAGGGGTTTTAATTGCAGCACGGGCATCAAAGTGGAGATCTGCACCCAGTGATGGGAACATGCACAATTGAAAGGTTTGGTGGTTTCTTTTTTAAATAAAGGGATTTGTTTCCTGCAGTCTTCTCATCTGGAAAAGCAGCACAGCGCTTTCCTCACCCCGCAGTGAAAGGGGATACATTGCAAGCCATTGATCCCTTCCTTCAGAGTACGTGTTTAGTTGACAAATCAAAGGAACCCCAGCTGGGAGAACTGCCTTGCGATCTCAGCATGGGTCTGATGTGTGAAGCCAGATCTGTGAAATGACTCCTCTTGTTAATTTGTCTCATTAGCAAGATGGGGGGCTGTACGTGATGCAGAGTCTCCCCTTTCTCTTGTTCCCCATGTTGGCACCTTTTAAATGTAAGAAACAAAATGCCCTGTGTGTGAACAGTCCTGAAGGCAGCTGTTCCCCCCATCTCTGCACCTTAGGGACACATTTTTATGGGAAAACAACTGCTTTGTCTTTGTGGAAAGTAACAGATCACAAAGCAACTTTGATGCTCTTTTGTCAGTGTCCCATGCCAGTGTATTGGGGTTCCTCCACAGGGAAGTTTAGTGTTTTAACCCCCTGGAAAACTGAAGCAGCACTCAGTGCTGTCTGCCTCTCGCCAGGGAAGTGAGGGCAGCTTGTAGCTCCGTGGTGGGTGCTTGCTGAGGTCAAACTTTCTGCTCTTCTTTCCAGTGCTTTTCCTCTTTCCAGTTTCTGATTAAATGTGAATCTGTCCTGACAGAAAGGATTGCCATGTGCTCTTGGTGTGTCTGGTTTAGAAAAAAAAAACCCTATTGAGCAAAACAGTTGACTAGTACTTTTAAAAGGCAGGTAATTCATACAGAGGTCTTTGTTGTCTTGATCATGATTCTTTTCATAGAGTTTTTCTTGTAAGAGGTCCTCCTGTGCACGTGGAGTCTCATGGTGTTTGGTCATTAAACTTTACCAGGAAGTTTCATTTTGGGCATTGCCTCTTATGATGAAATAACAGGGGTCACTTGTGAAAGAGCATTGCAAATACCAGTGCTGACCTGCACCTCTGTTGGCATCACCCCAGGACGTGTACCACAGTGTCAGTGGGACAGGAGTTTGTGAGGGTGCACCTGGAAAGCCTCATGTTTTGGGGGAATGATCATCATTTACCAGAAGAACCCCAGAAAGGGAAATGAAGCAAGCAGCAAATATAGCACTAAGTTTAAGCAAATTTGAGTGTGAAAGCAATTAAGAAACTTCTCTCAATTTGGTTTCTAAGCATAACCCAAGCCAGAGAGTGTCTGTTGGTGTCCATATTGGTCAGCATCCCCTGCTTACTGACCTTGCCTGGCCATGGGGACTTGCTTGCTGGCGAGAAGGGCTGGTGAGAACCAGTCCAGGTGGTGACTTGGTCTCCTGCTGGTTTAACTGGTATTTGCAAACATTCAAGGATTAACAGCGTTGTGATTTGCAAGAGCGTTTCCCTCCTGAGTGATGTGCTTAAGCAGCCTTCTCCCACAGGATCCTGCTGCGGACACAGTTAAAAGGAGATGCTTAAACCCCCCTAAAGCTACTCATTATGGAACAGAAACCTGAGCTCAAGAAAGACACTAGTATGCTAAGCTAGACTTGTTCTTTCACGTAATTTTAATGTGAATATTTCAATCGATGCTGGTAAGAACTGGGAAAAGGTTTCTAAGAGGGTTTTCTTTCTTGCAGTTAGAATAAGCTCATTTCAGGCTCCGCCATGAGAGTTCATGTGGCAGCTCCTCTTTGCTGGAAGGTTGCCCCAGGTGTCTTATGGTTCATGCACTCCTGTAAGAGCTGTTAATTTGTGAGGTTTCAGTGGTTAGACTGAGCTGCTAAGTGGGCTCTGAGTTGATAATGAGGTCAAGCAGGGAAGAGTGGGAAGAGACCTGCAGGTTCCCTCTTGACATTTGCACCCAGGTTGCATATTTTAAGGAGATTTTTGTCCTAAAAGCAAAGTTTCTTTTTCACAGAGTTGATCTGCAATACCTGTGCAAACCTGAATGCAAACCTAGTTGTTTGTGCTGGATGGAGTACTGCTGTTGACATCGCTGCTGTTGTGCTGAAATGCAAATTTGCTGGTGTTTGTTTTGGATCATTTTGTGCTTTATTAGAAGGAAGAAACTACTCAAATGTTGATCCCTCTTCCCTGAGGGGTTTTACAAGGTGAGTTGCACCAGTGGTGAGGTGAAATAACATTGTGGGATAGCACCACTTCGAACATTTTGTGAAGAAAGCAGATTAATGAAGCATAGGTGAGTGCAAAGCTAGATAGAGAGGGAACAACATTGTTGTGTCTGTAGTGGTTGAAAAGCCTCAAATACAGTAGTTGGAGCTGTTTGCAAACAATGGTCTTCTGTCTTTTACCCTAACCAGCTTCCTGACTTTGATCTTATAGCAATCTTCATATTCTAATTATATCACAGAGGTCCCAGGTTACCCAAGGAAGTTTCTATCATGTCTGGGATTTGATATATCCATTACAGTCACTCTGAACATCTCAAACAGTCATTCAGCATATGTAAGAAGGAAGGTTGCTATGAGTATCTCGTGAGAGGCCCTCCTTGGGCGTTGTGGTATGAGTGCATGACCCTACACTCTTCAGAGTTGACAGGAGTGGAGCCTTCAGTGGATGTTAAGTCAAACCAAGAGCTTAAGGAAAGTCCCTCTGATTCTGGCAGCACACCAGCCCTTCTGTCGATGGAAGCGTTTCGTGTAACGCTGAGTTCTTGCAGAAGTTACTCTGCTGTTTAAAGGCTGTAATTTCAGTGGGACTACTGATAGTGTATGAAGTTAGGCACTAATGCAGGATCAAGACTGTCGTTAAGTCTACTCCCTGTGGGTCCAGTTACAAACAGTATCCTGCAACAGGGAACCGGCAGCGCTGGCTCTGGTCTACAGGCAGCTGCTCATTCATAGTTGAATCAAGTTACTTGAAGAAACTACATCTTGAAAGAAATCTCTTTCTACTTCTGAAAGCGTGGTATGATTTCAAACAGCTTTACAAGTGAGAAAAGTGACCCAAACGAGTAAAACCTTTGTCCTTCTTAATAGAGCGATGAGAACATGCCTATTCAGTGATACTGCAGATGGCAAACGTTCCTGTCCTATGCAAAGTCTGGTGGATGAAGGTGACCGTGGTAGTCATAAGATGCTTTCTGTAATAGCATACCAAGGTTTCAAAATAAGCTTTTACTCTCCCTTGACACTTATTTTTTCAGTGCTTAGGGTTTCATTAACATTGTAGTGATACCTTCGGTTGGATTTAATTTGCATACAGCATACTTGCTTTAAAAAAAGGTACCTGGCTGAGTTTTGTTGCTTTTTGGCTGATGGGTCTTTCCTCCTGAGTTGCATAGGACAATGCTACCCTAGGGTGCAGCTCAGGGAATAGCAGAGAAATTCAACATTGCACTGTTTCACTTCCCATTAACCTCTTTGAGACAGGGATTTGTATTGTGGAACCTCCTGTTCTGTAAGTGCAGATACACATGTAATAAATAGGTCATGTTGTGACTGTGGGACTTACCCAAGAAACATGCTGGAGGATGGTGTAATTAATTTTTTAACAACATGAACAAGTCCATGCTGAGTGCTGGGGCTGTGGTAGTCAACATGCCTGCGTGTGAGAGCTGAGTCGGGTACGGGGAGGCTGTGGAGGTCTCGAAGGACAAAACAAGATGCTCAGGTTTGGTCTGATTATAAATCACTGGAGTGATTGAAGGGAAGGATAGGATGCTCTACTTGGAGCAGGGTGGTAGCAGGGATTCTTGCAGCAGCCCTACAGTGCCAGGGGAGGTAAAGGCCACTAAGGAGGCTGTAGCAAAGGAAGTGCAGTGCAGTCCTGGGCAAGTGCTTCACCTCTGTGGAAAGAAAACAGAGGTGTTAGTACTTTGAAGCAGAAAATGTTTCAAAAAGACCAGGGTTATGGAAGCACAATGTGTGTCTTAAGTTGAAAACAATACTTCATTTGTGGATGGGCTGGTGCTGGAGTTGAGGGATTCAGAAGAGGAAAAAACATTCTGGAGCTCTATGATCCTTGGGTTCCCTTCCAACCCGTGCCATTCTATGATTCTGTGATCTGTGATTCTACTCTAGCCATGGTGAATTCGAGACACTTGCAAGGAATGAGGCATCCATCTGTGTGTGGTCTCTTTTGAAACATTAGCTGAACTTGCTTGCAGGTGGACTTGCCCAGAAACTGAAGAGAAGAACAGCGAAGGAGTTAGAGAACAGTGCAGTGACGTTACGCACTGCTGGCACGGTGCTACTACTGAGCTGGCCTTGGACGCATCCGTTTGGGTTTGTAGGGCACACAGGGCTGCAGAGGCACAGTTCGGTGTTCATGCTGCCTAGCCAAGGTGTGGATGTGTTTCTTCTTCCACAAGTGCTAGTTCAAGGGCCCCATTGAGCTCTGTGAGGAATGCAGCTCTCCCATCTTCACCTGCTCTGGGAAGAGCCTGGGGAGGAGCTGATTGTGTGAACCACTTGGTGCTGTATGTGCTAAGTCCTTAGCTCAGGGTAGCAGGGCATGTGAGAAAGGGTGTACTCGGTTTTGCCCAGGAACCTGCTTAAATAGAGTGGAAAAGGTTGTTAAAACCCAAAGCAGATCAAGGTGTGAGTATATATATATATATATATATATATAAAATAATTCACCCACCCTGCAAAATCTTTTGCTGTCAGTGTTCTTTACAGGTGGTGTATCAGAAACTCCCTTGGGGGGGTGGAGAGGGGCTGATGACACTAAGCAAATCGCAGCCTACTACAGAGTTTTTACTATTTACATGATGCCTAGAAGATAGAAGAAGGTTAGCTATCACAGGCTGCAGTCACACCAGGGCTTGGATGTTAAAGCATGCATCACCGAAGTAAAAATGTAGCAACCCTGTTCTCTCTGCATTATTTGTTAGCTGTTGCCAAATGTTAGTCATAGGCTACTACAGTAGTAAATGCAGAAGAGTTCCTTCTTTCTTGAACGTATAACCACTTTCTGCAACCTTCATAAGTTTTAATTAAAAAGAGCATGCCATGATTTTGGGATTGAATCCAATTTCATGTGCCGTTTAAATCGAGAAATAAAATTATTTCCATCAGGCTTTTAGTTCAAGGTTGGTAACTGCTGGATCATTTCCTTTTTCATCAGTTTCTGAGTTTTAAAATGGCTTATGAACTTTAGTGAAATCATTTAGAAATGGATTTCATGCGGAATAGTTAATAAATGAATAGCACAGCCGTGTAGTGAAATGAGTCTTGTTTGCATCTCAAGCAGCACAAATTTAAATAAAATGCAGGGCTTTGCTTATCAGCATTTGTTTTTCATGTCAGCAGTGGTTTTTCAAGCCACCTCCAATATCCTTCATTTTTCACAGGGATATCTTTGGCAGCAAGGAGGATTTTCTGGGGCTGATTTGAGGTACATAATTGGAGCAGTAAGACTACACACACAAAGTGTCACTTAATGGATGAGGCTCATTTAATTGTAGGCTGCTCAGAAATAACCCAAGAAACACTTCACTGGTAGCTAATGCAGAGGTGTAATTAGACATCTACATAAGTGTAATTAGGCTGATTGCATAGAAAGAAAGAGAGTTCATAAGGTTTTTAAAATGTGTGCAGAGTCATTTTGTCTCAACTGCCTTGTCCCTAGGCTTCTGCCATATTTGTGTTGGACTTAAACAAATAAGTTCATTGCTCTTTAGCTGGCAGTTACCTGTAATCGTCTGTCCTTCCACAGCTTCTTGAGTTTTAAATTGTTAGTTGGTTGATCTTTATGTAAAGCTTGATCACAGCCTTGTCCAAGCCAGGGTAAGATGGCTCCCTGCATTCAGCCGTGGGCCTTGACAAGTTGGGTGGCTGTAAAGAGTCTGGGCAGGTGAAGGAGCTGCATGTCTTTCAAGCAGTGTCCTGACAAGTCAGTGGTGTTCCTGAGAGTAGATGGCACCCTGCTTATTCCTAGCATGTTTTTTTCTGTGGGAATTTGTCTGGTGCACTTGTGGATAGGATTATTTTTCTTCTACTGTCCAGTAGTTGGCTGACTTAAACCAGGTAGGTCCAGTAGATCTCATAAAAATGAAATATAAATAAGCACCTGAGGGATAGAAAGAGATCCTGTATTTGCTCCTGTAAGAAACTGGCTGTGTAGGAAAGCCTGCAGCACACTTCGCTGCCGTGTGTGAGGGAGGGAGATGTCTGAGCTGATGCTTCACCTTCCCACTGAAGAGCAGCCTCAGCTGTGCCGCCTGGGAGTTCCTCTGCAGCAGGTGATGAAGGGCCCTGTGAAAGCAGGTGTCTCTGGCTCGGGGTTTCGGTGCCAGCGCTGGGGTTGAATATGGAGGAAGGAGGAGTTCCTGCTGGCTTCTCTTACAGTGTGTTGCAAATCCCAGCTCAGTTTACCAAGCAGTTATTTCCTAACCTGAAACCAGTCGCTGCAGGCATTGAAACCGCTTCTGAGCACGGTTCAGCTCAGGCCTGTGCACAAACCAGAGGGACTTCTTGAGTCAGAGTAAAGGAATGTGTGATGCCACCAAGGGCAAATCATTTTCCTCAGTGCATTGCCACTGGTTTCTGATGGTTTTCTTTTGTGGGAAATATGAGTAAAATGAGTGAAAAATCAATACTTTCAGATCTCTTTCAGAGTATTTTTTTTGTCTGTTATTTTGCCTTCCTTGTACATTTATTGAGGAACATGTGTTCAACTAAACTGAGTAGACGTTAATCATTCCATTAGTAGTTGCATTATTTATGCAATATACCTCATGGAAGCCTAAACTAATACAATCCCTTGATGGCTAATGGTACAGAATCAGAGAATGTAGATTTGCTCTTCATTTGCTTAGTAACACATAAATACATTTCTGAATAATGTTTTATTCTCATATCCTACAAATAGCAAATGTAGGATATAGGAAGACAAAATAGAATTTCTTATTTTCTTTTGTTCTTTCAAACAAACATGAATTTTGCATGTGTATATATGTATGTATAGTTTATGTGTATATCTATATACATATATGTATATATGACTTCTAAAATACCAATTTAAAGTTCCCAGAACTGCGCATATAGAATCACAGAATGCGTACGGTTGGAAGGGACCTTTAAAGGTCAGCTACTCCAGCTTCCCTGAGAGAGCAGGTACATCTTCACTAGATTGGATAGCTCAGAGCCCCATCAAGCCTGACCTTGAATACCTTCAGGGATGGGGCCTCCATTGTCTCTCTGGGCAGCCTGTGCCAGTGATCTACCACCCTCATATTGGAGATTTTTTCCTAATATCCAACCTAAATCTACTCTTTTCTAGTTTAAAACCATCACCCCTCATCCTGTTGCTACAATATATAGTTTTACTCTGTGTGGTCCTGAAAAAAGCACATCAGTAAGGGGAAGCATATGTAAAATATCAACCCAGTTAGTGCTGCAGTGCTCACAGTTCATTCTTTGCTCTCAGAAAATCACCTTTTGGCAAGGTGTACAATGGGAGGGAGGTTATTTAAAAGATTAGTGGAGAGATCTCTATTTGCTTTGAAATGCTTCCTGCATTAATAACTTTCTTGCAGTTCTCCTCTTTCAGTGGAGTTGTTCCCTGGCAGTAGGCTGCTGTACACACACCATTCAACACTGAGATAAGAGAGCTTTTTTGGTGTTACCAGCCTGGTTTCTGAGAAGAGCTGCCTGGGATTTTTCTACATTTGTTTAAGTAACGGGAAAGAGAAGGAGACTGTTTGCAGTAATCAATAGTTGCTGCTGGTTGTGAGCATAGAGAAACCCAGAGGAAATGTAGCTCTGAATTAGGAGCATAAGATACAGGGCTGTTTCAAGCAGTATCTAACCAGAGAAACAATTTCTACTACAACAAGCAAATGTGCTGCGCAGGTGAGAGGCACTGAAGGGATGCTATGGATTTAATTCTATCAGCATGAATCAAAAAGTGTATTGGATTCAGCATAATTGATTAATGGAGATAAACCAGCTTGTGGCATGCTGTTCAATGCAACAAACCCACATTCCCACATTTTAACCCAGTACACAGGTTGTGTCCTTGTTTCTGCCCCCAGCATCCCAGTGCAGGGTTGGCCCATACCCACTCTTTGCACTAAAGGTCAGAACTGTTCCTAGCCTCTGCTTTGGAGAGGTTGAATTAGGTGGTTTAATCATTGAAACAACTGTAGATTCACATAGACTTCCAGGTTATTTACTCTCCTATTGTCAACAAGATGCAGAAAAGTCCCAGCATCATTCTTCTGGGAGTATTCTTACGTAGCTAAATTACATGTGTGAAAAATGAGCCTTGCAAAGAAATACCTTCAGTTTCTTAGTATCTGTTAATTTCTATTTCCACACCACAGTACCTCTGAATACTTTTGTGGAGTAAAAGTCAACATATGGCTCTGAACGTTGATTATAAAATAGGCATTTGTGTGTGGCTCCACTCTTTCTCTGTGTGGTAATGACCATAACTGTTCTGTTGGGCAGCTGTGCAGTGACTGTACAAAATGAGATGGTGGATGCGGTCCAGCTCCCAGAGTGCCAGCATCTGCACTCCTTGGCTCCATTTTTCATTTGGCAATCCTTACTGAGAAGCCAGTGATTAATTCAGCAGGGAGAATGAAGCTAAGTCTGACCCTTGGAAGAACTGCTAGGTCAGTGGAGAGGCACACTGGTGTATTAGGAAAGCACACACTTTCAGGTCTCGTGCTGGGAATTTTTATGTGGAAATGTGACCAGCATCCTAGAACATCTGTGTGAGAGGAGGGCCAGTTTCTCTGGAAAGTTTGGGTGCAGTGGTACCCTGCATGGTATGGTCTGTGGGCTTGGTCACATCCAGCTTTGCGAGGGATCTGAGGAATCAACTGGGGAGGTGACAGGGTACCTGGTATGGAAAGGAGGGAAGAGGAGAAGGAAATCTCCTATACTCTCTCATTCTTTCTGCTAGATTATGTGCCTGTTGCTGTCTCCTGTTAGTCCTGCTTGTTCCTATGGGTGCAACCCTTAATTCGCAGCTTTTTCCTCTACATTTCCATTTTTATTTCTCTTCCGAGTTACCATGGATTGTACAAAGTGATGCTTATAGCTGTTCAGCCACCTTTAGCTGAGGCTCTTGAGCCAAATGTAGCTTATTCTATACGTTTCCTAAGTGGTAGTATTTATAATCTGCCGAGTGCTGTGAGATTCCCGCTGCTTGTTTGTCTGGGCCCTCTAGCTCAGATGGCTCTTCTAGGCCTCAGTAAGTGAAAAAATACCATCTGGCTGCTGCTGCAGGATGCTGTGAGATTTCCATCCTTCAAATCTTTAGAGCTGGAATCTTCTTTTACATTTTAGAAAGCCTAGGGACTCTTCCAGCTCTGTTGTACCCTTGCTTCTTTCTGAGCTGGAGAATGTCTCTTACCCTCTTATTTATAGCTGCTTGCTCCAGGCATGCGTTGTCAGAGAGTGTTAAGTGCTCAGAGCTGACAGAGCTTTTCAGTGTTGCTGCCTCCCCGGTCTCCTGGTGCTTGGGAGGAGTGTGTCCTGGTGGCAGCTCTCTGAAATGTCTGACAGAGACTTGTTTCTCTGAGATAGATGCAGGTGTTATGGAGCTGGTCAAAGGTGGGGGTGTTCTGTATTTCCCCAGCGCACAGAGCACATCGATCTGTTTTCAAGAGGAAAACCCCCTCTTTGATGAAGTGTGTCAAATGAAGAGTTATGTAATAGGAACTCAAATCTGATCCGGCTTTCGGGTTCAAGTTATTATTTATATCAAGAGGGACAGAAAGAAATAGATGCAGAGCTAATGGTGGCACTGAATCAGCTGAGAGAGCAGCGACATTTGAGCAGGTCGATTCTCATCTCTCTACGTGCTCTGCAGCTGCATTAAAAATGTTTTTTTAATAAAATATCTATTCCAAATCTAATGAGGTAATGTATCCATGCCTCCACAGATCTATAGCTGCTGTAATGATAGGCAGTGTAACTTCACCAAGCAGATGCAGTCAGATAAACGAGTACATTGCTCAGCACGTAGGAGTTAAAGGTGAGCTCTGTGGGTGGGAGATGTTTGTGCTCTTCTCTGTGCCTTCCTATCGCGCAATGGTGGCTGCAAATGGCCTTCATGGGTTCTTTATCCCCATTTTCCCTGGAGTAATACCAAGTGTTTGAGGTTGCAGCCATCTCCTCATATTAGAGGCTTTCAATGGCCCAGCCTGTGGAGGAACTGGATGGTGAGTTTCCAAGAACACGCTTGGAATATAGTTCATGCAGCCCTAGCAGAGAGTGTCTCTGGCTCTGCTTTTGGGCTCCTGCAGCGTGAGGATTAAAGCTGGCTGGGGGAATGACAAATCTGGTTTGTTGCAGCTTCTGAGATTTCAAAGTTTGTTTTGGTTCAATGTTGCAACTAAAGGAAAAGCTTTTGAATGTTGTTTGCAACATAAGCATGTGTTGAAACACCTCATTTTGGACAGCATCATTGAAGATCAGCCAAGTAGCTATCAGTAAGTGAAGTGGCTGAAGACAGCTCTGGGTTAGAAGGGAAGAGAATGTGCAAGACTGGGTTGTACTTTATTTCCCTGGCCTTTTTCTTGTTTGTAGCCCTTGTGTCATCAAAGAAAATAACATTCTTGCTTTGTTGACCAAAACCAGTCACCTAACAGCCACGTCCAAAAAGAGTTTGCTCCACAGTGCTCTGTGGGGGGTCCGTTATTACTTTTGGAGCAGGGTTCTGAGTGGCGCTGGCACACAGCAGCACTCCTGTCCCGTCCCAGCTGGCTTCTTCCCCGCTGGCAGGACAGCTGTGGGTTAGGGTGATGGTGAACCTGGAGTTTCGGGTTTTGTTTTCAGAGTGGGGGTTTTCCCTCCTGTTTTTTGGGCAGTTTGTGTTTAGCCACATCATTTTCCTGATGTGCAGGGTACAGGAGCAGCAGGTTCCACACTCCTGGCTGCTGTGTTGACTTGTGTTGCATTGATGTCCATGTGACATTCTATCCCTACGGTTGCAGCCCACCCCAGTATTTTATGCTCATTACCCTCTTGAAGTTGACAGATTATTTATATGAATAAATCTTGTCAGGACAGAGGATTCATAGGAGAGGAGGGTAAATGATATTTAATACAATTAGATCTATCTATCTCTAACCAGCAAGCCCCAGTATTGTCTTGGAGCAGTTTTATCCAACCCCAACAGTGTACAACAGCTACAACAATCATAGGCTGCGGGGTGTGATTGCAGGTTTGTGATACAAGGATTTAGTTGAGCAACACTTTTCCACTGTTTGTGGACAAAGCCACCTGTGATTTTAACAGCACATTAAAGAGTTTTTAGTTTTCAGGCAGTACAAGCTATGACAAATCATGACTACTTCAATTAAAATCAATAACGATGCAAGCTAAATGAAAGATTTAACAGTGGGTGGGTGGTCTAGTTGGTAATTTGATTTTTGTTGGGTACAGGTGAATGTGCATGACAGTACCTCCATCATTAAATAATTTCTCTGATGAGACACACAATCAGCTTTATTAATGTGGCTGTTCTTGTAGACTCCTAACTTTAATCAATGCCTGCTAGAAAACATCACATAATTGGTTAGAGAGCTGTCAAAGCAATATATTAGGAAGCAGTTTACTGATCTTTGCCAAGTGGATTAAAAAGTTTGTTGACTGTAGAGGAGTAGTAAGAGTTCAGTACTCTTACTTACAGAGTTACTCTCCTTTTCAGAAACAAAGTTTACATAGGTTTAACAGAAAAAAACAAATCTACAGGATTAACATCTTCCCTGTGTTGGTGCTACCGTGCCTCGAATGCGTGATCGAAACCAGGATTGCATTGTTTTAGTGGCACAACTGAACAAAGTTCTAGGTACTTCACATTTGCTAACTGTTTTCAACTGTGGAAAGATCACAAAGTGACTGGGATATTGTGAATCAAGCTGGTTAATATTACACTAGAAGTGATAAGATACGAGACTGAAAAGTCCCTGAGTCTTTACCTTCCTTATCTCTTATCACTCTCCTTAATAGTTATAGTTTTAGATTAAGTAACCTCGCATATCATAAAATAATTTACAGTTTATTGGTGCATGATAGAATTTTGCTTCCTATTGTCATTTATTGAGCTTTCAAAAATGTCAAAATGTAGTCATTAATTTTTTTTTTTGTCCCTTGTGGCAAGTGCTTTTCAGTTCACAAATAAGAACTTTGCTACTTAAAAGACACTGCTTTCCTGTTTCCTGATCCAGGTGTGTAAGAGAACAGACCAGTAGAGAGGACTTTAAATGTCACAGGTGGGATTAGAGCCAGACACACGTTATTCAGGTTGCTGTGCCTTCTCTGGCTTTAAGAGCTCGTTCCACACCTCAGTTTCCTCCTCTGCAGAGTGGAAAGTCGACTCAACCACGTACTTTCCTTACTGTGGCTCTATCTGCCAGTTAAACATTTTTAACGATTTAGAGGATGGTAAGCCCTCAGAGTTAATCATTAACCTGGCTCTCTAACTGTCCTCTACTGTAGCTTTCACTTGCTGAGTTTTCTGTTTTCCTTTCGTTGCTGATCTTTGTGGTTTTGATAATTTCTTGTTCTCATTATAGCGAAGAATGAACTTTCACTGTCTAGTGGGAAGTGCTGAGTTGTGTTACCCAAATAATCATGGACTCAGGTGTTGTGGGAGCTTCAGCCAGGCTGTGTCTGGGCAAGATGGACTTTCTGTGGCAGTCAGGGAAATGAAGCCTGGTGAACTGTGGCTGTGTGTAGCTGGAGATGGCTGATTCTTTTCCTTATTTTCCAGCTTACTTTGGTTTTGGTGGGGGTGGTAGTTGTTGTTCACTGCTTTGTGCTGTACTTGGTGGAGATCCCAATTCTGTTTTTATCCTTGGGTTACTGAGACACCACCCTCTAATTATGTTACTTGAAGGTAAAAATATGTTGTAAATTCCTCCTGTTGCTTCAAGCCTGATTCTTGTATACAGCAGAGCTCCATCTGAAGGAGAAGCTTGAAGTGCTCAATGACAGTAGATTCTGTGCTGTAATGCTATACAGAGAAAAAGGGTCCTTCATTTTTAACAACATTGATTAAGTCTATCTTTCTCATCTAGCATCTACTGAGTGCGAACTTCAGCCCTGTTTTTCCTCTACAAATGTCCTAGCCATTACTGAGCACTAAATGAGTGCTGTATCTCATGTTTTATCTGACAGCTTTCTAATGCACAGGAAAGCCTTCCTCCCCAAATCAAAACACACACTGCTTTAGTTCCCTTTGCAGTCTTTCTGAATCCCCTCTCTGCCTGTACATCGATGCTGCCAGCGCAGCTAGGGATTATCCTGCCTTCCCTTTGCCTCTCTCTTTGTACCCTCAACTGAAAGATGAGAAAAGCCAAGTCCGATGAAGTTAAAGCTACACAGTTCTTTACTGCACAGGATTGCCAGTGTTATGTTGTCTCTTTAAACTGTAGGCATCGATCTTTTAAGGGACGAACATTCTCTGCTGGGATGCATATGCCATCTGGTGAGCCCCTGTCCCAGCGCCGGCCTTTGGACGCTGCCACGCTGCGCGCATTAATACCCATAACAAACAAGGCAGCTCCTCCCTCGCCCTGTGCTCTGGATGGGCTATTCTCTGCTTGACCTCCTGAGGCAACCGCCGGGCAGCGCGGGTGGTGCTGATGGGGCTTCTGACACAGGACATCTGTCTGCTACGAACTGGAGAGCAACTTGATTCATGCAAACCGCTCAGCAGCTGTGTGGGACCTGCCTGGGGTGGCCAGGGTTTCAGCTCTGCTGGCTGTGGCTTGTGTTGAGCTGCTCCATCTGTATTCCAGTCTCCTCCTAAAGCGTAGTAAACCTGTGCAACTGAAATACCAGTTACATTCCGTTGACTAGTGAATAGAAATGAACTGGTTAGCGTTCTCCTCTTCTAGGGGGAGGAAGGGGCAGGGGTGGGGGGGAAGAGATTAGCTTCCCTGTAGCTGAGGTCTTAGAGACTTCCAAAAGAATAAAATACAAACTGTATTTCCAAATCCTCTATCGCTTTGTGAAACATATTAGTATTGATTGAGAAATGTCGTATGGTTCAAAGCATTGAGCGGGGGTTTGGGATGATGCTTTTGTGGTGTGTGATTCTCTGAATACAAGATTTGTGTTAATGAAAACATTCCTGCAGCCTGCAGAGTTAAGATCACGGATGGGAACAAGAGCTCTGATTCTCAGCTGTTCCAACATACACCAGATGGTTAACTTGCCTTCTAAATCTTTGCACAAATTGGGTATATTCTCAGGACTACCCATGATCTTTCAACCCATTCCCAATTTTTTGAGTGCTAGTAAAGGAATAATTTGCAAATCAGTTCCAGGCTGTGCAGAGGGAAGCATTTTGCAATAGAAAGCACAAGGCAGAAATAAGACCTCAGGATGTGACTTGCAGCATTTTGCCTCTGTGGGTTTGTTTGCTGGAAGCTGGGAATCCTCCTGTCCTTGAGGCGGCTGTGAAGTGAGCTGCTTTAATGCTTGTTCTCTGATAGTCTTGGATGAAGTGCTATATAGAAATGCTTAGCCTTGACATTCTTCAAATTATCCCTGCAACACTATGAGACATGAGGTTATTCTAAGTTATCCTGTCTTCTAATATCAGTACTAATTTCAGTTTCTGTGAGGTTTTTTGTTCTCTGGTCTCTCACAGAATCTGAGTTTTGCTTCAGCATTTCTCATGCATTTTCTTTTCTTTTATTTCCTTCTCGAGGAATTCAATTTGCTGCAGTAAAACAATCTTAGGACGGAAATAATAGATATATTAAAGTATGAATTACCTTGGTGGCAATAAAGGACGGGGTTTTATTGCTCGCTTATCAAGGAGGGTTTGTGTTTGAGTTCACTGAGTTTTCAGTGCATTATGTTAGAACCAAATTTAACCTGGCTTAGTAACAACAGCATGTGTAGATAATCCATGAAGGCAATACAGATTTATATGGCATTGATTAATTAAAAATAAAACCAATATGGTAGTGCTTTCTTGTTTTTTCTCGGCAAAGAAGCTGTCAATAGTATTATAAGAATAGTTAGGTAGCTACATTTTAAAGATTTTAATGAAAAACAAACCAAACCCAGCTAATCAAGAGGATAGTTCTACTAGATGGAGACCGTTCCTAGCCATATGAGGTCATCAGGCTGCAATGGAGAGGTGTGGTTCCTGGAGCCGAGGTGGATGGAGGAGACAGGATGCTCCTCAGGGCAGAGCTGACATCCCATATGGCATTTTCAGCAACCCCCAGATTTTTAGGGCTTGTTTACAAGGAGAAATGACCTGAAAGAACTCAGCACATGGCTCTCCTGGCAGTTTACCTCAATTCAGTGTAAGAAAGTGAACTGGATAAGGCTGCTTATCTGAAAGGAATGTTGTGCATATAAATTAATATCATGCCTCAATTTGGAGCCATTTCCAGAGAATTGTGAGCATTGGTGGCCAAGTTACACTTGTGCTTAGCAGAGGTCTGAGGAGTGTGTGTCTGGCTGTGTGGCAGGGAAATGTCTTTTCAGCTCACAAGCAGCATATTACATTGATCACCTTCGGTGACAGTGCACGAAGAAGTGAGCTTTATGCTCCCAAAACCTAGCAAATATCACTGCAGCAGTTTAGGTAATACTCATTAAAATCAATCTCTGTTTGCAAGTACAAATGTTTCTTGTTCCAGATCATGCAGCTCAGCAAAATAAAGTGTTCTCAGCAACAAACTATAGACCCCAAATGTGTTATTCTTAGATCGTATCAGAAGTCGAAATAACAAACTGCTTTGCAGTGTAGTTCCGTTTTTCAGGGTAATTTCTAATATCCGAAGAGGCAGATGTGTTAAAAGGAACTTCACGTGTTGTGATGAGGAGCATGGAGTGACCAGAACTGTGTAGTTTAAAGTGGTGAGTGGGTAGTTTGGCTGCTTCTATTGATTTTTTAATTTTTTTTTTAAAGTCATTATTACCCTAGTCCTGTGATAATGCTGACAGCTGCTTTGTAATCTGAAAAACCTGATCTGAATTAAAAAAAAAAATCAAATCAAGGACATCTCTTGCTTGTGTTGATAACTCTTCACAAGCTTGTTTCCTGGAAGCAGAGGAGATGTCAGGTAGTGTAAAGTACAGCTTGCCACCAGCAGTTCTTCTGATCCTTTTCAATTTACTTGTGTGATTGTAAATGCAAACAGTTACATTGAATTTAATAGCAATTATTCCAGATGACAGCATGAATAATCACACAAGAAACCAGTGTCTCAGCATCTGGCTGCTCCTTACGTGGTTACCTTCCAGTGCCACTGCTGTAAACTTACAGAGAGAAGGTGATCTAATAATGCAACAGTTAATTAGGTGATTGTTAATTAAGTTTGTTGCAGGTGGTAAGTTGGAGCCAACCTATTCTTTTTGAAGAAGCTTTTGTTACTTTGCCAGTAAGAAATGGGGGCTGCAGTGTGCTATATCCCAACTGCAGAAAGAGGGATAGCTCATTTTGTGCAAACAGAGGTGCCTTTTGAAGGGGGCTCTAATAGTTGCATTGGTCCAACAAAAATACTGGCTTCTATGGGCTTCAGAAAGTGCTCTTGTTGATGTAAGCTGTTACAGAAGGAATAGGAGCTCAGATTTTTAGACTGGGAAAAGGGTGGCATAAGGGAATCAGACTTCTTCCCGATTTTTATTCCTTTGCTTGTTTGGTTTCATTTGTTAATTCAGTTAACCAAATCACTGTGTGGCATTAACAGCAGAACTTGTCTCTGCTGTTAATTGGAAATGTGATTCCAGCACAAGTGTTCCCCTGTGCGGAAGGTGCCGCGCTCACTTGCGATGCCTCCTGACCTTCAGTTGGTTGCTGAAGCGTAGGAAGCCGTGCATGAGCAGATGCTTTGGGGAGGGGCTCACGTGAGGTAAACACTGTGGTGTGGGGCTATCGATTCGTGCAGGTGGGTACGAGCGAGGGCCTCTGGGTCGATGGGATATTTGGCAAGTTCAGCAGGGTTGTGTCAGGGATTGTGGCTTTGCTCTGAAGGGAGGATTTCGCTTTCAAGGGCAGACAAGGAGGAAGCAGGTCTACAAATCCTGAGCAACGTAGCTTTAATTGAAGTCATACGTCTCAATGGAGCAGAGGTAAAAAGGAGGAGACCATATGGTGTAACCTTTATTTTTTGTTAGGAGCCCCGATAAGCCGTTGATGTGATAAGAGAGGCTGCTCCATTGGCTGAGCTCACAGGGTGCAGTTGTTTGCTGATAAGCATGTGTTTACTGTCTGCCATAAATGCCTGAAGTGACAGTTTATGGCAGGTCCGATTGGATGCTTTAAATGCTGAGTGGATGTATCATAACTGTGCCTTCACAGCAGAGTTTGCTGTGCGCTCAGGTTGGTTCAAGAAATGGGTTGAACTGCGATACTTGTTTGTTCTTGGAGCAGACTAGTTGGACCCTGGGGTAATGCACATTCCTTGCAAATATTATACAATAGAGAGCCATTTGAGTACAATAGCCAGCCCCAATAACCCCCCCAAAAAGCCGTGGAGGAGGAACACAATGATCATGTGTATTTTGGTACAAATTGCACGTCTTTTTTTAGAGCTAAATGATTGTTTTCTTCCTTTCTGATAGAACCTTCTGGATCTTGATCTAGCCTCCTTTAGAGCAATACGCGTCAAGACTTTCAAACCCAGTAAATGAGTTAACTTCTCATGGGTTTTCCTGATGCCAGAGGCCCAATTGGAGGTATTCAGGAATGAAAAGATAATTAGTCTTCGCACTGTAAGAGAAAGGAAATAGCTCATCACTCTTTGGGCAAGTGAAGGGTACTCTGTTCTGTTTATATGTTCTGTTCCTACTCGAGCTGGGTAATTTTTCTGAAACTTAAGATGTATTTTTTCCGATTAAAATCTGAAGACACTCTATTATTCCTATAACCACATTTAAGTCTTGTAATTTAAACAAATTAGTTTGCATTTCACATGTCAGGCACAATGATTTATAGAGGAAAATGGGGGTTTGCATCTGTTTTGTCTCTTGATTCATTAAGTTTTGATTGAAGAAAGATTTGAAATAGGGTGTAAAGGAATTCTCTGACCTTAGTGAAGGGTTTTCTTGGGTTCTGCAGCATCTGGTTGTTGGGGTTTTTTTCCCTGCGTGCATATGCCAAGAAACCTTCAATTCCCTTTCCTGATTTTGAAAGCTCAACCTGAGGGAATTGAGCAATTTCTCAAGTTTACACTGTTCACTTTGTCTCCTGTGAAGACAACAGCTCTGGCGTAGTAGGTTACAGCTCCACAGAAGGGACTTGGTCGCAGTTTACTTCAGGAACTTTCCTCTAGTTATGGGAGTAACTTTAGTAGCTCTGGCTGCTGTGTCTGATGCACTTGCAGATGCTGGGTGTGCCCAGGGCGATTGCACAAGAGCCGTGCTCTGCGCCTCTGCCTGAGGCCTTGCCGGAGCTGTGGAAAGCCGAGCCTAAACCCTGGTGGTACTCAGGCCGCTCTGCCCTGTCTTCTGTACATAAATGCAATGTGATGTGGGCAGGTTGCTGCTTAGCTTTGGGGTCACAGGAATTGGGTAGTAGTAGCTCGATATCGCTGTTCTGCTGCAGCATAAGATGAGAAATAATTAGGAATTTTGTGTCAAGGCGGTGTCAGTGTCCAGAAGAAATTGCGTCAGATCGCCCGATGCTTCTGTCCAGTTGAGGTAGCTGGTTTTGTTTTGGTTTGGGTGTCACTTGCCAGATAAATTTTAGGATGAATAAGTGTTTTCAGATGGCCTGATACAAAAAGTCTGAAAAACATACGGGATTTTCTGGCTGATGAATGATTTTGGAAGAGGAGACCTTGAGCTAAAAGCCTCCTGAGCTAATCCTCCCTTGCGACATGCGGGTGAGATGTTCTAGGTGGAAATCCCACAGGGCTACAAACAAAATATTTCTATTGTGTTACACCCAATTACACCAGGGCTGAGGCCGGTCCTGCGTCATGTTTGCTGCCTTTGATTTCCCTCTCCTTTCCCACACAGCAGCTTGAGACAGATGTGGCCACTGCTTCTAAGGATGGACCTTAAGTCAAGCCAGGAAAAAGGTCACTTGAATTCAGCAGGAAAATAATGATCCTTTTGATTAAGCAACTGGCGCTGGTGGCTGGGCCGCACACGCCGAAGGGGAGAGCTCAAAGGGCACCTGCCTGTAACACAAGCAGTGGCGGGAAGTGAGGGAGAGAAAGATTGCCCCTGTGTTTGGAAAGAACCGAGGAAGAGAGATTAGAGGTTCAGCTGGGGAGTGTGTTAAAATATCCTTGGTGTATGATGGCTGTGGCTGCATATTTAAATTGCTGAAATTACCTTGTCAGGATGCCTTATCAGCTGCTGTTCTAGTGATTGTTTGGTTTAGATAAGAACTCCAGTGCGATAAATCCTTGATAACAGTTTAGAGATTACAGCTCTTTTGAAACTGCTGGCACTTGCTGGGGCCTTGCTGAGCTGCAGAGAAACTACAGTTGGATTTATTCCACTGCTTTTTTTTTTTCCCAACCCCTTCCACCCCCCTTCTTTTGTTTCGTGGTTTTGTTTAAGTGCTTAAGCTCTTGTTTTGGACCGTTGTTATTTTGAGTCTGAGCACTTTCTGGGAGCGGCTCATGTGCATGGAGGAGGTGACCTGTACTGAGGAGTGGAAGTGGATGCTGACAGGAAGAAGAAAAACAAGGTACTCGGGTGTCTCTTGCCATCTGATCTGATTTAGGTGCATTTGGCTGCGCACAGAGTTTGAAAAGCTCCAAGGATACAAAAGACTGGCAGCTCAATGTGCTTGGTAACATTCTCCATGTAATTCCCAAGATGTAAAGTCCTGTGAAAATCCTATAGTTTATGGTAATTCATATAGTAGAAATGTACAATACTGTCCTTTATCTCCCCAGTGTTGGCGGCAGCTCATTTGTGTTGCTTATACTAGGTTTTGACTCTATTCTTTTTTTCTTTAGTTTGTGATTTGTGGATTTTTTTTTAGACAGAGGCTGGTAACAAACCTCTAGTTGTGCTCCTCCCATATGTAGGTACCAAATGGGATGGAAGCAGGTTTATCTAAACCAATGTGGGTATTTTTGACTAGCTTGTATTGAAGATGATTGATGGAGCATGGCAACATGGCCTTATGTTGGTTCCACCTCTTTTCTAATAAATTAGGCACTCAGCAGCTCTTCCACATCTAAACGTGTGTGCTGCTGAGTTTCTCAACATTTTTCCAATTGTTTTGTTTTTCAATTAAATATAATTTAAACTGAGGAAGCAGAGAAACTATGGAACTCAGATGAACAGTAGGGAAAATACTGAAGCTGTAGAACTGTGGTTAGAAACTGGAAAGTCAGGATGAATTGAAATGGCAAAACCCCTTTTTAGTGTTCTTTGCTTTTAGATTTCTTCTCATGCTTATTAGGCTCAATAGTAAAGCGCTGCATCTGAGCATTCCTTCTTGACAGATGTGGTTTTAGCCTGTCCCCCCGAAGGATAAACGTAAATAACATGAAATCAGCATGGGGAAGAGGTGCCTGCTGAGATACGGACAAAGTTCTGAAATAATCAGTGACCGGTCACAGTTCACCTCTTCCTGCTTTGGTAGGCAGCAGACCTGTTGGCATTACGCCGCTTGAGTACTCCTACCTAAAAGCTTTATCTCTTCAAACAGCGTCCCGATGCCTGCGTGGTTTTGCTAGCACAACAGGACGGTTGTAGTTCTCACACCGAGCAGCATTCGTGATATGCTGTTGTGTAGCAAACACTGCTGCTGTTCTACGAGTGTTGAGACCGTCGTGTTGGTAAGACTGGATCTTCCTCAGCACTGCTGCGGCATTTACGAGACATCGTATGTTTTACCCTGTGGCTCTGCAGGTGCTGCCCCACTGGGAGCTGTGGCTGGCAGGGAGTGAAAGTGGGAGAGGGGCGGTGTACGAGGGCTGGGAGTGATAGGACAAAGGGGAATGGCCATAAGATGAAAGAAAGGAGATTTAGATTGGACATTAGGAAGAAATGCTTCTCTGTCAGTGTGGTGGGGCCCTGGCACAGGTTGCCCAGAGAAGCTGTGGCTGCCCCTGGATACCTGGCAGGGTTCAAGGCCAGGATGGATGGGGCTTTGGGCAACCTGGGCTAGTGGAGGGTGTCTCTGCCTGTAACAGGGCCTGGAACTAGATGGGCTTTGAGATTCCTTCCAACCCAAACTGTTCTAGGAGTCTGTGATGGCAGTTGTTGAGCCAGGCAGAGATGTAACTTGTAAGTATGCTTTTATCTTTTGTCTGTAAGAATGGAGAAAAGATTAATTGGGACAACACATGAAGAAGCCTTAACTGCAGCTTTCAAGTACATTTGCTTACATTCTGGCCTAAAATTTGTGATAAGATATTCGCTGTAGAGCCCTGGTATTGAAGTTATTGAGCTGGATGGTGCAGAGCTGCTGAGTATTAGTTACTAAGGCTTTTCATCAGCCCAAAGAGACTCAAGCTGTCCAGGTGGCTGCATCTCGTACCTATTTCCTCTGGTGTGCTTGAGTTTCTTTTTAATTTATTGTGGTTTTTTTAACTTGGTGTTTGTGATGAGCTGATTTCTTGTAGCTTACTGATGTGTTTTTTTCTCTTAGGTAGCAAATCTAGTGTATCCTCTGTTCCTTCATTCAGCCTGATAACACGATGAGTGTGCTCCAGTTGGCACGGATGCAACAGATTCTACAAAGTCCACAATAAAACTTTGGACTGTATCAGTTTGACTATCTGGGGATATGTAAATAATTGCAACACAAAGTACCAGGGGAAACTGCACTCTGGAATAACCAGACTTTGCATTGGTGGTGGTTTGTTTTTTTTCTTTTCTTTGGTTTTAACCCAAAATGCTTAATTTTTTTCCTGTAATATGGGAGGAACCTTTTTGACAGTTGATGTACTGAATGTACACCCATGTACACTTGCAAGTGCTGAAACGTCATCTAAAAACACTGGTCAGAGAAATTAGCAGTTAGGAGGCTGATCATTCTGAATATTGGATATTACTCAAAACATCAGTCTTAGAAGATGTTTGTTTGTGGGTGGATGATAGCATGTACATGGCAAGTTTTTAACAAGGCAGCATTTGTGATGGAGCTCTGGTTCCTGTCCAGGAACAGGTTAATTTTTGAGATTGTGAAGATGTGCTGATTGTTGATATTTGCATGACTTAGATACTCCTATTGGAGGCATGGTGCAAACCCTCTCTAGCCCTAGAAGAGATGGCAGTAGGTAAATAGGGCAGTCCAAGTTGGAAGAAATAATAAGACCTTTTTTTTTTTTTTTTTTTTTTTTTGGCCTCCCAACCAAAGAAAGAGCTGGGAACATTGCCTTTCTCTGGGAAAGAAATGTCCCAGACTCGTGCCAGTCATACTCTAGTGCTCTCTTAATATCAGCCCACGTTTGGATTACTTAAGTAGATGTGGACTGGGACTGGTAAGAGCTGAGGAGTCACTAACCACTGCATGGTGTAGGAATAGTCAGCGCCTGGAGCTTGCAAGAGCTTCAAAAGGGAGAGCTGGGTGGCTTTTACCACCTGGGTCAAACTCTGCGTGAGGGTTGCAAGTGAAGCCTAACACGTGCTACCATGGCTATATGGTCTGTTTTGGAGCTATTGACAGCTGGTTAACCCTCCTTCAGAAGATTGCAGTCAGTGGCTTGGGTGAAAGTAGTCTTTGCAGGTGCCCTACCCTCAAAATGCATGGGTTCACAGAGCTCCTGTGGGTACAGTCTCATTGATTCCTGTGTGAGAAGCTATCAAAGCTCTGGTAGGGCATTTCAAAGGAGGCTTTGCAAGACTCAGAGGTTTCACTTGTTACCCTAAAGTTTCATTTTGAATCTCAGCACTGTTTCAGGTTATTCTAAAAGAGAAACTTGGCTAGTTCTTCTGGGCTGGAACAGTTATCAAAGAAGATCTCACAAACCGTGTGTAGCTTGCATGTAGAACAGTAGGATAGGTAAGACAGATGACAGATCATTCTTCTGGGTCTTGAGAAGCATCTTACGGTGAGCTACAGTTCTGCAGCCACAAGACCTAGCAATAGCCCGCTGTTGCTGTCTGGATGTCTTAACTCAGTACTCCTTACAGGAGGACACATCAGCTTACTGCTTCCTTCATGACATTGTGCTTTGTCAGTTAGGAGGTAAATGCTGTGATACCTCTTCTCCATTTGGTGCTGACAGTGACAGGACAGTGCTGTCCCTCTAGAGCCTGACTTTGAGTTACCATTAAACTATTCTAGAAAATATTTTCATCTACGTGCAAGTAATTCTGTTACTGCTCTCTGCCACCAGAAATGCAGTAATTTAAATTGCTCAGAGGAAGCAAACATAAAAGCTTTAATGCCAATCTGTTGTTACTGTGGGCCCGAGCACCACACCTGTCTGAAGGAAAGGCCAGTGAGAGAACTGCATCCCCTGGCTTGGCTCATCGTCCTCTGTGCATGCGTCTGAAAATAGAGTGTATGTGCAAAGATGGTCTTAGCAGTGAGACCACAGCGCTGCTCCTAAATGCATAGGGGCTCAGAAGTTATGACTCTGAAGATCCGCTTTGTGACCTGCTGGTCACCTTTCTCATGTCTCTTAAGATAGGGACAGCCTTACAGTAAAGATTCAGTGCAGTTACAGTCTCAGAACAGCTTCAAAGTGACCTACCTCATTTGGGGTTTGAGCTTGACCCTAGAAGCAGTTCAGTTGCATGGGATGTCAGGCTTACATCTGGAAGTTCATTACTAAACCACACCAATTTATTTAGCTACAGTGAAGAATTTGAATTATTCTGGGTTGGTGTGGGGTTTTTTTTTTCCTTATAACCTCTCCAGAAAGGCAAACTTTAAACTACCACACACAGCTGGTGTTTCTAATAAGACACAGATGTGTTTTGGGATCTCTCCCATCTCCTGCAACATTTAAATGTAGATAAATAGAACTTAATCAGCTATAAATAACAGCGTGTCATGCCTGTGGATCACTAACCTTCTCTGGGACTCCCACAGGACTAGGGTTAAGCTTAATTACTTCAGTGTACTACAAACAACGGAATAATCAGCTGTTGGATAGTGCATGGGGGAAGGTGGAGGGAGCATAAAGAAGCGTGTCAACATCTCTAGCCAGTGGCGTGGTGCCCAGGCGGTCAATGGAGGATATTTGCAATGTTTCAAGACCAATTGGATTCTTTTATTCCCTGTTTTGGACTCAGGGCACTGCAGCTTTAATGTCTCTGCTACATCTGTGAGTGCTGTTTTAAAAACAAACCAACTCTGGGAGCACCTACAAACTCTTTTTTTTTCTCCCCTTAGGAATATTTTTCTCCCCATAGGGACAACTGCTCAGATCTGCTGGGATAACAAGGTGCTGCGGGTAGTTCTTTAGTGGAGATGCAGGGAAGCTCTTTCTCTGTGGTCATTGCATGTTGCTAATTTAGGAAGGCAGATTGGTATGCCCAGCCTGGGGCATGGTGACCATCAGCCACAGGTGGTTGCCCTAGGCTGGGGGACTGAATGTCTGTCTGCTTCCAGCACCATGATCCAGGTGTCTGGCCTGCATGGGAGCACATTACTGGGCTGCTCTCTTTCAGCAGCTTTCTGCCGAAGCAAATCTGAGGCAGATGGTGAAACCACTGAGACCCATCTTCCATCCCTGCCAGGTTCTGCTCTTCCTGCCTGGGCATTACTCAGCATGGCACTTGGCTGTCACCTGTGTATTCACCAGCTGCTGTACGTCTCATGGTATAGAGATACCACAGGTTACCATGGGTCAGTAGTGAAAACAGCTGCTGTAGAGTCGGTGCCACGTTTCTATATGGCGTTGGCTTTCCTCCTGTGGCACACAGTGCAGACCACTATCACCTTTTGATCCTTTTTGAAACGTAGGCTTTCAGTGTCTTGTTTGCCTTGTGTGATTGTCACACGTCTTGATGTTGCACTGGAGCTGAAATACCTACAATATACAATCACTAATATGTTGTCTTGAAGTATTTCATGTGTTAATACTGAGGTGATGTGCCCGTTTGAACAAGATGTCCTTAGAGCTTTGCTCAACACACAGCCTGTTTTCCCCCACTGGCAGTAACCATTGCCGTTGCTCTCCCAAATGGCAGGCCACACCGAGGGAAAATGGCATGTCCCACATTGCTCAATTGTTCCCATTCATATTGATAGAGTGAAGTGCAGTAGTTCTCCAAGATGGATTTGCCTGCTACTTTCTCAGTGGTGCTCTTTGTGAGTAGGTATTTCCCAGCCATTTTCTGCTGTTGAGCTCCTGCTCTTGCATGATGATAAACATAAATGGCTTTGTGATTTGCATACCTTATTCCCAGCTGCAGTACATTGGAGCTATAGATTTGTTTTTACAGGTTTTTGTACAATTTACAGCAGAAATGTCCCTGGTCCACACCTTCACTCTACCTTGTGAGTGTCTAGCAGGTAAAGTGGGGCAAAGCCTTGGGCAGCTCAGCCAGCAACTGAGGCCAGTCTGCACAGCTCTCCTCAACAGCAGGGCCTCACAGGGGCTGTCTGAAAGAGGTACGGCAGTGCTGTGGAGTTCACAGCTTGATCGGTGCTGTAGATTACACGCAGTCCAACTGCATGGAGTCTGGGTTGGGCTTGGCCCAACGCTGCATGGATTTTGATGTTTGCTCCTGTCCCTGCACCCCATTTCTTTTCAAAGAAGAACAGGTACCAGGGACTACAGTTTAACAGGAGATTGGTGGTTTACCTTTTCCCCCCTCTCTCCCTTTCTCGCATCCTTGTAAGCTCTATTTCCTCCATGGAAACGTAGTTAAAACGTTGGTGGTGGGGGAGAGCCAGCCCCGAGGGGCTGCTGCTGAGGCACAGAGGATGCCTCGCTGGGGGAGCGCTGGCCTGCAGCAGTGCCGGCAGCCCCTTCCCGCAGGCAGTCCCCTGCTTGTTTGGTTTCCCCCGCTGCGGGCCAGGCTCAGGAAGACAGGGGAATATTTATTTATAAGCTGTCTGTACAGATGTTTTCATTGTGGTTTGTGGTGCATTGGTGCCACTTAGTGGGGGGAGAATTGAATTGACAGCTTTAACAGTGCAGGGGAAAATGAGAGCTGGGTTTCATATTCCAGCCCCCACCTCCAGCTTCCCAGCAGTATTTCTGCACTTTAAATACAAATTCAAGTCTCTTGCTAGCCACAGAGCAGCTGCTGTGGGTCCTGAAGATGGCTGTCAGCAGAGCAGCGCTGGTGGGCTGGACATGCACTGACCGGGGTCCCAACAGAGGAAAGCCACACTGAGAGTGCTGCTAAGTAGGAGGCTAAATAGTCTGGCTTTGCTGATAGAAAAAATGAATCCAGCCATGCCTTGTGTTATGCAAGGTTTTGGCAGACTTAGAAATCATTCTTCTGTGTTATGGTTTCCATTATTTTAGGTGTAATGGGAGGGATGACGGAATGGGATGGTGTTAGCTCTGATTCCAGTTTTGGAGGAACCAATCTATACAAAACGTTAGCGGTGTTTATTCAAAATCATTTAACTAGATTTTCTATGGATTCCCCCACAGAAAGGCCAGTGGGGAAAAAAGAAAAGTCTGTGCAGTGATATTTTTAAGCAACCTTTTCTGCTTCCCGAAATAAATGCTTATGGTACCTGGGAAGAGGCATGGATGTCAGCTGTTGCAGCTAGAGAAATGGCCATCAGCCACAGACCTCTGTGTGAGCCCAGAGTTTCATTGCCAGGTTGCAATGGAGCATGTTCCCCTCCAAATGCTTTGCAGCACCCCCTGACTTGTATGGAGGGGGGTGTGCAATCATGGAAAAGGTTCTGCATCACCAGGATGCTTAAGATCATCTTGTGATCGATTGGTATCTATGTATTTTTGTCTCATGTTGGAAAGGACGCTGTCGGGTAGGTTTACATGGAATGGAATTACTGAATTCCTTTTTTGGTTTGGGGTTTTTCTTTGCTTGTTTGCTTTCACATGGGCTTCTCACCTTGCTGAGTTGTTTCTGTGTTCCTCTGTGGGGTGTGTGGCGTGCGGTGCTCCAGGGAATCTGATCCTGGTTTCACAACTTTTCCACGTGGGGAACTGCTGCTAATTTTAGGGAGATTTCTGGACGTGGAACAGTTACGCTTTGAGTCCTTAAGAAAACACAGCACGACCACGGCCTTAATCATACCTGCTGTAGCTTTCATCTTAGCCAGTCCCCTTGCCCTCAGCAGGAAAAGCAGCACTTCGCAGAGGTCGGCAGGTCCCACCTCCTGAAATGTTTCCAGAGCCCTGGGTAAGCTCCTTGGTGCACTGCCGTGCTCTTGGCTGCTGCGGGAGGGAGATGAAAGCTGGCGTGGGTGCGTGTCCCGGCGTCACCTCCCCGCAGCTCTGCACACAGCCGTGCGTACAGCCTGCGGCGCCCTCCGGTTCCTTCTAACTCCTGCGGCTGCCAAGCTGACAGCTCCCGGGGGGTAGGTGCGGGGCAGGGACACCGGCAGTTCCTACCTGTTCTGAGCCCGTCCCTGTCTCTCTTGCGCTCTCACCAGAGGGCACTGCACAACATGTTGCAGCCTAATAAATAACCTCTTAACCTGCTTAGCTGCTTTATGCTCAGTGGCATGTTTTACAACGTTACCTGGAGTCCTTGAATGCTGGTTCCCATGGCAACCCGATATAGCATTTTTATTCTTTATTACTATCACTGTTTTATTGCTGCCTTGTTCAAATGTGCTGTCATCTTTATTTTGCCTTGGTGTGTGCATACGTGTGCAAGCCACAAATCTGTTTCTGAAAATGATGTTATTAAACAATTTAGGGAATTTGGGAAAATATTGATGATCCGTCAGTGTCGATTTAATGTTAAATGGAGAAGCACACCATAAATGGAAACAAGCTAGAAAGGAAAAATAAACCAACCACCCAAACATTAAATACAGCCAGCACAGGCCGTTTGGTGGAGGCACAAATATTTGGGTAAAAGCAAATTAGTAGGAGAAATGCTGCCTCTGTCGGGGAACGTTATAGTTTTAATTTCCATGGGAGGACGTGCTGACAGTGTCCAGCTGCTCTTAGAAGTGGGTTTTGGCCAAAGACGGTCATGGGAGCACGGACCTAAACTGTTGTAAGGTGAAGCTTGAATCATTTACAGAAGGAGCTGTAGGGCTCAACAGGGAACAGACAGAAATTCAGCCAGTAATGCAGATCTTTTGTATGGCTCAGGTTGTGGATACCTCACTGTTTTCACCATACTTGTGCTATATTAATCCTGTGGCTGATGCGTTCTGCTTCTCTGTAAAGGCCAAGAAAGATTTCTTCTTCTGGACTTGGTGATAACAGACCTTCAGGAGTGGGGGTGGGAAGTTTGCTGAAGGACTGGAGGTGGAGCTGGTAATGGGTCGGCTGGTCCTCTCAGTGATGCTTGGTGCCTAGTTGCTAAGATCAACCATTGATAGATTTGGTGTTGGGAGGGAAGGTGAGATTCCTGCAGGTGGGATCGACAGGGACCCTGGGGAGAGGGTTTGCTTTCCTTCCCAGTGCAGAGCACTGTCCACTCCCTAGGATGGTTTGGGGATTTTTATTCAAATATGGGGGTTTTGTCATTGAAGAAGAAAATGGGTAATAGCCATAGGGGTGCTGGGGATTTGGAGGAGCTGAAATGCATTTCTTTTGCAGGCTGCCCCCCAGGATAGCTGCCTGGACTTAGCTAGGGTGCTTGCAGCTCCTTTAGGGCAGGGAGGAGGAGTGCGGCACCCCGGCTCCCCGCGGGATGTGCCCTACTCCAGCCTGGCTGGTGAGGGACTGTTTGGGGCCAGCTAATCACAGCCAGCAGCAGGATTGGATTTTTCTTCAGGGCAAAGACTGCTTTTCTGGGAAGGGCGAAGCAAACAGAGTTAAAGGCAGTGTGATCTTGTGCATACAGGAGCCAGCTGGCAAACCCCAGATAACAGATATCTTCCTAAGCACATGTTAGGAGCAGCGCTGCTTTCAATGGCTCCCTTGTATGTGCTGTCATCTTCCTTCCCTGCTCTCAGTATTAGGGGGCTGCTATGAAAATATTTGTTCTTTCTTAGCTCCTCTAAGTCGCTCTTTCCTATCGACTGCTACTGTGCCGCTGAGCGCGGCGGTAGGGTGTAAGTATCCCCTGTGCAGAGGGAGGATGTTGAAAGGACTGAGGTCAGGGCTGCCTCCTCGAGGGTGATCTCCTGTATTTAAGGAATGGAGAGGCATCATTTGGAAAGGTATAAATTATCTAGGACAGCACATAGAATTTTACAACCTGCACTTAAATCCTTCATTATATCTTCTGCCAGCAGCAAGGCAGATTCTGCAGCCTTTTCTAAGGGCAGTAACCTAGAGATTCAAATACCTTGGAAGATGTGTGTGTCCTTCCAGAAAAATCTGAGGTTTCCTGCCTCCCCTTCCCAATTCTTTGCAAATTCTTCTCCTTTGGGGTGCTGCTTTTATAGCAGTACAGGTTTGGCTCTGAGACTTTGGCAGAGAAAGTGCCTCAAATTGCTTGAAGTACACCCTTGTTCATCTCCAGAACACAGAGCTCCCTGAGCACGTATACACTGTAACTGGAGCTCTGGCCTTGGTCGGGAGATTTAGGGAATGATGCTACCTGAGCAGAATAGCTTTTCTAAGCTTAAAACATTTCTAGATGGCCACATGGCTGATTATTAAGAAAAAAAGTAAGAGCAGCATGGGGAAGATAATGGGTTTCAAGGAAGCAGATTTTGGTCAGCTCAGAGCTGCAGCCTTGGCAAGCTGCTTGAAGGGAAAAGGAAGTTTAGGAGAGTTGAAAGTTTCTTAGGAAAGCAAATTTAATGGTGCAAGTACGAACTCCCTTAATGGAGAGGACAGATGGGAAATGTAGTAAGAGATTACTTAGCTAAATCACAGGCTCTTTAATGACCTGAAACTCAAAAGCAACATATAAAACTGGAGAGTAGGTTGAGCTATTGAGAACAATTTCAGTGTGAACATGCAAAGAAAAATGAGAGGGCCAAAGTCCAAATGAGCTACAGTTGGCAAAAGACATAAAGGGCAGCCAGAGGGGTTCCTATAAATGTATTTGTAGCAAGAGCCGGGCCAGGGAATGAGTTAGTCCACTGCTCAGTGGAAAGGAAAAGCTCTCAAAAGATGGAAGTGAGAAAGCAGAAGTGTTGAATGACTTTTTTTATCCTCTCTGTTCTTCCTGAGAGGGTCAGCTGCAGCCGTGCAGCCAGCACGCTGTCAGGAAAGAGGGAAAGAATAGGTTTGAATACTTAAGTTAGCAGAGCCTGGAGGAATTCAGCTCTGGGTAGTTAGAAAACTGGCTGAAGCGATTTCAGTCTCATTAGTGATAATCTTTGAAAATCTGTGGAGGACAAATGAGGCTTGAGATGACTGGAGAAAAGAAAACTTAATGGGATACCTTTTGGAAGGGGAGAAAGGGAGGTGCTGCAGGCTGGGAAGCCTGTAATGTCAGGAGAATTTTTTTCAGAAGAGTATGATAAAGATGATGAGGTTGTTTCTAAGCACGTAGAAGGCAGCAGTGACTGGAAGAGCTGGAGACCTGCAGCTCCTGCAGTAGTCAGAATTTCCATTAATACTTGGATGACAGACTAGAGAGCACGGTTATTCACTTTGCAGATCATGCTAAGCTGAGACAGGTACAAGCACAGCCGAGTTCAGGACTAGGATTCAGGGGATCTGAAATAATAGAAACAGTCTGAAAAAACTAGGTTACAGCTTAGCAACGCTAAGCAAAGAAGGAATGAGTGACTGTGAAAGACCAGAACTGGTCAGGTACCTGTTCTGCCAGAATTGATAAAAGAAAGTGTGTGTGGAGGGGTTTGGGATTACAGCAGATCACTAAATATGCCTGAATCTGCGATGCCATCTTGTTAATAGAGCCAAAAAAAATATCATTGGGACCTAGAAATCTGGTTTACTATAAAATATGCAAGGCATTCTGTTCATTTAATTCGATTCTGGCAGTGGGTGCAGCATGGTTCCTTCTGAATGTCGCTGTTCAAGGAGGATACTGGCTGTCAGCAGAGACATTAAGGAAAATTTTGGAACAAGAAGGCTAGTTAAGCTTGGGGACCTGTTTCCCTGGGGAGGCTCCAGCTGAATCAAGTAGACCCTTAAGAGATTTTTCAGCCCAGGATAAGATCTATTTATTTATTTATTTTAACCACCCTTTTACCTTGTAGCAGAAAAGCCAAGAGATTTATTCATGCCCAGGGAGTAGTAGTGGTAAGTAAACAAAAAGACAGAATTCTAAGTTAATTGGGGAAAAAAGGAGAAGCATTTTTTGGACATGAAAGTAACCAGGTGAGACATGAGCTCTTGGGCATTTCATGAAAAGACTGTGTACCTGGAAGCTGCTTCTTCTTTTTTGGGTTGGTTTTTTTTTGACCCCAGTTAGCCCAGCTGGATGATGATGATAATGGTTCAGCTTCTGCCTGTAACTTTCAGCTGCTTAGGATCCTTGGGTAGTTATAGTTAAGGCAGCAGCAAATCTTGTGATCTTTGTGTACTTGCAAGTTAAATTTTCAAATTCTGGAGTGTGGTTTGAATGTCAGCAAGACAAATCCTGAATTTAAATACTGCTGGTTTGCATGAGATGCTGAAGTATGGTGCCTGGAAATTCCTTGGTCTGTTGTTGATTTTTCATATCTCCTGACTAGCTCTAGGGGTGCCTGAAGACTTAGAAAACCATAAAAACCTGAACAGACAGAAATTAATACCAAGTTCTTCAAAAGGGAAATGGAGAATATAAGTGGTGTCTGGGGTGACATCAGCGTTTGGAACCCCCTCCTTCTGTCTGAAATCAGGCTTAGGATGGAGATGAAATAGCATCCAAGAGTTTTCATGACAGGAAGAGTCTTCAGACATCAGAAGACTCTTTAATTATGGGCAGAGTGATTCATTCAGTGGTCGGCATCTGTATCTCATTAAAATATGAAATCCTTCACTGTTTCTCCTTCAAATAGGAAGGTATCCCTGGTTTATCTTTTTTGGCTTAGCAGAGCTATATTTCATGTCACACCATTGCAGTGCACCTTTGGAGTGAGCCTGACTTACGTGCAGATTATTTAATGCTGAAAACGGTGAGCAAATGTAATTAGCTTTCTCCTGATTTTTCTTTCTCCTTTGGCAACAAAGCAGCTTGCAAAGGAATTGGAGGATTAATCCCAAATTATTTGGGGAATGGGTGTAATCACTAGAAAGAAGCTATTCTTTGTGGGTTTTCCTGCAGAGCCCTGATCAACAAGTGAGGATTTTCCTGAAGCAAACTGTCTCGATGGGTCCAACCCAACTCCTGCTAATATTGATTGGGGGAAAAACTCTTAAATTGATGGGGGGGGGGGGGGAGTAATACCTCCCACAGACTTCAGTGGGAGCAGCCTGCTTTGAACTGGCTTTTACTGTGGTGAGGAAATATGCATTTTGTCTGTGAGACATTGCCCATAAATTCCCCTGCACAGGTGAATCCATCTGCAGCTTGGAATGGCAGTGTGAAGCTGGGTGAGGGTCAGGGAAGATCATCACAGGTGAAGCCTTTCCTTTCCCCCACTCCACCAGAGCCTGCCAGCTCTGTTTTGGATCAGTAAGGAGGACTTTCAGACTAAAAGGGTCATCAAAACTTGCCAGAATTTCCCCATTTTTTCCACCATCTTGCTGTGACACTTTAGATTTTGGAAGGAGAGGGTGTGCATGTGCACACACGGAATTTTACAACAAATTAGCTGCAATTAAGTGGTTTCGAGCGTTTTCAGTTTTCTTACATCAGTTGTGATTAGTGCAGAGGCTTTCTACTCTGCTGCCTCTTTCCAACATGCATTAAGGCTGTCAGATGTAAATTGGGGGCATCAAAGCACTTTCTGCACAGGGTTATGAGCTGGTCTGTAGTGCAAATTGCTCTGAATTCTCCCGATGTGTTCGGTGCCAAGCACAAATTGCATTTTAAAAGCAATATTTTGTTTGGCCAGCGTGTATGAATCTAACTGCATTCAGCAGCTGTGAGGTTAAATTCTGGTTTGCCAGTTGGCTTTAGGGTTTGAAAGAGAAACAGCAGCAACAGGTTTTTCATCTTCACCTGTGATAAAGTGATGCTGGAAAGAGTGGGAGAGGAGCGAGTGGGGAGATGCCTTCATTTCTCAAGGGCAAGCACTTAGCCACGCAGCCGTTTGTTGCTCTTTGGGTGTTAGGATCTGCCCAGAAATACTGCAAAGAGGGAGAATGAGGTGGAAAGTTGGGACAAAAATATATAAGGAGCTGGAAAGACGGCTGGCTGCCAAAATCTGTGGTGTTACAGTTGGCCCCCAGCTTTGCTCCTTGCTTGTCTTGGCACTCTAGTTGCAAGACAAATATATTTGTTTTACTGTTGTTCGTGAAATCTGGCTGGCTGCATAGCGAATGGCGCTAAGCAGGAGTGAGACTTCATCTCATGAGTCATCTGTGAACGGGGAGTGGGACAGGAGGGTAATGATTTAGGTCATGCAGGCTGGGCCACGAGGTTTTCAATACTCTCATAAGTGCTTCCACAGTAAGTAACAGCCTTCTGTTTGCAGCTTGGGGCAGCAGTTCTCTGCTCATGTGGGGCTGGCTGATAACACAGAGAATTTGAGATGACCCATGAGTAGTTTCCTGCTGTCCCAAGGGGAAGCAGGTGTGGGGAGTAGGAGGAAGAATGGTTGGTGGTTACGGCATCCTGATGCATGAGATTGTCTCCTGGAAGTAACAAAGAGCTGAATTCAATCTTCGAGCCTTGCTCTTTATCTTTGTACCAAAAGTCACGCCAGTGCCCAGCTCACCAGAGCAGTGGGAGGATAAATCCACTGAGGACTCTGAAGTGCTCAGATAAATACCTGCAAGAGTACAGGGAGGCATTTGTGCTTGTGTGAGGGATAAGTGCTTTATTAGTAATGACCCGGAAAGGACAGAGCTACTTGCTTGTGCTTACCATACCTGCAAGTACCTCCTGTAGTTGACAGGCTCTTGGTATAAATCATTTGTGGAATAAATGACACAAGAGAATTCATGTCTTCCTAGAGGAGAAGGAAAGTCTCTGCTGAGCTTAATAAAAATGAAAATTTGGTAATGGATAACACGAGTCTAGAGGGGGTCACAGCCTGCTTGACAGGGGCTGTAAGGTCACAGATTAAGTAGGTGCCCAAGTCGGTTGCAGCAATATACAGAAGATTATTAAGGGAAGATGCATCCTGGGAATCTCTCCCACAGAACAGCAAGATCTAGGGTAGCTGTGACTGGGTTTGCACAGGAGAATTCAAAGGAATTATTGCAGCACAAAAGGGAGTATTTGACATAATGCCTTTAAACAGCCACGATGTCTTCCAGGATATCCTCCTCTTGAACTTTAGAAGGTCCATGTAAAATAGGGCAGGAGGAGCTTGCCCTGTACTGTACCAGCCCCACCAGCTCTCGAGAGTGCTTCCAGTCTGGCCTCAGCTTACAGGGAAAGGGTCTCCAGTTCCCTTCCTCATGCTTCTAGTCGTGTGTTCCCCTTCCTCCCAGCCATTGGTGTATGTGCTGTGAACTGTTGTGAAAAGCTCATAGCCAAAGGCTAGCACTGCAAAAAAAAAGAGAAAAGGAATTAGTTTCTTTTGGGCTGATTTATGAATTGTCTCACCACTTAGTCATAAAGGTACTGGTCTGGTGCAAGAGAGAAGGTTGGGAACATATGGCTGGGGGCAGAGGGAAGAGTGGGAATTGGTTGACTTATAACTTCCATCAGCGGAAGCTGCCGTGGGACTGTCACGTCTGGGCCGTCACGGCTCCGTCTCCTTCAGATGGAAGAAATGCATCAAGCCGAGGTCAGGAGTTCCTTTCACGTGTGGCAGCACACACACCGCTGCTGCTCTGTGGTGCCGCTCTGTCTCATCTTTCCCCATGTGTCAGCACTATCAGCATGCCCATGTTCTTCCAGAAACTGGGTCAGTTGGGAGTGACATGCAACTACCGCTGCACTACAGCGGCTGCAACCTAGAAGAGAAACAGGAACATGCCTGGACAAGGTCTGGTGGTGAAAAAGCATGAATTTTAGCTCATTAAACGATCAAGCCTCCAAACGTTGTAAAGTTGAGGTCAGGAAGTAACTGTAAATTGAGTGACTGGAAAAGAAACCCAATTAGCTGCTTGCTGTTTTTCTGGAGCTCCTGCATGGAGGTCATGCAGATGTTCGTCTTCGCCGAAGGCCTCCAAGTCAGTGCGGTTCATCTCAGTCAATACAGACTTTCATTCTCCTGCAGTTATGTTCCCTGGCACCTCTAATGGTAGAAAGAAATTATCTGAGAAAAGGGTCTCTGTTCTGTGTAGCTTTTCTCTCATTATAATAGTTCAGCCTCCTTCTGCTTGTCTCTACGCTCCCAAATTAACGTTCTTCAGGCATGTAACTGCTCCCAGTCCTTTTCCCCACTGTGATCCCTGCAGAGCCAAGCTGTACATCTCCTCTTTTAGAAATTTTCATTTTAGAATAAGTTACTTCAACTCCAGTAATAAGCTGGGGTTTTTCTTCCAACAACTGTGTTAGTGTCTGAGACAGGCCGATGTACCGAACGAAGATGCGCTCGGACTGGAGAGGTGCAGTTCTCTCCCTTCTCTGTGCAATGATGTCATGGGTGCTACCAGCCAAAATTTTGCTCACCCAAGCACTCCACCTTGCAGTGCTGTGTACCCTACCTAGGTTGCTGTTCCTCCTCACCACCCTGAAGAACTCTATGGGCAAGATGTGCTTAGGGTTCTTGAGACACAAAGCTGTGACTGACTAGCCCTGGCGTGACTTTCTGTGTAACTGTGATGATGAGATGGTTGCTGGCCAGTAATCTCACAGCTAAGCAAGCCCAGGGGGTTGCAAATAAAGAAGGAAACTTTTACTATTATCTGAAAACAGAAGCATAGAAGGAATTAATTTGGAAAGGGCTTCATGTAAAATATTTATATGCCACACTACTGCCAAGAGATCTTGCCAATTGGGTGGTAGTAGCATGGGTTTTAACTTTTCTCTGTATACAAACAGGATGACTTTCCCTCTTCCTCTTTATCCCTGAACAAAAGAAAAAGCTGATGACTTGAACAGACGTTTTGCAAATTGGGAGCTGGCTCGTGGTGCTGTAGGGAAGCAGTGTGGTCTCTGAACAAAGTTCTGTCCTGTGCCCTTGGTGCTTCCTATATGTATGCTGCCTTCTGTTGTGCCCAGACAGGTCCCTTTTCTGAGGGACAGAGGTCACTGAGAGAAGTTCGCAGCAGGAAAACCTGGCAGGGTGGGCTTGGAATTGTGAATGGCCCCGTTGAATTCTCAGGAGTACAGGATAAACAGCATCACAAGCCAGGCTCTTGGGAATGGCAGTGGGAGAAGATTACTCTGGTACTACTGGTGGGAAGGCAGCAACAGAGAGGATGAAGGGGTTGGAGATAGGGGGACCTGGGGTTGGGTGGTGTTGCCTGGGCAGAGGGGTGATATGGAAAGGTTTTGGATAAGCACCGAGGAGTGAGACTCAAGGTCTCTGCCAGGTCATTTACAGTGGCTTGAATGGCTCCTTCATGGTGTGGCGTGAGGAGGAAGCCAGGGCTCTCCTAGGCCTCCTTAATCCAAAGAAATTGCAGCAATTTAGCGACATCATTTTCTGAGTACACATAGTTAAACTGGTGTAGTCTGTTAGCATGAACACTCAAATTGGTTTAAGAGTGGCTGATATAGATCAAATGTGTTGGAACTAGCTAATTTGAGAGTGTCCGTGCAAGGGGGTTACGCCAATTTAACATCATCAATTTAGACGCCAGTAGTTGCATTAGCGCAGCGTTTGACTGCAGACTTAACAGGGAGAGCAACTAGGAAATGGCTTGGAGAGGCATTTTTCACTGAAACGGTGTGGAAAGCTACTAAAACTATTAAAATCTGTGGGTTTTATAACAGAAAATTGTATCATCTCACGGGGGCTTGGGTTTTCTGGGGAAAGAAGGGATCTTAATTTTATTTTGTAAAGCAAAGAGTAGAAGAAATGCATCATTTATGTATTCTATGCTTGCATCTCCTAAAAATCTTTCAGAAACGTTCTCCCCAAAATGCCAATCTTAAGACTCTAACAGATAGATTTGGGTCTGGATGACAGTCAGGTGTCCCGAGCATGCAGGATTATAGTCTAAAATGAAAAATTAAGTATAATATTTCTGCACACACAAGTGTTTGACATATCCCTCAAGGTTGCTATCATGCCTAACTGAAGTTGGGGTCTTTAATGCAATATATTTCTTTCTTCCTACACTTGAGACATTTCTTCCTTTCCTCCCCCTGCTCCATGGTGTTACAGTGCTTCCCTAACTACAATTAAAATGTTGACACCTGGCTTGGCTCTGCAGATTAGGATTTGATTTTCTGTAATTATATGTTATCGCTCACATTCAGTAGCAATTTTACCTTCTGTACAGTATGATAACACTTATTAATTCAATAAAAGAAATCAATTCACAGGCAATTTCAAAATATAACACCTTGGTAACTGAGTACTAACCAATCAGATTATGCATCTGACATTGTGCCTTGTCATTTAATCAGTAATGGGTGATTGCAAAAGCAGATATATGTCAGATGTTAATTAAGAATAACACAGTTTGGGACCATAAGGTTAGCAGTGCCTGTTTTGTTAGGATGCTGTGCTGAATAGTGCTGAATATAGCTAATATTTGACTTGCACTTAAGTATTATTTACAGTAAATGGAACGATAAGGATATTTATTCTGTCTCTCTGTTCCGACAGATGTATTAGATTTTCTTTTTAATCAGTGGAACATAATGAGTGTTAATGTACTGCTGCACAGTATGTGTCTGTGTATGTGGGATGTGGAGGTGGTTTTGTTTATAAGTGAACATGCTCCATCTTATCTTCTAGAAAGTTATATGGTCTTGCTTTCCCATGGTGTTTTTCTTGGCATCTGCCAATCAAGTCTGCCCATCAGGTGATTGTTCTAGTGTTGAAAAAATAAATGGTGTTTACACACCACTGCTGAAACCTGCCCTGCCTCTCCCTCCTTGGCCCTTGCAACAGATACCAGGTGACCCATGTTCTCCTTCTCCAGTGACCCTGCCCGGAGACTAATTAACCCTGGGCAGGTAAATGGGACTGTCTTTGACTTGCTGGCTGTTTTCTGCCCTTGCCTTCAAGCTCCAACCTCCTGACTGTTCAGAAAGCCGAAGCCAGGGCTGTTCCCCTCCTCACTTTGGGCTGTTCCAGGCTCTGTTTGATGGGCATTGACCCACGTTCTCTGTCCTCATTGTCAGCTGCAGTCCAGGGTTGTTTGGTGGGTGCTCGGTGCCACCGACAGCCAGCGCTTTCACTGGTGGTGAAGGACATGCAGGACCTGCCCCTTGATTTTATATCTTCACTTTAAAGGCCCATTATTTTTCTGTGTGCTTAGGACATATTAGTCCAGTTAAATTAAGATGAGAACAGGTGAAATATGCCTGAAACCGACATTTCAGGTTTGCCCAATGTTATCATGCTGACACAACCTTCCTTTCTGATTTGTAATTAAGTTAGAGTCAAGGCCACCAGCTATTCAACTCTACAAAGCAAATATCTAAGATGCAAGGAATCTCCAAAAAAGTTGTAAACTTCAATTAGATGGTACCAGCCCAGGGTCCTGAGCTTTCATTGGACACTCATCTAATTTTGTTATAACAGCAGCATCCTAAATGAGCAGCTGTGGGGCATAGTCTATTCATTTAATTGTCTGCATATTCATTAAATCTTACAAATTGGATTCAGAGTTTTGTTTTTAGCAACTTACCCTTTGAAAGAGAGGCACGTTCAGCGTTCGATCACTTGCATTTTCTCTTGGGTAAACCAGTTTTCATTCAGAGCCTGCCTAAAATATGGCAATTCCTACTGGCTGGGGTAAGTTTTCCCATTCAAGTGATTCAGTAATGGGTGATAAAGCGACACAGAGCATGGAAAACCATTTGCTGTGAAGTTTCAGCAAAGAAAAACCTGTCTCTCTTTGCTTCAAGATATTATTGTTGATTTCAGGGAAGTGGAAGGATTGCAGGAGATGATGGGAGAAGGCAACAGTGAAGGTTTCATATGTTTTTAATAGTAGTCTCTTTTCCCCTCTCTCCATTTTACTAACAGACAAATGCAACATTAGCTTGTTTCCTTTTTAAAAAAAAAAATCATACTTAGATATTACCATCTTCTCTTCTGCTGTGGCTTCCCAGAAGAAGGTGGTGCTCCAAAATAATGTTCAGTGTGATTCTCTGTATTGTGATTTCATACTTGGTGTTCCAGGGTGGGTGCCTTGATGTGGCATCTTTCATTATTGTCCCTCTACATGACTGAACCAGTCATTCAGTGATTTAAGCAGAGCTCTGGCAACTCATATCATCACGTGTGAATCTTCCCTTATGAGTTGAGCGTGGCTTTCTCAAACTTCTCATGAAATGTTTATTTTCAAATATACATGCCAGTAATGAAGCAATCCTGTATTTTGCAGTAGCTGAGGACTATGTCTGGGGAGAGGCCAAACCTAGAAACTCAGGTTTTAAACTGTTAGACTGAAGTTTAGAAAATACCACTGTCCCTTCAGGAGGTCTTATTGTGTTGTACTATGTATTTTGATAATGAAGATACAATTATGACCTTAATTATAGCTTGAAATAGGATAACTTTAACTTTTGAATTAATGAGAATTTTCACCTCTGTTGGTATCTTACTGCAAGGACTCATGGTTCTTAAGAGGTTGAAAGTTTCTCTTTAATAGCTGTTTCCATTAGTTTAAAATTCTCTTCTTATCCCTGTCTGAGCAGGAAGTAGAAGATGACTGGTAAAGGCTCCTGTGTTGTCTTTCTGCATTAGGAACAAAATTTTGATGGATCAATCCATCTGAGCAACGTGGCCTAGTGAAGAGTGTCCATGCCCATGGCAGCAGTGGGGTTGGAACCAGATGATCTTTAAGGTCCCTTCCAACTCAAAGCATTCCATGATTTATCAGAAACCCACAGACTCCACACCCAGAATGGTGAAGTGATAATAAACATTGGGTGTTGAGCTAAGAATGTGAAATTATCCCCTAGTGAATGTTTCTACTAAGGTACTGTATCTTACCAACTTTGGGTTTTATGTGTGAATTTTCTCAAAGGGAAGAAGATCTCAAATACTGAGTTGACTCAAGCTGGATTCTTTAATGTTGAATCAGATCACTATTTCTTTCTTCATTAGCTTTTTATTTTTAGATGGTAAAGAAGGGCTGCCCATTTTCAGGGCTGCCCATTTTCAGGGCTGCCCATTTTCAGGGCTGCCCATTTTCAGGGCTGCCCATTTTCAGGGCTGCCCATTTTCAAGTCTGTAGTGGGACAACTCCTAACAGTGCTTGGTTTTAACAGGGTCTGCTACTCGTGATGTACTTTGTAGCATCTTCAAAGGCAACTGATAAAAAGAAGGAACCTGTTACAATAATGGAAAACAAACCTGTTCTTATCCCTTTCAGCAGTGTTGAATTGCTGCTTTGACCGGACAGGAAAATGCTTGGTAACTTGAAGGGATCAGGACCAAACACCCAATAAATATTTGTACAATGAAGCAACCTGCAGATCAGTGGGCAGGGCCCAACCCAACACCCGTACTGGTGATGCACCAGCTTGGCTTCCTATAGTTCCTCCTCTTGAAACAGGGCCTGGATGCAATGCATGACCCTGTTGTTTTTTGGCAGGGGGTCATTGATAGAGAAGTTGATACTGGAAATAATGTGGAACTACTGAAATTAGGTCAAGCTGCCGGTTTGTCTGTGAGGTGGGAGACTTCTATTTGTCCTTTAGCAAGGGATTTATAATGGGATTCTCGGTGTGTTTTGGCATATTGAAGGACAGGCAAATCCTGGGCTGCAGGGTTTGATCGAGCTGGGGCAGGACAGTGAGTTTTCGAGGCAGTGCTGGCAGAAGTGGTGAGAATTTTATGAATGCACAAGTAACCTCATGTCACCCAGGGATTATTCCTTGAATGTGTTTATGCCTTTATCAAGGATGGAATGGCTTTGTTGCCTAGCTATATAGCATTAACTTGCTCCTATCTGAGAAATAATACCCATTAGTAAGTTCTGACTTAGGTATTTATTTCCCATGCTCCTTATCTGGTGTAAGTTGATATAAATCCTTCTCCCACCAAATCAGAACATGGATGAGTTTCCTCTGGCAATAACTGATACTGCAGCTTGTCCTTTAGCTCTCAGGCCTCACGGGTTTAACATCAGTGGTTTGACCTCTTCCCGTTCAAAGGATAACATAAGCATTGCTATCTGTAGAGATGCATGATGACAGAGTAATCATACTTTGTCCTGAAGATTACCGTGCTTTTGGCAGTTACAGATAAATTCATCCTCACAAACTGAGCATAATAACATTATGTATAACTGGTGTCTGTTTAAGGGGTGGAAAAAGGCAGGGGGGAGCAGGCAATAGGAGAGATGAATGTGCCTAAGGTCAGAGCTAGTGATAGAACTTGACTCTCTCATGTATGCTAACGCCAGCACTGTGCTGTCTGCTGGACAACTGTCTTGTGTTTTGCTGGATAAGCAGATGTCCTGGGGAATTAGGGATTGCTGTCACGGGCCTGATGGCAAGAGTCCAATCTGCTCTTTGACATGGAGGCTTTGCCTCCATTATGTCTCCATATGTGTATTTTCCTGCCCAGGGATTTCATGGAAATGACTGCTAGACGTTGAGATGAGCGAAGCTCCCCGAGGCTGCTTTCTCCCGTGCATAGGTAGTGGTACACTGCCAGCCTTGCAGCCAGTCACTGATCAACTCTTCATAGAGCAATGTGGTGAAAAACACAAGGATCACAGCACTGGAAGTCTTTACCTGGCAGGACCTATATGTGCCAGTGAAATGAGAACTGAACAGAAGGACACTTACAAGATACTTTAAATGCATGTATTCCTTTCTTGTATTTAAGTTTCGCTACCATATGTGACACTTACCTCAGTAGTTTCATGTCCACTGAGAGGGTTCAGTAAGTTCAGGGAGCTGTCTGTCCCATGTCAGTTGTACACCTCAAGTAACACACATAGTCAGAAGGCGAGTAAAGTTTTCACCTGCAGTAAGCTCTGCACTTCAACAAAGAGCATTTTGAAATAGATTTGCAAGGATGCAATACAGAACTTAAAAGGCATGGTTGATTTAGTTTAAGCTGTGATAGTAAAGATGGATAAAACCAGAAATAAGCTCTCACTTTCAAGGTCGTTATTTCTCAGTGCTAGGTCATTTGATATATTTGCCAGCGTGCTGCAGGCTCGGAGAGCCGGGTAGATTCATATCCATAGTAACAGTTTTACTGTACCCCACCTGCTACTGCTGCTGATTGGTAAAGTAAAGCCTGGCTTTCCACCGCCCTCTGTGAGTAGGGGCACAGAGACACTTCATGGCAAAACTGGACTCTCTCCTTTCTGTTGAAGCATGTTGAAGTCCAAGAGTACTGTAAATTTTTACCATGCTGGTTCAAACGGGCTCTTTATCACCTGGTTTCTCTGTGGGAAATCAGAAATCCATCATAGCACCAAAGCACTTAATTTTAAGGCAGCCTGGATCTCTTAAGCAGGTGGGAGAAACTGGGATTGAATTAAAACAGTATTGTGAAAGGCGGTCATTTCACCTACTCGGTGTGTGTTTCCTGAATTTACTTGGGAGGATGTTTAGGAGAAGAGGGAAAGGACCTGATATTGTAAGTTGTTATCCTGGGAATGTAATCACTGGGGTGCTTCTTTCATCAAGGGAACTTGAGTTCATCAGGTAATTAAAATTAGTCCTCAAAGTGCAGGCCATCGTATAACTATTCCTGTCTCAGCCATGCAAGGAATCTGTCTCCTGCCTTTTGGCCAGTACCCCTTCTTCCATTTCACTTACCCTTCCTATCTGTCATGCTCTGGTGGTACTGAGATCTCACGATGTTGCTGAGAAGAGGATTCTGAAAGACACCTGGCAGGGGAAAAAAGCCTGGGGATGAGAAATAGTACGGCACTTGGTAGGATACAGAAGTAAGTAGATTATATGGTGGGTCATTTGCTGTGAAATACCTACTGCAGAATCTGTCCCCTGCTTAGGTTCCAGCTATGCCTTTACAGTGAGGCTTTCAGGGCTCTTAGCCAGCGTGTGAACCTTGTGCTGGTCCTCTGCATGCAGCTGTAGTTAATCCCCACAGTGTTTTCCAGGTGGTTGTTCTCATCAGAGATGTGGGGAGAAAGCAATGTTGTGTGAAGATCAGAGAGGGCTCTGCATTCCCACGCGTGACAGCAGCCCTGTGGTTTCCTGGCCGTGTAGGGAAGGAAGAAGGGTGATGGCTGGGAGGGGAGGGGAGGTTTAGAGGCACAGCAGCAAAGTTAAATCACTTCAGCTATGCTTAGCGCCGTAGCTAAGACTTTCAGAGATTTGAAGTTCATGTGAGCGATGTGAGAGACTCCCCTGCCAAATTATGTGCTGAAAAGCAGAGCAGGTGATGTCAGGGCTGTCTCACAGATGTCCCCTGCACAACCACCGCCACTCTTGGATTGATGGTAAGGAATGAGAGCGCCTTCGTGGCGACGAAGCAGGGGCGTGCATCTTTCATAGCACCATGAGCTGCTTACGTGGTTTATGTTTCCATGGTATATCAGGAACAAAGGAGCCCGGGTACAAAGCCTGCTTGAAAATTGATCCTCAGTGAAATGGCAATTTACAAATGTGGCGTGTTCTTCTCAAAAATAAAATGGAGCTTTACCCATATTACTATTAAAGTATAAAGCTTTAATTATGCCCTAAATCCACTCCTTTAGCTGGGGGGCTCACATGCTTAGCAGTGAGGAAGAAGGAAGAAAAAAAAAAAGGCATCTGGAGAGGCTGTGTGGTGCCGTGTTTTCCCATATGTGAAATTTTATACAGTACAAATTATTAAACACCAAACCTCCGGAGAAAGATTGTAATGAAAAATTTAGCACTCCCCCATCAGGCTGCAACTAATTTGCCTTCTGACTAGATCTGAAAGAAAAGAGGGCTGTGCTGGGGGTAATCCTTGATGAGTAGCTGGCAAGAGAAAACTATTATTATAATCTAACGCAACAGGAGCGGCAGTGTGATGTGTCTGCTGATAGCCTCACTGAGAGGCAGTTAAGGTAAAACTAAAGAAAAAAAGAAATCACAGTTTTTAGTCAAGGTCTGTGAGAGTGTGTCCTGTTCTTTGTATTTTGATTTTGGCCTCAAGCTCCCAATTTTCATCTTGCAACACTTCTTTGTAAAGAAGATGTACAGGAGAGAGCAGACCTGGAACGGATGCTATCTGGCTTGTACATTGGGTGGTTGGTCCTGTCTTGTTCATGCATGTGGGCAAATACACATCTTCTCTCTCACATGGTGTTGTGCCTTCCCTCTAACCTTCTGCTGCTTGCACATATTTCCCTGCTCAGGGGAAGTTGCCAGCAGCAGGTTGTGCTCAGGTCCTGGAAGGTTCAGCCATGCATGCTCTGGGTTTTCAGATCTGAGAGCACAGGCAGCTGCTCCAGAACCCGTATTGCACCAAACTCTGGCACAGCTGCGCTGTGGGATCCCCCTGTGTTGACCCCCTGCACCTTGAGTACAGCACCGTGGGAGATGGGGCAGTTTCTGGCTGCATTTTATGTATTTGCACAGGCAGGGTGCTCTTCTGAAATACACCATCAAGCTGTGACTGAGAGGCATGTCACATCCATGCCACTGCTTGTCCTGACTACGATGCCAGAGCTCCACTCCATAGTGGCAGGGACAGTTCCCCAGGACATTGTGTTGGGGTTTATAGAAATAGCAGCATATGGTGGAATATACTTCTGCCTGATTTACATTTTTGTTTGTGCATGAACATTAGTTGGTGTTTTCCTTATGAAGAGCTTCATTTCCCCCCCTTTTTTTCCTTCCTTTCTTTAAGTGTGTCCCTGAAGAATTTGGCAGGCATGTAGCAGCTTGAGAGGTCAAGCAAAAGGATGCTAAAGCTAGTCTGATGTGACTGGAGGCACCCACTGTGTGATTCTCTGTGATTAAGCGTTGTTACATTGTGCTAGGTGCTTATTAGAATTAAATTCTCCTTTGCTGGAGCAGCCTGCATCATGGCGATTGTCACTGTGGGGGAACTGATGCTGTTGCAGCAATGGGCTGGGTACTCTGAGGGCATCCACCTTTTTCTGGCCTCTTTTCTCTGTGTTTCTTACTAACAAAAGGCCCATGTGCAGTTTATAATGTCTTATCATGGCTGGAAAATTATTTTAACAACAGAAGTAACATTGTCACGTGCAGGGTGCCCACTGGCTCAGAACACCCCTGAATCCCCAGTTTCCTGGAGGAAGAACATCCCCCATCATCTGTAAGTTCATATTTGTCCCTAAAAGCCAGGGATAGGTTTTGCTTGGATGCTTCAGGCAGGAATGGCTGTAGGCACAAAATCCCCTCTCCCCATTGAGTCAATCTAAAAATCCAGATTTTACAGTTTAAGTCCAGGAAAACTCAGCACCAGCAGATTGCTCTTGGCCCCTGCCTGGCAGGGTGTTGATTAATAATTTGAACCTGCAAATCCTGTTTCAACTTCTGTGAAATCTAAATTGTCCATCTGAGGCTTGCTTCTTTCAAAACAATTCTACTGTGATTTTCACTGCTAGCATAATTCTTTGTAAAATAGATAACCCTGTCAGTGGCAAAGCTGTGCTGCACACCTGGAAGGCAGCACAGCTGCCCGAGTGCTGGAGTACAAATGTGGAGAGCAGGCGATAACCGGAGATGATCAGAATTTAAACTGAGTTCAGTTCAGATATATCCAGCTATATTCAGCTTCCTTCGTGCTGTACCGTGCGTGTTTGCCTGTTTCAGGAGATTTTTTTTTTGCTTTTTAAGGCTGAAATTTTGAGGGTACGTGAGAGATTGGAAACTCGATGCCTTTAGGAGTTTAAGGTACCTGAAGCACTTCAGAAAATCTCAGCTTTAGGACTCACCAGAAGATAATGGTGCAGCCGATGGAAGCAAGTCACTGTTTGATCCTGCCCCAGCCGCTGTGGGCTGGAGGAGCTGGGCTTTGGGGATAAAACACCAGAGGTTTCTGCAGGATGAGTTATGGGCTCTGCACAGGCAGGCTTCGAGGTGGGAGCATGCCAGTCCTGCTAGGTGGATGGTTTTTAGGAAGGACCATACCAAATGCTGACAAACATGGTGTAGCTTGTGAACTTCCTTTGTTATGAGATGCTTTTACGCTTTACGTTTAGCTATTCCATTTCCATTTTGACTGCTTTGTTATGGTTTCAGGAAAAGGTTATCATTTTACTCGTGCATCTGAGCAAATCCATGGTAATTCTGTTAATGAAAGGGAAAAAAGGGTTTAGAAACCATGACAAACCGAATCACCTCTGGTGTTTGTGAAAAGGACCTTATTTGCCCAGTAATGCAATACTGCTCTCTAGCATCTCAGTAATAAGAGTCCAGCTCATAATGGCAGCACGTTACAAGAAAGGCTGTACAATTTAAACATGTTGTAAATCCAACTAATAAGTATAAATTGATTTTAAGGGGAAAAATATGCACAAAACTAGTCTTTTACCATATGTTTCAACTCTACCAGAAACCTTACTACTTGAATGGTATTTCAGTGTGCTTTACCTATTGTGTTGCAAACTTTTTCAGACTCTTGTCAGCTGTACTAAAGCTTTTAAAATACAGATGGTGGTAAAATCCCCAGTGGAAAACAGACTTCTATTTCAAACTTCAGTTCTGGTTTTTTCTCTCCTAGTTCATAGCAGATTTTGACAGATCAGAAGAAATATTCACAGCTTGATGCAGCTGGATTCTTCTTTGGCATGAGCAGAAACATCTGGCTCCAAAACAGTGCATTTTACCAAAGGGCCGAAATACATGCACATGCATCTGTTGTGCTAATATATTTCCCTGTGAACTCAGATGTTAATTGTTTTGTTTTGCCGAGGCAACAGTGTTGGTTTGGTGAATAAGATTGCTTCCTTTAGCCCTCTCTTAATGGCTTCCTTCAGCAGTAATACTGTTTTAAATAGGAAACTGTCAGGTACATTGTGAATAGCAGTAAGGTAAAGTGTTTTGAGCAAGGATATTTATAGTGCAGTGGTATCTAGACATGTACTGTTATATGGAATTTGCATATCGGCTGAGACAACTATTAGCACAAAAGCTCCACATGAGACCGGTTTTACATCTCTAGGAGACATGTTCAATTTTTGCATCATATTTTAGAGGCTTTTGCCATTCCCACGTGCTACTTCTAATGTCCTCTTGCTGCTCATCCACTGGAAGCAACGAGGGAACATTAAAGATCTGAATAATTAGTTGGTTATCTAGCTCTAGCCTAGTTCTGCCTTGGTGAATTGTGTTACTCTGGGCTTTGTTCCTTCTCCCACGCTCGCTTTTACAGAAAGAGCTACAGTTCAGAGAAGTCCTTTTGTTGACTTTTGGGCTCTGCGTTGAGCTTTCTGTTTTGTTCCCCCTGGTTTACAGCAGTTCTGGGCCCTACTGCTGCTTGGAAAGAGCCTGTGGTGTGACGGACTATGGTCGTTTCCCAAATCTCTGTCCCAGGTACTTCGAACCTACTGCTTTCAGGCAGCTCTCGGACACAGGTCTTTCTGCCCCATGTATCAAGAGCAGTCCTGAATCCCATTGCTTCTTCCCAGTAGTGAAGGCACGGTCTCTTTCCGCTCTTCCACAAAACCTTCTTATCTAATGGTTTCATATTTTCCTGGTGTATCTCGTACCCCTTTTCACTGGAATATTTCCTGTGAAGGGGTGGGGTTTCCAGGCTGTGTCCAGATAAACAACAATCCTTTTTTTCTTTTTGTGTTTCATCAGCAAACTCTACATTTAACATTATACTTTCATTCTAAAAAATACACATTGTACAGGGAGAATATTCTCGTGGTTAAGCAGCAAGATGGTTGCTATCAAAAGCTGCAGTACTTTTAGCCATCTAGTTTCCTCTATGGTTGTACTCCTAGCCTTCTCCCAGGTCCATTGCTTGGCGCTCCCAAAGTCATCTGATGTTTTCGTTCCTTCTGAGAAACTGGGACGATAATTCTGCCCTTTGTGAGCCCTTGCTGTTTAAACTAGATGGGTATTTGCAGAGGATTCGGAGATGCTCTCAGGAAATAGTTTTAGTATCATTAATAAATATATCTTGCTATTACTGCATTATCCTCTAAGGTGCTGTTTGTGTAACTCCCGACTTTCCCACTGAACAACTAGAGAAAACAGATGCTTATTTCTGTTTAAAATACCTTTCTGCACCAAATGTGACAAGGAAGATAAGTGTTTCCTGCAGCTAAGACCATTCTTAAGGGAAGGACTGCAGCAGTCTTGTCTTAGCTGGGCTGTTACTTCAATTTTGCTTTAAAAGCCGTTTGTTCCAGTTCAAGTTAGATTCATTTGTAACTTAATCTGAACAAAACTAAGGTGTGGCTCAAAGCTCAATAGCACGCTCTACACCATTTACAGCAGTTCCAACCAGCTTCCAATCAGGCTTTTAGTTAAACTAGTGTTTATTTGGGTGCCTGACAAGCCTCCATGCCTTCATGCAGGTGGGATGCCTTAAGCAGGTTTCCCCTCCTCTAAGGTCATCCCCAAGCACAACACGACTCCTTCCTGAAAGGCACCAGTACCATTTTGCTCTCCAGAATCAGGAGAGGATGTCTCACCTCACAGGGAGCAGTTCAGACCAGCTGGATACACCATCCACTGGAGGTTATCTGCCTCATGGTTCCCCTGGAGTTGGTCCTTTCAGCCGTATTGGGATGCAGGTTACCCATTTGGAAAATCCAGCTGCAGGGAGAGGATTACCCTTCAGCAGGACACACTAGTGTGTGTGGGGGGCTTTCCTTCTTTTTTTGTCTGTAACCATCACAAGAAGAATAACCTGAGCCAAACAGTTTGAGGTTGGATTTTGGAAGCATACAAGTCATTAAGAGCACTCTGAACAAGGACACTTGAGTTAGCTTTGCTGTCATGACAGAAAACACAGTATGAAATCCAGATCCTGTTTTTTGCTCTAAGCTACAGTGTTCCAGCCAGTCCTTTTGTGTCTGAGAAATTAAAAAAGCTACAGTTGTAGGGGAAACAGAGTTAGTGCCAAGGTATCTCTGTGCTTCATATCATGAGAGAGGCCAACAAGAAGCATTTTCCTCCACCGTAAATTGCTGCAGACTCTGGTATGTAGGAACAAGGTAGGGCAGGCTCCCAGTTCATCTTCACTGAGCTTTCTGTGCTTTCTTTGCTTCCTTGGATCTCTGGGTATACACACTGTGTCCCTTGATGATAGCAAGTGTCAACCAGCTATTTTACAGAGCTCGGGGCTTAGCCTAGCAGCAGTGATGCCTTCTGAAGAGCTGCTTCCTGAAGAGCTGATTCCAATTCCTCAGCTGCAAATGTTAATCTCAAAGTTCAGTGATCATTAGCTAAAATAATTGTCACCCATTTTTAGTTGTTCAGGTCTGAAAATTACCAAAGGGCTTCACCTTTGTTGTTTTGGCTGTAATTATTCTTAGATTTTTTTTGTTTTCTTCAGGATGTCGAACAGCAAACAGGATGTCCCCTGGGCATTTAGAGGAAATTGCTTCTGTGCTTCTTTGTGGAGCTGGCTGTGCTTGCTCTGGGAGTTATAACACTGTTTTTTCAAATCAGAAAACTTGCACTGGTGGTATAGGATCTCATGGCCTTGCTGAAAGTTTCCTTGACAACATTAATGTCTTGACCTATCACAACCAGACAACAATGATGTTTCAGATTACCTCTGCCTCAACTGCAGAGTCAGGGACCTGCTTTCCAGGCCTGGAAAAGTGTAGGGTTTGCTCTGTTTTTTCTGGAGTGGCTTGGTTCATCTGCTAGTGTTGGGAGCCTGGAGAAAATGGCTCAGATTCTTGTTGGGACTTACTGAAGCAGCTGTAGTTAGCTTTCTGTTGCCAGTGGGTGATGAGAGACAGTTGGCTGGGGGTCAAATGCCTCAGCCAGGGAAAGGACAGGTCCCAGGAAGTCTGGACAGAGTGCAAGCTGGGGCTTGGAAGACTTAGAACTGGCAATAAAAGCAAAGCAGAGATCTGACTATATCAAGGTAGAAGCTGGAATAAAAATCCACATGGTGATGTTCGTGTGGGGGTTACCTCTGCTTTGCTAAATTCACATCGTACTCATGGCTCGTGCCAGCCATCCATTGGTTCCCTCTGCACTGAAGTGGTGGTTCTCTTGCCTTTTGTGCCAGCTTTTCTCCCCCCCGCACCACTGTTGCTGTGACGCAGCCTTGCTTCCAGGTTTTATGGGGTCTTCGGAAGTAACTGGGGGGGACGTCATGAAGCTCAGTGCAGGGATGTGATTGCAGGCTGGTTTGTGGAGTGGCTGATATTAGCCCTGATCCGGTGTATGTGAAAGCCTGTCTGCTATCTTCTGTGACTTAAATTGTGCCACTGGAGCTTAGCCTGACACCAGCACTGAGCAAAAAACCTGGTTGCTCTCTGGTTTGCTACATGACAGTCCTCTCTTGAGATGAGCTGAGGCCAGGGTGTGACCATGCTGCCCAGGGAAGGGTACAGGCTCATGGCTGTGGCTGTGCTCAGCGCTGTGATCTTTGACAGCAGTTTCTGTCAAATCCATCATTCCCTTTGTGTTTATTGATTTACTTTGTTTCTTTTCTTTTTTCACTTTAGTTTATTAATTGCATGTGTGGCTTTATCTGGAAAAAATTGCCTGCAGTTTATGCATGCCTACAGTAGCATATGTTTTATATATTGGCTTTATGGGGATGGTATTGATTCCTGAATTAATTTGAACAGCAAATTGTTGTTGTATCTGCACACAGTATGTCTCTTCTTTTTTTAACGTGTATTATATGGCACACATGTGTGGTGGTGCTTTAGTTGTGTTATTGTCATGCCTCAGAGTCCTAGCAACAAGTTCAGACCCGTACTGTACTAAGCCTGGGGTTTTCACATGGAATGGCTGAAGGGTTTGGGTGAAGAATGAATGTTGAGTGAGAACGTGGATGCTTTTGTCCCTGCCTTCAGCTACAGACAGGAACCCACAGGGTTTGTGGGCTCCCATGACAAAGTCCTCCTTCACTGTCAGTCAGTAGTGGGATGGTAACTTTTGTTCCCAGCTCTCAGGAGAGATCTGCTGTGCATCACACCTGGGTAGTTGCTGGCAGGGTTTGCTTTTTCTAATGGCAGTTTGATTGATCTCGGTGGTTTGTGCAGGAAGGACTTGGAGCAGTTCAGGATAACTGTCCAAGTTTGTTCCACAGGGTAGACTGTAGCTGCCAAGGGTTGTCAGTTCAGAAGAGCTTTGCCATGCTGTGTTACTGGGGGAGCTGTAGACCGAACCAGCCTTCCAAAATTATTCATGTCAATGCTGTGTATAGGAGAAAGTGACCTTTCTTCTCTTGCTCAGGGATTGGATTGGTTCCCTCTTGTTGAAGCAACATGCTGGAACGTGGTACAAAGGTGCTTGTCTGCTGTGACCCCCCAGCTTTTCCCGAGCGAGCGGCTCTGGTAGCATCATCTCAGTTCTATAGGAGGTGCAGGCGGCTGCCTTTGTTCCTCACATAGTGCAGCTCTGCTTTGGGTGTGTTGTTCCTGATGATTATTTATGGGCACTATTTTTTGAGAACTTACCTGATATGTTGCTTAAAATATGTGCTAATTTTTATCAGAATACTCTTGCAGTATGAGCACTTCAAGCATCCTAAATATATCACGCTCATCCAGCTCTTTCAACCCAACCTATCAAAGAAACGAAGCCAGGCTTATTCAAGAAGATTAATTTTCCAGAAAACCTTGGTGACTGAAATAGTTAAATTCAGTTGATCCAGTATTGGGTTTTTTCCTTCTGTCAAGCCTGGTATCATGGCAGTGTGCCTGTGGCTGCCCAGCCAGTCCTGGTTGCTCCTTTGAAATATTTCTCCAATACTTGTCTTTTTTTCAGTTTTCTCAGTGGCTGTTCCAAGATCTATGAAAACATCTGATCTCCTATTCTAGGGCTTGTGCAACAGGTCTGGACTTTGTTCTTAGCAAATGTTGTCTAATATCTTCCTTTTGTTATCAGAAGTCTGAGAAATGAGTCTGTTTTCTTCCCAAGGACACAGCAGAACTGCACTGAATGTTTTGCATATCTGGCATCGTTAGTAAGGTGTTTACCTTGCTTTTGGGGATCTTTTACTAAAATCACCTTTGAAGGTCATTGTCATCTTTTGTCTTCAAATCAAAACCATTGCTTAGGTAGGTAGTATTACTAGAAGAAAAACACCGTAGTATGCAGAGGTTTTTCTTGGTTGGATTTCCTGATATATTTTGAAACATCTCCCGCAGCTTTGGACAATTTAATATGTATATTAAATCTACTTTTGCTTTGAACATCACAGCTGTTGATATTAGCCTTTAATAGATGGTATCTGTATGCATAGATGGCAGCAATGTTAAAGCTGTCAATTCTGATTGCCTCCTACGTGGTGTTTAAAAGCATTGTGTAAAGTCAGCCTAATTCAGTCGGTTGGCTCCAGCTGAACACAGCACTCTCCTTGCTAAGTGGATGCTCAGTCAATCATACCTCTGTCCTGCTTGGAGTTACTTCCCTTACAGTGATCCTTTCGATACGGTCAGCTGCACTGGTGTTGGTAACACTTGATGCATCTGTTGTAAGAGTTCTGAGCGGATCTTTGGCGTATCAGTTTCTTTTCTGTCACCACAAAAATGTGCAAAATCAACTTCTCATTTGATGCATATTGGATGGAATTTTATAGCTGAGGTTCACAGGTCTGAGCCACCTTACTGTGAAACTTGAAGCTACAAATCTTATTTAGTAACTTTCTTGGAGGCTTTTAGCACTCTCACAGAGTATTTATTGGATGCTATTCCTCTAGGCCTGGCACTAAATTAAAGTGTAGTTAGCGCATCTGATTCTGGCTGAGCGTTACAGCTGGTGCAGTAACTATTAGGTGCTGCCTTTTCATTGATGTGATTATGCCTGCCCCTTGTCCAACTATGGTTTTGTTGTCACCTCCCAGCTTTATGTTGCTGCTTCTTTTCAGCCACTGAGTAGTGTACGTACTTTTTTGGTGCCTCCAGCAGCCTTAATTTATTTATGGACACAGACTAAGGTGCCCCAATAAGTTTATTTGATTTCTCAGGGTTTTCTTAACTGTGGGAGTGCAGGGAGTCCTGATATGCTTATAGTTTGCCTTCCCAACAGGACCTGCCAAGTCATCGCTGGTGGCGGGCACTGCTTTGTTACGTGTCGTGCTGGTTTTGTGCTGCAGTCCATGAACTGCAAAATTGCATGTTACCCCTTTATCGCCTTGCCTGTCTCTGCAGACAGCCCCGAGGCTGTAGGTGCTGCTGCGTACCCCGCTGTGGAAGGCGGGTTTTTGCTAAATTGGTTAGGTATGCTATCTACCCTTCACCAGTCAAAGTCTCACTCCTGCACACACGCTAGCTAGCTGTAACCTAAGCAGGTCTACACTGACACAGTTTATCATTGACGTATGTCAAACCCAGATTTTCCCAGCTGTCTCCTACCATCTGCCAAGTACGGCTGGGGGCATGCAGAGTGCAGTTTGCTATGCAGGCCTGATGGCAGCTGTAAAATCGAGCGGTTTTGCCTGCTTAAGCACCAGCTCTTTTCCAAAATAAGCATTAGCTCTCGTATCGCAGTGAGCCTCCGGATCCTGAGAGCGCAGGCCGTCGCGGGGAAGCGGTGCTGGCTCTGCTCCGCAGCCGAGGCCAGCTGCCAGCGGAGAAGCTGCGCAACATCTTTGCCGCAGTTCCAGTGCATGGCTTGAGCTGCAGAAAACGCAACACCGCTGCTCCTTACAGCCTCCCTGTGCTGGGCACCAGTGAAAATGGCTTTTCCAGTCCCCAAGGACACCGGCCCTCTCTTTTGGCGACACCTCTCAAAAATCCTGAGATGCAGTGTTGTTTCTCTCTAGTTAGGTATGGCACCAGCCCTGGAGAAGTGTCTCTTGGAGAGCTGAAGAGAGCTAGTTGCAGGATGTTACCCTGGCTAATCAAAGCACCATATGGCAATTCCTCCAAACCCTACAACGACAATTGGCTGCACCATGTGAGCTTGGTTTTCATTTGCTTATACAAAGGGAAGGTGACCCTTATGTCTAGTTGCAAGCATTAAGATACAGAGTTAGCTTAGTAAGGAGTAGTTAATGTTGCTCAGGTAGCTGAGAAACTAAGAAGAGCTTTTGATTTTTCACTAATAATACATTTTATTACAGTAAGTTGTACTTGCCTTCCTGCAGCAGCTGACTCTGACAGCCTCTAAGCACAGAAATCCTTTGCTATCATTAATTCAACCTCTCTGCATCCCAGAGTGAGGTAGAAATTGACCACTGTTAATGGTAGCAGACTGCTCAACTGCAGTACAGGTTATTTAAGCAACTTATCCAGAGGAAACAGGTAAACCAGGATTGGAAACCAGAAGTCTGCATGCTAGATAAACACATCAACACTAACCTTCTAAACATCCTGTAACTCTCTGAATGAATGCCAATAAATTTCCTTCGGTGTCCTAACACTGCTGCTGTTTTCTTCTTCTCTGCAGTAAGTAAAAATGGACATGTTGTATTTAAAATGAGTTATGGCTAAGACAGCTGATCAGTACATCCACAGCAGCACCACCCAATTAGAAAAACTGCTCTAATCTAACCTGATGCTACTGTCATTTTTTAAAATGAGTCCTACTTCCATCATAAAATCCTCAGACCATAGCATTGCTTTCTACGCCATATGTCCTTATTTAGAGGGGAAAAAAAATGATTGCACCCTTAATTCAAAGGGAACGTTTCCCTCTGAGCCAGAACTCAATAAAATGTATCAAAAAAATTGTGGAAAAGGGCAAGCAAAGAAAATCAAATTGCGGCGTGTGAAACGATTTAAGGAGGGACCTGGGGAATACATAATCTCCAAACTGCCAAGTTAGAGCAAGTATAAAATATACAAACAAGCCTGATATTTTTCCCAGTTGATCTCATTATGAGCTATGCTTGGGATAGATAAATTTTGTTAGAATGCATTAAGGCTGGATTTTCAAGGAAACAAGTCAGAAGTAATGTGTTTAGCTGATTCCACCTTGTTTTGATACATGGGTCTTTTCAGGTTTAAAGAAGTACATTTTTAAAGCCAAATGGTTTATTTTGTTTCAAGCATTAAAACCAGAGGCAACTGGGTGACTTCCACACCCCTCACCCCCCTGCTTCCACCTCCCCTTTTTGGAAAACAGACATTTATAATTTCAGCGTGCTCTTTAATCATTGGGGTAGGGCTTTGTGCAGTATGTTTCACTGCCACTTATTGTTGCCTGCTTAAAATACTCTGAACTAGCCTTGAGTGCAATCCCTTAACAGACTGTTTCGTCCACAAATAGTACTTTTTCCAAGTCTCCAATATATTTTAATTAAATTGTCCATTTGTATTTATTAAGGCAGTTTACTGTCTCTTGCTGCAGTAAGCTGCTACTGCTGATAGTCTACCAAGAGAAACACGAGCTTATCTGGGAGATGATAACAAAATGCAAGCATATGTTAGCAAAAAAAGTCTTCCCAAAATACTGTTTAAGCATAATTTTCATGTGTGTTGGGAAGGGGACAGGCCATACAATTAGGTTTGATAAGTTTTTGGAACAGTTGCTCCCGACAATTCTTTTAGCTGTGGGGAATCATAATCTTTGTTTGTATGAAGAGTCATCTGCAGAAAATTATTCTTCCTTAGATTGATCCTATAGAAACAGTTGGAAAAGGGTCCTTTGGCAGAGCAGATGATAAAGTCATTACACACTGATGAGATGTAAAGTGGTGTTCAGCAGTATTAGTTTAGATAGATGAGCATGATAAGGTGGATTCATCCATCACCCATCACCTATCTCTGGTGACCTGAAAGCTTGGACCTGAACTCAGGGGCTTGGATGCCTCTCAGCTGTACCTGCTTATCTCCAAGTAGCTTCTGCCAACATAGATTTGCCGTGAAGCCAGGAAAATCCTAAATCTGAAGGTTGTGTTTTGGTCCTTACTCTTAAGACAAATGAAAATAGATCTTCAAGGAATTAAATTTCTTGAGAAGTTAACAAGTTGCTGACAGAAGGCAAATTGGCTTAGGGCTGCGTGGAGCTCTTTGCCCCTTCTGATATGGAGAGCTTTGTTTTTGTAGGAACATTCCCTGTTCCCAACCGTAGCATGGGGCAGGTGAGTGCCACTCCTGCTGGTGCCTGTCCACTGGTGGAGGTGAGAGGATTAGCAGATTAATAGACCCATCTGTGCCAGCAGAACAGGCATCTCCGAGCTGAATATTTTAATTATGTCTCTCCCTGAGGGCTGTGCTTTCTGTCTTGCCTTGAAAGCAGCACAGAGAGAGGTTGTTGGGAATTTCTTTTCCCACCGTGTGTGTCTGCAAGACCTGTTTTGTAAAAATCAGACACGAACCCAAGCAACGGCAAGAGGTTGAGAATCAGACTGCTGTGACTTTAAGAGCGAGAAAAAAAACTGTTAAGGAAGGAAAATAAAAATCCCACAGCCTGTTGTAGCAGCTGTAGCTTCAGATCGTGTGGAAAATGAAGGCAGATGATTCAATTTGGCCTGTGCCCCGAGTACATTTCCAAATGCTTCTGTGTGTGCGCAAGATAATGAACAAATATATTGAGATGGCACAAGATCAGTCCGAGTTTGCCGCTGCGCAAGCCGTGGAGCTCCCAGTAGGAGCACACTAGCTGTGCTGGGTTAATGGGGGTGAGGGTCGGGAAGCCCAGCACCTTTCAGAACAACTTAAGAAAAGAATTTGTCTCCTTTTGCCCCAGGCTCCCCGTGGCACTCAAACAGAGCTTGTGATAAATCGAAGTGTATTTATTAATAATGAGCAGGGGCAGCGTGCCTGTGATTTGAAAATAGGTGTGCCAAATAAAAATGTGCTTTCCTCTGACATCGGAAAAGCTTAAGTAAATGGAGAGCAGGCTGATCTATTATGATTAAAAAGCAGGGGCTGAGAGCCAGCGTAGTGGTAATGAAAAAGCCCTTTTAGGGAAGCAAGACCCATTCGGCTCATTCATGTATTCCTCCATCCTCGCCCCATAAAAGAAGACATAGGGAGGTGGAAGTTGGATGGAAGAGACGAAAAGGCAGCTTCAGTCCAGGATAGCAGAACTGGACTTTAATGAGAGCTGGAGTTATTACTGGCATGAGTTATGATATTTAATCATGCAACATGATGTCCAACAGCGCAAGGTTCATAATTCTTGGCTCCGAACAGGCTTGGGACTGTCCGCAAGCACCTGCAGTGTGCAGATTGATCATGGCCTCACAAGCCCTCTGTACCTTGCCCCCAGTTGATCCTTGCCAAGCCAACCCGGTCTACAGCTCTGGCCTGCTCCAGTGGAGCTGGAAATGGCATCTTTCATGTTCTCAAACAGAAATCTGTAGTTTCTGGTAAAAACTGAACCGTAGCTATTGTGGAGAGCTGGCATTGCCTACTGCCAGCTTTTCTCTGCGGTGTGCAGTGGTGTCAGGTGTGTGATTTATCTTGTGAGGCTGTGTTTGTCTGGGTTTTAAGTGGCCTTGGTTTTAATTAATGTTTTTGGAGAATCCTTTTAACTTCAGTGATGAAATAGGCTCCACTTGAGTAAAACTTGGGTGCATATTTAAATGCTTTGGTAAATACATACTGACATGAATGTCTTGATGACTTAGGATTTGGATGAGGACAGGATTTGGCCTTTGGAAGATATAAATTACCAAATATCATCAGTTTTCTCCTTGTGCCTTTTTATTTTGCTCCAGCTTAACTGTCCTGAAGTGAGAGTAGTCATCCCACATTTAAGAAAAGATTCCCTCCCACCCCCTGAACCTTGGAGATGAGGCAGAGGAGTCCTTTTCCAAGGCTCTTGCTTGCCAAGCTTTGTGTGTTGTGGTTCCTTTGAGACTTCTTTTCAGATTTCTCCTAGAATATTTTGAGCAGACCTAAAGGCAATGGGATCAAACACACTAGAGTTTGGCCCACGTATGCTTCCTCCTACTGTTTCCTGAGCTTATGTTTTGGCTTTGTTACGCTGAGGGGAAAGTGCTGTCTGGCAGGGCCCGGAGAGGGGTCTTGGCTGCCTCAGAGCAAAAAGTACCAGTGGGCTGGTGTATCCTCTCAGATAGGCAAATCAGGGTGAAGGGGGTGCCTTCCGAAATGCTGCTTGTTAGTGCTGTTACTGCTTTTTTGTAGCAGTAGCGGGGCAGCTTTATCCAAGTGCAAAGGCAGCTTCTCTCAGAAGGCCCGCCCCTTCTCAGGCCTATTGGGTTATTTGGCTCCTCCAACCTCAGGTATTTATTAATGGTGACTAGTGTTGCTCTAATGTCTGTGTGTCTGGCAGCGTGTTGTATGTGAGGATGTAGTGTGTTTTTATGTATAAATTCCGAGAGTTGCTTGTTTGACTCTGTGTGGTGCAAGGCAGCCATGATGATGCCCATGGGCTGGGGTTGGAGCCCACCTCGCTGCTGGGCCACAAAGCCTCTGCAGACTTTCAAATGTGATATCCTGTTCAAAGGGAGAGAGACATTAGGTTTTAAAATAAAGCTCAGTGGGAGAAAACAAGGTCAGGAGGAATTTCTGCAACTCTAGATAAAGTCACTAGAAATCAAACAGCCAAGCCAGAAGCAACTTTGGGAAAGAAGCTTTTGACCAGTTTTCTAATACCCAGGTCTACAGAGAGTGCCCGTGAAACCAATGCATCCATTTAGCAGAACAACTTGTCCTCCTAGTTGGGTCCTGCATGTGGCTCATTAGGGTAATTACTGATGAATTAAGGCAGCTTGGCTCAGCACTCCGGCCGCGGGTGTGCGGGCTCCCCTGCTGGCAGGCAGCAGGTGTAAATGAACAAGATCTGTCAAAAAGTCTGATGACCCTCTTAATTCACAGCAGCAAACTGGGGACAGAGGTAGTGCAGCAAGTTTAATAATTGATATTTACTTGGAAAGGTTAATGGCGGCAGTGATGCTTCTAATTTGCTTGCCCGTGCAAGACCTTGTCAGGTCAAATTGTCTCAATTTGTTACCGTGGGTGTAGGTGTATTTTTCCTTTAATGAAATTTGGAGAAAAGAAGCAGGTGGTGTTGGGAGCTGACTGTAACTCAAGAAAGACAGCAAAAGGTCGGAGTCTGGTAACAGGTTGGGTGAGCCTGTGCTAACTTTAAACAGCTGGCAGTTTAGTCCTTTTGAATAATTCTGGTGAACATTTGTGTGATTGGGAAGGTGAAAGGATTTGGAATGGTGTAATTTATTTTCCCCTTAATTTTCAGCTGTCTAGGAGTTGTTTAGGTCAAAAGTGTAATAATTTTGATGGGCTTTGATGTGTTCCTAGGTGAGAGCAGTTAAGGTTATGGATCAGAAATCAGAAAGCCGCAGAATTCAGTGGGTGTTTCTATACTGTATTTACAGAAATTGTAATTCTGTCCTGTAATAGTTAAATGGTTCCTATTTCAGGGAGAAACAAAGCACCTGCTGTGTCTGGAAGCTTTGAAATTGTCAGGTCAGATACTTTATATCCAAGAGCTTAAGAAGGGCTGGATAATGAGTGGAAACCAGTTGAGGGATTTTTTTTGCTTAAGTGTAGGAAGATACAGCTGATGGAAGAAAGCTGGTGTGCCAGTGTTTTTGAAAGGCTGTAATTATTGAGCCACTACCATTTCTCCTATTGGCTTGGCATCAATCCTAGGTAAGATAGTGGGATGGTTGGAATCATAATTGGCTAATAAAGACCTAAAAAAGAATAAAATAATCTTTTTATGCACTTAGAAGAAAATCTTACCAAATTTACTTAATTACACCTGGGATTAACAATTTTCTGGATAATGGCCACAGTCTTGATGTAGTAGTATAGGGAGATTTCTGTGCTTGATGCTGTTGGCCTTCTTATGAAGGCAACAGACTGTGTGGATTCAATATGATGAATTTCAAGTGGATTATTTCCTTCTTCTATAGTGGATTTCCTTCTTCTATAAGTGGATTATTTCCTTCTTCTATACCTGTTGCTGGTAGTTGTGAATGTAGGCTCACTGTTGTTTGGAACAGCTTCTAGCAGATTGCAGCAGGGATTACCTCTCATTGCTGTGGTGTTTTGATGAAAAATTGGTCCTGATAAAAGTTTGCAGATGGGCAACATTCTAGAAAGATGTTTACAGTGGATGAGACAGGAATGCTGAGAGCGGTGGTTGTGTGATGAGATAGTCATGGACAAATTTGTGTTTCTAACACTTAGACTGTGTTTCTAACACTTAGACGTGGCTGAATCTAGAAGTCTTATACCATGGAAGAAATTCTATTGATGAGCTGTAAGGTGGCAGAAAGATGTGCAGAGTAATGACTTTAAGGAGAAATGCACTGTTGCTTTACCCTGAACATAATGATAGTTGTGTGTATTCTCCTATACAAGCGTACACAGGGCTAGATATTCCGGACTGGATGAGTACAGGAGCTCATTCTACATGTAGCATTTTGAATATTGTATTAAAATAATACACTGTGGGGCACTTAGCTGGCAGCCATATCAAACGTCGAGGGAAGCGCGGTGATCCGTGTGCCCCTTGAACTGAGGGTGCAGTGCCCACGTCGCGTCAGCACGCTCACCGAGCAGGGCTCTTTGAACGTGCTGGGGTTACATCAGAGCACCATGAGCAAAGCTGGCTAGCTACTGGGACTGCAATGAAATAGGACAGAAAGAAACAAGGGGATTTTATTGCCATTAAAAGTACCGATTTGTACAAGCCGACATTTTAAATAGTGTAATTTAAATGGAACCAAACTGATATGAATAGAACCTATTAATAAATTAAACAGTTCTTTCCACCCAATATTTCACAAGGGAATTAGCAGAATAATTTGTTAGTAAATGAGCCCAGGAATGAAGCTGTGAATGACATATCTGTCCTATCCTTCTCCTCCCCCTGTAACGCTCTTCTCAGATGTAAGCAGAAAGTTGCTGTGATTTCAGATATTGGCACCTCTCATGCACAAACACGAGCACAACTTCAGGTGAAAGGAGGATTTAGTGGTTAGACAACCAACCTTGGCTGTAAGAGTTAATCATGCTTTACTTCCAAATTTGTTCAAGTTGTTTCAGGCTAGTATCACTGTATTTAGGCATCTGGCCATCATGCCCATACTGACCTCTCAGTCACTGTGGGTGTCCCTAAGGGACGTCTCTGGACTGGGAAACAGAGACCTGGCAGCTGGGTCAGCAGTGGCTGGGTAGCAAGCAGCAGTACTGAAACACGGGTGTCACAGTTGAGGTTTGATGACAGATAAGAGCGAAAGGGGTTTCTGTCCACTTCCCTCTCCTCTCAGGCCCTAGGACTTTGGCACAGCCTGACCTGCTTTCAGGACTGTTAAAAGCATCCCTTCCCTTGCGTGCTAGCAAAAGGGAACATGGACATGTGTGGTCAAGCACAACTTGAGAGAAGCCCCATGCATTCGAAAGCATCCTCTCCACGGTTCCGTGGGCGAAGGAGTGAAATGCTGAATAAACTGCTGTCCGCAACCTCGGGAACAGGTGGCAGAGCAGTGCTTGAAAATCTCCTTTTTCCCCCCTCCTTCTTCTCCCTCTAGATGAAGGTCCCTACAAGCAGAAGTGGCAGAAATAGCGAGGAAGACAGCATCAGGGAGGCCACAAGCTCTCAGCGGAGCAGCTCAAGGGACCGTCTCAGTGATGTAAGTACCATTCAGGAGAAAGCATCGCTTCATTGCAGCAATTCCCGCTGCTGACATGGCTTTTCATAAATCTTGCTGAACAAATGTTGGCATCCAGAGGTCACTGTGTAATAACTTTTTTTTATGTCATGATTGAGTGTTATGGCATAAGTGGTTGAGCTGCCTTGCAAACACTATAATCATGGTGCAAATAATATGATAAGCGAAAGATCAGAGATGGGAAAACAAAATGGAATTGTTATTCCTGAGGGAAAAATGGCTTGATGTTTTGTTTTGTTTTCTCAAAGAAGTTGTGTTAAAAAGCTTTTTACAGTATCTTTGGGTTTAGCTACTGCACATGATTGTGTAGTTTGGGAGTGAAGTCAGTTCATCTACTTTTATGCTTCCTTCCTCCAAGATATGAAGGGGGTTTGGGGGGAAGCTGTCTTTCTCTCAGGAAATTTGATGGTAGGTTGAGTGAAATGTTATGATAAAACAAAAGCAAACGGTGCCTTAGTATGTAAACACACAAATGGGCTTTTGAGTCACCAAGAAATCAATGGCAGTGCTGGGATAATTTTATATGAAGGCTTTTTGTGTTAGCAATTAGCATTTCGCCTTCATTAAAACATGATTTTTTACTAATTAGGACCTTTCCCGTTAGGAGAGATTTAAATGAAGAACAATAATCAAACGCTGGCACGAGCATGTCTGAAATATTAAATTTGCCATTTCAATGGCAAGCCACAGAAATCCCAGAGCGAGCGGTTTTCATGTTGAGTTCTATTAATGTAAAATATGCTTCATAACTAAAACCTGTCACAGAAAACGGCTCACACCAGCTAAATTCAATTGGACAGTTAATTTAGCTTTAAAATTGAAAACACTACCTCCGCTTCAGGATGCAAAAAGGGGGGGGGGGGGGGGAAGCCTTTGATAAGTGTAATGTATTTGCTATTAAGGCTTTCAGAGCCCATTCTACAGGAGGAGAAGGGAGAAAAAGGGGAAAAAATGGCTCCCACAAATGTGTTTAAAAGCTGAAAGTATTTATTAAAAATGTCAGCAGAAAAGTGCTTTTGGCAGATTAAAGCGGGATTCAGCTTGACAGTTCTGACAGGGAAATGTGACGGGGGAAAATTCTCTCTACATGTTTGGAGTGTGAATGGGGCGCTGTAAACAGCCAGCGCAGTGGGAGGAAGAGAAAAATAACGTGTCCTGTGATCTGCTTCCAGGATTGCGAACCCACGTGCCGCAGTGGGGAAAGTCGGCAAGCGGGGGGGCCTTGGGACAAATCCCCTTGCTGCAAAGCATCTTTGACTGCGTTATTAGTCAATAACAATTGTTATTTTATACACACACACACATATATATGTATACGATTCTCTCCTTTGCCTCCCGTGTGCCCATCTTGACAGGTCTGTGAGCAGGGTGCCTGGTAGCACTGCTGTACTGTAACGTGGGGCCACAGGAGAGGAATAACATATTCAGACTTAGCCATTAGCTTAGGTCAAAGCGTTAAATGGTCTTGGAGACTTTTCTTGTTAAGCTGATGTACTTCCATTTTTTTCTCCTCCTTTCCCTTTGACCCCAAACTTACAGGCTCAGCCTGCAGGAATTGAGTGCCAGTGCCTAATTCCTGAAAAAATCTTCAAAGCTAGTACAGCAGCAAGTGAAATTCAGTGGCAATAGGCACTCCGTTCTTTTTTAGTCAACGGGGACATTTGGGCAGTGCCTCAAGGCCAGGGCACACTTCAGAGCTTTGCTGAAGCTGCTCTTGTGACCTAGCGACCCACTGCAAATGAGAATTTTTCAAATTAGTAATTAAGCAGTTTGAAAAGTAAGGTTCATGAATCACAGAATGCTCTTCGTTCATTATTTGATGAGTGCAATTTAGCTTTAATTACGTATAACACTTCCTCGCGTACTAGTAAATGTTCTGTAGTCTATTTAGTGACTGTCAGAAAGTCTTAGGAAGTCCCGTGGGTGCAATCAGGTGGTTTTCCCTATTTGCATGCAAAGGAATAAGGTGGCAGACTTTTCTTTTTGTAGAGAGGGAGCAGGCAAGGGGAGAGGAAACGATGCCGACGACACGCTTCTGAGTGTGGATTCCTGCAGGATTTCCTGTCCAGCCGTGCCTGTACTTCTCAAGCTGTACTTCTTATCCTGCTGTTTAAATAGCTGGTGTGCCCCTTACGTGTGGCACTGAGGATTACAAAGCCGCAGGGCAGTACGGGCATAAAGGGAAGGCAGAGACGGATTTTCTTTGCTGTAAGCAGTCACAAATCCAGGCTCTAGCACTCTGGCTGTGCTGGGGTGGCTGCCTGTCCTTGCAGATGGATGCTCTGCAGCAGGAGGCACCTGGGCCGTTTCTTGCTCTCCCCAGAGTCGCACTCCTGCTGTTCCTTGGTGCATTTGGCCTTCAGGACTGTTTTTCAAGCTGCCTTTCCCTCCCATCTCTTTCCCCATTAACTTGGGTGAACAATGGAGTAAATGAGGCGGGAGGTGGCAGGTTTGGCTGCTGTACAGCAGCACACAGCAGGTGTGGTGGGAAATACGTGTATGAAAGTGTCAGCTATAGCATTCAGCGTTGCCACCATAGGAGCACTGGAGTCCTCCCTCCGGCTTCATTGTCAGTCTCCATTTAGAAGGTGCTATTATGAACAGCTTAGCTCCTCTGTGTGATTTGTTTCTTGAGGTGACTTGTTCAATGGGATGCCAGCAAGTTGTTCTTTATTTACATTAATGCATGTCATTAGTCTCTAATGGACCATGAAGTCAAGAGGTGGCCTGGTCTGTCGTGAAATAATTGCACTCTAAAGAAAACTGAAGCAAATGATTGATTATGTCTTGCACACACACACACACACACACACACACAGACACACAGAGTCATCAGTCCATCCACAACAAAACCCAGAGCATTTTGCTGCTTCTTTGTCATAGTGAAACTTCCATGGGGAGAATGTGCCACAACTTCATAGAAAGACAGCAATTGTCTAGTACATCTTTCCAGACATTACACTGAGTGCCATTTATTATGGGTCATTGGGGAAAAAAATGCTTATTATGATCTAGTGAAATCATCCCTGGCTGCGCAGGTTTGATTTGTTGAAGCTGGTCTCTTCTTTGGGATGGTGAAACTTCAGAGCAGAAAACCAGAGAAGTTTTAGCCCAGGTTTACACAGTGTGGTGGGGGAAGAGGGGATGGGAATTTGCCACTTGTTTATGTGTTCCCTATGTGGATGTAAAATTCCCTTAAAATCTGCAACAAAGCCGACATGCCTATGACACATGTAGTTTCAGGTTGTCTATGGCCAACAAGGAGTCAACAGCCTTTTTCCAAAATGGGATTTTCCTCTGCTGTCTTTCATAGTTAGGTAATTGGAAGTTACCAGAGAGTTAAGAGTCAGATAAGCCATATTGCTTTTTTGTTGTGTTGACCCAAGTAAAAGTGGAAGGCTTGGGCATTTTGTTTTGGTTTTCCCCCATGTTCTGTAATTGTCCTAATCTTTTCTGATGTCCTAAACAGTCCAAAAATCCACACAGAGCCTTGTATAATAGCTTTAAAAAAGGTTTTTATCTTTTTCTTGACCCATCAGCCTAAGAACTGCCTGCTTTTTAATGGATTTTCTCCCTCACTAAATTGAATGGATCGTCCCTCATTATCATTTAAATAGAAGCCTCACTCCCTGTGAACATGGAAAATTTGAATGTGGTAGTAGAGCTGTGATAATTTGAAATATTCGGAAGGTGGGGGCAAGAAGGGGGAGCAGGCAGGAGAGTGCAGAATTGCTGAATGTAATTGTCATGGATTCTCAATTTTGTTGCCACAAGATGGGAAAATAGACTAATAATTGTCTTCCAAGCCTAGTAGAATAGTTGCCCTAGTTAGCTGAAGCTAACACTCTAATTGTCATGGGGGCACAGAGATGAATGAGGATGTATGCAGGGCACAGCCAGGGCTAAATTGAGTGATATACTAAGGCAAAGAGCAAATTGGCAATTATTGGCCCAGCTGAAAAGGTTGGCAGGTGTGCTGCTTTCTCACGAGCCCTTAGGGGGAAATTGGAAATATAAAATATCGACCATAAATACTCACTGATTAGGAAATATGTTGCAAGAGGTGCTGGCCACTTAAGAGTCAAAACTCTCCTTTTCAAGGGATTGACTTGAGCTGTGCATAAAACCAGAAAGCACCGCTACCAAGTTGTTGAGAGCTTTCTCCTCTCATCCCCCACCCCCCAGGCTATCTCTTCTAATTTTCCATCATCCTATCTTCATGTGCTTGTTTGTTTTTCTTTAAACATAATAAATGAAAAGTATTCTTTTAGGAAATGCAGAGATTTTCCTCTCTCTAAATGTTCTTTGATAAGTGTTTAGCATATTGTATAGACTAGATATAAAATTCTCTCTCTGGTAGATGAATACAAAATAACTTCTGTGATTTCTAATTCAAACAGTTCTCTGTGATCTCTTTCCTTTGTGTGCTATCACAGGCACTGTCTCCCCCTTCCACTTTCTGTACCACACTTCCCCTCCTGGGGCAAAGGGATTAAAGCAGCAGCAGGATACAAAGCTGCTGGTCCGTTATGTGTGCCTCAGGCTGAAGTACCTTGCCAGAAGCAGGATCAGTTGAGCCTCTGAAGTGAGAATTGGACCACAGTCACACCGTAGGTCCATGTTATCCACTTTGCAAAGTTTGGCATGTGTGGGATGCCTCATCTTGGCTCCATCAGGGTGACGGTGGGACAGCAAAACCTGGCAGGCCTCAGGCCAGGTACACCACAGTGTGACAGTCAGAAATGTTACTGAGAGTGTTGAAGGAGTTTTTGGGAAGGCCTGGAATAGCAACACATGGGCTGCAAACTGTGACACATGCTGTCTGTTGTTCCCCACGTGTAACACACCAGAATCTGATCCCCAGTGCAAAGAGTGGAGATAGAGCATCATAGAGTGTAGTGACATAAAGGTAGCAAGAGGGCAGTTTTAAGACCTGTCCTCAAATAATGAGTTCTTGGGAAACTGGTTTGGATATACACGTGAGGATTATGCAACCTTTCAAGTAAGAGTATTCTGGAGACAAATGTTCATGCCCCTCCAGCCTGCTATGTACTTTTGTCATTGTGTCCCTCAAAATACCAGATGCTAGCATAGCTAGGAAGAAGTCTGGAGAAGGTTTTGTGAAGTTGACCGATGGGTGATGTTTGAATGGGAGCTGCACTTGTGCATGTTCCATGCATTTTGTAGAGGCGAGCTCGTTGCATATTATTCTTGGCTTGCTGTATGCACTTGGTTTGTACCTGGACAGCAGCTGCCTTTCCTTCTGCTGTCTGTGACCATCAGCTATAGAAGTGTCGTGGTTGGAAGGTGTTCTGAGGCTTAAGCTAGTTACAGATGTTTAGACATTTGTGTGGTTTGATATCTTTCTGAACTGCTTTTGCAGTATTTCTAAGCATTATCCCCTTTGTTTATCCAATATAAAAAAACCTAAGTGACTTAAAGAAGGAATGCACTCAAGTTTTGCATGACATCCAGAATCATTTGTCATGTATTGTGGTTATCTTGTCAGGTTCTGGTTTCTAATCTGAGTGAACATCAGATGCACTCTGTGACCTTTGCCAAGTCAATTGAACTCTGTATTAGCAGACAGGAGTGTGACTATGGAAATTAATTGTGTGAAGGGGCTCTGTGTTAAGTCTGGGATACCTTCTGCCCTTGGCCCTTTTTGCCCTCCTCCCCTCTTACTCCCTGGAAAACACTGGAGTTTTACAGGGGCTCGCCTGGAAAGGCAGTGCTAGCTTCCTCCAGCTGCACCAGTATTCTGTCCTAGAAATGACAGAGTAGACGTGTGTGTGTGTGCTTCCTTGTGCCTCAGTCCTATCTGACTGCACAACTGGTGTAACAGGGGAATAACAAAAGGCAGGTACAACTGAGTTTTCATCCTGAATGAATGCTATAAAAGATTATTAAAAATTAGTTTTCTCCATATTCTTGATTAACTGTGCTGAGTCCTAATCAACCAAATCAGGTTTGTGGCATTGGGCTGCATGATAAGGCTGGACCTGTGATTCAGCAAGGCAAGGTGAGCCAGTAAATAGGAGCTGGGAAGTGTCCTTCAGTTCCCTCCTCTCCTGGGGACTCCTTGACTCACACTGGGCATGTCTGAGTCTTTCTCTGCCTCAATTTCCACACTAAAACGGAGGTGGCATTGATAATAGTTTTAGGAGGCTTTTCTGGGGGACTGTCCTGTGCCCAGAGAGGAGTGGCTATTTGCCCAAAACAGCTATTTCAGCACATGACTTGGAACTTCTGGTTTCAGCCAGTGGAAGTGGCACATTTCAAAAACACTGGAACGAACTCTTGACATTTCTGAAATATGTTAATTTAGGTCTTTTAGCCAAGGAGGAGGGAAGTGAATACTAAACCTAAGAACTAATTTTGTAGTGGTGCTGCTATCACCAGCTTTTATCTTATCCCCTTATAGTTACTTCACATATCAAGGATACAAAAGATCCAAGTTGAAACCTGCCTGACCCATTGAGAGTGGGATATTGGCTTGAGATGCCCTATTACCTTGATTATTACTGGATTTTAAAGCCCTTTCTACTCTTTTTCTAGTTCAATAAATAACCCAGTGGCTCTAAGAAGCTGAAGAGAGTGTGTCTTGATTTCTTTGGCACCATGAGAGCAGTGGAAGGCCATGCTTTTATTTATACAAGGGAAATAACTTTTCCTGTCAGTTTAATAGACAATCTCAGAAAACCTGCTGAAGGTTATGGGCCAGATTTTTGTCATTATTATTTTTTTTTTTTTCTAAATTGCAATCACGGTGTTTACCAGGAATAAAGGAAGAAATCTTTTAAATACAATTGCAGATTGCAGCTTAACTCAAGCTCTCAAGGATGTTGGTGGGGGGGATGATGGAGTCTTTCAACAGTAAGATTTTGTCTTTGCTGTCAGAAAGGTGTATTTTTTTTATATCCAGTATAATTAACACAAGAGCTATCCCAAGGTAGAAATAATTCACTCTGAGATAACTGAAATGTCTTCTCTCCTGTCTGGTTTTGTTTTTAACCTTGGGCTGAGAAGGAACCAAAAATCTTTAGCTGTAAAAGAGCACATCATCTGCAAAAATATTATAAGCCATTTATCTTTATGCACAAATGCCATCTAGCACTGTAGTTCCACTTAAGTGTTGTTAAATGCACTGACCACACTCGTTTTGCCCCTATAACTACTACCAGTCTCCCTTAGAAACCCAGAGTATTCCAGCTGTGCTGAAAGAGGCGTGAGAGGCTAAAAAATCTGGTGTTCCAGCCAGGCAGAGAGGATCTGTGCCCTCCCCAGGGCTGTGCCGGAGCTGCTTCCTGTGGCAGCCACAGCCAGCAGGAGCGGTGTCTGCACGCCGGGCACGGGTGCATCCGCTGCAGCAGCTTCCACTGAGGGCTGGCAGACGATGCCTGCTGGCCCCTGCCCGCCTGGAGCAGGCCCCACTTAAGCTTGTATAGACACAGTGCTTGCCCCTACTCCCACTTCTGCAGTGTTGGGCTTTGCAAATGAGAAGGCTTCTGGAAAGGCCTGACATGGCAGCTCTTCCTGTGTCTGGCTGCAGAGTTGGCCAGGTGGGGTCACGTGCTTCTGATTTGGATTGCGTGTTTGGCTGCGTCTTCCCTGCCTACGATGCCTTCTTCAGGCAGTGTTTGAGGGCCAGAACTGAGCCTGCTTGGGTAGCAGAGCTGGTTTGGATTTTGGTCTTGGGTTGAACCAAAGCTACGAGGCAGGTGCTGTGATGGTCAGTGTAGCCCTAGCATGAACGTGTCTAGCTGGGTGCCGTGGTGACCATGGTACCCTTGAGGTACCTTCAGACAGGGAGGATCTTCAGCAAAATAGCAAACAGACTAGTTTGAGAACAAGAATTTTCTGACAGCCCTCATGTAAGTGCTCCTATCCTGTAGGTAGGAGCCTCTGTAAGTCATTCCATCTGAAGATTTGCCCCAGGAACTGCTCTCACCAAACAAGCACTCATTCATAGTCAAAGGAGGTTTCTTCAGCTTTGGGTGGATGCCAAGTTAAACTTCCACTAAGATTTCTTATATTTGCAGCCACAATTGATTACTGTTCTCATTATTTGATCTTGATATAGAGACATATGGATTGAGCTATGTTTATATCAACCCCCAAGATTATTTTTTTTCTTCAGGAACATCCATCACAGCTTCATGGAAACTGTTGTGCTCTGGCAGTTGCAGCTGATAGGAGCTGAGGTTTTCATAATGTCTACATGTGGCAGTTGGTGTGGAACCCCCTAAAGAGCCTGCAGTGCTCCTAACTAACCAAGAAAGCAATAGAAGTTTGTTAGATGTGCAGAAAAAGTGCATGCAAACAGCTCTGGAGGGTGTGGGACATGGCTGTGCATAAACCGATTTGTTGGAAAGGATTTTATGGGTCGAATCCAAAGAATTCATCCAGTTACTGACTTGATACATGCAATAAAAATTTGGAGGGGAGAGAGAGGGGCCTTTTTCTCCCCCTAATTTCCAGGCAATTTAATGTTAAAACTTCCAAGGGAGGAAGACATTCTTAGATGTGACAAATGCCAGAATAAATTGCTATTCAGTTTTAATTATTTCTGATGTAACACTTTATTCAGCAACTGCTTTTGTTGTTTTCTACTCAGTGGTTTTAAATCAGTGGTCTGCAAATTCCTGGGGTTCTCGGACAGCTTGAGATGCCTGGAAGTTATCTAAGAAAAGCAGGTCTGTTGTTAGTGTGTCTGAGTTTGCTGTCCAAGGGTCTGTTCCATCTTGGGAAGGTATTTTGGGCGTGCACAAGACTTGAAGATTGAAAATAGCTGTTAAAGTGAAAAAAGCTCAGAGAAGCAGTTTCCCCCAGAGAGACACTTCTAATGAAACCTCTTGTTTCTGGTTTTGGTTATTATTTCCAATTTGTCAGACCCTGTCAATCTTTGTTAAATCTGAGTTGATGGGAGGGGATGTGCGTGAGAACTGTCACCCTTTCTCCTTTCCTCCTCCTACCTCTCCAAGAAGGTAATTTGCCCTCTCCTCATTTCCCTGTGTATTTTAGGTGAACAGACTGATGAAGCTATCCAGGATGTCAGAGCAGACAATTGTGTTCAGCTGTTGGGCATTTGTAGATAGCAGGATATCATTAGTAACCTTTATTCTATACAAGGCTGAATTCCGTGAGTAGTTTGGGGGGGAAGAGGGGGGTAAATATTTAGAGGGAGGGATACATTTTGTCTTAGTTTCTCAAAAAACTTCACCAGTCTCTAATTTTATTTCTGAGCACTTTACATTAAAGAGGTGTATAAATAACTCTATTGTAGTGTTTGAAGACAGAGGCCAAACCAACATGCGGTATGCAAAAGGCAGCAAGCTAAACACTGTTAGTGGTTCTCTCTCTGATTCCCTGTGGAAGCTGAGTGTTTCCTGCAGAACAGAGGTCTCCAGAGCTGCAGGAAGACAGAGGTGTGGGCATTGCATGCTGGGGTGGCAGCCCATCACACGCTGGCTGCAGACTTGTGTGTGAAACCCAGCTGTGTGCCACAGCTCTCCTTCTGTCTGGCACTCTGGTTCCTGTGCCAGCTGGTGAGAGGGTTAACAGGGAGCCCTCCCTCCTCCAGCAGCACACTCAGCTTCGTTGTAGGGCTTTGCTTTTGTCTTTCCTTTGGAAACTTTTCTCCATGGACACTTGGCTGGCAAATTACTTCTCTGGTATCTAGGGCAGTTGCAAGATGGTGGCACAGAGCAGTGTGCGTGGGCAGCTCGACAAGGCAGTCGAGTCTTCCACTGAGTGCAGGAGTCTGGAAAGTTTTCTCTGTGTATCGAGGTATCTTCTGATCAAAAGCTTTGTAAACTGGTAGTACAAAGGAACTGTTATCTTACTAGTGGAAAATTACACGTATTTGCAGTAGCCTGCAATTGGTTTGGATCAATCTCTTTGGGGGTATTGTGCTGTTGTGGTGATTTAGTAACACGATAACTTCTGGCGCTGCTGCAAAAAGACAAACAATCCTCACAATCAGCCTGCAAGGATTCAGTGTTTTTGTTCAGGCTTTGGTACCCGCTAGAACATCAGTCTTGGAAAGGGGACTGCTCAGACTCCCTGAATCTTGTTTAATAAAAGCACGTAGCAAGGGCACCATGATTATAAATCACATTTGGAAATTGGCCTGTGGAGCACTTGCTGGGTCATGTGGTGTCATATGCCACCACTGTTCCCAGCTTCTTTTTAATTTCCGAAAAGGAGGCATATAGCAGCAGCTGGAGATAGAGGTGGAATTCATTTAGCTGTGTTGAGAAAGCCATTGCCAGCAAAAAAACAGCAGCTCGACAGTCTTGGGTTGTAGAGAGGGGAAAGAGATCCAAGTGACTGGAGATGGTGTAATGAAAGGAAAAAGAACCAAATGATTTGGCAGTGTGTGAAAGAGGTAAAGATGTGGTAGAGAAAGGAGCAGGAGGAGCTGAAATGAAGAACAGGAGTAAACAATGTAATTTAACTTATTCAAAAGGGACAGAATGCTTATTAAAGCTCTGAGGGATGATAAATTAGTGCTTTGCTGCTATTGTTGTTTCAGATAGAGTTGTCATATGGTAATACTGCAGCAATGAAGGCTGGAGGCTCACAAATTCATAGAGGGTAATGGAAAGTGGGATATATGGTTACATGATTGAAAGTTGGAGTCGATGAGGCAAAATGTGCAGCCCTGATTCAGGAAATCGTCCTTCCACATGCGTGCTGTTCCTTGGAAACTGTCGTTACACACTGAAGAGGGATGGTTCAAAGCTCGTCCTCTGCTGCTATGAAGATGTGTCCCATGCTGAGAGCTTTTACCTTAGTTGGGAGGCGCTGCTGAAGCCCTGCTCTAGCTTATGAAAGCCTGATCTGAACCAGCCCCGGAGCCCTCACCTGGAAATGCTCCTTTGCTGTTACTCCTGTGGCAGCGCACTGAATGTCAGAAGATCATTTGAGGCACTTTGGTTGTGAAGTTTTCCCCTAAGGAATACTGGGCTGGGGGAGGGAATCGCAAAATGATTCTTATCTTACATTACACAGAATCTCTTGCATTACTTACTGTGGCATATTGTTTCCTCCCACAGAGTTCTGCTCAATCGCTTTCAGGAAGAGGCTACTCCGTAAGTCATTTTACAGCTAATTCTTTCACTTCTGTTGATGTTGATTGCAGAGGTTTACACTACCTATTGCATATCCACTGACATGAAAGAAATGCAGAGTGTGAAAAGTAGGGTTAGAGTTACAGAGCTGTCATGCACCTAGCAGGGGACAGCCCTGACGTGTCAGAGCACGTGAAGAGTCCAGGAGCTTCTTCAGTTTCATTTTGTGCTTATAGGGAGGGGTGGTTTTTTGGTTGTTTTAGAGTGGATTTCCGCTAAATAGATACCTACTGAGAATTAAGAGATGTGAGCAGGGAGATTTCTGAACACTGGTGGGAGATGTCTCCCTCCTCTCCTCTCTTCTCCATATAGGCTTTTATTTGTGTGTTAAATACAAGAATGAAAATATCTCCACTTTAAGAAGAATTGCGACCCTTACTAGTGTGAACAAAACAAAGGTCAATGTTCTCTTGTTTACAAGCTCTGAGTTATAAACCAAGCTCCCTTGTTTCAGGTGGGTGTTAGGTCTTTTCTTTGCAGGAGTGCCATAGGTACCGGTGGTCTAGGGCTGGTGTTACAGGGCCAGCACACATCTGCCTGCATATCCAGTGTCACACTCATGTTTAACTGACCCATTTCTTTTCACATTTACCTTATTTTTATGTGCAATAATGACGTTTCTTCATGTAGAGGTGGTATAATTGTTGTTTATTATGGGTACCTTTGTTACTCAGCTGTCCAAAAAGGCAGGCATGTAGACCTTACTATATATATTAATAAGGGAGTAGGAGAAGGTATGAGTGGCTTAGCAATGTCAACATGAAAATTCCTGGAGTGACATTCTATCTGATGCTGAGAACAAATGTGTGTATCTGTTCTGATACCATGGTTGTTCAGCCAAGGAGTCGTGTGTACCCTCGTTGATAGTGCAAAGGTGGTAGTGGGAGGCACATGCTAATCTTACATGCAAACCTGGACAATATCTTGGTCCAGCCAATTCTTCCCTGTGCTCTCTGACAGTAATGGCTGTTTCATGACCTCTGCCACCATGACAATTTGCTGTCTAGGTGAATGGTCCCAAACTCTTTCTTATCAAGGGCTGTAACTGCTCACTTTTCATAGACCAGAACAAGGGTGGGTTTTATATTCTTCAGGAAGTTGATGTGGAGACCTGGTACACTGCCCCCATCCCCTCCCCAATAATCACATGGATGATTTTCTTTCACTGGTTGACATTGTACGTTTCATGTTGTCTGATGGAACCCGTGAGTTCCTGTCTGGTGCTGTGTGCACAGAGGAGAAGTTGCTTGGCAGTGCAGAATTTATGGTCTGATTTCATAGTGACACTGTCTCATGCTATCATACATGTTTTCAGAAATTCATAATACAAGTCTATGTACATTTTAATTATAAAGCAATTACAAAATAACATATGACTTGAAAAGTCTTAAGGTTTTAATGAAATAATGTCACAAATTTTTAGACAGTAATGACGCGTCTCCTAAGTATCATCCTGTCTAAATCTTTCCAGCGTCCCAGGTGAGTATCCTTGCTTACTTCATTGAGTGATGAGGACTGCTTGCTTTAGGACCAGTTGAGCATTGCTTCCCATACCCATGAACAGCTGGATTCATCTGAGCTTCTAGAGGCAGATGCTGTATCTTCTCTTTGTCTGTAAAATGCCATGCATGCCCATGGCACCACATAAATAATAATGAATCATCTTCACAGATCTTATGACTGAGGGCATGGTTTGGGAATTAAACAATTTCCCACTGGCTATAGCATAGGTTGCAAAATCTTAATGGAAAAAGGCCAAAGAATTCTTTTTAGAGTCTCAAGGCCAATAAATCACAGGACTGTTTCCCTCTGCTGCTGGCTGCTAAGAAATTTACTTTTGTCTCTGAGAGATGATTTCTAGGAGAGAATTTCTAGCTCCTCCTCTGTGCATGTGTGGGGACGGGGTTCTGTTATTTAGCCAGCCCATACCTTCTCAAGGGAAGTAAGAGCTTTCTGCATGCCAAGGCAGTATTTTGAGATCATGAGTAGTGTGAGCCTGAGGTTGCTTTTCCTTATGGGTTGTCATTTTCCCTATTAAACTGCCTTCTGCCTCACCATGTACCAGCTGTTGAGGCTGACCGTTTCCCTTAAGACTCCAATGCTGCTCTAAATTGATTTAGCATAAGGCAGAGACTATCACTTCCAGCACTGCCAGACCTCGCTGGCCCAAACCTGCCTTGGAAGCTGATTCTCCCAGGTGGCAGAGAGATGTTCAAACCACTGGTTCAAGACAACTGGCCCCAAACTAGGGGTTGTCCATAATGTCTTCTAGCAGTTTTCATTTTCTTGTGAAAGCAGCTGTATATGAAACACTAAGTCACTGTTTTAGCTCTGCCCCTGTTTACATCAACTAGGTTGTTTGCCAGGCATGGTGAGGGCATGATAAAAAATAGTGCTAGCCAGAGGCATGGAGACACCATTCTGCTATTGAGTGTGCCTCTGATATCCCCGCACGGCTCGTGTTGTGGAAGACTGTCACTTGCAGAATGATGATATATATCGTTACTTGGTGAAGTTCTTGTACTGGGTTTCATAAGCAGCTGTTTAAATACCACAGACTATTTTGTGCCTGTTCATTTTTAATTAGCTAGTTTCGAATCTGCACGCTTCACCATTCACTTGCTTCAGCTGTCCTTGCAGAAGTGTTTGCTTTCAGAAGGGCTCGTAGAAAACACACGCTTTAAGGAAATGTGCATTTGCAAAAAGAGGGCTGAAAACCTGAGTAGTAATCCTGTATGAAAAAACCCCAATTCAAGGTTCAGCTCATCCAGCTGGGCCGTGGCGAGAGAGCAAGCAAGGCCTGTCAGTGCAGGCTAATGCTGAAAACCTTGGCAAACTGCTCCTACATAAGGTAGAGTTAAGAAGAAAACTGATTGCAGTAAGAGTTAAGAAGAAAACTAGTGTTAAGAAAGAGTAAGAGTTAGGAAGAAAGCTAGAGATAAGAAGAAAACTAATTGCAGTAACTCCCAACCGTTGAATATTCCAATAGCTTCATGGACTTCAGGCTCCCATGGAATGTTAAATGTCTAAACAAGGACAGTGCCTGAAGTAATGCCATAAAATCCTGGTCTTATTAAAGTTATCATATGACCTTTGGTTAACTTCAGCTGCACCTAGGTTTAAATTGTAGGCTCAAGAATAGCGTTAACAGTGACTTGGCACATAAGTTTCACAGTTTATCTGTAGATATTGCAGACACAACTTCTTATCAATCATTATTTCCCAGAATAAAGTTTTGAATGGCGTTTACTTTTACTTGGATAACATGAGGCATATCTATGGCTGTGCTGTTTCTGCAAGCTTTTTATCTCATCAGTAGCATGTGTTTCATATCCTTATCTTATTAAATGTATGCTTCCGCTGTGCTGAGAAACAGAATGCTAGTTTGTTTATGGAGGTTAGTATCTTATTCCCTTTATGACTTGATGGTCACATACATGTGATAAACTACTCTAGCCATTTGTCACACTTCCTGCACACACAAATGAGATTAGTGATTTTAGTCAGAAAGGTCTGTCTGTCTTCTGAACAGACAAAACAGATTTTCTTTTTGGTAACAGGATGAGAGGGCTGTCTACCTGAAAATGCACTGATTTCTGAAAAAAACCCGAGAGAGGTAGGAATTAGCTGTATGCTGAGGTTGCTGTGTGTCACTGGAAGTGCCCTGGGCACCATTCTTCAATTTTTTTTTCTGATGGTTAAGTCAATGTAGGACCCAACATAGTTAAAAAGTAGTTTCAATGAACGTAAGATCAGTACATGCAGTTTGTTATTAATGGCTAAAATGTTTCAGTTGTTTATAACGTTGAGCACATCATCTAGACAAACCCAAGCTGCAGTTGAACTTGACTCAGTTTTGTGGAGAGCGCAGAAAAGGATAGAACTGGGAATCTGTGGTAGCTTAAAAAAAATAAATACAAAACCTCTTCCAATAAATTATGTAGTTTATTTATAGAGCATCTGTGCAGCTGTTCCTCTTCTGAAATGGAAAGGGCTAAAATGGGGGAGTGAATAAAAGAATAAACTTGAAAGCATATGGCAAATAGGTAGTCAGTGAACCAACCTGTCTGAGTGTACCTTGGAATGAAACTACAGGGGGATGAGATGTCTTTGTTTGGCTTTATTTGTTCTTGGAAATTTTTTTTTAAAAAATAAAAGCAGTAACATACACTTGGCAACAGCAGCAGCTGATTTTTATTCTGAGCTTCTGTAAAATATCAAAGTCTTTGCAGCCTAGTCAAATCCCTGGCAGCTCATCAAGTTCTGTTGATTTTACATCTTCCTTGTTGAGTGCCGGAAACCAGTGTCTCAGATAGCTTAGACTGCAGCTCATGGATAGAAAGAAATGTGCAAAACACCATAAGGCTTGCAGAGGCACTTGGGTCATCCAGAACCAGCTCAGTGCTATCAGCAGCCTTCTTTCCTTCTACTCGATGATGTAGCCTGAGAGGGATTATCTCATTACCCAGACAGACACGGAACCCAAGGTAGCACAGGCAAGCACTGGGGAGGCTTTGAGCATCCTATGCCTGGCTGCACTGTCTGGCTGTACCCCAGTCTGCTCCTTCCTGACTATGTCTCTCAAAGTATATCGTTGTTTTTTGGAACTGGCTTTCCAATTGCTAGTGATGGTCTTCACAGCTTTCCAGGACTCCTGTCCTGTGCCGTGCACTTAGGGTTGCATACTGTGGGGTTATCACCCAACACAGCTGCCCACACCTTACCCCACTCGGATCTTTTTAAAAAGCTCATACCTGTGAGCACACTTGACAGGAGACCAAGGCCTGAGCTGTGATTCACCCAATTCACAGCATGGAGGTAGTGTCCAGCCCAGCGAGCTCAGCGGGAAAGAGGATGGGTAGGAATGACTGCAAAGTGCTAGGCAAAGATGGGCCTAGCAACTGTTGAATCTTTGCAGGATTATTTACCCTCCTATACCCTGTAAAGTTCCTTTTGTGGCCTGTTTCAGTTTTGTGCCAGCTCAGTGCAGTTCTGTGAAACCCTGAAACAGATGGTCCCTGCTAAGGAGTCTGTTCCCACGCCAGCATTCCTCAGTGCGTTCACAGGCAGGTTCGCTGGTGCAGTGTAACAGTTACAGAAGCTTGCTGAAGATCTCACCAGCAGCATCCCCCTGATCCTCTCTGTGCTTCAAGGATGTTCTTGTACTCATAGTTTTGGGATCAAACTGTCAGGCTTGGAAAAGCACCTTCAACAGCATCTTTTCTGTAAAGAGTATAACTCAGTACCACTTCCTGCGTGGAGCATGGCCCAAGATCCCCTGTAATGATTGTATACTGATGATATATCTTTGAGACTGCCATGGAGAAACTGGAGATGGGTAACTTTCTACCTGAAGATCAACAAAATTATCACTATGAACCATATAATACTTCTGGTTGGCAATTCTTGAGTGTGCTTCAGCTGATGGCTGTGGAAGCACACTTGGTGACCAGAGGCAAACCTGAACTGTAACTAATGGGCTTTTTCCACCTGCTGATCTGTCACACACTGATGAAAAAGCTCTCCTCTGTAGGTAGGTAACGTTTCTGAGCTGGGCTGGAAAATTCATTGTATTTTAGGACCTCTGACAAATTAGCATTTTTCCTTGCCAAAAATCAATATTGGAAACAGGGCTCTTGTTATGAATCTAAAACTCCTTGAGCTGGAGCCAAAGTTAAATGATAAAAGTGGATTTAATATATATTTCCTACAATAGTATGCCTGTGGGCTGGCTACATGAGCAAGATTTTCTGGACAAGATTTATGAATAGGGGAGTAATAATGCCAAAATAAGTATCAATCTCCTTTTGCCATGATGCCCACTATAAAAGAGGGACTATAATTGTCTTTTTCTTCTGGACAAGAAAAATAATGGCAGATAGGTCCCCTTCAGGTGGAGCAATCTCTGTCGTCTTTGAAGACAGATATTCAGAAAGAGAAAAGAAAAAGGGCCTAGAATAGAGTGATAAAGTCTCTGTGACAGCACAGAGGATTTAAAAAATAGAAAAATAATAGTCTAATACAAATCACAATAATTTTGAAAGCAGCTGTCCCTCTAAGATAGCAGGAGTTTTCAAGAGCCCATGTTTAATCGTGGGTTTCAAGCCAAAATATTTAACTTCCTCTGGTTTTCTCTTCACATGTTCCTAAACAGCCTCCCTGTACAAGAGCTGCCCCATGTTTGAATTCACCAGGACAGGCTGACACTGGGTAGAGTCCATTCGCTCTGCCTGCCGCGTGGGATGGAGCCAGGTTGCTGTAAGCCAGCTGAGGAGCTGGCCCCTTGGCTCTGGAGGCTCTCCCTAACCCCTGAGCAAAAATGCTGATGGGTAATTAGTACATATATTATTCTGCATCCATGGGAGATCTTGAGGGTTTTTGAAATGTCCCATGAAAAGCATAAGCAGAAGTACAAACATAAATAAACTACATACTTCAGCTTTGCAAATACTGAAGTCCATGAACTTCCTTACAACACATTTTCCTTTAGAAGTTCCCTTTTCTGAAAGTCTGTTTCTTCTTAGATGACCTCTGCTTTTAATTAGGATGAAAAGTCCCATAAATTTTCACTCATCTCCACAGCCACAACTAAGCACAAAGGGCCTTCTCTGGCTGAATTTCAGTCTCCTTCAACCAGTGGCCTTGGCAGAGAGGGGCTGCTAAGGAGGCTCCCAGCATAGCCGTACTGGCAATGAAGCCCCTTTGTCCCTGTGGCTGGAGTGGGATGGGATGATGCTGATTTCCATAACCCCCCAGCTGCAGGGGAAGTGCAGCCAGCTGACACCATGAGCCCTTGTGAGCCCCTTGAGGGATGGGGCATATGACTCCTGTGTGATTTTTGCCCATGGTTTTAATCTCCTCTGCTATTGCCCTCAGCTCAGCTCAGAGCCCGGGGGGTGTCAGATCTTTAATGTGACTAAAAAGGCCTCATTGTTATACAGATGCATCCCCCCAAAATCCCAGTGCTCCTTGGCTTCAGGGATAGGATAGCCTTGCATGCTAAAATGAAGAGTTGTCCTAAATCCATCTTGAATTCACCAGCCTGGAAAGGATTACAGCATGCTGAAGAGGGGAAGGCAAAGGATTTTGAGCATAGCTGGTCTTTATTTCTGGACGTTTTTGATTAAGACTGTCCTGAGGCAGTAGTGTCATTTATATGTTGTAGCTTTCCTTGTGTAATAGGGCAGGGTATTTCTTGTCTCTCAGCTGTTTTCATATTGCTATTTGCTCTCATGGCGCTCTCTCCTTAAAATCCATTGCCTTGTTTTAAGTTTCTTTCCTTTCCCTTTACCAAAACCAACAAAAAGATGATTAAAACAGACGGTTGATTAGAATCAGGGCTCCTTACCTCCTGAACACAAAGAACAGGGGTTAAGTGTGGGGCCTCTTGGGGGGGATTTGCTTTTGATTTTTCTTTAATTCTCTAATAGCCTTGTGCAGTGAGAATTGGCATTGCTAGGGCTTTATTGTCTAAAGAAGGGGTTAAACTAGCCCATTTCTGAGGGCTGCTGGTGCGTGCTGGTGTTTGTTGTGCTGGGTGCTGCGGTAGGTTCCTCAGAGGAAATACACGGTGAGGGGAACAGCGGTTCATGCTCTCTTGTTTTATCTCGTATCTCAGTATGCCCTTGCAGAAACCTGCACCCAAAACCACAGAGTGTGAGGGGAGCAGCAGGGGAAATAACAGTGCTGCTAACTCAGAATGCTGCTGTAGAAATAAAGGATGAACAACATGTTTTGTTGGCTCTAACAGTAGGTGAACATGACAGAGCAAGGAAAAGGGATTGAGGACCAACTTCGTGGGTGCTGTTGGGTTCGAGAATGCTGCCCGTTGTTTTAGAACATTACAAAATGTAAAACATTTAATTGTGCAGCTCAGTGGAATATGCTGTTATACTCAGGCACCGATTGTTTATCGGTCCTAAGATGGTTTTCTCTGTGTTAAACTGCAATGAAATGAAGTAATCTAGAGAGGGTAAGTTATTTGGGTTGGTAATAAAGCCAGTCACTGCACATCAGAGTGTAAGGAAGGTTTTCTGTGGGTTGGTGGGGTTGGTGGTCTTTTTTCTGTTTCATCTCTTGCATTTTTTCTTGTCTTTTTTTTTTTCAACTGGGGCTACATCATTAAAGGCCAGGGACAGATCTTAAATTTCTCCCCTGTCCAAACAGAAGACAAAGTTGCAACACAGCAGATGCAGTCCTAAGTCAGAGCTCACACCAAGGAAAGGTTTTGGTGACATGCTGAAGGTGTGGTGGCTCTACTGCGAAAACTGCAAATGGGAGGGAAATCTGTAGGCTGGGGTTTCTCTCTCTTGCTTCATGTATCAATCAACCTGGCTGCTAAAATGTGAATATACTGGGGCACACAGTTGTGTCTGCAGTGGAAAGGCAGTACTGCCCTGTTCTCAAGGGGTGCATGTGCAGGCACAGCCCCTCACTTCCTTCTGTAAGGAGGTGGTTCAGGGAGCAGCCTGCGGTGCCTGGGCTGCCTTTATGGGTATTGTTATACCCCCTTGCTGTGAGAGTAAAACTGTTGTTGAGGAGACTGAATATCTCTGCAGTGCTTGCTTTGCTGGAAGAGGAGCGTTCAGATGAAACCCCTCGTCAGCCCTGCGACATGTCCTACACAGGGTCAGTGTTTTCACTTCCCGCTGCCTTGGCGTTTCAGCATCACAGTTCCTGTGGTCGACTCCAGCCCCAGTCACCATGACTTGATGGTAACATTCTAGAAGGGTGTCCTTCATCCTTTTTGGAGCAAATAAATAAATGAAACTGTAAGAGACTCCTGCCTACATGATACAGAAGGACCAAGTGCAGTTGTAGAAAGCCAAGGAATGCAGGGAAGGGCATGAATGTAAATGAATCTGTAGCGGATAGCTTGTGTGTGAGGTACAAATCACACAGGTCTAGGAGACCTTTGCAATACCCCTTGGCAACTGGTACTTTGCACTTTTTTTCTCCTTTGTTTATAGTAAATGGCTTTCGGGAGGCAGCACTATAATTCTCCAATTCAGGTATTGACATACCCCAAAGTTGGTCATTTTAAATCTGGTTTTAAAACCCGTTTATTGATGAGACTGAGAAATTTTTAACTTCCATTTCAGAATACCCACTGTTACAGCTTAGGCTTCAAGTGATTGTAGCTGTTCTCTCATTTTTTCAGCTCATCACAGGTCAGGAACTCAAAGGCTTTGAGGTTGAATAAAACAACTGTTCTTCACTCTGAGCTCTGCTTTCTTTTTATAGGCATCATGTGCTTCTCTAGCACCTTCCATTTCATTACTTTTTTTTTTTTTTTAAAGTTTGGTTTACTAACCTGCTCTTGGAACAGATACAGCCACCAAAGCTACTTCTTAATTAGCCCTGTGGTCCATCCGGGGTGTGTGTGTACTAACGTCTTGGCTGTACAATGTACTTCCAATGAAAGATAATGGTGTACCACAGAGTCTTGTAACCTTGAGGTCAGTTTTGAGATCAAAATTGCTTTTTTTTTTTTTATGGCATTAGTACATTTCTCAAAATAATAAAAAAATCCAGCAAGCACTAGTAGTCCTTACATGGTGCTGCTGAGTTACACACTCCAATGGCATCATATCTAGATTTGAATGGAATTAACTGCTGTATATATAGATCCTTTCCAGATGCATTACTGTGCTACTGGTTGTGAATATTCAGTCTTGCAAACAGAATGATGGAAAGTTGGCATACAGTTACATCATTGTGGGCACGTCTGCGGTGGTTTCTACAGGAACGTAGCCTGAGTCATACCTTTACTATCTGCATGTCATCTCTGTGCTATATGATGGATAAGATTTTGTGTGCCTGAACACTTAGACCCTAAATCTGTAGTATCCTGAGGAATTTTCTAGTCTGATTAATTCACCACATGTGTTCTCCAGAAAGCCTCATGACATTGGCAGTCCTCGAGAAACATTTTTGGACTGTGTCGATGCTAGGTGTTGGCAAATCTCAGTTCAGTTTTTAGACTAGTACCTAGCTCTCTGTAAGCAAAAAGAAGTTTTTTGATTTGATTGAAGCTGTTGCATGTGATTCTCAGATTTTCTGGACATGGTCATACTAGATACTGAGATAGCTCATGCTGCCCATGAAATCACCTCATTAAAGCAGGACCCTACTTTCAATTGCAGACTAGGGTTTAGGGTTAGTTTTCTTCAAGATTTTTCTTGGTAAACTGATTTCCATATCTCATCAGATCATTGTGACAAATATTAGACCTCCAAAAGTGAAATCCCATTGAGTGGCTAAAGCCATGCGCCCTTCTTTCTGCCATCTAGTTAAGGACACCAGGTGGTTTCAGTGGAGGAAACTTCTTACTGACTTCACTAGGTGAGGATGAGAACCTTCAGACTTTGAGCAGCAGCAGCCTGAACAGCTGAGAAGTTAAACTTAATGAGTCAAAATTTGTTCTCAAAATCACTCATTTAAAAGGCTTTTATCTGTAAGCATTCCTCATAGCGAAATGCAAGCAAGTGTTGACAGAAGCACAACTGTAATGCTTGTGATCAAAGTTAGATCAAACCCCCTCTTCCAGTTCACGTTTTCCCCACTGTGTTCATGTTGCTCTTCCAAAGCTGCTTAATAGCATCTAGGCTGAGTAGCTCACTGGTTTAAGAGAAAAGGTGCCTGAAGCATAATGATTAGGATATTGCAGTGAACATGCCCCAGGCCACTAAGCACTGTGTAACTGGCAGACACTGAGTTGTAATAAGTGGAGGGGGTCACCGATGCTTCTTCTAAGCCTCTTTCCCTGCTCCTAAAGACTTGTTCTGTAGAGCCCTAATTTGGTTGTTTCTAGAGAGCCGGGGAAGAGGGCGGGAGAGAGTAACAAATGGTCTCTTGAAAACAAGAGTCAGTACTACGCACCACATGATAACCTAGACAGCCTATTTAACTGCAGCCAGTTTCCTGATGAAGATTCATTTCTAAGAGATTGTGAGATCACTCAAACAGGAAGCTGCAACTTCACCAAACGGTTTCGGTATCAGTGTGTTATCTGTGGTCATTCCCCTCTACAGCTTGCGGCCAGCTTCTGGTTAGCAGAGAAAGACACTTTGAGCTGAGCTGGCATCAGTTCCCACCTACTTAATCAGTTAAGCTGTGAGCCGTGTGGTTAGCTCGAGTCCTCTGGTTGTCTTGTGGATCGCCAGTGACAGGAAGGTGGAGATGTATTGAGTGGTTCAGACAGGAATAGCTTGGTTATCTGATGGTCACCCAAGAGACTGATAAAATTATGTGAGCTCTTTTCTGAGAAGACATCAAAAAGGAAGAAACTGTTCTCTCTAACCACCTGAAGAGTTTACAACGTCAAGGGAAATTTTGCTTATCTTAAAAGCCTCAAAACTGTTAACCCGTCTTCACCGCTGCAGACCACAGCGCTGCCGTACACTCTCAGTGCACGGAATGAAGACAGACTGTTGTGTGCAAAGCTGTAAAATCTTACTGAGGAGATACTTTAGCTCAGATCTTCCAAAATTTCTTTGGCATTTCAAATTCAAAGGTGAACAACTCGAAACATATGAGAGGAAACAGTCTTTCTCAAGGAATCATGCTCCGTGTTTTCAGAAAACTCAGCCTCTTTGAGGCTCTCACATTGTCAGGAGTCTGGGCATGCAGAGTGATGAGGCACTGTTTAACCCATCGCCTGTTTGATGAGCCTGGACTAATCTGAAGCCAAAATTACTGTGGCTGTGATGTGGGCTTGCAAAAGTTAAAACAGAGAAGGTGGTCATATGCTTGGGATCACTTAGGGTTCTTGGTCTGGTTCTGTCATATGTTTGCTAGGCAAACCTCAGGATTAGAATAGACAAGCTTCAGAGAGAGACCTTGATCAAATGAGGTTTTAAATTAATACTTCCAAAGAGGCACTGGGCAAGTTGCTCTGAGCCTCAGCAACTGAGTTTCTTTATCCTTAAAATGGTATAGCGGTAGTCATCTCCTTTGTACATTGGGATGTACAGATGGAGAGTGCTTTACTGAGCATTTGGTAAACGAAGTAAAGCAGTCCTGAAAAGAAAGTCCACCTAATTTTTGTGTCTTGTGCCTGGAGTATAAGGAGCTCTGTGCTTCTTGTCCCATGTCCTTCTCTGACCATCCTCAAACCAGGCCCCTCAGCTTCTCTTATCCTGTCCCAGCCATGGCTTGCAGGATTAAAAGCAGAGGTGGGCTCAGTGGCACGGCTCTAGCAGCACAGCTTCACCCTGTACCTGCACGGTGTCAAAACTTCAAACACTTCACCTACTGAAGTTGCACAATCTGATGTGTCGCCTGTAGCTGTGATCACAGTCATAATGAAATCCTGCTCGTCCGTTGGCTTTGTTCAGGTTTGGAAATAAAGCCTCTGTGTTCGTAAGGGCATGTGTCTTTACAGCAGGCATGTAAGATGCTTTTGTCTGCTTAGGTTGCTTGGCTCAGCCTCTGTCAATGACAACCATAACAATCAGTGCATTTTTGACTCAAAGCTATTTCCTTTCCTGGTGCAGATTATGTCTGGTATGCATAACGTGTTAATTTAACAAAGCAGTTCTTTTGATACAGCTTTAATTTTTAACAACAGCTCGGAGGCAATGATGTACAGATTATATAGTGTCAGTTTCTCAATTAAAGTTTTACAGGAAAATACTCTGGTTTTGCTTTAAGCCCCTGTTGAATTCTTCCTTCTGGCACTTGTGCAAATGGAAACTGTGCTATTGCAAAGCATCCATTTGAAACCTTGAAATATTTATTGAGGCTGCGTTGAATACTGAAGCAGGAATCTTCCTGTAGGCTTGTTGATGTCTGTCATATGCATATATTTTGTAATTATATGTCTGGAAGCTTGTGTGTGTGGTTGGTTTCTTGTATTTTTTACAGGTTTTGTTGTTGTTATGCTTTTTTTCCCAAGAAATTTATTTCATGCATCCCTTTTAAGAACTCCTGTGAAATCTAAGGCAAGAACACATCTTTGATGTGTAGCGATGAATCTCCTACTAATTGTTGGGCAGAACGTTGAGGTGGCTAAACTGCTGCCCTTCCTAGAATGTCAGACTTTGGGAAGATCATTCCTGTGGCTAGTGTGCCTGGTTGAAGGATGTGGAATGAAGAGCACTGAAGGACTGGAAGAGAAGATGTAAGTCTTAAAATACTAGCCACAAACTGCACAATGTTTATTTTTATTTTTGATTCCCTCTCCACCACTTCTTCCCAGCCCGTTGTCTTGGACAATATCAGGTCAATGACTTTTCCTATTTGTATCACCGCTTAGTAACAGGACTGACCACATCCAAAGTTGTCTGCAGGTCTACGAGGGTCTGCACAGAGTATGCTCCAAGGGCTGTGATTGTGTGTAGCATAAGCTGAAACTCAAGGGGTAAAGCAATGTAGCAACGGACTAGGAGGCATCAGCTCCAGTGGGAACAGAACATGCTACTGTAAAGCTGCAGAGCCAAATGCCAAAGGCATCTCCTTTCTGCCCTGGCCTCTCAAAGTCCTAGTCACTGCTCAGTCCAACCAGAGCGATGTCCCAGCTTGGAAGAGTCTCACCCTCTTGCAGGTTGGGTGAGGAGTAGAAGAAATGAAGGATCAGATACCTGGTCTAGGTTAACCTGCATCCTGCAGTAGTTCCTGCCCAGATTTGCAAAGCAACATGGCAGCATGAAGATCTCCACGCCTGCCTCTAAATAGAGCCATTAGTGGGAAAAGTACAGCTGCTTTTACTGGATAGTGAGCATGATCTCTGAACCTGTGACAATCCAGAAGGCTGGGGCAGCAGCTTCTCTGCCTTCAGAATGTGCTGAGAGTCTGAAATATTCTCTGCTGCCAGAGTGCCAAGGAAGCCACCTGGCCTGCTTTGAAACCAAGTGCTGCAGTCTCTTGTGTTTATCACCTCCCTTGTTTTCTTTTTCTGTTCCCAACCAATCTCTTTGGATTAGTCCTACTGCTAGATAATTATGACTTTCATATCTACATCTTTTTCGCAAATTTGGCTGTGTTATTTTTGGGCAGCTATTTAAGACTTCTTTTATTTTTTAAAACATATTGTGTCCTTATTTGCATATTTTCATTTCAGAACAAACAAACAATGATATTTCTCACAGTACATAATTCTTAAAATATTTTTCTTAACAACTATAAGTTTTTCAAGCATGCCAGAATCAGCTTCACTATATGGATCCTATTTTAGAGCATTGGAAGGGAGGGAATTTAAGGGGCTGTTTCCACAAACACTGTATTTGGTGCTGTGTGAGCAGGTAGGGTAAGAACTGGTTAACATTTCAAGGAAATTACAGTAGTCCCCTAGAAGAAAGCCCTTTGTTTCCTTCTCCTCAGTGTATCTCTTCAATTTCTCTATGTTGTTTCCTTCATCTGACACTGCAATATATAGCCTGATGACCTAAGCAGGAGGGCAGAAGGCCTGGGGAACTGGGCATGGTCTTGAGGATGATGGCCACCACATAGAAATCCTTAGTAGACACTAGTGAAGACAAATGTGCGTCTGTTATATTGCTGCAGTATGGTGGGCTCTTGATACATAAATGAAAAAAAAAAAGGTGTTTATGTGGGAAATAAAAGGCTGGGCATTTATTATCTAAACAAAAAGAAATGGATTCCTCAGTCGTGTCTTATTTCAGTGATTGTATTTGTATAATGGCCAACGATTGATATAAAGTTAATCATTTTAACTGAAGGATGTTAACACAAGGTGACAATTAGCCTCTGCAATGCTGATGGTCTTCATAAGTATTGTGGACAGCATGTCAGGCCCTACTTCATCCATAAACTCTGTAGGTTTTAAAGCATCTCAAGGGAAGAGAGGAATGGCTAACAAACCCAGTGAGTTTTGAAGGTGTTTCTGTTGAGTTTCTTAGTTGAATGATGACTGCTGAGCTCTTGGCTTGGCAGGATTGATGTGGTAGTTGCCTTTTGGAACAGAATGCTGATATTTGCACAGTTTTGCAAATATAAAGGAAATTAGTTCCACAAAAGCTTTTAGTACTGCTGCAGCATTGGATGAGAAAGAGTGGAAGTTGTCTCAGGCAGTGCAGTTTAAATGAAGTGTACATGTTCAAACATGCATGAAGAGCAATGCAAATGAACTTGAGATTAATCTGGTGTTTAAGAAGAAGGGGTTTGGTGTGGTTTTAACTCAAGTGTCCATGCACTGCCCATCTTGTTGGCCCAAAGTGCTGTGACACACTGTGCATTGCCAACTCACACTTCCAAGTTTCTGTCCAGGTGGTTGGGTCAGCAATCAAAACCAGTGTGCTGGGAGGATCAAAGGGGAGAGCAGGTTCTCAAAGAGAAAGAAAAATTAGAAGGGCTGTTGGCAGTTTCACATCAGTTTTCTTCATTTCTCTGCTGAACAGCCAGGGAAAGTGAGTAGAAGATGATTGCACGAAGGGGTTGAGCAATGTTGAAATGTGCAGAAACAAAGCTGCTGTGGGGGCTGCTTGCCAGCTCTTGGGTGCAGAGCCAGTGGGACGGATCATAATCTATGGATGTGCAAATAGTTCGATGTCTGAACAACATGTTTGGCACCTACTTTTTTTATCCAGAGGTTTTTGGGGGCAAAGAAGGATTTAGAGGGGAGTTTGCTACATTTTACTTGAGGAATGGATTGTGGATGAAAGATCCTCAATAGTACTAGTTTCTATTTCATGTTATGGGTGTTTTCTACCTGATCTTGTCTAAACCTTATCTCGGATCTGTATTTGCCTTGGACAAACATCCTTGTGCGTGTACTGTTCAGATAGCTCTTTACCTCACTGGCCTTGGACAATGAGTGGGGGAACAGTAGGATTTTTTTCATGTCTGTCAATGATAGCAGGAGGAAGTTGCAGAAATCCCAAGAAAGCCCAGTATATAGAGGGAGTGGGTCTTGACGGATTAAGCAGGACCACAGCATGGCTGTGGCTTGTGGCTTTACTGAGCGTGATGTTTTCTCTCAACGGTACCTTCTCAAGTTGATTGATTTTGTCAGAATTTGCTTTTAAAGAAATGAATTCTCATCTGTTGTTGTGAAACCTAAGGCAAACATGCCATTGAAAATAAGCTTACAATGGCTTGATCAAGATATCCTGAATTGGGGTTTTGAGAGATTTAAACATGTACAATTGCTGCAAAGCTGGAAGCACAGGTAGGAACGATGTGTAATTCAAGTTCCATTGTGAGGGGCCAGATCCAGAACTTCTTAGAGCCTTGCTGTAGGCATTTTCTGATTTCAGACTTGTAGCAATGTGCTTTTAATATTTTTGGGAGGTTCAATTTGGTCAAAGTTTGTTGCCTTTTTCCCCAAACCTCCCTTATCATTGTAGGTTTCTTTTATACCTCACTTAGTCTTGCTGGTTTTCAGCCTCTCCCAATTTGCAAACACTTTAAGAGGAAGGCCACTAAAGTTGTAGAGCTCTGTATTTTGAATTTAAGGCCATCTTGACCACAGGCTTGCTTTTCTTAGCTACCTTTTACAGCTTAATTAAGACATACTTATAAAGCCGGAGGTATGAGGTTCCTGGGCTGAAAACCAGTGGCTTGATGCTGTGGGGCCCAGTTCCTGGTTCCTGCCTCTAAGCACTGCTGTAGCATGAATTGTGATGGTGCAAAGCAAGTTTTGTTTGATAAAATGTACTTTCAGTATCGGTGTTTCAGTCCCAGTGGCCTTCCCTCCTTCTGACTGGAGTTGGGGTTGGATTCATTTGGATATTGTGGTGGTCTCTGATGCCTATTTAAATCTGTTGGAGCAGTATTTTTGTGACACCACAGTGCCATGAGGGCTATAAATGGTCCCATTACTCTAGTAGACTTCATAATTTGGTTGGAAAAATTGCTTCCCAGTGAAACTCAGTTAAGGTAATGTGTTCATTAGGCGCTGAAGTGGCCTACAGTAGTCTGACTTGCGGATTATTTTACAATATGTACTTTTCTGGTTGCCTGCACAAATGTAATACAAAAGTTGCTTTTATATTAATATTGAAAGTTGCAGCCTTGAATGCTTGTAATTTCAGCATCCTGAATGTTAACCAAGAAAGGAAGCATGGTTTTGTGTTCAAAGCCAGGAGGAGGAGACAGAACGTCTGTGTTGTATTCCCAGCACTCCTACAATCTTGCTCTGCGATCTAGGGCATGCTGTTTGCAGTGCCTCAGTTAACTTGTGAATGGGGCAGGGAGACCTTCGGGTGCATTGACAGGCCCGGCTGACAGAAGGCTTTAGTGGTCTATGGGATCTGCTGGTGGAAAAATGTCACATTGTTTGGAGCACAGGAATCTGTGCGTTTAAGAAGTTACCCCAACAGTTAAACATGGCATTTCTTCCACTCCTGTCCAGGCCTGGCCTCTGCTGTGCACATCTTCATCTTCAATATTATTTTCCCCTGTTATATATTTATATTTTGCACACAGGGACTCAAGGATACGGGGAATTTCAAAGCCAGTACAAGTACAGGTGATGGCTTATCACTGAATCCCACTTATTCCTCTTGGGTGTCCCCAGTGTGTAAGGTTACCTCTCCCCAAAATGTTCCTGCGGGAGCCCGGCGCGTTGTGTTACAGATGGCCCCTTATTAACTCTGAATTTCCCCAGTTTCTTTGCTTTCCCAGGTTTGAGTCAGACGGCTTGATGTTACTTCAGAGCCGTCCTTTTGATGGCTGGAAACGATAATAGCCTGTGTCATCTGCCCTTTAGATGGAAGGGTTATGCCTCGTCCTTTATTCCTCGGCTCTCCCTACAAAACCCGTCCCACAATGCACCCGAGCCGCTCGCAGGTGTTCCCGTGGATCTGCCCTCTCACATGCACCGCAAATTAGTAACAGAAGCTAATGGCCCAGCATGCGGCCATCAAAGGGCTGACAATTCCAGCCTTTCCAAAGGGCCCTTTATGTCAAAGCCCCCCACGAGACCTGTCCGGCTGAAAAGACTATTTGTCTGTCCCCGTGTGCGGGCCTGCTGCAGCGCTGCGGCCTGCTGCTGGCCTCACGCTGCGCCCCTGACTGTTGCTGCTAGCAACAGATAAAAATCACTGTTAACCACAGCGGGGCCCACAGCACATCAATCATCTGGCCCAGATAAAGGCCTCGGGCCTTTGGCCCTATCCTTCGGTTGTTTCTAAATAATTTCCAGTGGCTGAGCATGCTATGGTGTAGGCTGGGTAATTCAGTCCAGAAAACTTCATTTCACTAAAAATGCTTTGATTCTTTTTTTTCTCTTTTCTTTTTTCCTTTTTTTTTTTTTAAAGACTGTTTTTGTTCAAATAGATGTTTGTTTCGAAAGGGGGAATTTAACTGATGAAAGGGATGCTGTGAAAGTTCAGAGTGAGAATAATAAATAAAACTGTGTGGTTAAATGTAAAGTACAACCAAACGGGCAGCAAAAACGAATTAGCATTTACCAGGACTAACAAAGCAACTTCACACTTTAGAAGAAACCTCTCTCAGCTTCGGCAGCGTTCAGCTCCTTGAATTTATATATATTTAAATAGAGATTAATCTTTATGTATGGATAACATCATTTCCACCACACCTTTATTAAAGAGATTTATAGCAGGGTATCAAATTACACTTTTAATACAGCCTAGTTGATTTTTTGGTAGCAGCAAATCATATTTGTAACTCTGAATAACTAAACAAATTTGACAGTAGCAAATTTTCTCCTTGACACAGCTAATTCTTCATCCTGTCTTAATGTTCTGCTGTAAAGTCATAAGAAATTGTGATGCTTAGAGCCTGACAGTCATAGGTTTTGTTCTTGCCGCTTAGCAATCCTTCAAAAAGAAACCATTGCAATTTAAATTGAGGGGCATCACAGGCTTGATAGCAGGGAAACACTCCGTAGATTAGCCTTGTCTAGCAGGCTTCTGCTGTAAGGGGTAGGGTAGGTAGGATATAGTGGAATATTGAAGGTAAAATCAAGTGCTGGGTCACAAATAAAATCTCTGTGGAAACCCTAAAAATTAAATCTCAGTCAGCCAGCCTTCTGCACAAGCATCTTTGCATACTAATTGCATGGGCCTTTGTATTATTGTAGATACTAATTACCACTAGTTCTCAGTGGGAATTGGACACCTAATTCTCTAATGCTGCTTTTAACCTCCCAGCTTACAAGCCTTGCATTTCAAGACACCTCTCTCCTGCTGGTGTCTTCCAAGAACAGGCTTGATCCAGCACACGTGCACTGCTGCTGCTTAGGTGACGAAGAATCTTGCAAATTTTTGCAGTGTAGGCAGTGTTTCTTCATTGGATGTGAACATTGGCTTCAGCAGCTGAAAAGCTTGACTGAACAGCAATTCCTCTCTGAATCTGCTGGAGTCATGACACAGAAGCTGGTTTACTCTACCTTCCTACTGCTCAAATGCCTATGTTGAAGCTAAAAGGGACAATTGAAAATAGTTTAATTGTCCTCTGACTGTTACTAATGGGAGTTGAGACTTTTTGTTGGGCATCATCTAGATGTACCCTCACAAAGCCCCGAGCTTCTGAAATATGACTTGTTGCTTTGTGGAACCTCGTATTTGATACTTCACTGGATGAATATGATATAAATGAAGATTTTGAGAAGCTTTCTGTAGAAACAGGAGTGACATTAGCCTGACAAAATATACTTGTGCAATATGTCCTTCAGTATCTTCTTTGAAAATCTCTAAGATTGATCCTGATGGATTTTGACGTAGGTTACAGTAAAATATTTTTCAGCCAACAAGGTCATGGTAAACACTGGCATCAGTTGTGGATGATGTGCCACTGCTCTGTTTCCCCTTCTGCTTTTTTTTTAAACTCCTGTATAATGCTGCCTAAGAAATAATGCAGGGAATGACAGAGAAGGGTAAGCTTAAATAACCCTGGGGGTGCTTATCTTCCTTGGCATTAACTTCATATCCACATTCATTATGTGAATGGGCCAGGAAAACTGTTTCTGTGACAAATTGGAGTGCAGGGTAGGTTGAACAGACTCAGTTCAATTTTAGGTAATGGTATATAATCATCTGTGTAGCGATGCGCAATGCATGGTGTAGTCCCTCATTTAGAGAAGTTTGAATGCATAAAGCCCTACAAGAAACACTGTGATAACTCAGGTTCTTATTTTTAGGAAGAGTTGCAGTGCATGCAATTAGCTTGTCTGTTCCCTCCCCTCTATTCTTTTAACAACACCAGTAGAGCTTCTCTCCATCTCCACTACTGCCTTACAGGGGTGAACTTTGAATGTAGCTGCAGTTGCAAGGAGGATGAGGAGCACATAAAAGATCCTCAGGCAGGAGATAGACAGGCACATTGACAGAGCCATTATTATTCCATGGCAGACAGGATGGGTTACTCTTCCATCGCTCCGCTGCGTGCGTATATCAGACAAAAGACAGTTTCAATTTGAATGGGAAGATGAGTGGAGTCAGTACTTTGCTGTGAGCCCCGTGATGCTTGGGCAGAGCAGTCTCTGGAATCATAACACACCTGATCCTTGCTGTTCAGTATAGCTGGTATTTCACTGAAAGGTTGCTTGTGGAAAATGTAACAGCACTTGTTGATGAATGTTCTTCATGCTAATTGACCACCGTGTTTGCAGACAGATGCGCTGACCTAGAGCTTTCCACGTGCTCGTGCAAATCCCTAAGATGGGCTAATTAACTTCTCCGTCTTCATTTTCAATGCAAAATCTGCTAAACAGAGTTATGCAAAACAAATGAAAGAAAACATTAGGCTTCAAGGAGGAGACAACCCAGGTTGCATGTAATTTGTGTGTTAAGAAACAGCCAACACTGGGTATCTTCCTTCAGTGGGAAGACACAAAATTTCCTCTCTAATGGGTAGATGAGAGAAGAATGAACAGTAAGGAATGGTCAGAAAGCCAAGGTGGTGTTCCCCCTACCGAGTTTTAGATTATGTCATTTTATGGAATTGAGGCTCTCAATTCTTCAGCAGTAATAGCATTTTAAAAATGTTATTTGCCCTCAGTAAATTGATAGCAGTAGCTTTAACCTGGACTTAGCATGGGGTCTTGTTTAGGTCAAATCTGGCAGATGTAGATCTTGGAAATGATTCCTCTGAATCTGAACAAATCACACAGGGGAGCAAATGGAGTAAACGCTCACCTGAACTCGGGAAGCTGTTGTGACTTGCTATCTAAAGGCATCTTCCAGTTGTTCGATGCAGGCCATACAGGCTCTTCACAGGGTTTTGTATCTCATCTGAAGTCCTGCAACTATAAACAGTCATGAGGTGTTGAGCAAATGGCACTTCCTGTTAAGTGTAACTAGTATGGAAGACAAAAGCTCCATAATACTGGAAAAAAACATTATTCTTGTGACTTAATAGGGTGCCATTCCTTGAGGTGGAAGAAATGCTCTTTTTGTGGAACACAGATGATGTAAGAGTTTCCTGGGTTTCTATGCAAACTAGGCTGGGAGTTATAAATGGCAGTTAGTACGTGTTGACATAATCTGTTACTCACAGACCTGTTGCAGGTGTCATTCAAAAGTTCTTTTCAAGGCTTGTCTGACGGGTACACTGTGTGAATAATTCTAATCAGTGATCGCTGCTAGGCAGGGGGAGGTTTGCTTTAATTTTTTAAAATGAGATACAGATCTGTTGGCAACACTTTCTTCCATTTGTGTTAGATTGATGCTTGACTTGACCTAAATGGTTCATAACTGTCGTAACTTTCCAGTGTCACTGCCTTCATTTAATGGTGTCCACTGGTTATTGTACACCATGTATTACCCTATCGATCCCTGGCTCAGTGTTTCTAATTACACAAGGGCATGAGACAATGTTGCTGTACCTGGAATCTTTCCAATACGGCTGTGCTAACGTTGCAGCCTGTCTTGCAATTTCTTGGAACGTAGTGTTGATCCCACCACCTTGCGTGTTTAAATTATTGCTAAATTGCAGTGTTTTGAAGCCACAGGAATATTGCTTAAAGAACTCTTCTCATAAAACAGCTCATTAATATGTGTGCTATTCAGGGTTTGCCAAAAGTTTTGTGGTCTGTCTTGCCTCCTCCGCTCTTCACTCCTCTCTGCCATCAAAATGTCTGCAGGAAAGTGTGGGCAAAATTGATTCCCCTGTGGCTGTTTCAAACTACACAGTTCGGGCTCATCCTTTGATCCCTCCTCATGACTTTATTTCATTATCCCTTAAGTATAAGGAGGAAAGTTAATGACATCATAAAAACTAGAACTCTATAAAAGATGTTTCTGCTGATTTACTGCCAATGTACTAGCAGCATGTCATATAACTGCCCATTAAAGATGGTGAGTTGCTCTCCTGCCTGCAGCTTTCCTTATCACCAGCCCTTTTATTTATGACCAGATTATGGGGATTGGGTGTGCACAGTAAAACATAAAACTTATTTTTATCATGCACATAATTAACCCTATAATTATGGAATTAAGTTGCAACCATCCTTTTTTATTTAAAAAATTACTATTAACTATTTCTGTTTGTCTTCTAAGAGCTTAATGTGTTGCTGAGAGAATATGGTTCCTGATCTCTGGTTGTACCTTATCAGTCTTTACAAGCATTACCTAAACTATTCTGACCAGTGAAGAGGCTGAGAGAATGGGAGCTTCTTCAGTTGGATAAACAAAATCAATTTTTTCCTGTTAGAGGAAGTTGATTTTTTTTCTGTGGAAACCCCAATCTTCTTGCTTGCCTACTTCTTAAATTTCCAGCTCTTTATGCTCCTCCAGCCCCTTAGGATGCATAGTCAGCTTGGTAAGTAATTATTTGCGATCCCATTTCCCAGCACAGAATCCATCATCACTCTCACTGTGGTGGCAGATTTGTCTGTGCAACTTCAGGCTCTTGCTTTGTGCAGCGTAACGTGTGCTTCTCTAACACCCTTCCCACTGGACTCAGTGCCCGCTGTTTCCAAGATGGCATGTCATTTTGGCTCCCAGTAATGCTTGTGAATGCCAACCTCTCCCTCCCACCTACAACTCTAGATACTTCAAGATAAGGCTCATATTCTGAAAGCAAGGCTTCCCTTCAAGCACCTCAAGTTGCAGACTGGGGCGGGGGGAAAGGTTGGATGCTCAAGGTGATTTGTTGCTCCTGAGAACCTTGACCAGTGAAGTTACTTGTTTAAAATTAATTATGTTCCTTGTGCATTCAGGCATTTTCTATTAATGCAATCATAATGGTTTGTTTGCTAGGTACTGGTGTTGGAGCTCAGTCTTGGGAATGCACTGTGATCAACTCTATACATTATTAAAAGCTGTTTGTCTTTTTGTCTTTTACCCAGTTAGTTGTTCTGATTTCATTTTGCTGATTGGGAATTGCTGACAAAGAACAGGCATTCCTCAAGTGAAAAGCAAGAACAAAGCTTTCTGTTCATGCCACCTCTATTACCCAGGCTTTATACTAATACCTACACAGTTCTTGAGAAAGTCTAAGAACAAATGCTCTTTAATAGCTGTTTTCCTAGGGTTTTGCTTGAATCCTATGAGTTTAGGATTTCCACGTGCAACGCTGATAGACTGTCTTAGGGAGATGATAGCCAGAGGGACGCTGTGCTGGAGATACATTTGTCACTTCTCACAACTGGGAAAATCTCTCTGATGGTTTCAATTGTTTTGAGCTGGTTTCTTCCCCCTCCTTCCAGGAAGGAGAGGAAAATGTGATGTATGATTGCATAAGCTTGTTTTCACTTGTGTGAGTGATGGAATAAGAGAAGTTCCAAATGAGGAAGTCATAAAGAAAAATAATAAAGGAAGGAAGCAATGAATTAAACTCCTAGTGCTTTGTTGTATGGCTGTGATTTATAAGGAGGTATTTATTTATTCTTACAGAAGGAATTCCATCTTTGTATAGAGTAAGATGAAAAATAATGTTTTAAAATAACATATCACCGTGTCCATACTGGACCCTGGCTGCCAGTGATCAGCTCACATTTTTTTATTTAAGATACTGGAGATAGCTCTACACTGACAATAGGACTGATGCTGAAAGTCAAGGCCATAGACAGTGGCTTTATTCTTGGTACACTCCTGGTTTTTCGAGGAGTAAAGAGTAGCAAGTACCATGCTGTTCAGAGGAAAAGGTATTGAGCGTGAAATAGATTCTTAATTACAAAATTGGTTTAGTTGATCTGATGGCTTTAACTGATGCAGTACAACCCTACTGCCTTCAAGGCAAACCTTGGTACTTGTGTAACTCCGTAGTAGGTGGGTGTTCAAATTGAACAGAGACTTCCCAGGTCCCTGGATGTCTTAAGCCTGAGATTCAGAACCCGTTGAACAGGCAAGGGAAGCCTTTTGCATGAACCTGTCTATACGTACTGGTTTTAAGGGTGATGGCATCTGAGTTTGTTGGCTTATTAAAGGCTTCCTAAACCATGAAGGCTTAGATATTCCATGTACGTGTTGGACCAGGTATTCCAGGAGCTCCCTTCCCCCTTGTCTGGGCTTCCAAAGATCCTGTGCTCATTGAAAGCTTAATTAATTAATGAGTAATCAGTTCTCAGCTCTAGGGTATCAATTTGAGGGAAAAATTGATTTTCAAACCCAAATGCTTTATACTTGAACTATTTATATTCTGAAACTACTGTGCATGTCATAGTCCTATTTAGAAAAGTGTCCAACTCCACTCAAGGGCAGGCAGCCTGAGGAATAAATTAATTCTCACCCATCAGAGGATGAGTATTACAGAGGAGCTTTGAATATTGGTGTGCTAGTGAGGAGGGAGCTTGTGATTCTCATACCTGAATTGAAATTGGCCAAGTATTTAAAATGCACGTTTCGTTGCTGCCAGACATTTACCTAGCATGAACATTAATAGGATGAGAGGAAAAAAATTAGAGGTTCAACAATAATTTGAAGTTCTCTGTTTATAATGTGAGAAATCATCAATTAATTCCATACCTGGAATAAAACATGCCCTAAGGCCTACCATCTGCCCACATTTAAACTTGAAGATAATAGATTTGGAAGAGAAGTTTGTAATTATTTGCTAGGTGGTTCTGATTAATTTACAAGGAAAATTGCTAATACCGATAGTGTATTACCCTGGGGCCAAGTGGAAATCACAATATTGCAGAAAGGGATAACATGTAAATGATGGCTTGTGCATTATCTCTTAGGCTGATTGGACAGTCTGATTATTTTTCTTAAGCCACTAATGGATGCATATAAGATTAGAGTGTGCTTTGGACAACATGACTATAATTCTCACCTAACAGGCTGTAGAAAATAGGAAGTAAATATACCCCAGTGGCATTCTTAGAAATTAAAAATGCTAAAGGCTAGATTATGAAATTATAATAGATTTACACCAGCATGGCTGGGATCAGAATCTTGCCTCGTGGCACTGAAAAATACATTTATGGAGTGATCTATACTAGAAGCCATGGAAATTATTATCATATAGGCAGTGCAGACAAGCAGTCTTCTCTGGCAAGTACCCGTGTGTGGTAAAGATGTGCTGAAAAAGCCAGTGTAGAGTCTTGCATTAAATTCAAGTTGAAATAGACTTTGCTGGATTATAGCCCAGTGAGTGTGAAGGATAATTTATCTGGAGCTCTGAAATACTTAGTTTTGGCTGCTATTTACTTGCATTGGAGAGCACTGTGGACCTTCTGTGCACCACTACAGTTAAAGGCTGTACAGCTGTATGATTAAAGACTGACCTTTAAAGAGAGTGTGAGTTCTGTGTTGCCAAGGTACAACTGGTGGTGCAAAAGGCATGCTTAATGTGTGTAGTCCTACAGCAACAGAAGAAAATGGTAAGGTGAACCAGGAACCTCCAATCTCCATGGCTGCTGGCCAGCCTCTCTCCCTTTGGCTCTGCTGCTTTTCCAGTTCTCTTCTGCTCCTGTCTGGTTCAGTTGGTAGCAGCAAAAGCCAAGTGGGGAAGGACTCCTAAAAGCTTATAGGTGGGTCTTTAAATTTTGGTAATACTGCCTCATCCGTTTAAAACAACAGCCACATTACTCCCAGCAAAGTGTGTGTTGCTTGAGGGTGGAGGTTCTAAGCAGTAGTATTGTGATTTCTTTTCTGTGATCTTTGTGCTGGCTCATGCTTAAATGCTGTAGGGATCATTAGCCATAGATGTTATCAGTCGATGCCTAACAACTGTATCTCATCTATTGTCTCAGAGACTGTAAATTTTCACTTCATGGAAAAAATGTTGCATGTATGTCTAACAGAAGGTTTGAGGCTTTATGCTGATATCAAGAAAATAGGTCTGAGGTTCACCTTCATGTGATAGTTGAACCATTCATTTTTCCTCTCCCTCTCTGAAAAGTGATGGGCTGCAGGTAGTGAGACACCCACGTTTGGAGTGTGGGATGGCTGGACATTGGTCATGGAAATGGTTGCAAAGCCAATTCCAATCTTCTCCAAATCTCCCTTTAAATGCAGTAATGGGACCTCTGTGCCATGGTAGGGTGAAACCACAGCTGCCAGATGAGGCATACATTAGATTTTGAAATTCCCCTGTTAAAAACCTTATGGTTTATGTTTTCATTTGCACAGAATGTTCTTGTATTTTGAAGTGCAACACCTTTGTGACCTGCTTTCAGTAAATAACAGCTCTTGTGCAGCAGCTCTTGGCATATTAAAAGGAAATAATATTACCATGAGCAGCATTTTTGCTGGATGTAGAAATTATCAGCTTTGAGTGAACACAGTAAAAATGTAAGGCCTTGGTTCTCATTCTCAAACTGACACCTTGTCCCATACCATCAAGACAGCATGACACTGCAATAAAGTAATAAACACAAAATAAATGTTTCCTTCAGCAATGGAGCACCTTGCTAATTTTTATTTTAAGTGATAACTGAAATTATCTTATGTTGTCTTGGAGGATCCAAGTCATTGTCTTTATAGAAAATACAGGTCCTTGTACATCACTGAGACTCCTGTTGTAGCTGGGATTGAGCTGGGAAGCAACGTGTTGGATCCGTATGCTCAAAAGCTCGTATGCATACCCTTGTGGCTGGTGACTTATACAGCATCTCCCTCCATTTCATCAGACCAAATAAGTTATGAGTCTTAAGCCTCTGACAGCCTGCTGCATTTGTAGAGGGAAGAGGTATCAGCCGTAACAGAGGCAATAACAGATTGGAAGAGGTTCTTGTTTTCTTTTTCTGTTTCCCCATCTTGTGTTTTCTCTCTCATTGTCGAACTTTCCCTTACCTCATCCCTTCTGTGAGCTCTCCTAGCTGCCACTCATCTTCAAACAGTCTTGATAACTCACAGTATCAGTTTTGTGCTGGTGGATTGTTGCCATACACCGATGTAAGTTGTCAGTGAGCATCTGAAGCCGTCAGTCGATCTGCTGCTCCCGAGTCCTGGTGCTGTGTGAGCGGGGAAGTTTGCCTGGATGCCCCTACCTTCCCAGTGTGGGTCTGTGCCCAGGCTGAGCGTACCCTTGGGGTGTAGCTGGTGCAGGGACAGCCGTGCCAGTATCAGACCTGGCAGTGATGCTGACAGAAATCTGGGCAAGAATTTTTCTCCATGGTCAAGCACTTAATTTAGAGGAGAGCTGGTGGACCAACACAAGGAGATGCCTTGGCAGTGTGCAATGACAGACTCCAGGCATGGCATGTCGCCATACTGTTGGTAGGTCCATCGGGTCTTTGGGTTCCTTCTTGCTCTCCACCATGGCTGCAGTGGAGGGAAATTGTGAGCACCTGGCAAAATGCATGGGAGGGGAGTTCTGTGAGAGCGTCACGTCTGTGTCTCCGCATAGACTTTGGCAGCAGGTTCGGTAATGATTTCCCCTGATTAAATTGTTCAGACAACTGTCTATTTGCCGTCAGTATTTACAGAGCTTTCATTGAAGCTAAACAGACATATGCTCTTTGTCACTGTCACGGTGTCAGGGAAGTTGCAGACACTTCATTTCTAACGCTTCCTCTTACTGTCCAAAAACTGTTCTGGAGAAACGGGAAAGGGCTACCTGCCAGTTGTGGTGTCTTACCTGGATCCACTTAGTTATGCTTCAGCCCTTCGTTTTCAGAGTTTTATCTGAGCATGATGTAAGGTGGGTTGTTTTTTTTTTTCCCTCTAGTTACTTTTTAATTAATATCCTGTAACTGCTTCAAACTTGGGAGGAAAGTGGGTTTTGATTTCTCTTTTATTGGGTAATTTTAATTATTCACACCACTGACTTCATTAAGTTAAAACACCATAATATTGTGTATGAAACAATGATCTTTGGAACAAGAGAAAAATTATTCCTACTTTTTTGGAAGCAAAGTGGATGAAGTACCGCCAAAGCCAAGCATCCTTGCTGTGGGTAGATACTTGGTCACCTGAGCTCTGTCTTGTTCTGCTGGGTGGTGCTTGCGGTCTTCCCTCCCCTGTACTGACCTGGAAGATTAAATGCAGATTGACCTTACCTTAGTTCCTGCTTCTCTTGATATTTTTTCTTTTCTGTTCCATAAAGGAAAGTGTTGAGAGGCACAAATGGGGATGTTGGAAGCAATGTGGGGATTTGCAATGTGATTGTTGATGTTCATCACCCCTGAAATGCCAGTCAGTGAAAGATCTTTGCTGTAGCAAAACCCTCTTAGCATTCAAACTCCGGCATCTTCATACAGAAAGCTGGTGTCTCAGTTATGTTGGCCTGGAAAATTAAAATCATCTAACTAGCAGGATCATAACCTCCTGCCTATTGTGAAATGTGCATCGTTGGCAATATTGCAAATGAAAACAAGAAAATATGGTATGAAGGAGCATTGTTATTGTTGTTCCAGCAACTTGAGTGCTTCTTCACTCGGATTTATTTAGACACTGCCTGTGGGTTTGGTAATTTTTAAGTTCCTGTGGATTTTAGTGATTATGTTCATTGTGGCAATGTGTAAGGATCACAGTTGCATCAAATCCTGTGACTAGCGGTGTTCCCCAGGGCTCAGTGTTGGGTCCAGTCCTGTTTAATATCTTCATTGACGACCTTGATGAGGGAATAGCATCCACCCTCAGCAAGTATGCCGATGATACAAAACTGGGAGGAGTGGCTGACACGCAGGAACACTGCGCTGCCATCCAGCGAGACCTGGACAGGCTGGAGAGCTGGGCAGGGAGAAATCTAATGAAATTCAACAAAAGCAAGTGTAAAGTCTTGCACCTGGGGAGGAATAACCGACTGTATCAGTACAGGCTGGGGGATGACCTGTTGGAGAAGAGCTCTATGGAGAAGGACCTAGGGGTCCTGGTTGATGACAGGTTGGCTATGAGCCAGCAGTGTGCCCTGGTGGCCAAGAGAGCCAATGGGATCCTGGGATGCATCAGGAAGAGTGTGTCCAGCAGGTCGAAGGAGGTGATCCTCCCCCTCTACTCTGCATTGGTCAGGCCCCACCTGGAATACTGTGTCCAGTTCTGGGCTCCCTGGTATAGAAAAGACAGGGACCTTCTGGAGAGAGTCCAGAGAAGGGCGACAAAGATGATTAGGGGTCTGGAACATCTCCCCTATGAGGAAAGGTTGAGTGAGCTGGGTCTGTTCAGCCTGGAAAAAAGAAGACTTAGGGGGGACCTAATTAGTGTTTACAAGTATCTTAGACATGGGTGGCAGGGGGAATTGGCCAGCCCCTTTTCAGTGGTCAGTGGGGACAGGACTAGGGGCAATGGCTGTAAGTTGGAGCACAGGAAGTTCCGCACCAACATGCGGAAGAACTTTTTCACAGTGAGGGTGACAGAGCAGTGGAATAGGCTGCCCAGGGAGGTGGTGGAGTCTCCTTCTCTGGAGATATTCAAGTCTCGTCTGGACGCCTATCTATGTAATATGAGATAGGGAGCCTGCTTTGGCAGGGGGGTTGGACCCGAAGATCTCTTGAGGTCCCTTCCAACCCCTAAGATTCTGTGATTCTGTGATTCTGTGAAATGCAGAGCACTGTGTTGTCCTGTTTGATACTGCTTAACTTCAGCCACTGGCCACCCTGTCATTTTTCAAACTGGCTGCCCAAGCCATTAGCACCTTTTAATAATTGTTTATATAGGAGAAGTGTTTTTATTGTGCCAATGTAGATGTGGCACAGGTGGGACATTAAAATAAATGTCATCCAGTAACCAAATATCCTCTCATCCGCACCAAATCCAGTTGAGATGTGATGATCCAGAGTGGTTCCTAAAGCCAGCCAAGGTGGATGTGCACTGAGTGGCAGCTTTGTTTCTGCCCTGAACAGCTGAAGCTCTCAGGGCTGTGTCCTGTGTGGCTGTGGGTGAGGTGGTGGCAGCAGGGCTCTCCTGCTAACAGAGCTGCACACTCACATGTGGAAGGGCACATGGTTACAGGCTGGTGGTCCCAGGCAGGCTGCCCTTCTCCCTCGGTGGTGCAGGGGTGCTCTCTGAGCTGCGTGTGCTATTTCCGAAATGAGCATCTCAGTTTAGCTGCAGCACTGTATCACTCAATAATCATCCTGCAGTGCAGCTCTGTGCCCTCACACGTATCTCTCCCAGCTAAGTAGATGAAAATATTTTTTTAAAAGTGATGGTGGGAGCTCTGACCCTCAGGAGATGGGGTTTGTCTTTTGAAGTAAAATAAAACTGGGAGCTGCAAATTGCCCGTTAGTCATATAACAGGTCTGGTCTGAAGAGCTGCTGAGTCCTGTGCCCTGAAATCCTTTATCAACCAGGACAAGAAAATTAGACTTCCAAGCTAATTTGACATTTAAAAATATATATAAACAGGCAAGTAAGTATGTCCAAATCAATCCTTGAAAAGTGTGTTTTGAACTACAGAACGTTTCTATCCTTGCAGAATGACAGTTAAAACATTGCTGTTAAAGCAGTAAACGGAAATTTCAGTCGCTTGTCAAAACAAGCAGCACTTTCCTTCTGTGGAGTGGGAGATGCTGAACAATAGGCAGCACCTTTCAAAACGGCATCTTCATTATACAGTCAGGTTTCTAATGTAATCTTTTCAGCCACGAATACTGTATTATTTCTCCATAACACTTTATAATAAGCGGACATTAAATTAATGCTACATGACAATGGAATTCCTGCGGAGTTATGTACTACCCTGAGACAAATGCCAAAGGAATTTGGTATGATTAAAAGGAGACAGTGGAAGTGGAAGGAGGGGGGTACCCGTGGCTTATTGCAGGCACCTGAACCGAGCTGAGAATAACAGGACTGTTTGAGGGTTTGCGAGCCTGAGAGAGGGCTAAGAAAATCCACAAGCTCAAAACTGAATTCAAACCGTAAATGTTAGGACTTGTTTTTTGGCTCAGATTGTTGAGAGAATGATTCATATTCTTTGTTCTGTTCTTGCAACTTTAATCATTGAAATACCTTTGTCTTAATTGTGAGCAGGATGCCCGTGTGAATTTGGCTCTGTGGCTCTCAGATACTGAGCTCTCTAGCCAAGAGGAGAATTTGATCCTCTGTGCCATGTTATCTGTGCACAGATGACACAGGTGACTTCAGTGCCCACTCTAGCCCAATAGCACTGGGCCTTGTTCCACCATATTTGTTCCCACGTTATCCCAGTGTGCCCCGTCCCTCCCAGCAATTCCACCCAGGGCCCAACATGGGCAATGCACGGCCTTGGCTGTGTGTTAGACAAATGCCAACTTGAGAGGCTGTGACGTACATCTTGGAGTGATTTTCATGCATTTTAAACAAGAAAGGACAGGAGAAAATCATATTTATCTGATATCCATAGGGAAGTCACCTAAATTCCTTAGGAGGAGATCTGTGATAGGACTATGCCACTTGCATAGAACCTTTTAGGATCTGCTTTCTTCCCCTTCCTCCTGTGCTGGGTACTGAGTTGCAGTATCTTGATGAAATGTATTTTTAAGAGGATATAAGAGCCGGGCATGAAGTAGAAAGAGCAACAGCATTTGCTGTTGTCTTGAACATGGTGGAGTCCCTTGGACTTTATGGCTGGAGAAGACAGGAGGAAATGATCTCTTTCGTGAGAAGCTAAATTACAAGAGATGGAGACACCTGTCTCCATCCCCATTGCCCAGGCTGTTGTACTCCTTCTGAAAGTACAAATTTTCATCCAAGTGAGGACTCAAGAGCAGCTTATTCATGGAAAAAATAATTGATGTCTTGTGAGTATTATTAACAGTCAGTGGCAGTCAGTAGACGTTTTTCTTGTAAGCTACAAAGCAGTAGCAGATAGTTAGCAGAGCAAGCATGCTGTATCATCATCCCTGCAGAGAACAGAAGTAGCAGACAGTTTCCTTCCTTCATGGCAAACAGCCTGTAAATGAAATCTTCTCTCTGAAGACGTAGCAGAGGCCAGATGGGAGAGGAAACCTAACCTGGAGTGTAAAAGCGGCATCCTGCTGCTGACTTCTTGGAAGACAACAAACAGTCAGAGGCAGCCTTTGACCAGCTCTGTTGGTGGTAGGTGCTGATGAGTAATTGGGCAAAAGGCAGCGAGTGCTGCTGTTTCATGCCACAGAGACACATTTCAGCCTGAAGCAGGAGCCATTTTCTCGTTGGTGCAGCAAGAGCTGTGTGTTCCAGTGAGCGTCTTTTCCTCTCCTGGGGCTGCAGTGACACCATCCCCAGGGGATGCTGCGAGGCTCATCCTTGCTGCTAAAGAAAGGGACAGTTGAACAGTTCAGTCCAGGGAGCTGCAGCACTATTTGTCTAAAGGGATGGAGATTTCTGTTCCCTGCTCAGATTTATACCCAATCCTTACAAGGAGAAACTGGCATCGTACTTCTGTGCAGCCTGAGTCCAAGCTGTGGGAGCAGGTGTATAATTGGTTCCCTGTTCTGCTGAGCTGTGACCTTCCTGAAAGAGTCCCTGCGTTTGTGCAGCACCTGATAATAGTTCTCAAACTCAATCCCAGAAATCTCACTTTGGTTTGGAGTAATCATAAAAATGAGTTTCTTTTAAAATAAATAAATAAAGCTCTTCCTTGTTAGCATCTGCTACCTGGGGCTGTCAAATAGCCGTGCTGACAGGATGTTCTGTCTCCACAAAGCTGTCTCTGTGCAGGAGGGTATAATGTGCAATTCACAGGCTTGGCTGCAGCTTTCCACCTTTTCCTAAAAGAGCTGCAGTCTCCTCAGGAGCAGATGTTATTAAACCAGCCTATCCTGAACCCTTTCCATCTAAAGTCTTTTCAGGTAACTCATCCTTCTTTCTCCTGCTTGATGTTTTTCAACACCCGCATTCAGCTAGGAAACACTACGAATAATTTAGGTAGCGTAGAGCTCTTTCTTCTTGGTGCCTTAAAGTTAACAATGCCTACCAATGGTATATTCATGGCAAATAAATACCAAAATGAGGATACTCTAAATGGATGTCTCAGGAAAGGAAATATAGACAGAGATACAAAGATAAGTAGGTACAAAGAAACAATGTGAGCTAATTATTCTCAGTGCATTATCAGAGACAAATCACACATACGTCACGTGCAGTTACCTTCCTCTGAACCAGAAAGTATGGATTAGCAGCAGATGTATCTAGTAGTCTCAATGGTCCGTTGGGCTGATCAATAACATCAAGTCCTACCTTCCTTTCCTCTACATTAAACCAGAAATGTCCTGCCGTTTGATGGGCACCTGAGCTGGTGTGAGAGCAGGGGCAGGGTTCTCCATGGGACTGTGAAACGCTTTCCATGACAAGTTTGCCTAACTTCTATACCAAAGTATTGCTGGAGAACTAGTAACAGCAGGAAATGTAACAAACACTACTTGACAGGGTTTGGATCAGCAGAGCTTTTGTTTTTAACTGCATGGTTGTAAATGCAGCATATTGTGAAGGAAGAACTAGCAGTGGTTAACACATCCCTGCGTGCAGGTATTTGCTCATAAAAGGACACTACGCCTCTGTTCAGGGTTGCAAGAAAAGAGAAGTTCCTTCTTCCCAATGTTTTCCTCAGGAACTTCCTTTGCCTTTCATGCTAAATTACAATATTTTTGTTTGATCCTGAAGACTGAGCTGTGTCTGTGGAATTTTCCAAACCTTCCTCCCTCTCTGTGTGGCTCAGCCCTGAGCAGGGTCGGCATTACGGCTGCATGTGAAGCAAACCTGGGGGTGTTTTGGGCTGCGTGCTTGGCCTGCCCCTTCTCTGCTCACGGTCCATGTTACCCTTAGTGAAGAAGGTGCCTTTGCCATCAAAATGCAGGGGCTTCTCATGCTGGTAGTTGATTTTCCTTCCCTGTACCCACTCTTTCATTTTCTGACATTCTCATGTCCTGGCTTCCACTTCTCCAACCATGGCTCTCTAGAAGGAAGCTTTTATACCTTATGGTGCTGAGTTGGGGTACCTGATGCATGAGTTCAGTTTCCAGGTGTTCAGTAAAATATTTCTTTTTAAATTGGAAACAGAGTAACTTTTTGATCGAGATCCCAAAGACCCAAAGCTGATAAATCCTCTTTAGTTAGGCTTATTTGTCCACCCATAAAATGAGTTGAATTTCTCTACTTGATGACATTGAGATAAATTCTTTGTAGATGCTAAAGACTTTTGAGGAGGGGAACTGTGAAAGGGTAGAGATAGGTGAGCTAGGAATCGGGATAGGACTGGGAAATGTCTTTCTCTGCTGTTACTTTGCTGAGGTGACTTGGTGACCAGATTTTGTAAAACTGAGATTCTGAGCTTTTGTAAAATGAGATCTTTGAACTTTGTATCAGTCACCAGTATCACTAATACTGAAGTGAAACATGACATTGTAACTATATAGCTCCTCATGTTTCCTACAACCACATGACTGCAGAGCAAACCTGGCCCTGGGTTGCTTGTTTTTCTTCCACCGCTGTTAGAAAACATAGGTAAAGAAAACACAGGGAAAGAGTAGCATTTCTTCCCCATTGCATTATTCTGGGCTGTGCTTTCTGATCTGTGACTTGGGAAGTGAAGGTCAGGGTGGTTCATTGACTCTCTCAATCTTTTTTGCTTGTAAATTTATGCTTTCTTCCTCCAATTCTGCTTGAATTTCAAAAACCAATGGGCCAGACCTTTAGCTGGAGTAAATTGTCATAGCTCCATTGATTTCAAGTGAGTATGTTAGCTTTCACCAGTGAAAAATCTGTCCTGTAAGCTGAAATGATTAACTTAAAAAACATTTGATTATCACATTTGTGGTTTTCTATTGTTTTAATGTACTGTGACAAAGTCTTTAGAAGGATGATAGCTCACGATTGAATTATATTCTTGTCCTTTTATTATTTTTTTGTTCTTTTAAGGAGAAAGATGTCTCTCTCTGTGTGACAGTGTTTTTGCAAATGCTGGTGAAATCTTAGCTCCATGGGATTCAACCAGGACCTTCTCCTTTAAATAGTTATCATTTTAAACCTTTACTGTAATGCACAATCATGTGGGAGTGGAGGTGAGGTTTGGTTTTTCATACAGTAGACCAGGTCAGGGGCTGGGATAAATGGGCTACGCAGTCTTCTTTTCACACCAGTTAAGAATCTGGGCCAACCTCTAAAAATGATTGTGGAAAAATAAGGTGATATAATTCTACCTCCGTGTCAAAAGCAATTGGACTGATTTGATGAAGAATATTGCAAAATACTGTGTAATGGTGGCAAATGTGGTGTTAAAGGAGGCTGTGTCTCCTGTTACACTGCACCATTTCATTCCAGGGATGAGTCTGAGTCAGGAATGACAAAGAAAAATGTGGTAATTTTATGCTTTGATTTCTTGTACACAAGGATAAAAAACCTGAAACCCACAGCTTTTGCCTCTGCTTAGTACTTGGAGGAAATAATTACTGTGGTTTTATGCAATACCTTTCCCCACACCGAGTGGCACAGGGCATTCGTCATTTGCCGTTTGACCTGGTTTTTATAGAACATACTTAAATGCAGTTTAATTTCATCAAGATTTATTCACAGTATATTTCCAATTATTACTCATGTCTTAACGGCTTCATCCAGAAAGCTTGAAGCTTTTCCCCAGCATATCATCAGATGTTCTCTAGCACTATAAAATTAGTTAGAAAGTAATTTTCTTAATTTGGTTTCTTGCAACCAAATAAATGAAAATCCGTCTCCAGCTGAAGCTGCGGGATTTAGGGTTTTCCTTTATTAAAGAGAAATGATAATCTATAAAGTAGGGATGTGGCTGGGGACGAATATTAACTACTAAAAGGCTTATCTGCCATAATATCTTAGAGATGCTTCGGCAACTAGTGATTCCCCATCGGCGTTTTTTGATATGTTTTGCTTGCAGCAGGAAATAGGACAGCTCTTACGTATCCTAAGGAAGAAATGGAAGATTTGGTTAAACACCATCTCTTCTGCATGACTTGTGACATGCTGGAATAAAAACAGTAAGGACCCTGATTTAATATAAGCTTGACACCAATTCAGGGAAGCATTTAAGCATTTGCTTAAGTACATTCTTGTTCAACAAAGCACTTAAAACATGCTTAGCTCCAGGCACTTTCTTTAAGTCCTGTTAATTTTAATGAAATTTACGCATGTGCCTAACTTCAAATAGATGCTTAACAGCTTGGCTGAGTGGAGTGCTACACTTTAGGTATGTGACACTGGTGTTCTTCTTTTTCTGGTGAAAAGAGAAACAGTAATTCCCCATGGATACAATTACTAAAAGACATTGAGACATGCTCTGATTGACTGCAGATAGAGGGAGCAAAATGACATACCGCTGGTGGTGCTGACAGAAGTTGAAGTGAAATTAGACTCCACCTTTCAGTCTGTTTATGAAGATTGCTCACCATTTCCATCCGAAGGCAGATAAAATTGTGATAGGTAGATAGGATGCTAAACATACACCAAACATAGAGCTGTGCTGGAAGTGTTTTATCAAAAAATCAGCCAGTGGTTCATTCTTGGATGGCTAGCCCAAGCCAGCACTTGGGGAGGCCTTCAGTTGTGTCAGTAAACAGTCTGAGCTTCTAGACAAGAAACCGGAGAAACCCCTGGGGTTCCTCCCTATTTTAGACATGTGAGTTCTGTTTTTACTGGAGGATGCTTGCTGGTCACTAGGCTCACTGCAGCAACAACCGTACGTGCTTGCTGAAGCCTGACCCCAAATCTGAAATCCCAAGCTCCTCTGAAGCTGTGGGTGTCTTTGATCCTGTATGAACAAGGCTCAACTTTGAACTGTCAGGCTACCTCCCGACATCAGTATTCACAGTGTGAACCCTATTCCTATAGAATAAGGTCCTGTCACTTTGCTCCATCATCTGTTTGTCAAATTTTCCATGTTTTCTTGATTGACAATGTTGTATAAGCTGACCTCAAGCCATTTCCATAAGCACAGATGATAATCGGGACGCCCAGCAGCCAACGTTAACCATGCTAGCTCCCTGTCTTCTGCAAAGAAATACATAAAATGTGATAATGAGTAAATGAAGTGTGAAGGCTTTCCTTCCTCTGATTTATGTGCAGAAGTGTTTCTAATTTTCCTGATGTTATCTCCCTTTACAGGATATAATTACCTGATTTACTTGATTGCCTTCTGGGAATATTTTTTATAAATTGACTTAAAATTGTTTATACTGTTGCAAACTGATAATTTCATAAAGTGCCTGCTAATCTGCTTGAGTTGTTTGTTGTATGTTATTTTGTCTTTTTCCTCTTTGCCCTTCATTACTTCCATTTGTAGTTATTATGGGAAGTTGATATCATGCTTTGGACTCAGCTGAAAGTAGAATAGCTTGTCAAGACTTTCATGTCGTCGTCTCAACATGTTACTAAGAACAGACTCCCTTACATCACTTTACCAAACAAAAACAGGGCTTTAACTTTTAATATACCTGTCAGCACCTCAAGAGGTCTTAAGAGAAGGTCTCCATGTGAAATGTGGTGGATAAGATCCCTTGTGCTATTAGTTTACTTACATTCAAACAGATGTTTGAAGTCCTCTGAGTTCACCTGTCTTCAGTTCCTAAAATCTTAAGGCTGGAACTGAGCAGGAGAACATTTCCACTGTCCTCAAAGACACTGAGGAAGAGAACTTCAGGAGCAACACTTGGACTTCCTTGAAGTTAATGACTAGACAGTAATCCTGGGCTTTTTTATTGCCAGTCATGACATGGACAAAGGGCAGTAGTGTATGGTTTAAAATACATTAAGATGTATTTGAGAACAAACAGGCATGTTGAAAAGCATTGAGCGCTTGGTTTGTATTTTGAAATTACTTGTAGGTGTAACCCTTGTGGATGCCTCAAAGATCTTTGTATTTTCAGAGAGGAAAGGAATTTATGGAGATACTTTTTGGGCACTTTATTCCACTGCCGAGAACTCCTTGTTTCTCCTTGGTCATAGTGATGCCTCCCTGGTACCAAAGCGAATTGCTCACTTGGCTAAGCATTTCATTGCATCCTGGCTGGCACCAGTTCTGGATGGTTTCACCTCATCACCTCTCACACTAAAACTCTGTGTCACATTTTCATATTTTACCCTCTTCCACACTGTGCCTGTTACCCTGGTGTGAATCAGCTGCTCTAAGGTGGTGCCAGAAATAGAGATGCTTTCAACCATCTCACGGCCAAGCTTATGCAAAGATCTCCATGGCAAACAAGTAAACAGATGCCCTGCAAATCAAACATCCTTGGTTGTGGTGGTGTTTCAATAGCTTTCAGTGCTTTTATTTTGGGTTTGTGACTTGGGTTGCAGTTAGGGAAGAGCTAACAACCACTTGTTGTTAAAGAGAGGGATAATTATGATTTTATTTAATAGCTCCTCTACCATGCTGCTCTATCTTATTACCATAAACTGAGCACTAAGCAAAGTGAAGAAGCCTCTTCCTTCTTCCACTCGCTGTGTTTATTGTTATTGTCACATACCCCCCTGCCGGAGATGCCTTTCGGTTGATAGCTTGCATTTGTTCAATGATACTTTACCTCCAGCACTCCCAAAATGGCATCTGTTGCCCGGAGGCCACATGCTCCTCCCTTATAGGCAATTGTGAGATCTGTAAATAGCTATTAGACTGGCATGGCCTAAATTAACTGTAAATTGACAACTCAATTGTAAAACAAAAAATGACCTAGTAATTAACAGGACATTTCCATAAAGGCATAATTACCATTTAGCAGGGCGCTATTTGTACTTCCCTTTATTCTAATAAACCCTTACTCCTTTTTCTCCCTTTTCTGCCACAGAAAATATTATTGTTCCAATCTTTATCAATTTTTCAAGCTGACTTTAGAAAAACAAACAAGGCTGAGTGAGTAGTCGGTCTCTGTCCTCCCCTTCCCTCTCCTGTAGGGAAGAGACAAGTTTGTTTGTACAGAACAACCTTTCCTTAGCAGGGGTTTGGTTTCTTTGTTTTAATTTGGCGATAGCATCTTAACTCTGCTCGTCAAAGTTAAAGGCCTTCCTCCTTTTGTCGCTTACAATCAATGGCTTGTTTGGCTCTCCCGCAGCTCTTCCCACCCCCTCCTCCCTTCTCCTCCTCCAGCCCAGGGAAATAATGGCGCTGATGAGCTCTTATCTTTTTGTCACACTCCTGCCAGCAGAGGAGACAAATTGATTTATGTATGTGGCATCCTACTCCTGATAGTGCCATAATTTACCACTAAATATTGCTTTGACACAATAGTTTTGTAACAAATACATAATGCATATTGCTCTACTTTCCCTCCACCTCAATCGGTTTTTGAATTAATGGAGTGAGACTCCCTCAATTCAGAGGAATCTCATGTCCAACGCCTACGTGGAGCCTCGCAGAATACCAATCTGCAGCCTCTCCTCTTTCTCTGCTTAGTGTCACCTTGAAATGAAGCTGGCTCCCCCATTAGGTTTTTTTCCCCTTCCTTGCACTGTCAAATGAGGCGGTTCTTCACTCCTTCACAAGGAGCGATGCTTTACTCAAAAAGGCCTGACTTGATTTATTAGATAAAGAAATAAATTGTGTAAAAGGCTGGAAGGCTTTGCATGTCCTTGCACAGAGCTGGAGTGTTACATGGGAGCTTGCAATCACTGGGTTCGTGAGACTGGAGCGACACACTTGGAAATGCAAAATCCTTTCTGAATAAAAAAAGACAGGCTTTTTCTGTCTGATTTGATTGATACACTCTTGCTGCCTCCCATCCTCACTGACACAGAAGGATATATCCCACAAAGGGGATTCTGCATCCTCGGTGATTATTCGGGCAGGTGAACAGTTCAGTGCTGATTTATTTTTCTTTATTTAATTTTTTTTAAAAAACTATATCATCCATAATAATTATATCACTAAAATCATCCTTGTGTTTTCTCATAACTTTGTTTAAGAAGAAAGCAACAGAAGCAAAGGTGGATTTGGGAGGTGGAGGGGTTGGAGGCTTTTCAGAATGTGTGGCTTGAAATGCAGGCTTAAGCTGGGAATGAGGCAAACTGAGCCTGGTTGACAAGCAGGAGTGGTATGATGACTTTGTCTCCTTTATTTGCTCCTTTTGCTGGTGTACATCAGATTGAAGTGCAGCTTTCTCAGGTAACCTTATGGGTTCTTTAATAAAAATGGGGGAGAGGGAAATATTTCTTTTTCTCTATTAATTCTGTAGATATTTTGAAGAGCGAGGGAGACAGTGGTGCCATGGCAGGGTTAGAACTTATTTTGCATTTGTGTGATGAGCAGTCTGCTGAGGCTAATAGAAACCATGTAGCTTTGCCCTGCAGAATGGTCTGTAAGTTGTGATTCCTGAAGCCTGCAGAGGGGATGAAAGCCCTGGCATTTTTATGTTTGTCATTTTTCTGTGCTACCCCCCCCCCCCCTTTCTCTCTCTCTCTCTCTCTCTCTCTCTCACTTGACATTTCTTCTTTTTGCTAGCCATTGGTAGAAAACCTTAAGGTATGGAATAGAAGCATAAGGAGATGCTGATTACCAAATCCATTGGTGGCACAGGGCAACCCTGGCAAGGGCTGAAATGTCATCTTTAAAGCCAGACATTTTGCACTGGTTCCTGAACTCAGGTGTCCTACCCCACCTCCTTCATCCCTTCTTGCAGTTCAAAGCAACCATGCACCTGCTTTGTGGCAATTACCCTACACTTATGTGCTACTAATAATGGATGTTTGCTCCCTGCAGGTCTCATATTAATTTTCATTCAAGCTACACTATTGAAAGAGAGGAACTTCTGAAATGATTATGGGTTGTAAACTCTATCTGGCAAATTACTACATATTTCTAGCACAGTTTCAGTTGTCAGAGATACTTCTCAGCTTGTATGCTTCCAAACAGTCCTATCAATTATGTTTCTTTCGACGTTTGAGTAGAGCTACAGTCAGCTTGCTTTGCAGCAGTATCTCTTTGCTTTTGCATCTTCCTTGTGTAACCAAGTACAAGAACCTCAGGGGAGTCTGGATCCTAAACCAGTCGTTAATGGAAAGTTCAGGTTTGGATGATATTTTATTTTCTAGCTGTGAGAACAGTCATGTACAAGCAGGTCAGACTTGAATATCAAATGATCATGGAAAAGAGGTGGAAAAGATGGTTTGTCAAAGTTCATCCCCTGGCAGATAACCAGGTTGCAGCCTACTGAAGGGCCTGCCCAAAGCAGCAGCCACTGTTGCGCATGTCCCTGGGAAGGTTTCTGAGCTCTTGCAGTTACTCTAAATTGTTCTTTATTTAATGAATCTCCTTATTTTTCTGTTACAGGCAAGCCAAAATAGTAGTCTTATACTTCCACTTTTTAGGTGTTTATTCAACATACTGTTAGTTGTAGTTTTTCTCAGCATTGTTTCAGTGACCATGTTTTAAGGCCTTCACTCCAGTGTTGCATTCTGGTGTGGCTCTTGCTGTCAAGGCCTTCTTGTTCAATCCATTCTGTCATAAGTCATGAGCAGATTACTTCAGTTCCCTAATTATTTTTGCTGTTTGATTCTCTCCAGTTGAGTAACATCATTGTAATTCAGGAAGGTTGCTGTTGCTGACCATGTTCTTCAAGCAGTGTCAAAGCAGTTAGGGACAGAGTGATGGATTCTCTTCTTCTCTGTCATGTAGTGCCTGGTCATACGTCACAGTGTACATCATTACTGATACATCATTACTGTAAGCTTTTTAATTAGTGTATTGAACTGAAAATATATGACCCAACCAGCTAGTCTTAACTAAGACTGATTTGGAAAGAGAAGACAGCACTATTGCAGCATTAGGTGTATAGGTCAGACAAGTTATTTGTCCCGGATGAGCGAAGGAACAGAATTTGGTGATGCTACTGTAGTTGCATGCTGAGAATATGGTACTGAACACAAGCCCTCCAATGTTTTAACCAGTCTTTATTGTTGGTGATTTCATGGGTTTATTGTCTTTTTCTTTTGTGGGTAGGTCTATTGCAGCATCTTTGGTTTATACCAGTTGATTACTTGACCCCAGGAATTGTCACGTTGTCACATGCTTGTGCATTTTGGGAGGGATGCTACTAGATACATGTGTGCTATAAGACAGGCTATTAAATTCCTTCAACAAACTGAAGAGCTGATAATCTATCATTACATACACAAAGAAAACTGTTTACCTGAGCTCAGTAGCATTTATAGATGTGGGATATTAATATTTCTTTCAACTTCCTCGTTTGTGAAATGCAGAACGCGGTGCTGATGAGTTACATGCAGTATTTAACAAAGACAAAACTGTCAAGTACTGGATTACTGCTTTTTTATCCTTGAAAATCATAGCATCAATTCAATATAAATATTGCTTAAGTAACCAACACTGAGCCAACTCTTTCCATTCCTCTCTTGTCTGAGAAATCCCTTCTTAAATTGCTCGCTGAAATTATAGCACTTAGGGAAGGGAAATAGCTCACAGTCATCAACATTATCTCTTCAATCTTAAGAATACCAGTGTCTTATCACTCAGGCAGTTGTGAGCAATTCCTTTCTCTGCCTCTATGCAAGAGGAAACAAAACAGCTGGGTGCCTATGAGAAACATTCATTATAATGCCAGAGTAATTAAGAGGTTCTCTTAAATGATAACTTCGCTGGGCTTTCAGATGTTCCTGAAGTTAGGATCCCTGCTAAAGTTGAAATATACAGGCTACATTATTGTCAGAGCCTGTTAATTACTGTCCTACAAATCATTAAAGTTTAAAAGAGGAGCAGTGCTGGTTGCTACTGGATTTGTGTGTGTTTAGAAATACCAAGTCATGGAAGAGAATGAAAGCAGCAAACATACACAGATGGGGAGTTTGATAGGATCTAGGCTTCTCACAAAGAAAACAATAAACTAGTTGCTTTAAACCTTGTCTTTGTACCTCTTCCTCCAGTTGCGTTGCATGGCCAGGTATTATGGTCAAGATTTGGTTTTGCCAAAAAGAAAAGAGCCAAAGTTGGAAAACGTTGATTGTTAAGCGAGTGGTTTTGACTCCCTGGCTTACTGCAGGTGACTGCAGGTGATCCCCAGTGAAGCTTGTCAACTAGATCCTTAGTTGTCCCCAGAAGAGCAATTAATTTTTCTCATAGGAGTTAAGGATACATACATGTGCTAGTGTCCCTACTTTCTTCAGTTTGGCCACTTTTCTGCTGAAGGGAAGTCTAAAAGGTATCTTCTTACCTACATGGTTGTGGGAACCTGTAATCTGGATCACAAGAATCTGAATTCTAATCAGGATCTTTTAAAATGAACAGCATTCCTACTCATGGCAGTAAAGATCTCCCTCCTTCGGTATAGGTAAGGTAAACCAGTTTGTTCCTCACAAAATTATCCAGATTTGGCATAGTCAGGAAACTACTGTGCCTTCAAACTACAGGCAGACAACAGCTAATGTGTCTGTGCGGCGGTTCGTGGCCACCTTAATATTTCCAATCAGGGCTACTGACAGTTCAAGTACAATGCAGCCAAGTGCGCTGTCTAATAAGGTTGTATAATTTTGATATAACAGCCTAGCTCTGTTGTACTATTAAAGCTTTAAAATATTAATGCTCGTTAATGGTGTCACTCAGCCATTTTATATGATTAGTTTTAAGTCTCTCTTGGGTAGGCAAGAAGGGGAATTTTTAATGAAATGTTCCCTGCTCATCTGACCTGCTGTATTACTGCATGAATGCCATTTTTATGAGGCAGGTTTATGACGTTCATTACTCTGCTCCTTGAGCCACTTCATGGCTGCTGTAATTTTTAAAGAAGAGATAAAAATAAGTCAGTTCTTTCTTTGCAGTCAAGAAGCTCTGCATTCTAGCTTTGACCTTTAAGCTGTCATGCATGGATTAATCACATTTCAGCTGGAGATTGTTTTAGACTTAATACTAGCGGTGGACTGATTAGCTTAGTTGCCTTACTGGCTACTTCTTAAGGAGGTTTGTCAATGATTTAGACAAAAGGGACATATTCCAAATAGTTCTCTGTTTCTAACCTGCCAGCTTTGTGTATGCATGTGTGTCCACATAGGTATATTTACACATGTCAGATCTACGTGATAATGCATATATTTTGCATCTGTATCCTTAGTGCCACAACCACAGGTTCTTGGCTCAGAAAATAGTGAGTTGGAGCAGCACTGGAATAGGAACCAAAACCTTTGGCTCTGACTCCCAGTTCAGAGCCAAAACTAAAGAGTTTTTTTTAATTTGGAAAAGGGAAAGAGACTTAAAAATATAGCTATGTGCATATATTTATATTTACCCAGAAACACCAGCACAGCTGCACAGCTGTTTCAGGTGAAATGGTATCATGTTGTTATCTACCCTAAATGAGATCAGAAGTTTAACTGCAGCCAGCAGCTGCGTACGGAAATTTGGCAGAACAATAGCACGGAGCTGCTGCTGTTATTAGCAGCAGCACAAGGTTTATGACCTTTGATAAGCAAATCTGGTGGGAACACTACAGTGAAGTACCCAGGACTGGCAAAACCCAGGGTATTTCATGATTCAGTGATCGTTTAAAGAAAGTTCTTGAAACAGAAAAAGTGAAGTGATGCCTCATTCAGAATCGCAGGGTCAGAGAGGAAACTCTGCCCTTGGAAGGTGCAAAGACACAAGGAAAGCCTTGAACATGCAAAGTGAGACATTTAAAAATCTGAGGAGTCCTGAATTTTTATAACGGGACAGTTGTTTTCCTTTTGGTATCAGAATATTCCTGTAAGCTCTGGGAAGTACACTTCCTTCCTAAAGCAGACGTTTTGAGCACACAGGTGAAAAAATCACATAAAATCTTCGTTTACATAGCAAAGTGCTGTGATATTACACAGTAAGTACAGATTTAAGCAAGTATCTAAGGTTTGCCTGTGTATTCTTGTTAAAAAGATCCTGCACCTCTCTGTAACACAGTTCTTTATTAGTCAACTAGATAAAGACCATGACTTAGGTCATCAGCAACTGTTGGGAAAAGAGGAGAAGGGGAGCGTCACTTGGTGGCCCTCCTGCTGCCACTGTGCAAAGCATCAGAGAGCAGCTAGTAGGGACTATGGCAAGTGTTCAGGTGGAGATACAGCGAAATGAGAGTGACAGAATAGACTGGAGAGTCACAAAGCTCAGTCTGGGTTTCCTGCACAGAGGAACAACTCAACACCCTTGCAGTGTGCTGTAGTGTGAAATAAATAGAGACTATAGCTTGTCAAACTGTGGATAAAAGGCCTCTTTTTACTGGGGGTTTTGGGGCGATAAAATAAATCATGACAGCAGAGCCAAAGTGGTTTGTGCATTCAGCTAGAAGAACCCTGTGTTAAAAATAAGCTGCATAATACATGTTATGTAGATGTTCTTTACTGTTTGATACTTGTATATCAATGAAAGGTGAAGATATTTTATCCCAGCTTCTAAAATGACTGTTTGCAAATGGCTGGATGTGCTTTCTCCATGATGCCATTGCATTAGTGTGACCTTCTGTGAGCTCCTTTCTCTCCCCCAGTGCCCTGCTGCCTCCCTCACATTGTGGTGGTTTGGAGTGGAGGCTTGAAGAACTGCTGCTGCAAAACAGTATCTGAAATTTTCTTAAATATTTAAGAACCATAGTTTTCATTTGTGACAGCAATTTGAGTAACGTTAGGGTGCATTATTGCAGTACATGGTATTATAAATACACTATTTTAGAGTCCTGGTTGAGAAACAACCGTATTTTGTGTGCATACATCTGCTTTTACTGAAATGACAGGTACTAACTGTGCTGCTCTCCTCTTCCATTCACCTTTTTAATATGATTATCTGACTGTTTCAACAGAGCATAATTTGAAGAATGGATTATATACTGAGCATTCTTAATAAGACATGATAAAAGAGCAATTCATTTACTCCTCCCCTAAGTTTCACATGAGCTGAGTGAGATTTCTGCTGGTGCTTCTTTTGTGGAAAACCCAAAAATCATTGCTGTTGGGAATCTGTCTTGAGCATACTGGTTTCTTACTTCCCTTTGTAAGGAATGAGACAAAGCAAGGTTACAAGTTTGATCACGGTAATTAGATTGAAAGGAGGGATGGTAAGATTAATCCTATTTTATGGACAAATTGAGTTGTCTGTCCATGTGGCCCCACTATTATGAAAGATAAGGAAAAAAAAGAAACCTGGAATTCCCTCCTGTTGGCCCCTTTCCCCTGTGGGGGATGTTCAGTGCAACAGGGCCAGCTTTGGTGCCACTGAGGATGAGGTCAGGAGCATGATACTTCTCCACCAACCATCCTACCTGTCATTGTCCCTTGATGATAATGTTTAACCACACCAACTCCTGCATTTGAAGCCCTGCTAGCTTAATCCTGACCTTTTTTTTTTTCCTTTTTTTTCTTTTTCTGAAAATGATGGTGCAATGATTTCCTCTAAAAGTCAGCAGCTGTAACTTTATCCTTTCTCACTTTACCTACCATTGAGATTTCAGTAAAAAGCTTTCTCAGGAAAGGTTATGGAAGAGGTGAGGTACCCAGACAATCTTTTATTGGACAAACTGGAAAACAGACAAGCCCTTCTTTAGGTCTGGAGCAGAAGTGTCAGGCTTCACGCTGCGTGCAGCTTGGAAACAGGTAAATGGGATGAGCTGATTGTGTTCTTCAAGCACCTCTGGTCTTATTTTTTTTAAAAAAAGTATGAGAAAGCTAAAGCAAACCCAGCTTAATTCATCATGTGGAGGCTCACACACAAGTTTTTCTTGCTCGGTGGTTATACGTTCTGGGAAGGCATTAGGTATTTCAGGCAAGCACTAGGCAAAACGTGTGGCACATTGTTCAAAGCTCTCTTAACTCAGCCTCAATCTGTGAGGGATCAGCTCTTCATGAAAACAGAATAATTATATTAGCATGGACAGGGAAGTGGCTTAGTGTTAAGTGACACGGAAAATACCTGCTTTGCATGCTGAAATTCCTATTTTCCATAACAAATGCCTTTCGACCACACTCCTGCCTGGCCATGGTAGCTTCTTCCTCCCCTTCTTAGTGGTGTGGGATCTGTACTGGAGTACTAAACCTGATGCAGGTAGCACTGCATTACAGTGCATTTAAAGGTATATAGTGAGATACATACCACAATATCAAGTCAATGGAATTATGAAGTCAATAAAGTAAAGTTGGGCAAGCAAACTAGTCAAACACCCAGTCCTGCATATGCAGTGCTTATCTACACATACAATTCTGTGTTTCCCCTGGTGCAAACATTGTAAAATCTTCATGGTGTGATCTCAGTATACTTACTGTGGGGGCCTGGTTACCTCCTATGCAAATACAAACATGGCTTGTGTTTGCAAAATGCTTTTTGATTCTTGTTGGGAGCTTTATAAGGGCAACTTTCTAGCAATTAATTATTTTATGTGTTCTACATGCTTTTATTTGTACATTGTGCTCTTGCCACGGTAGGAAGGTTCCTGAATACCTTGCAGCATGCGGTATTCCCTCTGCAGGCACCAGAAATGTGTGTCTGTTCTGTGTTGGGTGCGACTCTCCCAAGAGTGAGGTAGTGTGAGTGGGGTTTTGCAATACCATGGACAGCCCAGAGAGTGGTAATCCTGCAGCAGTCCCTCCCTTGTCTGGATCCTGGAGTCATGTTCTCCAAGGGACCCTCCCTCCACAAATGAGTGGCCTGTATGTGTACCTTACACTCACGTATGCTCATAAAGCGATTCTAAAGACAGACTTTGTTCTCTGTTGCTTCCCACTTTCTAAACAGTGCCTATCATCCTCTTCCTCTAATAAAATAATCCTGGAAGCCAGACTAATTGTGGTGGCCTTCCCATTGAACTGTATATCATGCAGCTGTCTCCGAGACAGCTATAAATTCCTGCATTTATGTACCCTGAGCTTCCAAGTATCTTTAAGTTTTATTGAAAAAGACAACATTAAATTACCAAGTCTGAGTAGATCTCCTCCTCTCCTCCTATCTGGCAGGAAGCTGCCCTGCACTTCTACATTGTGTACTGTGGGCAAAGCTCACACAGACCTCTGATAAATTCACAGTCCTTCTCCTGAAGTTACATTTTCAGCGATACCCAGCATTTATCGACACGTGGGACCTCCATTTACATCTACCTACTTGCTGCTCTGCTAAATACACCCCATATCAGCACCTTTACTTGGAAAGACTGGTAGGAAGCATAACACTGTTGCAGTAGATGAGCACTTATGCTAAGGCAGAAAATGTAGAAGCGTTGTCTTTGTGGTGCCGGCACCTATCAGCACACTGCTAATTAACTCGACTTTATTTATACCTCACTTCTTGAAGCCTGGAACACAACCCTTCCATTTTAATTTGAAGCCTAATCTTGGAGCTGAAAGATAAAACCAAAACATTACATTTGCATGTAGATATCTGTTAGGAAACAATTTGGGCAACAATTAAGATACAGTAAAGAGGGGGGAAATTCTTCATGAAGGGTATCTTTAAGGAAGCACCAGAAGATAATTTTTTTCAACCTTAAAAGAATTTTCAGGGCACTTTGTAGCTGAAACAGCAAAGCTGGTGTGACAAGTAGCTAAGGCTCATTTCATCGGTGTTTTACTGAAGTCTGTACCGCTCTTGCCTTTCATGGCTTTCCTGCTCTGGCCAAGCATTGTATATTTTGGATTAAAAAAGACTTCAATGTCTATTTGGCAGTGTCTAGGAAGAAATTAGCCTCTGTGGACCAAATGGCTGGAAAATCATGCTCATGCTGCCACCAGTTATCATTCACTGAGGGCTCCTCATAGCCAGGGCCTCCGTGTACTGGAAATCATTACACCAGTTATTGCCAGTGGGCCGTTCTCTACTCTATTAATGTCAAGAGAGATCTTGGAGGCATCCTTAAGTGCCTCACAGGGCTGGACCTTGCGTAGCACAATGCTTGGGGACTCTCTCTCCATCTTTTGACCAGTGACTGCTCCTGCTGGAGAAAAGCTACATGTAGTAGTGGAGAAGATGGGCTTGACCAGTCCTGGATTGGTGATGGTTTTACTGCCTGTGATGGTTTTTCTACCCATCGCTCTGTGTCCCTGGAGTTTCAGTTTGCATTTCATTTGGGGTTTTAAATTGTAGACATTTTTAATTATGTGAAGTGCTGTACAAGAGAGTTCTTCTTGCCTGCTTTTTTCCCTGAGTTTTGTTAATGTTGTTCTTAGGATTAATATTGAGTATGATTACCTGAAACTTCAATCAGATTGCTTTTGCAAGGAAGCAGCGTTCATTTGCTTAACTACCTCGTGGGCAATATTCTTCGTTAGGTGGCATGAGCTCTTTGTAGTTACTAAAGTGGCAGAGTTTGTGCATAATGTGTAATAAAAGGTGCACTTGGACAAGTGGTGATGTTTTTGGGAAGACAGTTCAAATCACTTGAGTTGTAAGAGCTGAGAATATGCACGAATCTCCTCAGCTGGTGTCTGCAAAGGGCTGCTGCTTCCCAGCCCTTCCTGCAGAACCTTGGCTTTACTTATGCTGCAACAGCCAATCTTGTTGGTTGCAAAGGTTTCTGCTTTTAATTCCTGGGATATCAGGAAAAAGGCCAGCAGGACATTCATGACCAATGCTTTGATTTAAATGGAGGTGGGCATCAGTCTTGCCTGGGGATCTAGCCTGGTGCTTGCCCGCAGGGTGACTTTTCCTTCCACAGCCATGGGCTCACAGTATTTCAGGAGCTGCTGCTAGAGCCTTTTTCATTCCCACAATGCTAAATTGCTTTGTATTGCTGTATCACGTAAAGCTTCGTAATTAGCGTCCTCGTTGAGCTAGATGTTTGTAGGTCAGCTGCACATATTAGTAGCGAGTACCAGTCATAAATGTGTCTTAATTTGTGATGTGAAATTCTGTGCTCTACATGCAAGCGAAGGACCCGCCGCAGCTGCTTATTGGTAATTACCATCACTCCATACACAGCCTGGGTCTCTCAAAGCGTTATACTGTTGCTTCATAATTATATTTCACCACTTAGAGAAGTGGATAAGCAGAGGAGTCAGAAAATCCTCCTTATTGCTTTTTCAAATGGTATTTTAAAACTAAAAGTCCTGAGTTAAACTGAGTCTTCAGCTTATGTTTCTCTTCTATAAGAAATGTATGCTGAAGATGGATCTTTTATTTGAAGGGGTTATAGACAGGTTAAGTGACTTCTGACTTAGTAAAAATGCATGTTCCTCTTGGAAGTCCTAGATTCTAAAACTGATTCAATTGTTCTAAATTTGGAGGAAGCTGTGCTCTGTTTTCCCTTTAGAGCTCTCCCATATGCTAATGCTTATTTTATATCATAAATATGCAGCGACAACACTCGTGGGTTTTCTCTTTTTTCACACCATACATTATGTTACATGTTTGAGAGCAGAATTCTTCATTTACACTCTGAGTGACTGGAAGGATGCTCAATGCCATGCACAAGTTGTTTGGGTTGTCCCTGTTACATACTGGTGGCAAATGCCTGCGTGGGATGGAGGCAAAGGCTGTCTGTACAGCTCTTGGAGGATCTATTTTCTTTCTAGGTTATGTTTCCTGACTAGATTTTAAATGTATTTCAGTGATAATATATTTTCCATTAAAAAAAAAAAACAGAGAAGAAACCCCAACAAAACAATAAACCCATTAGGGTGAAATGAGAGCTTGGGCTAGAAAGTCATGTCAGGAGGCAGGGGGATAGCCGATCTGAGGGAGATGCAGGAATAGCCGATCTGAGCAGTTTGCTGTAGCTTCTCTTTTATTTCCAGTACAACAAGCTGTAGGTCTTCCTTCCAAAGTGCTTGTTTAATTACAGCTTCAGGAACATAAAGCCTGTTATTATTTTAATGGAAGGAGCTGAGACTGAAATAAAACTGAGCTGGGCCCATGTCTTTTCCTGGCAACTCATAATTTCATGGATGGAAAAAACACCTGTTCAGTGGGGAATCCTTATCATTATGTTTTAGATTTCCCCATTAATTTATTTTACAGTCTTTAAGCACATATACAGATGGAAAGCAATCACGTTTAAGGCCTCTCATCACTCTCTCCCTAGGAATTATGGTGGGGATGTCACTTCTTCATTAATTTACGGCAGGCAGGCTCAGGATTTACCTACACAGCGAGGGCTTGCTCGGAAGCAGGGGGATGTGGGAGCACGCTCCAGGAGGGTGCCAAGCACAAACCATCTCCATCCGTGGGATGAGGTCACCTGCAGCTCAGGGACAGATAGTGCCCTGGGGCTCTGCACCCTCCTCAAGATTGCAGTGTTAATCTTCAGCTGGAGCCAGCTGCCCAGAAGTTATAAAACCATGACTTTTTGCTGAAATAGTTCCAAAAAAAGTTAAATTCAGAAAGGGACCTTTGTGTCCTTGTAGGCTGAATTAAGCAGCATTTGGGTTTTTTAGGTGGCTGCCTTCAGATCCAAACCCCAGGGCAGGGTTTGAGGACGCGATGTTCCCCTGTTGCTGGCAGAGGCAGGCAGTGTCAGCAGCAGCGTGAAGGTGAGCTGTGCCCCTGTGGCTGCACGAAGTGTGAGACTTGGAGCGTAAACAGGAGAATTTCCTGGAGCTAGTGGTTGGAGTCGCAGCCATCAGCCTGGATTTGAATGAAAGCAGCAAATCTATGAAGTGCTAAAAATGAGGGGTTGGTTCTTTGGTCTTTTTTTTTATCGAGCAAAATATGGTTATGATTTTTGTGTTGTAGAAGTAGAACAAGGTGTGAGCATTGAACTGGAGTGACCCCTTGCAGGACCAAAGAGAGCATCTGGAGATGAAGGCTGAACCCAGTTTGGCTTGGAGTGATTAGCTTGTATTACAAATCACAAAATGAGATAAGGTGATCATGGGGTCTCTGCAGCTCGGGGAAACTGCTAATGGGATACAGAGATTTCCACTTTCACTGACCAGCTCAGATCAGTATCATCTAAAATTCCTGACTACCTGATGGCTGTTGAACACACAGAATGAACCGCGCTGGTTGATTTCACACTGTGTCCCAGCAGTTGGGAGGTTCCTAAGATCCAGAAAGCTCACAGTGGGGCTGGCCCCATTGCGGCTACACTCTGCTCTTCCCCTCGGCCAGGGTGGGAGGAAGCAGCTGTGGCAGTCCTGAGCTAGCTATGATGGACATGACCACATGGCAGCAGGGGAGCGAGACCCTCCCGTGCTCTGTAGTGAATCTTGTGACGCTTCTCCAGGCTTTGGCACTAGCAGCCTGAAAGGTACCACATGAGCAATTGGTTGTGGTGCAATCACACTGGTGGTACCCATCCTAGAGTAGGGTTTGGAAAGGCAGAGAGGATGATGCTTGTCACACAATAAATTGAAGTGTTGTTATTCTACCAATTTACTGTTAATAAATATGCATGAAATTGGCCAAAAAAGAGTATCAATGCTACCTGATGATCATTTAACTCCCCATAAAATCCCTGACAAGGAGGAAAGTAATCTGTTGTGGGGGAGAGCAGGGAGGCTTCTCTTATTACACCCTCCTCTCCTTCATTCCTTTTAATAATCTTTGTCACCATTTTAATGATTCCCAGGGCGCTTCACAGCACAGACATAAATCTGGAAATCAGCTCTCAGAAAGAATGAGAGATTTCTCTTCTCTAAATCACAAAAGTATGCTGAGCTCTTTGTAAATCCCCACAACAATGTAATTGCGGTTCTCCCATCATTATGTGGAATGTTTTTGGTGGCTTGTTTACAAGCTAAATAAATAGCTGCACAAAACATCTGGAACCACAGTATGTCTTAAAAGGCTGCTTTTAGCAGAGCCTAGAATCGCAGTTATTACTTGTCTTGAGCCTTTCTGATCTGATTGGGATATATTAATAGACTGTATGGCAATATTTGCCTGAAATATGATTAATGCTCTTAATTATTCATAGCAAGAGTTAGAATGATTAGTGCTTTATGGAAAAACTGCATTGATCTTTCTGTATATTAAAAAAACCTCACACAAAACCAAGACATGACTTCTTTGTGCCTGAATGGTTCCTCTGTCCAACTGATGTCAGGTACCTGCAGGTACAGAGGGCAAGGGCAGAGCAAGGAATAGGAGATGCATAGGAGCATTGTCAGAAGCTCAAGAGATGCCTGGAACTGGTAAATTCTTGGGATCCCAGTGGTTTTGCGTGATAGGCTTTGTACTGTGGAGCAGTGTTGGGTTTTTTTAGCCTGCAAATGCATTTATAAAGAAGAGAAGCTAAAATGTTTAAAATTCAAGCTAATCCATTGAAGCTCAGCAGATCAGTTTTTATAATAGCAAATAATAACAACAGGCTATGGCAGGCAGATTAGTGTCTCCTGAAGTCTTGACTGAAGCATCATGACTAACCCTTAGCTGCGTCCATAACCACAGTAACTGCATGTTTCTCAGCTGCAGAAATCTACAGTGCTGGTTTTGAACTTTTGCACATTTATGGTTTAAAACCCAGTGTTTCTTAGCCCCTTAGATTTCTGCAAGCCTGGTGGAGCAATCCAATTTCAGCAACCCCTTAAAGCTAGGTGGGAAAGCACATAACTAGGAAAAGATTTTCCTTTGTTCCAGGAGGAGCATGCTGATTTTTCTTTGTTTCTGATTTACTTGATTGCCTTTGTGTAGTCCTGTGTGTTACACAGTGCTGGGTGGGCATTTTGGATCAGTAGTGGATAGGGTCTTAAGTGGAGTGCCTTCTGTGGCTCAGCTGGAGGCCTGGGGATGCCCCTGTGCTTGCAGCCTGGTTGCTCTGCATAGATCAAAACAATTCTCATTTGAGTTCTGCAACATCCAGTGTAAGTTTTAGTTCCAGCGCTTGCATAAGGAGTTAGTAAATCAACATGAAATGTATGGTAGTTACTGTACTGGTAAATCATGTTGCCTGGGTCATTGCCCACATTAGCCTAACACAGTAGCTCTTGTGATTTGTATGGGCTTGTCAGTGCTGTGCTGCATCTGGTACAGGTCTGTGCCTTCTTTCGGGACCCAGGAAGGAATTGTGACCAGCCTGTCCCAGAGCAAAGATTCCCCCCTGTATTTTGGGGATGACTGTATTCATCTGAAACAACTTCTCAAACCCAGAGGCAAACCAGAGTGCACAACTGCACAAGGACACTGTGACAAACTTTCCAAGGTTAAGGACAGAGAGGTGCTGGGGCAGATCACACAGGTCGTAGCTGATCCTGGGGAGAGGAACGGGGACTAGATGGTCCTGTCCAGGACTGTGATGCTCTCAATATTGTGGGGTAATGAAGTCCCCAAAAAGCCCAGCTTAACTAGTCAAAAGCTGTGTAACAGGGTTTGGAGATCAGTCCTTCTCACTGTTTTTCTCATTTTATTAATTCCTTTGGGCTTCTCCTTTTTTCTTTTACTTTTTTTTTAAAAAGTGGGGCTTTGGTCATTGCAGCTGTTTGGAGGGTTCTTTTTCCTTTCTTTTCCCCCTAATACACAAGGAGGTGGTGGTCTCTCAGAACAAGTGCTGCAGCAGCCAGGAACCTTTGAGACGACAGACTGATCTGGAGAAGATTTTGTATGACTGTTGGCTGTTTGCTGGGGTTACCAGAATGTTAGGAGAGGGGACAGTTGGCCCATTCCTGTCCTTGTCACATGCTGTGGAAAAGGATTGACCCAGCAACCTTAAATACTTTTTCCCATCAGGTATTTGGGAACTGTTGTAGCCTGCTCATGTCCCTGTGAAAAATTAATAAACTGAATAAAACCAAAACAACTGAGATTAATATATGATTAAAACAAGCTTTTCTAGGCTTAGCGCTAGTTTTTGTGCTGGTTATTGAACACAATGGAAATTGCACCGTAAATTTTACATGCAACATTGAGAAAATAATGCTAACAGTATGTTTGATGGTCTTTTACACTGCAATTAACAGGGAAAGAATGCTTTGGGGAAGGGTTTTCCCTTTTAAATACAGCATTTCAGGGTGGAATAAGACTTTGTTTACTAGTCTGGTATTGAAATGATTACTTTTAAAGCGTGACTTGAGCAATCATGATTGCCTCCTGCGATGGAGGAGGAGAGAATGAAATTACCATTTCTAGTAGAGGAAATTCTCTTTCTTTTGTGGCACTTGAAGGATCTGTTGTGCTCGACTGCATTAATTGAGTCCTACTGATTTCAAAAGTTTTGCTTTTCAAACTGGAGAAAAGCTGCACCAGTTGTAAGTTTTATGAGGAAAAATCTCTTATGGAATAAGCCAAAAAGGGAAAAGAAAACATGTCTGTCCAGGCCAGCCAACTGGCACAGGAGTTCCTAGTAGTAAAATGGGTAATTTTCAGCCACATGGGCCAGGGAAGATCCAGAGCTGGGCTTTTTTCCCTTCTCCTTTCAGAGGACTTTGGAGACTTCTAAAATAAGCCATGGTTCAGTCCAAAAAAATAGCCACTTGAAAATCATTTCCATCCGTGGCCGGGGGTATGTCATACTTGGGTTTACTGGAGCTCTGTGGAAATCCTATGCACTTGTCAAAAAAAACAACACAAAAAAAGGGGGTGGGGATCTACCTCATCTCCTCTTTCTTCAAACCACCCCTTCTTTCATGAGCCTTCCCAAATCTGTCATAAAAGGTATCCCAGAGTGGTTGTTAGTGAGCTCCCCTCATGAGAGATGATTAAAGCCAGATGAGATGGAGCCCCGAAACACAGTCCCTTTGTTAGAGAAAACAAAGGCCTTGGTAATTGGATTCACATTGACTGAGGCACTTAAAACAGCAAAGTAACAAGAAAAATCTGCCGGGTTATGTCATAACTGCCAGGGTGGGTGTTTTGTTATTTTAAAAGAGCATGACCGTCTCATTTTTTTACTAGCTTAGTCTGGTATCTTGAAGTGGAAGATTAAAAAACCAAAAATCATAGTAATATCCCCAATTGTAACATATTTTATACAACCAACAGTTTGGGATGCAGAAAGCAATGGGATGGGGCGCAGGTCACTGTGCTGGTGCAGTAGCTATAAAGCAAGGAGCTATTTTTATCTCTTTGCCAACGTTGCGATGCGTCGCGTAGGATGTACCCTCCGCGAGCCTTCACGGGGGCAAAGAGTCAAGCCCAGTGTATCAGTCATCCTTAAACCTCATTTGTTTGGCTCATGTATAAACTATTCAGCTTCCAGTTGGCCTATGGAGTCATTTTCCATAGCTTGGGAGCAGGCATGTACAGATGGGAACTAGTTGTCACCATCTTCTGCTGTGTTTGGGGAAAAAACTAATAAATACCAAATTGAAGGGAGACCTGAGCTGTCTCACAGATTTACTGCAGAAGCACATGTCTTCCAGACCTTTTATCATCGATTTTGCTCTGAGTATTAATGGTACAAGGAACAGCTGAATGTGCCAGGTTATCAGGTCTCCAAAAAAACAGGTTGGTGTTACTTACGGAGGTGCCAGTGAAATCTTGCAGGAAGGATGTGAAGTGGCTTTCAAGAATTGCTTTTCACTGTGTCATGGCAAACAATTTTAGATTTAATATGTAAATGTCTGCCAAGGAAAAGTATCTGGTTTGGCAAAGACTGATTTATTCCATCATAGGCTCCAGAGTAAAAATAAAAACAACTACAGAAAAAAAAGAAAAGAAAAAAATCTGTGCTGAACATCCCAGGGCCTATAAAAGATTAGTCTTAAGAAGAGTTAGCAGAGTGTTGAAAAACGTCGTGTCTTGTTTTCCATTGAAACTTGGCTGGCAGTCTTGGATGGAAAACCCAGAATCACATAGTCCAACACCCACAAAGCTCAGCACTTTTCAGCTCAGATTAAAACACTTGCAGTCGTCTGCTTTCTCCTAGCAAAGGTGTGATATGCACAGCTCCTAGGAAGAGTGAACGTTTGATTACCAGGTCAGTGAGTAGGTAATGGGTGGTACTACTCATTTTCCACTGTGGAGATGCTTCAGATCATTTTGTTAACATTTTCCAAAATCCTCTGGGTTTAAGGCACCTAGTTTCCATTCATTTGAATTAAACACCTAGATACTGCTGGTAGCTTGATCAAAACGCAGCCTTCCTGCCTCACAGTTAAGGTACCTGTAGTTCAGATATTTTGGTCTGGATCCCAGCATCCCCAGCAGGAGTTTGTGTGCCAGGGCCAGGGAGGAGAGAGGTTCAGCATGAGGCCACAACAGGTTTTACAAATGTAGGCAAACTCATTCCCTTTATCAGGCTACTGAGGTGATGGATAGCTGAATTATAGGTTGGGGGTTTTCTTCCCTCCCCGCCCCCCCTATTTTTTTTTTGAGGGGAGGTAGGGTTACTGTAGCTGAATGAGCTACAGATTTTCTTCTTCCCGGAGTGCCTGTCTTTCCTCAGCAGTGTGGCCCCTTGTCTGAGCTCTTGGTGCCCCTCTGTCATCTCACTTCAGACCTGAGTTGTTCTGGAGGTCTATTAGCAGCAGCCTTACTCTGTGCTGGGCTCTCTTGCTTCTCATTCAGCCTCCAGGTTTAAGCTCCCAGGAAAAGAAAGAGTGTCTTTGTAAATCTAAAAAGTTCCCATTTCATTCCTCACTTAGATGGGAAAGGACCAAAGGGATGTAATTCTTCTCTCTTTGCCCTTGCTGACTCTGAGAAAGGCAGGAGAAAACTGCCAAAGCTGCTGTTTGGCTGAGTTGCTCCTGGATTTAGAGCCTAAAGCCATGTCTCATTTCTATGAGGCCCTCATGCTCTGCTGGTAATCTCTGAACTGTTTCTTCAGGGATGATCAAACCTTAGTCACTGAGTATGAAAAAAAAAATAAAATAGTCCTAGGCTGGAGCTGATATTGCTGGAGCTGTGAGGCGACTGGTGTGTTCCACCAGGGTATAAAGGTATTTCACTCCTATGGGTCCGTTACATCTCTGCTTTTGGTCCAGCACAAGCATAATTTCCCAGGACTCTTCTGAACAGAACAATTGTGAATACAGCCCTTAAGTCCTAGCTGAGCCCTTGTATCATAGGTCTTGATAGGGTTAGTGTGATACAAATGAAGCCTAACTTGTAAATCAATTGCACAGTTGCACAAAATTGGTGGGAGACAGCAACTGAAACCTGCTTCTGTAGCAACTGCAAGCAATGGAGTTGCAGAACCTCAGGTTTGGAGAGCATGTGGGGCAAAGCAGGGAGATCAATGGGCTCTCATCTGTGAGAGATGGATGGAAGAGCAGAACCAAGCACCGGAGCCTTTGGACAGTCTTCCCAGCTTCATCCCCTGTGACACATATGTATCAGACAACCCCTTGGTATGTTGAAAGTGGAGAAGGCATAAAACATTTCCACACCAGCCCCAATTAGAAATACCAATAGCAGGGTAATAAGCAGTTCAGCATCTAGAATCGCTCTGGGGAGGAGGGGGAGCCACGGCGCTTCTCGCTGCTGCAAACCCGTTCCCCATTTGTCTCCAGTCGGGCTTATTGCTCACAGAAACCTGAACTGCCTGTAATGCACCAGATGTGCAAAAAGAGCAGCCGTTCCTCTTGCTATCATAGGCAGCCACACTTACAACAACAGCGACTTGTGCTTTGATTGCTTGTCTAAAACTAAAATTCAATTATGCAGTGCAGGCAGGCTTTGCTGTGACACAGAGGGTTAGAAATTAATGTTAACACTGTTTCTGGTTAAGACTTTTTGTGTTGATAAATAATTCATAAGGCAGTTAGCTCTTTGAGTCTGACAACACAAGAATATATTAATACAGTAGACTCAGCTAAAGGTCAGCCCTGAACAGTGAAGCATCTGAGCCATCTTTTATTCATTTTCTGACATAGACTCATTAATTATTACCGCATTTGAAGGTCTGCACGGGAAAAGTGCTAATGAGAAAAAGGATATTGGGTTTGATATCTGACGCTCATTCTTTGAAATGACTTTTAAAAAAAAAAAAAGGGAGAGGAGAGAACAATACAAAACAGGCCAGGTAAGACCTTTTCTTTAATAAAAACTAAAATAATAAAAAAAAAAAAGATTAAAGATAGAGCTGGGAGACATTATTCAATCAAAACAAGACGCTGCTGGGTTGCGAGTTTGCCTGGCTGATCAGTGATGAAGTTTCTAAGAAAGCATTAATAGAGACATGATTAAAAGGTGTTCCTTTTTAGGTGAGATGGAGTTGCTTTGAATCTTGTTTATTGCCCCCAGATTTGTTTTCCACATTTTTCATCTCAGCTGACCATTTTCCTCCCTACGCTATCTACGATGTCCAAATGAGGGTTGCTCTGGGTCTGTCCTATTGTCGCCTGATGTTTTTTCCATCCCTTTTTCATGCCATGCTGGTTTTAAGTATCTTACAAAACCTACCAAAATACACTGATCTATGCAACCATCTGCCCCACAAGGAGACTATTACTTTTCTCCTTTAGCCTGGGTTCCCAAGAAAAGTAGATTTATGCAGTCACGTGTCCTTGTGCATCCGTCTGTGCTTCTCCATTCTATTCACTTTTTTTAGGCCATCAGCAGGTTGGTCCATCAAATTTGATGAAACAATAAATATCTCAAACCCAGTAAATTCTTGTAGTGTTTGTGGGGGGAAAAAAGAGCTCATCTTCAGTATCCTTAACACAGGAAATGTTGGGGCTTAAGCTTATTCCTCATGAGATACCAGAGAATCTGGATGAGGTAAAACAAGCACAGGCCAAAGACAAGGGGGCTTCATTAGTAATTCTGCCTGGGGATGTGTCCATAAGGTACAAGGTGTAAGCAGAACTCTGTTTTATCCATAAGACAAATGAGATAGCATTGTGCTTTTGAATTCATTAACACATTAACACAGGTTTATCTTTATTAATGAATGTGGGGGAACCAGATCTTTAGTGACTGCTATAAATCAGCCCAGTTCGTGGAATTCAGTGGGACTGTGATGGTACCAGCTTGAAGGTTTGATGTGTGTATTCAACAAAAAACATATCATTCTTCCAGCTCCCAGACTTCCAAATGATGGCTTATCTTTCACATCAGGTTAAAGTCAGGCCACCAGTGTGCCCAATAATCTGTGTATTTCCATGGAGTTACTTGGGAAGTACAGGAACTTGTGGAACTGCGCTGCTTGTGTTATTTTGGTCTGTGAAATAGTTCTTGTTTACATAGTGCAGCCTGTGAAAGAGGTAAGGTTTTGGTGAGTGCTAGCAGCTAAATGGAAGCCTGTCTTGTATGGGCAGAAATACATGATCTGTGCATTTTGAGCCTCAATTAGTCATGCTCAGAAAAAAAAATAAAAATCTTTAACTAAGATGAAATGGATGCTTTAAAAATAAAGCTTTTCTCCATGCAATCAGAATTACAGTAAAAGGTACACCCATTATTGATGTAAAAATTGAACCACACTGAAACACAGTTATAATACTATGGGTTTGTTGTAACCATTGATGAGAACACAGCCGTTGAGACTGAAACCCTGCTTTTAGCCTTCACGCCACTGTGACTTGGTACTGCTCAGTGCACAGGGAGGGAGAACCCACTTTAGTCCTGGACCATAACTGAGGGATGTCCTGCTTTGTCACAGGTAATCCCATCTGCCTGGAGGACTTTACAAAAACATCTTGTCTCTTTTTGCACAGTAAAACATCCTCACCTCCACGACCTGAGTGCACACCTAAAACTTCCAGTACAATGTCACCTACTGCAGGCAGCACTGTAGGCTCCTGCAAATAAGTCCCTTTATTTGTTGAAAATGACTGGACTGTGATTTATTCCTAAATAAAGGCCAACAAAAGTTTTAAGGTAAATGTCACTCACCTTGCTTAAAAGTCACCTGATTTTTCCAGACAGCTTTGAAATATAGAGCCTCACTACTATTCTACCCATGGGTAATAGCTGCTGGTTAAAATGGGAGAGACCTTCTCTTTGTCAGACCTCGGCTGAGTAAACTGGCAAACTCTATTCACTAAACCAGTGAATGATGTTTCAAGGCTGTGAAAATATTAGCATGTAATGTAACATCTCTGGAAATGTAATGTTTGCTACAGCTGTGTATAAATTTGTTTAATGGGTCTCTAACTCACCATCAGACTCATAAAGGCAGCCACTGTACAGGCTATTAGGCTGCAGTAACTTAATTGCTCGTTAATTGGGTAATTAGTGCTTTGTTTTGCTTTAAAGCCTAAACACTCATAAAAAGTGAATTAGCTGAGTAAACAAGAATGGAATTTTCATGATATGCTGTCCCAGTTATTGCACATAATTAATCAACCTTTTATTATCATTTCTTTTTCTTTTTTTTTTTTTGTTTCCCCCCCCCCGGTGACTGCCTCAGGTAGGTTGGGTAAACATCCCAGTTCGAACCCTGAGGAGAGCACCCCAAGTATTTCGCCTTAATATGGTACCTGTATCCCATGGTAAAGGGTGCTTTGTGTACAGCCCCAGCATCCTGAGCTGGTGTGCTGACCCCAGCATTGCTCTCATCTCTCTCCCCCCCCAGAAGCAGAGAGTTTCACAGGCAGTGCAAGTGGCTGAGACCTGGTGGAGCCAGGTGGCTCTTTGGGAGGAGGATGTTTGGTACAAGAAAGGACTAATTTACCTCTTCCCATTTCTCGGCGTACGTGCTGTTCAGTTCCATAGCTCAGGCTAATCTAGCAGAAATGTAAATGAAAAGCTAGCAGGCTGGAAAGCTGGTTTATTTAACCAAGGTGTGCATTAACATGAAACTGTTCCTGGGCTACTTTAGGTATTTGGGCAAGAGATGGGCCTGCAAATGAAGGCACTTAGCAGAAACTCTTCCCCCAGCTCTAACACAGGGAGATAAACTAAATATTGGAAGAGGAGAAATTAAATGGAGACTCTGTTTGCACCCAACTATTGGAGGCTCAATTTGCATTCCCAAACAGGATCATGGCCCCCTCATCCCTGCCGGGGACTTGTGGAGTCTTGAATGCTGGAAGGATTGCAATTGCTTGTGCTGCTTAAATAGTGAGTGTCCTTAATTGGGATTATGGCCTTTGCTCTAACGAGCGGTTGCAGTAGTGCTGTAGGTGCTCCATGGTGCGCTCTCTTACATTGCTGGGCCTGACTGTTTTACGACCCCTTAATTGGCTTTAAGAACTGACTCCTTGAGAGGGGGAGAGCAGGAGAGAAGGAATTGGTGCATGGTTTTTAATACTTATCCTTGCTTTAGAGAAAATTTTAAAAGAAAGACAAGTGATGTAAAGTAGGACGCTTGTACCGTAACATTACCTGTAGAATTTTACAGGTGAAGGACATTTTGGTTCCAATCTAAAGCGATGGAAGTTAATGCTGGACTTCCATATTGAAGGGAGGTTAAGTATTTACTGGTAGAAGCTAATGTCACATTTGCCTGAGCATGCATTGAGTAAGGCTGAAGATTTTGGCTCACAAAGAGAGCCCAAAACGCAATTAAAGTGAGTCCCAGTAACTTTTATATTTGGCACTTGTGGTCAGATGTTGATACTATATATAAGCAGAACTTTACTGTAAAAATTAGACCTCTTTTATTGCAGAGCAATTGAGGTTTTATGAAGAATGGCACCAATCCATGGAGACTTTTTCCTAGTGAGCTGATAAAGGGAACAGCTGTGAAGTTTGACACGTAGAAAGTTTAAGTTAGGAATCTTTGATCTGGTTGAATATATAAAGTTAACCACTGCTTTCATGCAGCACATTTTCCAGATCCAGCACTGTCTGTGGTTGCTTTCTTGGCTGTGCTCTGTACGATCATCAGTTAGCGAAGGGCTAAATAGTCTGTGAAGGAGAGCACCAAGCTGTTCCCTCCAACATCGCAGGGCAGCTGTGGATGGCCTTTGGGGAGCAGAGTTTCTTGGAGATCTGGTTTGGGTTGTGCTTGCATTTAAAGCCCATCTGTCAATAATGTGCAGGAGTTTGCTGTGTTATAAGAGTTTGGAGCACAGCAGTGGTGTGCTGGTGGTGTGACTGGTGTTCCAGCATTCAGAATGCCGGTTGGATACGGTGTAGTCATTGCAGTGATGGTGAGTAGGGCTGAAGCAGAAGGAAGGAACAGTTTTAGGAACTGGCTGCCCAGAGTCACAATAGCTGGATGAATCTTGTGCTGATTGTCTCCTACAGACCTGGCATTTCTTGAAGTCTCTAATTAAGGAATAAATATTCCTTTTTTGTTGTTGACTGCCGTAAGTCCACTAGACCATCACTTACTATTATTTCTTGAGACATTTGACCATACAAAACCTATAAAAACTCAGGAAAGAGGCTGGCTGCTATCCTAAAAAGAATTAGAGGAAAACCAAATGAGTATTCAAAAAATTGTGGTTATTTGGAATACCTTGTGTCTCTGCTGCATTTTTATTATGCACACTGCAAAATTCCCTACAAAAATGCTGACTTTAAAATAACATGTGTGAAAGGTGTGTGATTTTTTCCATGTAATCTTACACCCTTACCTTTCATTTTTTAAAGTAGCGTTCCAGATAACTTTTGGAGAATTACAGAAAATGTATTCTATAATTTGTTCTATTCATGTAGTTTGAGGGTTATTTTTCCCTTTTGCAGAGAATTTTCCAGCCTACAATGAAATACTGGCTCCTCCAAAACTCTACTGGAATTTTTTTAATTGGCTGAAGGTATAAATGCCTGGGATTAACAAGTTTCAGCCTTTTTTATGAACGTATATTAAGCTGTGTGTAAAAATATACATTTCTACCAAATAGCCATTTATCATCTATTAATATGCAGGCAGCAGTGCCTGGCACATGCTTGCCATGAGTAGCCGACAGTTTCCCGTTAACCGCTGCTCGCCTCTGCGTGTGAAACACATACATCCACATTTAGCCAGAACAGGGTGCAAATTTGTAAAGCAGCCTGCTGCCAAAGCGTGGCACACGTGATTTATTGTTCCACAGTTGCCTAAGTTTTGCTCGTGTTTTGGAAACTTCACTTGCTCTGCAGCTCTTGAGGAGATGGGGAAAGGAGGAGACAGGCTGGTAAGCACCGGCGCTCAGCGAGATGCGCGCTTTCTGCCTCTCTTGTTGTGATAGTCTATTAATAGCAGTCAACATCCAAATTGGAACCACTCCTGTGGAAACAGTCTTTGAAACTGAAGCTTGTGGGGTTTGCCTTTTATGAAGCACACAAATGCACACGCTCACACGCAAGCCTAACCCAGGGAAAGGTAGATTTCAGGTGTAACCTTAATGGATGGGCCAGATCAAAAATCCTCTTGCTTTTGCTCGGGAGCTTTGTTGCTGCTCCATCTTCAGTGTTTCTCAGGATTATCTTTTCCCTTCTTCATTTGTGAATCGCCTTCAGTGAAAGCACTGTTCATAGTGGAAGAACTTTCTAGCTGGGTGCCATGTGCCCCTTACCAAAACTCCCCTTGAGAAGAAGAGTGAGCATTAGTACAGCTGGGGCTTTTTCTGTTACCGAGAAGCTGGCATTAACTTTTTGCCAACTAAGTGCTCTAACAGGGATCAGTGCGGTTCCTGGCAGGCTTGTTCTTAGATGTGGCCACCTACTTACAAAACCAGAGAGGTCTCAATGGGACGCAACATTACTATGGAAGAATTGACAGTGAATCCCCCAGATGTTCCACAAATGATGGGGTGGGATCCTTGTTTTTCAAGCATCCTCCCCTCAACCCTTTTGACCAAACCAAGGAAGCCAAATAAGACAAGCAAGCAGATGTTTCCTTGCCCTCCCAGCTCTTCCGGTGGGATACAGTGGTTCAGTTGGATGTTATTGTTATTATTGCTAGTATAACAATAAGGGTGACAGTCTTGGCATGGTGGGGCTACAGCCCTCTGCAGAGAGCCCCACTCCTGAAAGACTGTGGTATTGTTTGGCAACTGCCTTGGTCTCTCAGTTTCATGGAGTTTGCAGGACTGTCAGGGATGATAAAGGCTGAAGGAGAACATCAAGACGATAAATAGTCAGAAAATTTTCACATACAAAACCCAACAAATCTGAAAACAGGGTCACGCCAACAGAGAGATTTATGTGTTGTGTACTGAATAATACAAGCATGGCATGCTTTGTAAACGCTGGGTAGCCAGCTCTCCTGAGCTGGGCTTTACAGTCTATTAAATTACTCTGGCCTGCAATCTGTTATAATAAATTGTTTGCATAGCACCTTTGGAGCACAGTGCCAAGCAGAAAAGAGAGAGGTGCCTTTTCCTCTGAAAAGCCTGGGACCTGACCAGTGCAGAACTAAAAATGGGGCAGTGGTTCAGAAGAGAGAAGGCAGAAAAATTCTCAGGAAAGGAGACAGCAAGGGAAGCTTTCCTGGGGTGAGAGGCTGTTGTGGGTGTGGTAAAGGACAAGAGTTGAGGCTGTTGGGTAACTGAAAGATGAGGAGAAAAGAAGATTCTGGAACCTATTAAGATGAGAAAAATAAGAGACAGGAGGGGGGTTTCTATCATTTAGACTACAGGGGATCAAATGCATTTCTACTCTGAATAATGCCCTCATTTAGCTCAGTTGCGTGATGGATTTGAAGCTTCAAAACATAAATGAAACTAAGGGCCTAGGTAGCCTAATGCTGTTATAAATTTTGAAGACCTGGTTTCAAATATGGTTCAGGGGCCTTAGTGAAATGTGTTTGGGGATCTCGGCTCCATCCCTGTGGGCTAATTGCACACATCACGGAAACATCACATCTTGGCATGATGCTGGTGCTCTGCCAAATGAAGGCTCCAAGGCTGCAATAGCAAGGGCAGCTGCACGTTGTGATTTAGGAATGCTGGCTGGGAGATGTGGAGGCAGAGTCTACAAAGCTTCTGCCTAGAAAGCATTTTTTAAAAAGGAAAGAAAAAAAATCTTCAAGTTAATTCTCCCTCATGGAAAAAAGCATGTTGGAAAAGAGGCAAGTACTTTGGGAAGTTGCCGGTGCCCCGTTTTCATGGGTTATAAAACTTCTGGTAAATATATCAGCTGTATTCCCCTCCTCTTTCAAATTACATGTAGTGTGTTTCAAATACTTTTTAAATATTTTCTAATTCTCAGTATTGAAAAGGAGGAAAAAAAAGTCTGACTAAAATCTACTAGGTCAAAGATGAAATGCTGGCCTACTGCATAACAGAAGTAGCTGTATCCATTACTGTTGCTATTCTAAAACTCCTGGGTACTCTGATTGTGTCCCCCACTTGGGATTGCTGACATTTTTCTCTGTCATCCAAAAATATAGAAAAACTTGGGCTCCAAACATCCTCAACTCTGTTTGAGTAGCTCTAATTTACATGACTTAGGTAGGCGTAAAAGATGAGAAATGACCTTTTCAACATGACTTCAGATATTAAAACGATCTTACAATCTTATTATCATGAGAACATTTCGCAGAGTATTAAGCTCAATAAATTACCTTTTCCCCAAGCTGCTAACCCTCGATCCCTCAGGGGCAGCTGCAGCAACGATGTTGGTTCACGGCCTTCTTATTTTAGCTGAATTGCTTAATTGGTATGTGTTCTACATCCCCGATTGAGTATTTGGAGCACAAATGAAGGTTAGAACCTTTGCGCTAGTTATCGACTGGAAGAAAATTGATTCACGCTCAGGAGTGCAGTTGGGAGATGATTCACAATCCTCCCTAGGAAGGGAAGATCCTGCTCTTTTCTTTTTCCCTAGCTTTCTTGCAAAGGTCACTCAAACTGAACATTGTCATATTTTTGGTTTGGTGGTAGGTTTTTTTTGACACAGCAAATCACTGTTTGAGAACCTGAGTTTCAGTTTCCCAGACGTGTTTGTAGCTGAACGTGAAATTGTAGTACTGCAGATGCTGTTCTTGCCTCCCTTTGCCTCCCCCTGGCCTTTGCACCTGCATGTGTTGTTCTCAAGGAGACCTTACTGTGTGGGACACCCTAGGGGAAAACCAGTTATAATTATTACCCAAAGGTTCTCCACCTTTGTGGTATCCAAGAGAGAGAAGATAAAGGCTATGGAAGAACATGAGTGTTTCAGCTCCCAACCTCAAGATGTATCCTATAAGCTCCAAGGATGTATTTCCATTGTGCTGGAACATCTTCAGTTCAGTGAGTGAAAATAAATCCGTAGGTAAAGGTCATTCAAGAGGAAGTTCAGGAATGCCAGCAAATGACAGTAGAGTTTACCAAATTGCCATGCTGAACAGATTTAAACTAAAGGCACGTGCCTGGATTGTCCAGAAATTGCTCTTTCCTTTGCAGTGTGATCAAACCCTTCTGTGCAACAACTGCTACAAACGCCTTTGTCTGTGATCGTTGTAGCAGGAACCTGAGCTTTCTTGTGGCCTGTATTAATAGAAACATCAAAATGGCAGAGATTCTGCTTTCTTTTTAATGTTCATTAAAGGGCAAACATGTGACTTAGCCAGCCTCAGCAAGATTCCCTCCGGCTCCAGGAGCATGCCAAAAAGAGAGATGAGGCAGCCAAAGCAAGAGGCATTCCTGGACTACAGTGCATGTTACACATAATCCAGAAGGGAAACGGAAAGGAAAAGCTTAAAAGTCAGACAGACACGGAGGGGGCAGCAGGATGTCAGCTCAGCATGTTGACATGCCACAATCTGTTAGCTCAGTCTCATTAATACGGAGGCCAATGAGAAAGGAGATAGACAGAATTGGAGGAGGAAATTTGGCAGCATCAAATAAATCCAGATACAGGCACTGAGATACCGTGAGATGCTTCTTCGTCTGAGGAATGTTGTAAAATGGGAATAGAGCTCAGCTCTTGAATTCATCCGTGAGGAGTGTGCAACCTTGAGTGTTTTGCTCAGTGGGTGGTAACTAATCTGAGAATGGGTAGGTTTTCCCCATTATACCAAGGGATGAAAATACAGTAGAAGCTGTGGTTTGTTTGGGGTTCATTATATATTTAATATGCAGCTAGGTACTATAGGAGAGCACATTTGCTGGGACGGGTCTTCTCTCCATCATCAGTTCAACCCCTGGGCACTGAAGTGTATGGACAGGCTTTTGGATACCATCCAGGAGTCGGTAGCTTTTCCAGGCGCTGAAAGTTTGTAGAGGTTCAAGCAAGTGGGACTGCTTGGGGTATCATACCTTAAAGGTGATTTCCAGTGTAGGATGGTGTCTGGAGATGTGCAGTTGCCATAGTCTGAAGTAACATAGAACTGGAAGTTGTTTTATTTGGCCACTTGCCTTTATTTCTTGTATTTCATAACATCCTATGCTTTGATTGAAAGGCTTTCAGTGTCACTTAGATTCTTAAACCTTGTGATAAGCATCACAATAGTTTAGATATGTGTATTCAAATTTCTTCTTCTGGTAAAAGAATAAATGTTTGGGGTACTTGCATACAAAGGCCTGTGGAAATCTAACAGGTAACGCTCCATGCTGTAGAATGTAAAACAGAAAGTATCGCTGTCCTAGAAATCTGTCAGGGAAAAACATTAAAAATTAATTACAAATTTCTGTCAGCATTTTAGAGATGGCAACAGCCTGTGTGCCTGTTCAAGTCCTGTGAGTGTTTGTCTGTGGATTTACCCTGAGCGAGTTGTGTATTATCTTTATTTTAACACAGCTAAGATTTCAGAGCCGAAGTCAAATAACAGCCTGATCAGTGACTGACCATAAAAATAAGTAAATGGAGCACTTCCTGATTTTTGGCACTTCTGCAATGTTTTTCTTGGTATTGTTGGGAAGAGTCTCCTGGGAGCTTCAAAATGAAAATGTTTCCTTATGTTTTCTGTTCCATTAACTCTGCTGCTGAACTGAAGGGTTACTCTTCCCTGACAAAATGTTAGTGTTTGGGGGGTTATGTTTTGGGTGGGTTTTTGAGAAAAGAAAAAAACTTCAAACCATTTCTTTTAAATACCCTTGCATCCCACACATGGGCGGTTCAAACAGGATTACAGGCGGATCGTGGCTTGAGCAGGAGCAGCAGCACTAGCTTTGTATGTTCGGTACTTTCCCAACCTTGGCTTGTAGCACCATGCTGAGCTGATAGAAACCGCACACAGCCAGGCAGATACTTTCTTATATGACCGTGTGTGGGGGCACAAAGTGTCCATGTGTCAGTGTTGTGGTGTGGTCCTGGTCTCCTGTGCTTGCAGGAGGGGGATACTTTACCTTTCTCAGTGGAGGAGACACCCTCTTGCACAAGGACCAGCCATGTGTACCCAGGGTTTTCCCCAAGGAAATCCTTCATGTGTGACTATGCCAGGAAGCACAGGAGAGCTGCAGTTGTATCCTGCTGGAAGCACACACGGTGAACTGCCTGTCCCCATGCAAGTGTCCCCAGTGCATGGCCCTCCTGATAGACCACGTGCTCTCCTCTGTTGGCTTGGTGACAGGAAAGAAAATTCAGTTCTGATCTTGGAAACTTATTGTCAGATTTCTCTCCTTCCAGAAGAAAAAATACACACACAGATGGGTTTTCTGCGGTCTAAGTGTATTTATAACTCCTCTAATAACCCATAGGGTTATCCTGGCTGGGTCTGTGCTACAACATGGCTGCAGTTCATTTTGCCATTCTGATAAAAGCAGCGTAGTCCTTAAACCACTTGAGATCTCTCTTCCCAGAAAAGAAATATGTTTGTTATTAGGTTGTGTAGGGGAACATAAATAATTGTATTGGGAGTGAGATAATATTTGTAGCTTTTATTTATATCATGAATGCTTGCAGCGAAAGGTCTAAGGAGCAAGCGAGCAAATACCTTCTTTTTCCAGTGTCTGTATCATGCACACAGTCTGTGGATACCAGACATCGATTCTATAACTTAGAAGTTAAAGAAAGGCAAACTGTAAATATGTCAACATTTTCTTTGTCATTCCAGAACACTCAATAATCTCTCAGATAACTTGGCTGTAAGCCGGGGAGTGCCGTAGCAATAAGGTCCAAGGCTTTGAACCTGATTCAAAATTATATGGAAACTTAGTGTCAAACGCAAAGATTTTGATGTTCTTACAGTAAGTTCTCCTGCCAAAGGGACAAATTCCAATATTTGGTATTACTTAGGGGTTTATGAGTGCTGTACTACTTATGGCTAACGTGCATTCAGTTCCATGACCTACCCAGCAGCACTGTGACTGCGATTCCCATTACCTTCTCTCCTGATAATCCTTTGGTACTGCCTCAGTTTCACCCCAGATTTTTACCTTCTGTACATAGATCTTCCATGTGAAGGGAAAGCCATTCATGTGTGAAATTTCCAATCTTTCTGGGTCAGTGAAAACACTAAAGTTTTGGTGGTGGTGGTGGCAAGTTGAAGGTCAAGTAATGGGGACATATTACACTTTGGAGACATTTTGGGTTTATTTCCACCTTCTTGAAACTTAACTCATTCAGTTGTGATGCGAATTCAACTACTTATTTGGGACACGAGCCATCATTGTTAACTAAAGTGCATTTCTGCAGGCATGAGAACGTGTCCTGGCTTTCTTGAGCATGGTTCTCTCTGCAGTTTATGTGGCACTGTCACTGAAAGCACAAGTTCCTAAAAGACAGAAGTCCCAGTTGTTCTCCGAAGGGAAGCGGGGAAGCCAAGACACCACCGTTTCCCTATGGCTTTGCAGCTGTGCCTAGGCTGAGCCCAGGCCATGAGTTCATAGGGAGACGAGAGAGGAATAGTCCCAACTCTCACCCTGCCAGCTCAGGGCTGGCAAACCTCCCTGCTGGCAGCCAAGCCGCTGGGGGCAGCCTCTGATTGAGTTTCCCAGCCTGGAAAATCTTCTAAGAAAGGAAAAAGAGTTAAAACAAAAATAGGGAAAACATGACAAATGGCAGCCAGGAAGCAGAGTGCAGCTTCTAGGCCAGAGGCCAGCCAAGTCTGAGCATAGCGGAGTCTGCCACACAGCAATAGTCGTTATAGGGAAGGAGCTTGCTACCTTGCAAAGGAGCAGAAGTCAGCCAGTACTGGTGGCAGAGGGGCTTTTGAAGAGGAGAGAGCCCTCCAAGTCTATGCCTAGGAAAAGCATGCTCGCAGGGCAGAAGGGATGGCTTCAGGGAAAACCAGGCCAGTCAACACAGAACCGGCATGTGCAAAATTCTGGTTCCTCAAAAGCCATTTTGTCCTTTTCAGTGATTTCTTTTTACCATAGTGTCATGTCATGCCACGAATTCTCAAAACAAATGTTTACATTTCGGGATGAAAGTGGTCCTTGTGATGCAGAGAGCAGCTGTGGAGGTGTGGGGGTACAAGAGCAGGCTGACCATGGGAAGGGTGCTTGGATGAGTCAGGAGAGTCAGGCTGCGGGTGATGAAATACAGGTGGCTAAAAGCTTCAGCGAGTTTTCAGCCAACGCAGCAAAGTACAGAATATTCTTCTAAAAAGATTAGTTTTTAGGGCCAGGGGGAAGGAGATCTTATAGCCACATCTTATGCATAACACAGGGCAGGCAATTTTATTCTTTCAGTCTTGTAGTGAGCTCAGAAGCTTGTGATTGACCAGTGCACATCAGGTCCCCTAGTCTGGATCAGAACACTGTGAGCAGTGGTGTACCATAGCAGCTAGGCCAGCAGCAAGAGCCAGGCGTGCTCAGAGGGACATAGCTGGTCAGGTATCTCTTGGGCTCATTCCCTACACATACAGCTTATCTCTGCTGCATCCAGCCTTGCTTCAGGACAGCGAAAGTCCACTGTTTCTCACTGTCCTTTTTTCCATATTTCATCTGCAGCGGTGACTCAACAACATCTTCCACCAACCAGATTTCTGAATTTGTCTAGCTGTACCATCCCACCATTTCTTCTTCTTAAGTTCTCTATCCATGACTAGGAATAAAAACAATTATATTAACAATAAGACCCTTCAAACCCAGCATAAACGATTTGGAAACAACAGAGACCAGCTTATAATTGTTGTGTCCCCAGCTTTGGCTTCAAGGAAAGAAGCCCATAGGTCCAGAATACAAAAATTCTGATGTCTATCTTCTGAAGCTTCTGAATCATCAGTAATGATTCCACCCAAACTTGGAGGGCAAGTATGAACTCAAAAGTTGTGGAATTCTTCGATGTCTCTTTTCCTAGGAAGGGTGGGAGCAAAAAGAAGGCACAGAATGTTCTCAGAAACTTTTCCATGAAAAATGATATAGTAACAGTGAGAAAATGGACACTGGAAGGGATGTACTTTTAAGATCAAGGCACTAGAGAGAGAACTCTTGGGTACAGGGTCCATATTCCCAGTGCACTTGTGAGGAAGGAAAGAAGGGGAGATGAGTACGAGCAAGGTAGAGTTACGTCTTCTCTGCTGTACTCTCCTGGTGCACCTTTCTGTTGGGTTCCTCAGCTCAGACCTTCGCTCCAGCATGAGCAGGAGCGTTATGCTTTGAAACTGCCTGGTTTGCATCATCACCTAGGTTTCTGTAGGCTGGTTGCATCACTGTTTTTCTCATGAAGTTACAGTTATGCAAAAGCCATTTCTTTTCAGTGAGTTGAGCAAGTTTCCTCCTCTTGTTTCTAGAAGGATAATGAGAAGCAGACGGTCAGGTTGAAGCAGGAACCGAGAAATGTTTATTAACACTTGCTTTGAATGTGTTTTACTGCAAAGAAGCTAAAAAAATCCATGTATATTTTAATTGCTAATAAGTAGGAAATGGTGACTCACTGACGAAACTTCACTGTCTGTGTTAGGTGGAGTTCTGGGGGTTTCTGTTGGTTGACATTGCTTTCTTTTAATTTGCCAGTTTTAATTAAACAATCTAGCTCTAGTCAGAAATTTTGTTTCTCTATTGCAAAGGGAGACAAATTTTGCAAAACAGCCTTACCCATTAAGATCAGGATGCAAGTTTATCAGATTAAAAGCAAAACACGGTTTTCTTTGTTCTTAAATGGAGGGCTGGTTGTTTTGAGCATGTAGCCATCCCAGGTCAGTCAACCGCGGAAGCCTGTTCAAAGGTATTTAAATTGACAACACAGCCTAACGCAAGGAACTTGCTTTTGTCTCTCTTTTCATGACAAAGAATTACGTTAAACAGGGGGAAGTTATCCGGCTGAATCTTTGTTATCCTAAACTTCTGTTTGGGATAGAATAAATTACGGGATCAGGTTCTTCTCTAGTCCTTGCCGGATTTGGTGATTGTGTAACTGAATGTGAAATTATGACCTAGTTTTTTGGAAGTGGTAGAATACACAAATACAGTCAAAGATTTCTTTGATGTGGTCCTTTTTCACAGTCATCGTTTCTAAACACACAACCAGGCTTTTGCTAAAACCCTGTGAAACAAAGGTGGGGATTAGGAACCAAAATACATGTCCTTGAAAGAATGTTTGAGACCCAGCTTTGCTTGTGTTGAGGAAATTTGGACAAGTGGGTAATAGGTTTTGCTTCTTCTGAAGTACATACCTGAGTGGCAGAAGATACCCCATTCAAGAAGACATGAGGCTGTAGTCTCCATTATGGCCATGGTCTTACTCCTCTCTCAGACACCATGTTTTTGAAATCCTTGCATTGATTTCTTGTGTTTGGGGTGTTATATGATACCTGGATGATAAGGTTTCTCCCTGTGAGGACTGTGTTTACTCTAGAGGAGCTTAAAGTGGCCAAGAAAGAAAAGAAGAGAGTAAACAATTAACGTGTTCAGGAAACAGACTTCAAAGTTTGTTGTGAAAGTAACATTCTTCCTCCCTGAAAGTTCAAAATGCCAGAGTCTAAAAGCCACTCAGTACTTCAAAAGCAAATGTATCACAGTAATGCATAACCTTCTAGATAAGGTGTCTCCTGCCAGCAGGAAAAAAGAAAGTAAGAGCTAGTGTGTGTGAGAGAGATGGACAGAGACACAGGGTGCGCTGGGCAGGATCTGGGATACAGCTGCTGAGGTGGTTTTCCTCAGTGAAATCCTGAAGCAGGGCTGGAGGGTGAGCCAGGAGTTCCCAGGGGTCAGGGGCACTTGGCTTGATCCCATCTCTCCCTATTCCTTGTGGCAGGAGGTGTGACTGAGTAGGAAGCTGCAACACCCACTGTGTGGCTGCTCCTCGTCAGTCCAGCAGCATGAAAATTCTGAGTTGCATCGGGGACCGTACGTGTTCTGTGTCCTCCACATTTCTCACTGTTTCACAAAACTGTCTGCAGCAGTTTCAGGATGCTCACCAAGACCACAGAACAGTCTTGCTGCATGCAGATTATTCTTTTTTTTTTTGGAAAGCAAGTCAGAGTGGAAGTAATCACTTTCATGAATCATTGTGGAAACAGAGAAATTCTCTTCTTTATTGACCTGTGCAGCATGGCACCGATATCAATCAGATCTCTGCGTCTATGGGAAGCCTTATAAACATCACTCATACAAGCAATAAACACAAACAAAAGCATCTCAGCTGCATTTTGTTCTAGTTGCAGCCTTCTTGGCAAAGGACTGGAGCTAATCCATCGTGACTATTTAAAGTTTCATACATATATTCATTATTATTATTCCCCAATTGCTGCAGAGACGTTTTAACTGTTATTTTCCCTATTTAAAAGCATTGATTCCCTCCTACAAAGAGAATAAAGCACGTTCCTGACAACTGGCTGATGGTCAAGTGGTAGCTGTGCAGCAGCAAACCCTGAACATTGGCTATGAGGTGGGAGAGTGATTTCGGAGAGAGCTTTGCTGTGAGCTTGAAGGCAGTTTGGCCCTCTGATGCTGCTTTATATCCAGATGCTTAGAACACCAGTGGATTAAGCTTCCTTTCACCCCTTTGATGCTGATTACATCGTCCCATACAGAATAAACAGCAGTCTCCAAAGCGCTGTGTGTGAGCTTTAGGCAGCAGTGATAGCTGACACAGGGTCTCTTAAAAGAGCAGAACTTTGCCTTTGGCTCCACATCCAAAGCTGCTGCAGCCCTGGGTAAGGAGCTTCCTTGGTGCTGCTTTAGCTTTGGAGCAGCAGAAGTCTTCTATGCAATGTTGGTACGGCGCCTAGCCAATGCTTGGGGAACGGCAGATGATGGACAACATTTTTTTCCTGCTGTATCACCAGATAATAGGTAGGTAGATAGATGGGAAAGGACATGACTAAAAGTATTTCCTTTGTTTCAAGCTGAACAATTAGGCCACGTTTCCCCACTGATGCCTATGGGAGATGCACAAAACCAGACGGCTGCTTTTTTCCCCCTCCAAGGCCACTGTATGCTTGAATATTTTGTACTGTTTTCAATAGCAGTACAGCTGCGTTAGGGCTAGCAGAAATCAAATGCTCATGTAGACAAGGCCTATTTGATCAGCGTGCTTGCAGGTTTTTTTCATGCCACTGTAGTAAAAACACCTGAGCCCTGTCTATTTTCAGATACACGGCTGTTGAAAAATGAGTATGTTCTGTAGTGTACCAGAGACCGCCGAGACCGAGCTTCTTGGTCTATAACAAATACTGCTGGAGAACATTAAGCAGCAATTCGCTGTTTCATTGGCAGGAAATAGGATGTTTTTGAAGTGTGACAACGTGTCTGTTTAAATTTTGATGAGACACAGGTTCACAAAAGGTAATAAGGGTTTGTTAACCGTCCTGGAGTGCTAGCTGCAGAAGTAGGTGTCTCTTGTCAGCTGATGGGAAAGGACATTTGTCAAACAGTGCCACGACACATTGCTCGTTCGTTCTATCTGTTCCCCGTGTATTAAGCAGAGAGACAAAAAAATGTCACTGGCCGCTGAGCGTTTCTCATGGCTGACCGTTGCCTTGAAAAGAAACTGTTTGAACCTGCTGGAGGTATGTGCTGGAAAGAGCCCTTAATTAAAACTCAGTTGGAATTAGAGCCTAATATAGGCCAGGTTAGCTGAACAGCACTGCAGGGACGAGACTTGTGGTATTTTATATGCTAATTTGTTATGAATGCTACAGGGCAAGCCCCGTCATTTCCTACTTGCCAGGGCTGATGCCGTTATCTGGCCTGGGCTTTCTGTGCACTGACTTCCACCTCCCTATGTAAGGCCACTATCCTGGTGTTCGAATGGTCCCTTTGGAGCAGATCTGTGCTTCAAGAGCACTATGGATTGTCTGAGTCTTGCTGGGTCATCTTGCGCTCTTATTTTCACAAGGTAGAAAGTGAGTTAATGAGGTAGCTTCATTTCAAAGCCTAGATATCTTTATCCACTTCTTGTCTTCTGCTGGGAACTGTAAGCAACGTTTACCTTCTTCTTTCTCAGATGTCTGAGATGTACTTTGGCCTGTTCCACATTTTTTGTTTGTGTAAAGTACAGTAAAAACTGCAAACAGGAAGGATGTATGTGATTGCCTGCTGGTTATGAAAGCTCCCGTAAGCGCCAGCTTGGAACAAAGGAAGCACTGAAAAAGGCAACTGTAAAGAAGCAAAGGATTAATTTTAATGCAGTTTAGAAATTCCAGCAACTTTTTTCACAGCGTAGAATAAACATTTTAGTGAATCGAGTGAAACAATCTGGAGGAAACAGGGATTTGTGTTGTTCTTGATGGAGTTGATCCAATTTTTAGTGGAAATTATCCTTCAAAGCTTTACTGAGGCCCAGATTCAAAAAAAAGCAGCCCTTCATATCTAGCCTGTTCAGATGAATCATTGTTCATTATTTGTGTTATACATTAATGCCTAGTTGTTTCAGTCGAGATAGATGTTCTCCCATATGCAAGTATGTGTTAGAGACAGCCTTTGCCAAGAGCCTTCTGGATACCTATGAAGTGGTGAAGGAGTATCAGAGGAGGAAGGGAGGTTGGGTGATGAACCAAGCACCAAAAGAGGATGTGATTTCTGGAAAAAAAAAAATCTCCATGCTGTGGCAGAGTCGCTGTAAAACCAAGGTTGCCTCCCCACACATCTTCCTCTAAGAACCCATCACCCATGGGCTCACAAGATGTTTGATTGCACCTACCTCTTCCTTGTGTGCATTTCCTTCACAGGGAAATCACGCTGTCTCTGAGCATGATTTATTAAGGCTCAAATTGAAATGTCATAAATAATAGCATCTGACTTGGCAGAACTGTGCTGCTGTCCACAGAGCCAGCGTAGAGGAGGTCACAAGCTGAAGTGTCACCTTCAGAGCTTGGTTTCTTAGCCATTATTCCTAGACTTAGCAGTAATAAACCCATCATGGCAATAGTGGGTATGCAGCAGCCTGAATGCACCCTGTCTTCATTTGATTCAGCATCTATAAGTCTACAATTTTTATCTCTAGTTCCTCAAAGCAAAAAAAAAAAGTAAATACAGATTTTTCCCACCTGTTATGCCTTAGCATACTTATCCTGTGCAACTGAATCAAAAGGAGATGAAAAGAGGGTTAATTACCATATGCCACTGCTTCAGATTCCACAGAGTCTGGGAATTATGACACTATTCAAAAATTGCCAAAGATTCAGAGATAAATATTTTGCTTCTCATCAACAAGACAGTTCACTGCCTGGAAACATCCCATCCCTCCAGCTCATGAGACCCTGTATCAAAGCAGTGGCCGTACCGCACACAATACTGGGTGGGAGAGGAAGCATTTGAGAACACAGTCCTCCCAGTAGGCAGACTGCAGTTCACAGACGCAGTGGGACAAGCTCAGCACAGGGTGTTTAGCAGTTAAGGAAGTAAGGCAGCAGAGGTTTTGGCCCGTCTCTTCAGAAGTAAGAAACATTTATCATGACTCCATTGTCTGGCTTCTCCTGTGCCCCAGGGCGTCTGTACCCAGCCAGACATGAAGGTGTGTTGGAGCACAGTTTATCTTTCTCTAAAACATCCCATCTCGATTTTCAGGTGTTTCAAGGTCTTACACTGTTAGTGATGGGCTTCCATGTTCAGGCACTTGCCTTCTGAGTTTGGTATGAGGATGTACTGCTCTCCACCTCACTTTGCTCATCTGAATAGCTTATTCCCGAAGTTCTATAGCAGTTATAAATAACTGCTTAGTTTTTTCTCTCTATTTTTGTTATCTATAATTTGATGTTACACTGACTTTATATAAAGTGTTCTTCTAACTTTAGGGAGACAAAACCCACTGAAATAGTAGCTTTGATTTCTGTAACATTTTCATTCCAATTTTGGAAAACACAACTGTGGTGAATGAACTGAAACTCCTTACTCCACCAACAGGGAAACTGAGGTACAGCCAAACTAGGTGATTTACTCAAAACCCAAGTGGTCTGTGGCTGTGTTAGGAGCAGAGGTCTCACCTCTGGACCTCCAGGTCTCTTGGACAAAGCAGGAAACTGTTCAGTGCCATGGGCCCCCTCAGATTTTTCCAAATCTTCTTTCTACCTTTCTTCACTCTGAAGAAAGGTGTAAAACAGGATGGTTTTCACAAGCCGTGCATAAAGAAGGCAGCTGTTACAGAGCTCTGAATAGACCTGATTAATTAGATGTATCCACACCGGGATGTTGTGTGCCTTGAGTGTAATTTGGAGTTGTATGTTTTTAACTCTAGCACACCTTAAAAACCTCTCTGGATAATTCTTCCTAAGTCTTCTCCATCGATCATATGGAATTTTTCAGCTGAAATCTGCTTTCCATTTACTTTTCACCTTCAAATTGCAGTTCCCCAAGGTCCTTTATAGAGAACTATAAATTGTAGATAGACATTTTTGATTCTTTTTATTCAAGCTTAATATCTTGCTCAGTTAGTGAACCCTTAGGAATTGCCGTGTGGCCCCTTATAACCGGGGTGGTAATAAAGTGGCGGATTTGCAGAAACCCTATAAAAATGTGTGCAACGGTAAATTGTATTTAGGCTACTACTGGGGAGAGAGGCATGAATGTACAATTATGAGAAGGATGTCCCTGAAGAGAGATTTCAATCCGTTGCCATAGTCTAAATCCTCTATCTTGTGGTGCACAAGGTAATTCAGGCATAGAGCAGAGGATATTTTTTTTCTAAAGAGATTATATTACCCATCTCCTCTGTTGATGGATTTTATTGCACAGGTTCACTGAGAGTTTTATTATTGCATTACTTAATCTGTTTTTGAGGTTCCTGAAACATTTTAAATATAATAATGAGTTCAGCTGTATGCCTGTGCTTGGCTCCTCTCAATCTGTTAACACAGCAGAGCCTGTGACCCAGGGTGAGCCTGCCAGCCTGGGACCCTGCGACCGGCAGCGCTGAGCCAAGCCAACTGCTGTGGCGGATCCCTTGGCGCTAATTCCCCGGAGAACGGCATGAATGTTAAACAGACTTGTCGGATATCGTCTAAATAACAGATTCCACTGCTTTGCCTTCTTCCAAAATAGGGCAAGGGCGAGCTGTGGCAGAGATGGAGAGATGGCTGCGGGACGTACCCATGATTGGCAGCCTGCTGCTTCCTCTGAAGTTTCTTGTGCCACATCTCGTTTTAAAAGCCAGCTGCTCAGATAACAAAGTGTCATTAAGAGGCATGACACTTGTCATACCATTTTAAAAGAAGTGTTGTGGTGTTAGGGGGGGGAAAAAAAAAAGCATTCCCATGTGGAAATCATAGCATAACATTCTCCTTAATAGTGTGATGATGGGGGCACGGGGGGGAGGCACAGTCTTATTTCTCTTCAAATAGATATGAACTTTTTCCTAATTGCTAAGAGTTTTTATAGTGTGTTCATCAGCGTGATTTTTAAATGGGACTTAATCCAGACCCTTTAAAAATAACAGGTTTTCATGGCAGATTTGGTTTGGGGTTTTTTTCATATAGAAAATAGAGGATTTTGCCTGCCTGACTGCATGGTTTATTTTTTTGTTGTGCTCAGAAGAGCAGGAGAGGCAGATATAACTGTTGTAATGGTCCAACATTTCTATATTCAGTTTGCTAAACCAATCTGAAAGCAGCATGGGAATATAGATCACTATTGCAGTCAATTCCCAAACTGCTAAGGTCAGAAATGATACAGTGTTTTGGTAAAAGAGCTACTTCCACTACTAGTGATTCCAGGGCTGTGATGCCAGTTATAAGACAAAAATTAACAAAAAAACCCGTTGGTTTCGAATTTCAGTTCAGGAAATTTTCTCTCCTCCTCACAAGATCAAGGCATAGATAAATAGATAGATACAACTCTGTGTGTATATATATGTGTGTATATATAAAGCTTCTATTAAATAGATATAGACTTTGGGTTTTGAAATATGCCGGAAAGTTGGAAAATTGCATGAGTTCATTGGGTTCCTGAGGCACTGTCGCATGGCAGCATTAGGTGGTGACAGGGACTTTTGCAGAGGCAGAGAACCTGAGATGAGCACCAAGCCTCAAGCTTGGAGAGCTGTTTGTTACTGATGGGTTCTTTTGGTGCTTGAGGCTTCCACTTCGCGATGGCACCCGGCATTGATGCCTTTGGTCATGCATGCACAGTTGCCCATTTCTCCATGGGAATGTCCAACTGCGGCCTCTGAACTGCACCTCACGCTGATGGTGTGATGTCAACTCTCAGAGGAGCTTGGTGAGGTCCTGGTCTTCATCAGGCCTCTGCTTGTCACTCTTATCTGCTGGAATCAGTACATGTCTCTGTGTGAGAACGGCTGCAGACTAGTGCCAAATATCTGTGCAATAGGAAGCAACTGAGACCCTCTATTCATTGCAGGTAGGCAGGTTACCCATCAAACTGTAAAAACATCCTTGAGTTGATGCTTGGACTGTTGCAGTAGCTGTGACGTCACCATCCCAGGTTTTTCCATGGGCAGTGCCATGCAGAGTACTGGCATCTGAGCAGGTGTGTTTGATTTCTTCTTTGATTAAATTTTGGTTTTCCATATGTACAGCTACCTGCAGCAGCACAAAGTTCTCTCAACAAGGAGAGTTTTCTGCATGCTAAAGATCTTAATTCACTTTGCAGCCATTTTTTCGTTAATGGAAGCCTGTAATAATTAAGCAGAATGTATGCAAGTACAGATTTCTCACAGCTTGCTTTATTTTGAAGTAAACCCTCAAATGAGCTTGGTTAAATGTTTGTATCCATGGCTTACAAAGTCACGCTGAAGATGAGTAGGCAGTAGTACTGGATAGAGTCTCCAGTTTCAGTCTTCCTCCCTGTTCCTGTGTACTTAACACGGTCGATGACCAGGATCTAGGGTTTAGGATCTATCATCTAAACGTGGCGCTGGCCTGAAAGTGTTTATCCTATTACAGAGATGATCCAGCAGCTGGATTGTAAGGGAATCGTGTTTCTAAACTCTGTAACATTGCTTAATTGTGCAGTACAGTGAAAACAAATCTTTGTTCAGAATGTTTTTTCTTTTCTCTTATCACTGAGATACGGCTTCCTTTTCGTGTTACCTGTGCCTTGCAATGTTTCTGATGCTGGTGAAACAGCAAGTATCAGGCTTACATGGTCGGAAATTCCTTGGGGATTACATTCAGTACCAAGGCAGCCCGCCTCTGTTTAGTAATCTCTGTGCTATAAGCCACATCCATGAATGAAAAAACCCTGAATAGCCAGCTGGAGACAAGGAAAATGTTCTACTGTTGCATGGCTGAGGACAGTTAATCTGGCAGCCTTCGTTAGTCGATGCTTAGCTGATAATGAGTCTCAGCAAATGGCCTGCATTCAATATAAACTCCTCTGTGTGTTTGAATGTTTCACCAGTCCACAATATAGTTTAAACTTTATGCTTCTAATTTTACTCAATGGAAACCAGATGAAATGAAACCGGAATAGTCAGAAGAAAACACTGTGTTTGAAATACAGGCCTGTGAGCAAGGAAAAACCCTGAATATTTTCTAAACCCAGATGAGTCACTAACCCACAGTAAGACATGCCTAAATCGCCTGAGTACTCTCCGTTTTTTATTAAGCTCAGCAGGAAAAGAGCTTAAGCCGTGATAAAACTGACCCTGCAGCTGCGTTATTTTCTTGGGTAAATAAGCACTGGGTGGAGGACGCCGTGATTTCCAGATCAAAATGGAGGAGCCTTGTCACAGGACGGCCTCACGCAGCCCCTTAGTCGCTGTTCTGGTGGCGCTGCCTGGTTATATTCCTCCATCAGCTGCGATCACCTCGGCGGTGTCTCTACAGCGTTTCCTCTTCGTGGTGGCTGTGTAGGAGGCTGAATTTCGTTCTCATGAAAGCGAGAGAATGAACGGTAGCCAAGCATGTTACGTGCAGGTGCTGCACAAGCCGTCCAGTCATAACTCCACTCTGCGCCTCAATTCAGACCTGAAACTGCTCCTATTTAAGGTGCAACTGTGCCCACCGCAGCTTCGGGCTGGCTTGTGTTTGGGGGATATCGACACGCTTCCACAGAGATGAATCTGTGATTATGAATCTTATTTGCATTACTGGTGGAGACAGATTGCTTTTTAAACCTCAATCTTTAAAACATCGGGACTAGATATTAGCATGGTTTAGACATACTAGCAAGTAATAAACAGAAATAAACCTCTTAAATGAAAGAATGTTGGGACTAGACATGCTTTAAATCTTCTCACCTTCAGTGAAGAGTTTTTCCTTTCTATCTCTTCAATCAGACTTTATCTTGTAGGTTGGACCCAAACCCGAAAAATATAATCACTGGCTAATAACTGAAAAATAGGCAAGCAAAGATAAACAGCTCAAGGTATAAGGGGAGAGGGAGTCTCTGTGCTTTGGCACCATGTAACTGTCCCCTCATAGCCAAGGTAAATGCCAAAAGATACACCAGCTTTAAGTACCCTCTTTGCTTTTTGAATACTGGGGCATTTTAATTGGTTTTGCCAAACCATTTCCAACACTGCTTCACCTCAAACTCTCTGATGTTAGGAGTATGTGGGAAAACCAGGAAGGGACCCATTGTCTGAATATGTAAGTTCTGTGCAGTCATTAGGTCTGTATTCTTCTGTGGAGGTTTAGTTACAGGATTTCTGGTAAAGTAGACACCAAATTGGTCATGCTGGTAGTGCTGGTGACTCACATCCAGACACTTTCATACTTAAAACTGGAGCAACATGGTGCAGTTTGCTGTGTCTGCAGGTCCAGCATGATAAATGTTTTGTGTCAGGAACAATGGACCAAACTTGCCCTGATTTACCCTGTAATGTTCTCAGCGAGGAGCTCCAGGGCACAAACCAAGCTACAAATTGGTCAACCCGAGATACTGATATGAAAATCTACAGGGCACTTTTAAGTCAAAACTTCTTTGTTGCATTAGCTGCTCTGTGGTCTAACAGATTTCACCTACATCTTCGCAATGATCTGAAATGAAAGGCAGCGCTTCCTATCCTGGCAGGAACAAAAAGGATTGCAAGGGAAGAGCAGGCAGGGGAAGAGACAGCTTTGTTTGATGTAAAACAAACAAAAAAAGAAAGCACTTGGCAGGAGTGAAAACTTTGAAAAAAATGGTTTGTGAAGGATTCTTGCTAGCTGATGCTGAAAGCGAGTGGTGGAGCCCAGACACGCATTTCAGAAGGAAGCTGGTCAGCATCTCAGGAGCTGCAGTGGGACTCTGTACCAGTGGGAGGAAACTCAACATCAGTGCAGGATCAACTCCTGAACTCTGCTCTGTTGTTCCCAAACGCAGAGTCAAAAATTATTACAGAGATACATTAATTTTTTCTTTTCATATCAGGGTCACTGCAGTGTTGCAGATGAAGAGGTGCAAGCAAAGGTTATGGGGGCAGCAAATGGCTTTGGAATTCTTCTCATTCTTTATCAGGCCAGGCATTTTCTTAGGAATCACAGAATATTGCTCTGCTTAGATTATGCTGGAATCTGGCTCGGATTGGGACCAAAAATCTGGCTTTCAAAATGCTCCACACCAAGTGCTGAATTCTGTCACGGGTCCACCAAGCACACATGGGTGCGGTTTGCCAGTGCTGTTTGTCCAGCAGACATGGTGAGCACAGTGCTGGCCTTAGGAAAGTAAGAGCAGTAATTTTACATCAGCTATCTGTCCCCACTCACTGCTCCCAGCAGATTTAGAGTGCAGCTGAGAATCCATCCTCACAATTTTGCTGGTAAGGCAACTCTCTGAAAGAGATTTCCTGCAACAAAAATCTGTCCCCCAAGTAGGAGAAGATTGTTTGCTCAAAGAAGTGCAGCCAGGGAGCAAAGCGTGGAAAAGAACAGCTGGGAAGAGCAATATTGTGCCTTGTTGCACCCAGAAGAGCTGAGAGGGGCTGGCTGAGACAGTGGTGTTGGAAGACTGCGTGCCTCGGCAGGGCTGTGAGCTGAGTGTGGTTAGCTGAGAGAGCGTACAGCGGTCAGAAGCACACAGAGTAGTGTGGGTACTTGAGAGAAACATGTTGAGGTTAAATGCACTACATCTTTCTTTATCACCAGTCTGAGATACAGAGTTGATGAAACCAATGTGCTTATTTACTTCTTTGACTTTTTGTCTCTTGTTTACCACGATTCCTCTAAGCATCAGCAGATCTCTCTCAAAGACCAGGATGGTGTTCATCAGCAGCAGCTTATCAAAGAAGAAAAAGAAGCTGTTAGCATTCTTTCCTGTCACTTGGTTGTAAAACAAAGACTTAACATTCATAATGACTTTTTGGTTTTTAAGGAGAAGTTGAATCCCATTGCTCTTCTTAGCAGGGAAGCAGTGGCCACATTTGAGTGAAATCTCAGCAGATGTGAAGGAGAAAGTGTTTTGACTGCAGGGTTTCCTGCTCTTGAGGGTTTGTAGTTACTGAGGGCTTAGAATACAGTGATTCTGGTGGCAAGTACTTTTAGGGAAGAGAGGCCTGGTTACAAATTTGCCTATACCACTCACCGGAGAGTTACAGGAGTGTTCAGAGAGTCCTGTTTTAACTGGTGAGCTGCAGCTTTACCCCTATAAAGGTTTAGTACTGGGAAACATAATCAAATTTTGCCCTTCCAATTCCAGTGTCCTTATTAGAAAATACTGGTAACTCTGTGACTGCCAAAACCCTTTGGCTCCAGTGGTAGCAACACCAGCAAGAGAAATACCTCCCTCACAAGCAGCAATGTGGTGTTTCGTACGAAACTAAGCTGTATGAGCCACACACATGTATAGGAAGCACCTGCAAACCATTCAGACCAGGACATTGTGGTTCTGAAGAAGAGTCTAATTTCAAAACAGGGAGAGAATCATTGTATATGTGTGAACTTTTGGCTCCACTGAGGTCTCAAACACTAACATTATGAGGTTTTTCCTCGTTAATATTTTTAGCTGAAGTTTCTTTCCTAATTTCAGAGACACAAGCATACGTCAAATCTGCCTACTCACCAAAAAAGCTTTCTGGGAAAGGAGATTAGTTCAAAAATTGCCTTGAATTCATAATTCAGACTTCTGATTGTGCAGCATGTACTGTGCTACTGAGTTCTGACTGTTTGAAGACTTGTGCAGACAAAGCACAGAGACTATTATCTTGACTTTGTCCAATACTCTGTATTCTAGAAGAGGTGCTATGCTGAAGAATTTGATGCAGAATAATTTTTAAAAGCGTGGGGCCATGGATTAGGGAAGTCTTTGATTTGAAGAATGATTCTTAGTGACTCACCTGAGGGATTTCTCTTTATTAAACTAACAAGGAAAGAAAACATTGAGCGGTTCAGACTTCGAAGACTTCATCAAATTCCTGCTTCTGCTATGTTGAATTTGATTAGGTAAGGGAAGGAGTTTCACATGATCCCCAAAGCTTTTGTGCTATACTTGTTTCTTGTTAGTCCACTAAATGGCCTTATTCTCCTCGCACTTGATCTGTGCCTGACCTACATGTCAGCAAACAGCGACTTGGTTTTGTAGCCTTTAGAAAAAGGTCCCTCCGTTGAGTTTTAATAACAGTATGGCTAGCTTGCAAAACATCCACCTCTAAAGCTGGTTACTTGAAAAGAGATTTTAGATCTTCTTAGAAGCCATGCCAAGCATAGTGTGATCGTTCTTCCCAGTTAAAGGGGGGCATTTTGGACTGCACAGAGTCCTGACAAAACCTCTGTGACTGGCAAAGTTTCCCTGGAGCCCAGTGTCTGATTGTCAGCACAAAGGTACATCTGGACCATTTTCAGGGTGATGTGTGGACATCAGCATTTCTTCACGTCAGATGAACCATCTTAGTTCCTATGTTATGTACAGATCAGTGTTGTAAGTGGTCTGGCCTTAGGGGAACAGGCATTTTAGTGTTCATTTTTTATTGTAAACTGGTGAATGATGCTGGAAGACACTGTTGGCCAGTGAAAATATGTTGACAGGGTCACATGTAGCCTATAAAATTCCTGTTGCTCTTAGATCCAGCTGACAGGCATCCTTTAGACTGGAATATTGCTATGTAACCTTCCCAAAGACCTCCAGAGCTGAAATATTTGACAAGAAAACTGAAGATCAACACCAAGGTCTTCCATGCTCATGAATTTTTCATGTCTTTGTTTGAAAAATGCTAGGCAGTAAAACCCTCTCATTACCTCTGCTGTAAGGCACTGTAACTAACATTTGCACTGGAAAAAACTCAAAACCAAAAACCAACAACAAACCAAAACAAAAAGAACTGTCTTGTTTCTGTTGAAGCTCAATTGCTTTGTTGATTTTATCTTTTAGGTTTGTTGGTGTTAGTGAATTGCTCCCACCTCTCTCTTCCCTTCCTTCTTCCTTGCTTACCCTTTCTATTACAGCTTCCAACATCGTTTTCATGGAAGTCAAAAAAATGTAGACCATTGGCTATGGTCAGATCAGGTTTCCACCTTGACTCTTATGTCCTGCCTTAAAACAAGATCAGTAAATTAACCCTGCTGATAGCTCATTAATAAGTACAACGACAGAAGACACGCAAGATCTGTGTTCCTCAGGCCTTCTACAGTAGGTGAAACTAACTTTTCATCTTGTTACCATTCCTCATAGCCCATGATGGGAGAGACACTCACAGGTTTTGTTAGAGGATTGTGAAGACCTCTATGCAACTGTTGTCCACTCCCTCCAAGCCCACCATCTCTCTGCATCAAGCAAGAGATCACAATCTGAAAGCAAGCAATAGATGAACAGGCTTTTTTTTCAGTATTAATCTATAGTTACTATGGCTCTTACTGAAGAGAGGGATGTGTGGGTCAACACTGAACAGTAGTCCTAGACTAGTACCCAAAAGTCAGGCACAGTTTTCCCGCTCACTGATGGGACTTCATGGGTTTGAGGGTGAGGAAGTGGACATGAAGCAACTCTTCCTAAAGCTGGCTGAGACCAGGCTTGCCGTCCTCCTCCTCACTGACCCAGAACCATTCTCATCCCACACTAGCTTCATTCCCCACACTAGACTTCAGTTTCCCAACAGGTTTTTCAGTTCTCCACACTGCGTTGCTCTTCAGTTGCACCATAAAAATGGCAGCGATCAGGGTGAATTGGAGCTTGAGACACCACCGCTCCCCTGATGAACTGAGGTGGCACATGCCGTATAGATACGTTCGCGCTGATCCCCAAGGGCGCTGGCGGAACCCATTTTACGCACGGGGGCAAATCCATGATTGCAAGTGCTAATGGAAAGATAACTCTATGGCTGACTTGGCTTTTTTGGTGCCAAAAGCTATGTATTGTGCACAAATGACAAGTTATCGTGCATTGTAGAGTAATAGAATGGCTTTAATGCACTCATCAATACAGTAGCAGGAGTGTAGAAACAGGTTAACTATTATTCAGCTCTCTGGCAAACTTTCCTAACCCCTAATTATTAGCTGCTTTATCAATGAATGTCTGAGCAATCTTTTTTTTTTCTTTTCTTTTTTTTAATGGAAAATCCTGAACCTAGTCCTTATTGCTGTTGAAAGGGAAATGAGTATGCTGATTACCTACATGCCAGTTGCTCCATCAATTCAATGTAGGAAAACAATTATAGTTGGGAAAAATTTGCAGTTCATTTGCATTAAGAGGAAAAAAAAAATCTTTATTCAAAGATAATTATTGCTTAAGAACTTGCTACAAAAATACCAATGGATTTTTCTTTTAAAATATTGTTTAATATTCATAATATGTTACACCGAAGAAAAGTACATATACCTACCTATCTGTCAAAGGTAGGACTCATGAACAATAGGTACTGTTCTACATGGGAAGTGCAAAAAGCTTTAGCTAGGATAAGGGTCATTATCATCATTAGTATTATCATTTCATTCCTCCTTAAACTCTGAAATAAATTGAACTAAGACTTTTCAACAGTTAAAAACCTGAGGGAGTTTAATTAACCCGTTAAAGAAAATTCCACTACAGAGTTTTAGACTGATGAGGAAAAATTTAGCTTAATGTATTTGAGTTGATCAAAGCACAATCTGTGGAACAAAAGCTTCTGAACATAATTTCTTTTAGCCTCCCCTAGATGTTGAAGAGCATTAAGCCTTTAAAAATTATCATTATGTATGTCAACTCCCCCGGTTTCATTTTCTAGTGACTTCGAGCAGATGTAGTTCACATTTATAACCAGCATGATCTTCACCATCTGAACATTCATGATTTTATGAAATAAGACCCTTGAGACATAATGTTTTATTCCCTCAGGGTGAGATGTACCCATGAAGTGACTCAGATGGAAAGCTTGTATCTGTTACACTGACTAAACTTTCTCTCTGTGGTGGTACCAAGACTGTCAAATCAGTGGGCGGCGTGGTTTGATTGGCAGTACCGTTTTGAAGGTCGTTTTGCTCAATGTATTCAAAGTGAGACAGATGTGGCTTTTTTTTTCAGTTCTTACTCTGATTAATTGCCTCATTCAATTTCAACTCTATTGCAGTTAAACATTAATTCAGTAGGACTTAATAATGTATTCATTTATGATCTTGCTTGTGCATTAATGACAATGATTTGCTGTTTTTTTAATTATAGGGATCCATGCAATGCGTATTTTACATCCACTTACAGGAAAATGCTATACACTCTTATTCTTTTATGTCAGATAAATTAAACACTCAAAGAAGTGCTGAAGTACTTTATGAAATATTTCATTCTAAATATTTGCCACAAAATATGTATTGCTACAGGCACTAGCTTGAAAAACACTTGGAAGAGATTTGTATATACCTAGGGATTACATCTTTTCATACATTACGTGAGTGATAGTCCTAGACCTCTGCAAGAGCACACTACAGAAAAATATGCGTCCTGCTTAACAAGAAAGTGCCTTTGTTTCATTTTAACACTAATTAGGATGTTTGCTTTGTTTTGGCTTTCTTCTGACTCGATTCTTTCCAGTAATTTGGGCACTGGAGAATGCAGGGTTTAATGTGGTTTCTGCATCACGACAATGTGCCTTCTAACCACTGGGCATCCCCACTGGACCCCTCTTTCCCCGTCCCCCAAGTACTGTTTCTGAAGTCAGCTCACAAAGGATTTGGGAAGCTTGAAGTGCAACTGCATCCCATCTGCATTGGCTTTAAGTCTACATGTTTTTTGTGTTACGGGACTCTCCTCGGTCGCGTTTCTCATTCCATAACACGTGCTGCAGTACGAAGCCGACTCTTGTTCTCTAGGCTTCCCCATCTACTTCTGCAACATGATGGAGATCAGAAGTAAATATTCACCTGCCAGGTATTCTGTAGTTTTGTGCAGACTCTTTTGGTATGTTTCATCTTTATTTCAAACCAAAAGGTAAATGACTGTTACCCGCAGTCTCTGCTCCTGCAGATACGGTTATCCAATCATAGGTGGTACTGACGTAGAGTTACAGCCACCTGTCTTCGCTGCTTGGCACTGGGCACAGCCACCAACCCGGACTTTTGTCTCCATGCAGACATGGCTAGAGCCGACAGTACTAGTTTGCCTGGTAATCCTTAGCTGGTTACCAGACTGTGCATTAACAGTGCTCCTGGCTGCACGAACGTGGTTTTCCTATGGTCACATTAATACTACACGCAGTTCCCGCTAGCGTAATTACTTAGCGTAGCTTGAAAAGTCTGATCACCTACCGCTAAAATGACACTTTAATGGGGATTACAGTTTTCCAGCTCAAGTGTTCAGTAGCTTTAATTAAGCAGGAAAAGGCCAGATCAGTAGCAGAGTCAACATCTCTCTGTTGGATGGCATTCTGTTTTGATCCCAAGCTCTATATTGGTCCCATGCGAACAGTGTATTGGGATGGTCTTTTTGCTGCAAATGATTAATGGTTTTACATATTCTGCTTACTGATAACTAAAAAAAAATCTGATGCTGTGAGCCACATATTGTTCATCTGCTGCAGGTTTCATTCTTTCCCCCATCTGGTTTCTAAATTTCTAATGAAGGCTGGAGAGGAATTTCCTCTTTTTCTCTCTCTTTTCCCACTCTCCAGTATGAGGCTACATCTTTTTCTTTTTTTCACTTGCATATGTCAAACTAAATATTTTTTTTCATTCTCATTACTGTGGAATGACTCTTGGGAAGATATTTGTTTATGTTCCACTGAGGTCATTAGATTTTAAAGTTTTGGTTCAGCAAATATTTACGGGTTCCTGAGCTGAGATATCTCTATATCTCATGAGCCAATGGGAGTATTTGTGGTGATGGTAGAGGGAGATGAACCAATGTTTTTCAAATAATTACTAGCTGTATCTTTCTGTCTTAAATATCTTCATCTATCTGTTGTAAGTATCTTCACTGGGGCATTGAACTCTCCTTTCCTCTTTCTCTTTATACATTTGTTTATCCACTTGAAATTTAAAGCAGTTTTTTAGCGTCTCACAGGCTCTTCAATCTTTGGGCAGTTAGTTTAAACTTTTGCAGTTTTTTATTTACTGATCTGGGTTGCACTGGGGCATCAACCAGCCTAAGCCAGAAATTCTAATTAGCACTTCACATCTTCAAAGCATTGTAGAAACGTGAACTAATCATATATTAATCATGCTCAATTTCATGCTGGCTTATGTATTCTCTCTCATGTGCTGTGCATTACAACCTGTCATATGATGAGCCATAGTACTTGAGAGATGAATCCAAGCTCTTCAGCTTAGTGTTCTTCAGAAGAAAGGCGGTTGTCTCAAAATAGCTCCTACTCCTTCTCTTCATTGTCTTTACATTTGGTACTATCATTGAAATATACCTGTCCTTACCTCTGTGGGTTGTCCAACAATGATTGCCCTCATCTGTTTACACTGATTTCTGCTTATTCTGACTGTTGATTCCCTTAGCTGGTTTCTGTCACTGAGTGAGTTCTGGAGTTGCTAAACAGCATATGGTGTTGGTTTAATTTACAAAAAATAACGCGTAGTGTTTGTGATTAAATTGATCCTTCTTCTTCACTAAGCCCATTTAATTAATTTGGAATCTCCCTCTCTCCCCTTGCTATTTGTTTCTAAATAAAATAGTAAGAAGTTGTTAGGTTACCGATAGTGGGTCATTTAATGAGTGCATTAGCGCTCTGCTGTTAGAAATGTGACCCTGTTGCTAGTGCAGTGGTTCTGATTCACATCTTGTCAGGCATGACCTAACTACAGGATCTTCCAAAAATAAAACCACAGTAGGTTTATTTTTAATAGTCACTCCTTGAGGAAAGTAAGCAAATTTAATCATGAAGAAAATTAACAAGAGAGCATCTAATAAAGTCTCCTGCTCTCACACAGGGGGGGTAAAGATTTAGAACCTGGTCCTGTGGGATGTGCCTTCCATCGTTTCCCACCATCTCCAGCTCTTTGCAAAAGCTCTGCCCGAGTGATTTCCAGACTTCAGACAGGTCCTCCTGGAGCAGTGTTAAACACCATAGGTCAGTACTGAGCAGTGGAGCATCTGAGGTGCCCAGGGCATTTGGTAGGTGCTTCAGGATCTGCAGGTTATCAGGTTACTGAGCAGTACAGAAACATGTCATTCACGCTGGCTGTGCTCAGAGGATTATTTCAGATCTGAACCTCTATTAACTCTACTGTGATGTAATTTTCTTAGACATTACCATGCTAATTACGTGTTAACTTTCCATACTTACCATGTACTATACCTCCCAGTGGAAAATGCTGTATTCAGAACAAAAAAAGATTTAAAGTTTGTACACTTAAAAGAATGCATAAAACTTTGGCAGGAACAGAATATTAAAGTGATATATCTTCCTAATAACCAAAATAAGCAGTATTGTGTTGTTGCTAAAGGAATTTTTCAGTCAACCTTGGTTAGTTGCTTGAAATATGTTAGGCTGATGATTCCCACTCAGATATTTCATTTGTTTGTCATGTGGTTTAGAATGGAAAACTGAGAACACTGTGCCCCAAATTTTCTTGAAAGTAGGAAAACTTGTGTGTGGACTAAATTTACAGTGACACTTTAGGGCAAAAGACACTTTTTGTTGGCATTTCACTGCTTAGTGCTGCACTTGCCATCACATTAGATCGATACAGCGAGTGGGGAAATACGCCACACTCTGCATTTATCACGCATGTCATTGTCCTTAGAGGTCATCAGATAAGCAAATAAGAAAGTGATTTCTCATTTCTTATTTTCAATGAGCAATTACTAGTAATGGCGAGGTATATTATGCATCATTACTTGTTCAGTGTCCTTTATTTAAAAAGGAGAAGTGTAGAGTTTAATGAAATGTTTTAAGCTAACCAGAAAGTTTTAGAAATAGAGGGAACTCACTCACCTCAAGCAATATTTTAACCAAAAAAAGTGAGCATTGTTACACCTTGTCTTCATCAGTTCTTAGCGGTGTGTTCTCAGAACAGGACTGTGTGATGGAAGATGTGTCAGATGACTCTTTCATGAGTCAAGAAAACCAAGGCACAGAATCACACAGCAAATTGTTCAAGTTAGGGAGTAAGCCCTGTCCTTGCTTGCACACTTGCCTTCTAACCTTCTCACTGCTCTCAAAGCTTCCAGTGTATGAGCAGCAGAGAGAAAGAAACTTTTAATGCTACCAGTAACATTTCTAGTAAAATTAGTAAGAACTATTTTCTTAACTTCTGGTGCAGTAGAGGAGTACCTTTATCCCAGCGCTGGTGTAGGAACAGCCAGGGCAAAGAAGCAAACATCTAGCAAAGGTGGCTTATGTGCAGAGCAATGTCTCTCGTTCTGCTTCACTAATGGTAACTATGGCAACCTCAGGACATTAACTTATGCAGTGATTGCAAGCCGTGAGCATCAAAGCAAGTAATTAGGGAGACAAATGGGAAGTCTTGATGGATTCTTCCATCAAGATCAAAGCTTTATATAAGTTTTTCATTAATTTGGGAACAAGCAGCGAGATGATTTGTATGTTCTGTTTGGCTATCAATGAAAATTGGGACCAAAGCTAGATTGTTTTCAAATTTTTCAAGGAAAGGCCACTCAACCCAGTCAAAAACCTTTTTAATAGCAGTGATAGCAAATCAGGAGTGCATTAGCTGAATCAGGCCTTTGGGGTAGTCAGCAGTACAACTGTGCTAACCTGAGGTTGTCTTCATCGTTACCAGGAATATTAACTGTAACTCAGAAACTTCAAGAGCACAGTCCTTAATTCATTATGTGCTTCTGAGGATGCACAGTGTTAGGAGATCTTCAGATCAAGAATGGAGGAGAGTTGCTGGTTGAAATTTAATGACCTGTTCTATGTGGATCCTCTGAACTGGTGGTCTGGTGTCCCTTCTGGCTTTATGCTCTAACCTGTTCTTGTTACTGAAAGAGACTGAGCGGTGTAAACTCTATGGACGGCATGAAGTCCTCAGACATCAGTACAGGTGATCAACTGTCTGAAGCAACAATGAGCAATTGTAATGTAGATCTTTACACAAACCTCTGGATGGGCAAAGCTCTTTCTAGATAGGGAGTTTAGAGTGAATTTGCAAATGCTATATCCCCCCAACTGCATTTCAATACCCATAGGCTGTGTCTCCCCATTTCCAAGATTTGCTTTTCTGAAATGTAACTTACCTAAACTGGGCAGGAGTTTTCCAAATCAGTGAAAATTCCACAGCACTTCATTGAGCATGGAGCTTCGTGTAGAATGCAGCAACAGTCCCTAGAGCATCAATAACTTCATTTTGTTGGGATTTTGAGGCAGGCATTAATATTTGGGTTGGGCTTTCATTTTTAATTGATGAGGGAAAAGACTGTCTGCCTTTCTTTCCTTCTTGATAACGCAAGCTTCTCTTTAGTAACTTCAAACATCCCAATTCTTCAGTTAAAGGCGAATTAAGTTTTCCTGTATTTCAAATTAGCTCTCTGAGGGTGGCATCAGCTCTGTTTCTTTTATGTTTAAGTCCCAGTTCTTTAATCTGTTTCTAATACATTCTGTTCAGCAATTTTGCATTTCTGTTTTAGTGGAAGCAATGCTGATTAATTCCTTCTTATGACATCTGTGGCTGCATCCTAGATTAAACCTACTCTAATACAGAGCCTATCATTAAGTGTTAAATATTCTTGCAAGGCTACTTAAATTAGATTCAACATCAGTGGATCATTTAGTAGAGAGTCGTTAATTCTCCATTTTACGGCAAGGCCACATTCTGGTGATGCTTTTAATCACAAGATTATTGAGGTATGATTTGAAAGGGATATGCTGCCCATATTTTGCCTTTGGGCAAATTATGAAAGGTCAAGTTGCCAAGGAAACAAAACTAAGATAACATTACTAATTCCTGAGTCCAAGAGTTGTCTTTCCTGATCATATCATTTGCTCAACATACATGCTTAGAAAAGATACCAGCTAACAATATCTTCGCCATTTAGTTCCACAGAAAATGGCTTTATAATTCTTCCTCTTGCAGATAGTGTTCGTAGTGATGATAAAGCTCACCAGAATACTTTGCCTCTATAGAACTCACAGATTGGTTGATTGGAGGGTTTACGGCTATGTTAAACATTAGTCCTAATTTATGGGAGGAAAATGAAGGTAGGGAATGGTTAAGATTTACATATTCAAAGACAGCTGCAAACTTAAAATTTTGCCAGTTTTAGCAGTCTAATTTACAGCTCTTTAGAGAATCCTGATGTTCATAAAGTGAAGAGCACTTGATAACACAACTTCATTAAGGCACCTCAAGTTAAACACTTGGAATCACAAAGCTCTGAAATTTTTCTGGCGGTCACAATTCAGGCCAGTGGTAAAGCCAGGAAGATCTCTTCATATTTGCTGCTATCCAGACTGTGATGCTTTCTCTTTTTCTGTTATTTTCCTGTTCCAAGTGTGAAGCAGCAATATATGGTTGGCTCCAGTACAGGAAAACCTGTATGGAGTAGTGGCATGCGATGATGAGTCTCATCCTGCTGCTTTCTCCCTCCCATCCATGTACATGTGTGTATAATATGTGTGTGTGTCTTTGTGTCCAATTCCTCGTCCTTCCTTTGGACAACTCATGAAAAAGGAATTATTCCCTGAAGTATCAGCATCTGAGAATTGAGGTAGATTCTATCTTAAATTTCCATTCTGAACTGTGCTGTGTCGTAGGGCACTGCATAATGAATACGACCCTGCCAATCAAGACACTCTGTTTTATATCACTTATTACTAAATTGAAAATGGTGTTTTACTACAGCAATAAAGGGCTGGTACAGCATGAGGTACATTTTTATACAACTCTATGAACTTTGTCATTGAAAACATTATAGCCTTGAATTTGAGAGCACAGTGGAAGGCAATATAATTTGATTACCTATATTAATCAAGTAGAGTACAACATATAAAACCAGTAATGCATAAGTCTGACTGGAGCCAGATAACCCTCTTGTGCATCTTAGAAAGATTTATTTTCAGTAATATAATTCATTTGACATGAAAGTATCATAATTGCAGTTGCTAGGAAGGATTTCTTTCTTTCCTTTTTTAGGGAAAAGAACTATGGTGCTTTCAAGAGCAGCTTGTTCTTTTAAAGCTCTGCTTACTGAAAATTGAAAACAAAGATTTTTTTTTGTAATTGTTGCAATTTTTCATTAGCCAGCTGAGCTAACAAAGTGGTTTGTTTTGAATGCTATTTCTGCTTCATAAACAAAAGTGATAGGTGTGAATTAAAAAGAAAAACTTTCTTAATGTACATTGATTAGTGTGAGGCCCTGTCACTCTCAACCTGTGCTGCTAAAAGCTGGCCAGCAGCTCTCGAGCTTTTAGTTATCTGTGCAAGTACTTTGCATAAATGCTGAGGAGAACCTTGCCACACTTTACCTCCATGAAAAGGCTTTAATGCGTATTTGAAGACACCTCAGTGCAGTAGTGACACATACTAATACTGGCATTCTCAGGAGTTGCTGTTTATGCATTTTATTGCTACATGTAGCTTCAAACCGCACTACCGGGTTGGTGTATCACAGCTGATACAGCACAAATTGCAAGTGAAAAGAGAACTACAGGCTGTGCCCACCTCCCGTTGGAGTAGTAAGACCCGTCTACTACTTCATAGTGCCAGTGCACGCCAGCTGAGAGGAGTTAAACATCCTGGTCAAGGTATTTTCCAGTTTTTCTAACAGATTTCATGTTCACCTTTGTTCATAATAGCCTATTGGAAAATGAAAAGTTTCTGTAATTGAATGTACTCTCGCTCCGTGACAAATATGTAATAGTTCGTTCCATCTAATTATGAGCAGTTTTATCGTCGTGCTAATAATAATGGTTACTGATCAAAGGCAATAGAGTTCATTCCTGAACTGACAATGTTTGCAGGCCCATCTCATTATTGGCCCACAGTGCAGTAAGCCTTTTTAACATTCTTGCTCTTCAGTCTTCTATTCTTTTTCTCTTATTTTCCCTCCTGTTGAGATGTTTCCTCTTTCTTTTATTCTTTAATCACTCCAGTCTGGATTAGCCATACAGGGGGCTGTCACTGGTAAGGAAAGACTTTGACATGATGGAACTTCTATTCATAAATGACATCTATCCGCACAACTGAGCATTTCCACATCACTCCTGGAAGAAAAATACACATTAAAAAAATCAGAAGTGACAACAGGCTGATAAAGTTTCAGGATAGTTTAGCGAAAGATACTTGTACTCCTGTCTTCCAATGCATACTGCCAGCCCTTGTCTTGATCTTCGAGGTCAGTGTTGCCCAAACTACCTTTGCAGTCGGAAAGCAGAACGGTGAGGTAGGAAGCTCCATCTTGTAAGTCATTACATTTTCATTAATCATTGACATTTTGGGGGCTGACAAGAACAAATGAGTATCTAGGGGGGTCAGAAGGAGCAAATGTGCCAAGGTAGTAGGGAACCTTTACTATTTCACCTGAAATAGCAAATATTTTTTTAAAACTTGCTTTATGTTTAAAGGTTTGAGTTCAGTGGTCCAAAGAAGTATTTGTCATGTAAAGGCATAGGCCCTGAAGCTTTGATGTACAGCTTTGTCATGGAACAATTCCGTAAGAGTGAATAATCAACTACTTTTATTTTCTAATCAAATTAGCTTGCAGCCTCTGCTATATTCCTTAGATTATATTGAAGACACCCGAATGTATGCCCTAGGCAATGCTTGTCCTTCACTTCCAAGACTTACCTACTTTAATATTTTTAAGATCTAAATGGAACAAAAGGAAAAAAAGAAAGATTTAATTTGCATTGTATTAATGTTAATGACTACTGCTGGAGATTGGGGGGGAGGGGGAGAGGTGTGTCTTCACTTTCTGTATTTTAAATCTTTTTTATTTCTATCTTGGTGAATTTCTTTGTTCCAGAGAAGTTTGCCTGTGGCAAGTGGGGCATCCATCCCTCAGGGTTTCTTTTAAAAGCAGTGGTTGAAACCTGGAAGCACATACTCCGAGTGTTTCCATGGAGGAAAAGATCTTCTGTAGATGTCTCAATTCTTGTGCTAAATCTTTTACCACATTTGAATTTTAATTTTGAATAATGCAAATAGTAGTGGTATGTTATTGTATGCTTTATATTTTCTAGCCACAACAATATAAGACTTCCTATGAGTTAAATAGCAGTGGAATTCTTATATTAATTATTATATATAAGTATTGTAAATCTGGTCCTTGAGAACAACAGGGACTTCCCTTCTTAGTGCCTAAAGACATTCAACAAAACAAAGCAGCTGATTCATATAACCTTCCTATATTGATTAAGTTTGGACTTCATTTTACTGAATTAATGTATGCTGGGAACACAGTAGGTGTCTTCCAAGTCCAAAGTACCTAACTGATTAGTGTGCTAAAATATTACATACAGCATCGTAGTGGCATGTTTCAACGTGTGCAGCCCATCACCCTAGCTGGATTCAGACTGGCTTCAGCACACTGATCCCGCCAGGTCCAGAGTAAATGGTTACAAGGCGCAGAGATTTGCCTTTGCACCTACAGAATGCCAGCTCAGATACTGAAATGAATCCCCTCTTCTGAGTGTTCATGTTAGAAATTTTTGGGTGTCCAGCTTTCATTTGGAAGGAACAATCTGTTAGATAGTTGGGGGAGGAGGCCCTTTGGGGTAATCAGCTGGGTGTCTTCATGCATAGCCCTATGCATTTCTTTTTTCACTCTGCCACTTGGATTTAGAGGGAGATACAAGGAAGAAGGAAGTTGGCAGCCTAAGAAAAAGTATGTCTGTGTGTCTGTATAAAAGTGAGATAAAACAAATAAGCACCTGAACCAGCTGTAACAAACAACAGCAAGTTTCCTAACCAGAAACCCGTTGCTCTCATTCTGGAGAGTGACTGTTGTTAGGCAGGATTCTAAGGTATGATGAAATGCCTTTTCTCCTGAGTTTCCTCCACTAACAGCTTCCTGCAGCTAATAATGGTTCTGCACTGAAGGAAGACAGCCATGCATGTTCTTCACTAAATAAATATGTAAATGAAACTTCCACACAGAGTCACATACCATGGAGTCAGAGAGCTGAGAATAACTAAATGTTTTCCATTAGAGAGGGGCTACTTGAACAAATCCTGTTACTTTGTAGTGGCTGAGTACTTTTTTGGTGACTCCATAATGACGTGGACATGGAATAGTAATGGACTTGATTTGCAGTCCAAATAGAAGAAGAAAACTGATGTTTATAGTAAGTGAGGAATTACTAGACAGATCATTATGGTTAAAGTGGCTTTTGGCTATACCCATATTAAGTCCTAAACTCCTCGTTAATTTTAAAGAACGCTTTAAAGAATGCTCCCCTCCAAACTGCAGCAGTCTCTATTTGTTGTAAATAATGGCCTTAAGCCACATCTCTTCTGTTGGACATATCCTGTCTAGGCAGCCTTGTACCAAACAAAAGTGGAGCTGCTCGGTGCCGTGAGTCACTGCGAATTCTCTTGGTTTCTGCTTGTCCCTGGAGAGCATGAGGGACTGAAGCAGCTGGGACAGGGGGTCCAGGTAACGCCAAGCCAGGAGGCTCACAGTAAAGGGGAGGTATCAAAGAAAGATGTCTCTTGCAAGCGAATGGTGTTACTCATAGCTTAAAACTGTAGAATAAGAAAGTAATGGATGTTTCTCTGGTTCTGTAGTGAAAGCCCATGTGTAGCACTGAAGCTGTAATGTCTCCAAGAGTGTCTGTCTAATGAAAAGAAACTGAGTGACAAGTGACACAATGCCCAAGTGAGGGGAGAATGAAAAGAACTTGTGAGCACTTCAGAAGAGAAGCAAACTGCATCTCTTTTCTTGTCAGAGTCTCCTCCATTTCGTAAATTGGCGAAATGCAGTGTCAGCCATTCAACTTTGCGTGCACTGTCCTTTCAATTACCCAAGCATGGCTGTAGGACCGCTCCACCGGAGCTCTGTGGAAATGAGTTGAAATAGGAAAGAGGTGAAAAAGCATCAGTTCATTATTTGTGTGGTCCTTGCTAAATTTGGCCCGTAATACACATTACCTCTTGGCATGTTCACAGGCATTACAAGTGGAAATTACCTCCTGCATTGTCCGATCTCGGTCTCTGGGCAAACACGGGCTGAAATTAAGCATAAGATTGTACGCAGCTGTCTGTCTTTGGGTTTCCCAAAGCATTTGTCCCAAGGGTACCTAGATTCTGCAACAGTGGATATAATGGTCAATCACAATCAGTAAATCGACTTTGTGGCAACTATATCAACCTACCATTACATACCTCAAATGAGTCCAAACAGTGAGAGAGGTTATATATTGAAAGAGATATATGATACGGAAATAGATCCATCGATCTACTTTTTTCTAACCGTATAGTAAAATAGATTGATTCTGTAAAAGGCATCATTAAATCATCCAAAAAGTATGGAAAAGCATGATTCTGTTATATTAAGGCCTAAAGTAGGAGGAGTAATATGGTAAACCAGCCAGAAAGCCTCTTGTGAATGTGGTACAATTACCATGTCTTTATTAAACACTTACACAGCAACATTCATCTGTGAAGGCTCCAGTAAAAGATTGCATTATGGAAAGATATTTCTGCCTTTCCTGTGTGAATGTGGGAAACCAAGAGAAATCAGGTAGCTCTTACAGCTTTTTCAAGCTAGGTTGGTTGGTCACTCTCTCCCATGAACTAGGTCATTTTTAGATTCAGCTTGAATGTAGGCAGCTGTAGATCACAAAGAATAATTCGTGATTATCCCTTTTTTCCAAAAGTGCTTTCCTGTGTATAGGTGTAATAATAAAGAAACCATTTTCAGCATAAAAGATGTGCTTGTCAAACCACAGCAATGATTTTCCAGTTGCTGGCTTTTTTAGTTGTGCAGCCTTCTAATATTTCTGCTTGAATTCTTTCACGACAGAAGCAAATGAAAATTACACCGTGGTTTTTAGGTCTCTGTTCCCTGATTTTTGCTTGTCATGTCATGAACTTCTTCGAAGCAGTGAAATGGCAGCCCATCTCCCTGAGAGCTCCAGACAGATTTCTAAAGTTGTCTTGTTAACAGCTTGTCAGAAACCTACATTTCAGTCTCACTCAGTTTATATCATGCAAAAAAAAAAAAAAAAGTTGCTGGAAATTATGATTTTTACAGGTTCTGACATTTTTCTAAAGAACTGAAATGCTCAAGGCTGCTGTCTCCCTTAACAGGCTGTGCTGTTTTGGGTAATATTCTGCGTTGCATCAACTGAACATCAGAGCAACATTCAGTTTCTTCCCTTTAACATGTTCTTTGAATTATTTAAGGTGTTTTGATGTTGGCTAGAATTTGTAACAAAGTCCTCCAGCTTTTATCCGAAAATATCAAAAAGGTTGGGATTTTTTCTTTCCCCCACTCCCTTTTCTCCTTCTCCCCTAACCCTTCCTTCCTCCCTCCTCCCGCTTTTAATAGATCCTTGCATGGATCATCAGGGGACTTTCTTTTATGTTGTACAGCATGAAATGACTTAGTCAGGGTCTTCGTGATTAATTTATGAGTGCTAAGGAAAAGGGAAGGGGGGAAAAACCAGTCCTTGAGGGATTGACCCTAAGCTGCAGCAGATCAACTCAATTTTATGGAATGAAAGGAGGCTTAAACAGTATTTTTAGCGTCGGTTCCTCGACCCGCAGAGGTAGGGAAGCGCCTTGTGTCTGGCAGGCTGAAGCAGGGTGAGAGGTACCCATCTCTCTGGGCAGCCGATGGAGTGGAGTTCGCAGAGACACTGAGCGCTTTTAGAGTTAAAGCTGTGGCAGATTGGTGGATTAATGTGCTCTGCCTCCAAGGGACAAATGCTCTTTTTTATTTTTTTCTTTTTATTTTTTTCTTTTCTCCCTCCCCCCTTGCTCCCTCCTTCCCTACTCTGGGCTTGCAGATGACAGCTGTTGGTCACTTAACAAAATGTCCTCTTGATTGCTGCTTCACAACAGGGGCCCCCTCAGACCAAACAGCACATAGCCCGTACAATGCATCACTGCCCCTCAAAATTAGTTATAGTGCTCAGGGCTATTCTCGGCTGCCATAGCTAATACTCTCTTGCTGTTCTTCTCTCTCCCTCCCGCCCTCCCCCTCCGCAGACAAAGGCTCAGCCTATACATCTGTAGTGCTCGTAACCTCCCCCTTCCCCCAGCCAAATGCTGAGGAGAGAAAGGAGGGGAAAAAAAAATAAAAATTGCTGCCCTGAGGCTCAATCTGTTTCTTACAGCTCTACCCCGGCACTTGGAAGCCTGAGCTGGTCTAGCCATAGGGAGGCCCTGACTCATTTCATCAAACTGTCAGGGAGGCAGTGGAGCTAAGAGGACTCTGCTGCCTGGGGCAAGTTCAAGTCAACATTCGATTTCCGTCCTCCCCCCGGCCCCCGCCTTTCGCTTGGACACTTTCTGCGCTCTGGATCTAAACTTCTCCCCGAGCTGCGGCAGCTCACAGCTTCTTGCCAGGAGGAAGGACTTGTGGGACCTTATAAAGGACACAGTGGCAAAATTGCTGCAATAAATCAGTGGCCCTCTGACACTTGGCGGTAGCTTAATGTTTTGGCACTTTCTTTCCTGTGTATGCCTCAAGTCCCATTAGCAGGCTTTTCTGTCAGTCTGGCTCATGATAAAACTCTCTCTTCCTATCATCTTAAGCAAGCCCCTGCAGACATGAATCTGATGCCAGACTTAATAGGAAACAACACCCTCCCCTTGCACACACAAGTGTGCATCCATACGCACCACTGCTGCTGCGCGCTGCTCCGGGGAAGTTAGCTCGGAGGACAGGGCGAGGCGGAGGGCTCTTAAAAATAGTCTTGGTTTTACTTCTTCCTTTAAAAGAAACATTAATGAACTGGGATTTAAGGCTAATGCTTCCCCAAGCCTCGCTATTAAAAGAAAATTCAGTAACTAAATATGGTTGGAAATAATAAGTAGCAACGTGGCTGCCCTCTGGGACTGCCCGAGTGGGTGTGCAAGCTCTGTAGGTATCTACGCTATATACGCTACGCATATATTATGTGCAACTTCTTACAAGTGTTCTACCCTGCCAGCTTACATTGTAATATTATAGTCTCTTTAATATTTTTGCCTCCTCTTTCAGCCTTCTGCTTCCTCATACAATTTAAGTTGCAGGTAGACTGGTTAGTTTACACGTCCCTCTGGGCTGGGATCAGTTTTTTCTTTCACATGGTTCAGACGTCTATCACCCTCTGCTTAATCATAACATAAATAATACCTGTAGGTATGTGTGTGTGCAAAGCAATAACAAGCCTTTCTGTCAGCTGTTTGGGCTTGCACCTGTAACTTCTGTGCTGTATGATGCCTGGCACAACAGGGCTCTATAGCCTTGAGGTGGTGTAGGCTCAATCTAGATCGTAAACCTCTGGATTTGGGTGGAATAGGAGATATCATCTTTATGTGACTAACTTGAGGCGACTTCTGTGCCGTTCTCAAAAGTTTGGAGGATGTGGCCCCGCTTCAGATAAACAGTGTGTCTCTGCACCTAACTGATGATATGACACCCAAGAGCTGGCAATCTTGTTGCAGTCTTGTGAGATGGGCTGTTTTTGTTTCTAGGAGCTCTGGTACCTCTCATGAGGTGGTTATGTGAGACTCAGATTTCACATTAATCAATGTAGCACTTTTATTATGTGAAGAAAGACTGGGTGAACTGGAAGTTAAAATATTGCGGGTAAGCAGAGAGACTAAGGATACTTTAATGGTTCTTGGTCTCACCAGAAAATATCTAAAATCATAATACAAACAACATTAATATAGATCCTGCCACTTCTTGGACTAAATGCTTTTGTGCGGAGTCGCATGCTAATGGAGGTGTCCTGGAGCACAGAGCCTATGTGCTGCTTCTGCAGATGCTGCTTTTTTGGAAAAATCTGTGTGTAGTTCATTCCAGGTCTGTTCCCCTTCTCCACTTGAAATACCTAAACTTGCATGGCTGAAACACTCTGCAACTGTGCTAACTGCCTGGACGCTGTGGTAGAGCCAGCAATGATACTACTGAACACCTCTGACTCTAGGTCCACCAGAGAACCTTTGTAGTGGAGATCTAGTTTTATTTATAGCGACAAGAACCTCTGCAGCATCCATTCCTGATAAGCGGGGTTGTCTGATTTATGCTTCTACAGCAGGTGACCTACAGCAAGTAATGGTTGTATTTCCCATTTCAACCTTGGCTTGTTTGGGATGAGGGAAGGGTTAGAGGTTTATTTCAGTTCGCTGCAGGCAGGTGTGCTGCTGGTGGCATCTACGTTTCCATGGTAAAAGAAGCTCTTCTCCAAATAGGCCTTTGCCTGTGTTTTACAGTAGCACAAGTCCGTGTTTCTCCCCTGATGAGATGATTTGTACGAGCAAGTGCTGGAACGCATCATAACTCCTTCCCTGGTGGGAACAGCATGGTGGAGGCAGGTCTTGAAATGTGAAATTCCATCTCAGCTGTCAAAAGTAAAAGAGAAGGGAGATGGTCGAGTTGCGAAAGTTGCTTAGGTGGAGGTTAGGAAAGAACCAGCTTCACTCCCTGCTTCGTCCAGAGCCTGAACCTTCCTCTGGAGCAGCTGCCAGATTGTGGCCAGTCCTGGTGAACCTGTGGCCAGCTCAGCAGTCTTCTTGGGGCAGGGTCATCGCTGGATGAGGTCCCACTGCAAAACATGCATCATCCTTCTCTGTGGGGCAGAAGTGGGGAGGAGGAGGGATGGAAGAGGCCTTTTTACAGCCACTGACCCCATTCTACCTGAATTGTGTGTTGTTTCTGCTGAACTTTACCTCATGGGAGGCTTTTTCTGGCTGGAATCTGTCACTGCAAGAAGTTGTTTCCAAAAAGCAACACAATTAGGGCTCAGCTTTGCAAACATTCTTGGTGGAATTGAGAGGCAATTGCCACAACCCAGTGAATAATCCTTTTAGGAGCCTTTATGAACCCAGCACAATGGCTGTTTACTGTTTCGCTTATAGACCAGGAGTGTTAACAGGCCTTTAGAAAAATCCAGGTAATTGAAGCTTTTGTCTTTCAATGAGCCCCCGTAGCTGTCAACAGTGGCCATTCTCCACATTTTCTTTAACTTTTTTGTTTTGACAAGAGCTTTTGTCCCTCTGACAACAGCAGCGTGGGAGGTGAGCATCGGCGGGTGGCAGGAGCGGGCTCAGCCATGGCCTGTTTAGGAGGGATCCCACCGGCCTCCTCGCCTGGCCAGAGTAAGTTGTTTTCGTGTAAGACGCAGAAAATCCTTTGGGTCAGACCAAAGGTGGGGGTTTTTTTTCTATGACTTTGTTATTCATTTCAACACCCCAGCCAGCAACACATCAGCCTCGGTCTCTCTTTGTCGACCCAGGGCTTTGCAGGGCCCGGCGGCCTAGGCGAGGAGGCTGCAGGAGAGCCGGGTGTGGAGACTGAAGGCTGTTACCACAGAAACTGAACCAGCCCATTGAAATCGTGTTTTTTAACACCCCCAGAAGGGAAAGGGTCAACAGCGGTTCTGTTTTTCGCAGATCTCTCCGGGCGGGTTTGGTTTTGCTGCTGCTGTTTTTTTTCAGTGCTCCTGCGTGTTCAGCAGCCTGTGGGTTCCTGTTTCTTGATGTGAATGTGGGAGCCTCTTTCTTTAAAATAAAAAGAAGAAAACCTAAGTGAGTTCTGAAGCTTGTGCTTTTTCCCACCAAAGCTGGCTGGGTTTTCTTCAGGAGTCAGTGGAGAAGAGCACGGGTTGGTAGCTGTGAGACTCAAGTTCTTCATTTTCTAGGATGCTGTACAATAAGCAGAAGTCCAAATTTTATAAATAATGGTGTGCTAATTCTCCCACCATGGCCTCTCATCACATAGACTGTTTAGAAGCTTTGGGTCGGCTTGGGACTTCACTCTCACAGGGATTGAGTTACTGTATTTTGGTGGTTTCAAAGCCATGCTGTAGGAATTGGTGTGGGGATGGTTTGTTTGTGCAAGAGTGAGTCCTACACGGCTGGGAGAGGTGAGAGAAGAGAGCTATTTCATAAGGCAAACAAGAAATTATGCAACTTGCTGTCATAAAATACAGTTTTTAAAGCACCCTTCTTGCAGTCGCAGCTGCATGGTGGGCGCCATGTCCACACAGAGCTGCATTCGCCTGCAGATCTGCATCCACAGCTCCACTGGCTTCTGCAGTTGCAACACTGATGCAGGCATGATTAAAGTAAGGAAGATGTAAACTGAAATGAAACAAAATGCCTTGCTGTCCTTTCCATTTTAAAAACACTTAATTATGAAGTATTTACAGATCCTGAATGGGGAAAAATGTATCCTCAGAGAGCAGATGTTTGCTTCATTCAATGTCTGTTTATAAAATTTAGCATGTGGATTTGATGGTTCACTGGCTTTTTGCAACTTTCACTTATCTACATGAGACAAAGCTGCATATTGCTACAAATCAAAATTAGGCATCTAAATAGAGCAACTCTGCACCTTTTAGTAACGCAAGCCACCTGCAATAGGTTTTGGTACTTGCTATAGGCATACACATTTTTAAGAGGTCAATTCTGTTTTCAAGAAGAAAAAGCCTTTCCTGGTTTTTTTTAAATACCATAATGCAGCAAGAACTAGGAAGACAAGTTCTCTTACAAAAACAGCACAAGATGCAAATACGATGTTGTATTTAAATAGTGTTAACTAAAGTTCCCCCAGATTGTTTACATCTGCTCTCAAATATTTTTAAGCTAAATTTATTAAGGTTTACAGTACTGTGGTTTTATTAAACTCGGGCTCATAGGCAAAAGTGTCTAAGTTTTAATGATAATTCTGAATGTTTTCTGGTCGATGTATTTCTGAGTTTATTTGATTTTTTTATTACTTCAGTGTATCATTCTTTAAGTCCCTGTAAGAATTAACATTTGTATTCGTGCTGCCTAAGCACACAATTCTGAGCAGCACGGGACTGAGTGTACTAATTTTTATGCCATTTTGGTGATAGGCATAATTCCACTCTAACATGCATTAGGCTGAACTGCGTAGGTTGAATCCCAACATTCTGCCTCTAAAATAAGAGAGAGCAGGTTGAATGAGCGCAATCATTAACAGGGACTTAGGCTACTTCAGCGTAGACCAGATGTAAAGGGTAAAATAACTTGGTCTTTGTGACCTGCTCAATTATGCCAGTAATTTGGGGGGATGCACGCTCCCTGCAGCATTCTGACTTGATTTCAGCCTGCCGGGTGGAGGCGAGAGGCCTCCCTTGAGCCCACCAGCATTTCTCAGGAGCACGTAAATAATAAGGGTACTGCTGTGACTGCATCTTCCCCCACCTCTTGCCTTGGTTTTGATGACTGTGTTGCTTTGTCAGCATGAATTAGCACTGTCTCGAGCAAGCACAAACGCAGCAGGTACTGGGGCAGCCTTTGCCCAGCAAACCTGTTTCAACATGTCTCAGCGATGATGGACAATTAGTCCAGTTCCAGGCCCAAAGCAGTGACTTCTCATTGTTGGTGGTTATGTGGCATGGGTTTGGGGGAGTCAGTAAATAACTGCTGCTGGGGATTTATCAGGACTGAATTTACTTTTGGTCTGACTGTCTGGTTTGCAAAGAACAAAAAACCTGTTTTCTATAATATTTTTCATAAAGCTCAGTGATGCAATAAAGTCCCCCCAAAAAGGCACATGCAGCTTATGAAATAGTATTTGCTAAAGACGTGGCTACCCGATGTTCTTGCCTTCCGTGCACAAAGTATTTGCCTAAGGCTTAATGCAGTCTGCTGGCATTAGCCCTGGTTATTCCAGGACTTGCCCACCCACTGCTCCCTGGGCCCTGCAGAGCGGCGTCCTGTCTTCCTGTAATTTCTTCCATTTTTGCTTTAGGCTCTTTTTTTCCGCAGAATGGTTACAGATGTAGTTAGATCTGTGCACATCCTTCTCAACAGGTGGAATTCTCTGTGAAAAATGTGCTATGGATCAGGTGGGGCAGCATAAAACAGTTTCATTTTGAAAGAAGAAGGGTTCTGCTTAGTCAAGACTATAGAAAAACAAGTTCCTTCAACCAAGTGTTTCCACACTGGGAAGCTGAGTGGTCTTCTCTGCAGAATCACTGCGGGAGACCCCCAAGCTGTGTCCTGGTTCTTCACATGCTCGGTGTGTTGCAGAGAATTTAAGAGTATAAGGTTCCTCGGGTATTTGGGGTCAATCATTTCATGTACTAAATACAAGAAGAAACTAAGTAGTCTCTCCAAAATCTGCAGAGATTTAAGCATGCCACAGCTGAAAGTTCTCTACTGTAGCTTGCCCTGGTTCTGGCTTGGCCAGAGTCAACCTCCCCAAGCAGCCAGCTCAGGTGAGCTGAGTCAGCCCAGCTGAGCTGAGTTAGCTGGGGCTGTTTCCACCCCATCTGACATCACTTCCCTATAAAGGGGCTGATTGGGGAGGGGTGTGGGCTTGGTGGGATAGTCTGAGTGTGACTAGATGTTGGTCCATCTGTCCTTATTTCAGGCAGCACTCTAATCGCTGGGTCAGTAAGGTACTCTGTGTTATCACTGGGTGTGAGTGTAATTGGCTGGTTTTGCTCTAGTTCACGGTGATTTTGTCAGTAAATTGTCTTTATCCCAACCCAGGAAAAGGTTTTTCTTTCTCCTCTAGGAGTGAGCAGCAGTGTGTGGTGCTCAGACCCTGTTTGGGGCTAAACCCCCACAAACTTCAGGATAAAAAGATAGGACAGGAAAGATTCCCCCTTTCCCCACTCCATGAGGAGCAGGAGCTGGACAAAATGACCATACAGATCTAGTTCTTCTTTTACTTTCATGACACTGAAGCATGTGTGTTCTCAGGGGCCATTTCCACATTTGTAGCTTGTCACTGCTGGCTTGCAGAGTCCCCTCTTGCTGAACCAGTGAATTTGACGGGGTGCCACCAGTTAATGTGCCCTGGCCATCCCTGTCTGCTGCTGGCTGAAGGAGAATATTCCCATTGGGCATGAAAGCTCCAAAACACACCAGTCACTTTCTGTTTGTGTAACAGGAGATTTATTTTTGTGCCCAGTTGTAAATATTTCTCAGCTCCAGCCAACAAGATGTGCATGTCCTGAAATGTTTGGGGCTCAGGTTATCTTTCTATCATCTGTGCTGTGAAAATAGAGCATTTAATTTTCAGGGGCTGTAAGAGATTACACTCTGAAACTCTTTAAGTAAACACTTCCTCCTGGGATCGTGATCTCATTCAAACTAAAAAATGTACCAGAATTTATGATGTATTTTAATTACTATTCTTGGTACCACTTGTTAAATTAGAAATTGATTGCCAGTTTCACAGTTTCCTTGTTAGATGACAAAGTGCTTATCAAGGTGAAGCAATGCAAAACTGTTACTATATATTCCACGATTTGGGACGATAAAAAGACGTGCTTTTCGTTGTGGTATTCATGTTACAGTTGTTATTCTAATGCATCGCTGATTGTCTTTTTTGTTTAAAGTACGTTTTCCCCCATCCAAGTAAGAATATACTGTAGTTTTGTACAAGAGAGAGAAATTGGCTTTGTCTGGTTTATGCTAGCAATCTAAAAGGCATTATTGCAAACATCAAACGTGTGTTTCATTGAACTGAGAACATCATAAACAGCTATCCTGAAGATTTAAGAGGATGATGCAAAAGATCCCTATACATAAAGATGTTTCTCAAAATCTTTTTTTCTCTCTCTAATCCACAGTGTGACAGCGAGAGTGATATTGACGATAAGGTAAGACTGAATTTTCTTCTTTCATGTCCTTTGCTAGCTTGGAAATTCCCTTGTAGTCAAAATAAGAATGAACTTGAAAATAATATTTTTCCTCCGGTCTTCGTGTCAAATTTTTAAAAATCTGTAATTTAATGGAAAAAAACAATGGACCAGGTACTCTGTGATCTTTGCTAGCTTTTGTTTACAGCAAAGAAACTCCCATTAACAGAACAGTCTTTCTTGATTGTTACGTGAGCATTTGGTGAGACCTGAGTCATAGCGTTAGTGCTGTTTCAGAGGAAGTCTCTTCTGGTAACTTGTCAGGAGCCAGTATTTTACTTTGAGTAACCTTTGAAGATGTCAATTTTGTAATCAGTTTAGAAGATGGGACAACTGGTACCTACCCGCAGAGGCAGTGTGGTAACTGTCAAGGAGTGTTTTGTCATGTTGCATGCCTATTTATCACAGAGCAATGATTTTTCTGACCTTCTTTTGGATACAGAGGTTGGTCGCTGAAAGGCTGTAGTTGTGTGGTTTTGTATTTGTCTCAGCTTTGCAAGGAAAACAGAGAAGTCCCACTACATAGCAACAGTTGCACCATGCTTTTAAGCATCAAATGCCTAAAAGACTTTGAGTATCCCTTGCAGAGTTCTCTTCTGGCAGATCAGACTTGGCAGTCTCAGGTTAGATCTTCATCAAACTTTTATTATATTTTGGCTGTCCAGTCTCTTGCATTCATTCATGAGGAGCTGTGGCACGCAGGTATCTACTAGATCAGCGTTACAGAAGTAAGGGCTGACTTTGGATAGCCCTGTCTCCTTAGCAGCACACTTGGCTGCAGCCATACTTCAGAGGTTACCATGAGTTCAAGAGACTACTTTAAAAGCTCCTCCTGGTTAAGTCTTTTTCTTTTTTTAAATATTGTTAGAGCTTGAGAAGCATTAAGATTTCCTCAACTACTTCTTTTAAAAATCCTATCAGATACTAAATATCCCGGAGTATCGCAGAAGCTGTGTATTGAGATGAAGGTTTGATGGAAGAGAATCGTTGTTGTATATGTAGAATGAAAGATAACATACCTATTTTAGTTAGGTTTGGTTTATTGTGGTTTATGTGTACATGTGTATAAAGTCACTCCCTGAAGCTACAACAGCCCCACAAGTTCTGTTTTGTACAAGGTTACGCAGCAGCAGAACTGACAAGAAGGGGTGGTGAGGGTGAAAAGTGATTCCCTAAAAGCTTAGATATCATGGGGTTAAAACATTTCTTAGACTGCCCAATCAAAGAAAGTAAAAGCAATCACTTAGAAAACTGTTTAAAGATCTGCCAGTCAAACCTCAGATGAAGTTGTAAGTGACATGTAGTTTTATTATACAGCTATGCTATTAATGATTATCTAAATTACACTGGTAGACCCAGCTAGCGGCATTACATCTGAGACTGACGTTTGTTAGATTAGGTTTGACTTCACCTTGTAGAGAAGAAATTGAAATCTGAACAACATTGATTAGCTTTCAGAATGTGGGATCTGAGGTTACCTTCAGAGGAAGCTGCATTTTGTTTGGCTGGTAGCTCACTGTCCTTTACAGCAAATGAAAGGCCATTATACTGTTCCTTACCATTAATATGGCATTTCTTACATATCTATAACTGTAATTTGACCTTCTAGGCTTAGATATTTCCTAGCTACCTTCTCCTTAAGGTGACTCCTGCTTAATAATAACAACACTTACTTTCTTCTTAAAGAGAGCAGCACAAGATCATCATCTTTCTATCTCTTGCCTGATCTGTAGAGACATGAGAGATGACATCAGTTCTATTAAATAGGTCTCTGGAATTAAGTAGGGTTGCTTTTCTTGTCAGCAAAGATGTGTGCACGTGCATGTGAACTCACCAAGGCTGAAGCCAAGAGGCTTCAACCCATCTATATGGGCATAATGTAAAGGCAACATTGTCTTCCAGTTGGGGAACATGAGGGCAGCCTGACTCTCTCTGTTGATACCTGACATGTTATACTCCCCTGGGAACACATTCGGTATCTGTCTAGAACTTAACCTAGCTGATGCAACAAGGAGCTATAAAAATACTGGCGTGAATGTCCTGAGGGATTACATTGAAGAGTGGTTTTCCCCCTTCCATGTGTTGGAAAAACGTATCTTCTAATAATGCTCTGTGGCTATTGCAGCCAGATGGAGTCTTTGACATGCTGTCTAGCCCAGCATCGGGCTTCTCAAGTTACATGATGGGTCGGCTTCATTTCACAGTGCTACAGAACAATCCTGCTTTCCTGCTTCATCAGCAAGAACCAACTTTCTCTAGGTACACCTACACACGCTGGCAGAGCAGGGCAGGAATTACTAAGGTACTTTTGATTTGCATAACACTTTTTGTTAGTCATAAACAGCGGATCCCTGGCGTCTGTATGTAACTCGTGAGGGAAGCAGACAAAAAAAGAAGTTCATGTACAAGTACAAACTGAGTCAGGGATAGAGCTAGAAGCAAAACTGAAATTTTCCACCTCCTACTTCTCTGTCTGTACCATGCTACTAATTATCCACCATTTATTTAGTTCATAGGTGTATAGGGCTATTGAGTTCTTAATGTTTTAAAGCATAGACATTAGAGTAAAATTAAGGCTTCACCTTCACTGCATTGAAAAATATAAACACGCTCCTGATGGGTTTGGTTTTTTTCCTTGTGTGGCATTGTGCAGGACTCCAGGGGAGAAAAGTAATTGAGCGTAGTCAGTCATACGTACGGTGTGTCAGAATTGAGGAGCTGTTACTTTAGTGCAAGGTACAGTTTCACAGCAGATTGTGAGAGTGCTTCTGAACACTGTGCTGCTGCTTTTAATAATTGGAGAGCAGGAGCTCAAGGCTGGGGACTTGTCCATCCCATCTACTTTCTGAGAACTGTCTGTGGCCAAGTACAGCCTTTCACTTCTGCATCACTGCTGAAATCTCAAAGGAAGTAAGTGGGATGATACTTTCTCACACCTATCATTCTGTCACCACACGCTTCTGGAAGGACTGTTTGAAATACCCAAACTAATAAAGTGAGCTGTCCAGCCATTTAACCAAGCGAGAAACTTAGCAAATCATCCGTTCCCAGAGATGGAAATGCAAATCCTCTTTCTGTTACTGTATGTTCATTGAAGGACATTGGGTTGGACTCTGCAACTGTTGGGAGAATTGCAGGGTAGTTTGTCAAAGGTGTGGAAATGATACTGTGCTTTTTGTGAGGGAGGAGGGAGAGAAAGGGAGTTAGTCTGATAACCGTACTGTGCTATCTCCACACTGTGCAATAGCTGTGATGTTAGGCTCACGGTCCATAAACATTGTTACTGAAAATATATACTTCCTTTAATAGCAACAACAGCATTAACAGATAGCAATTACCCTTCATTTTCAGGAATTATAAAGTCTCCATTAATTCAAGATTTATGTAGTTATAGCATTTAGCACAGGAATAACACCACAGAGAATTGGTTTATACACATGTAATGAGAGAGCTTATGGCATACTTTAGTGAACATTAACATAATAGAGTAATATAAACCATCAACAGTTCCACTTATTGTCTCTTACCTGCTTTAGCATCACTGTGAAAAGTGGCTAGCAGCTTGGTAATGTGCTCTGTTAAATGGTGTTCTGCAGAAAGCCAAAAGTCAACTTGTGTAAAACAAGGGAATGAGTAATCTCTACTCATTACTCCAAACCGTTGCTCTCATTTTTTTAATAACAGTGTTCAAGATTGCATTTAAAAAAAAAAAGCCTATTTCTTTCTTTAAAAGTAATTCAGTGTTCATGTTCTTTCAGTCTTGGACTTCTGTCTGCTGTGTGCAAAATTGTGGGTTGTCAGCTTAATTGCATGGCCCCGCGGTGTAAGCAAGCTCTCCAAATCAGGGGTTAGATATCAGGCATTCCTTCATTTAATGTGGTGCTAAGTTAGATGTAGAAAAAAAGTGATGCTGTATTTTGAAGTCGAATCAGTACGTACTGTATATGTGCTCTCTCTAGTTTATGTTTTAGCTATAGGGAGCAACCTTTGAGACTGGTAAAACTTTAACCAAGGTGGAAGTAAAAAGTTTTGAAGTCCAGTTTCTGAAACAGTATTTTCACACTGCTTTCTGCAACAGCACAGTGAGTTCATTGGGCCCTGCTTGCAGCAATCGGAATTCAGCCTCACCATGCTGTTGTTTGCTGTGCTAATTTCTGAGTCCCAGTAGGTGCCTGGAAGTGAGCAGCAGAGCACAACCAGGTGCAGTTTAGCACTTGATACACAGGAGAAGAGCAACACAGGAGTGCTGTGATCACACTACCCAGGCTGGGTCCCATCCTCCTATGTGCTGTGTAGATGCAGAAGAGCTCATGGCTTAAGGATGAGAGTAGAGCAAAGGGACTCATGTAAATGAGGGGGCACTGTTAACAGCAGCACTGTTTCACTGTGTCAGCAGCCTCCTCCTCATGGTCCAGCTTTGGGTTTGTAGATATTAAGGTAAAGGGGAAACTTTTTAGGAGGCATTTGAGAGGGAAAATCAGGTAGCTTTACGGCCATGAATGGGAAATTATTCTTTGTAGCAAAAGGGAGCAGTAAGTTGTAAGGGGGTCCTGATTTCAAAGTTTAACAAGGAGGTGATCAAGCCAGACCAGCAAGAGATGAGAGTTTACATCAGTACTGAGTGTCGGTGCTGGGAAGAAGAGGTAACTTGTGAAGGAGTCAAAACATGGAGATTTATAGTTTGCAATTTGGGGTGTAGGAAGCTAAGCCACGGACTAGGAAATCATCTTGAAGCAGCTTTTTCCTTGGCATGAGGACACAGTTACTTCTGCCATCACCAGAGGAAAGGATAAAATGGTAAATGAAAGGCAGAGTGGTGAGAGTTTGGCCAAGAATTTAGTTGTGTGGATGAACAGAGGATGCTCAGTATAGAGGAAAAGGCCATGACAGCAGCAGTGTAAAGATGCAACAAAACACACAGAAATATGGACTGGTGTAGGTTCTTTGGGAGCAGACACTCCACAGATTGGCTTCCTCAGCCCCACTGAACTGCACCTTGACTTCCAAAGCCCTTCACAATTCCCTTCCCTAGATCTGAGCTTTCTTGGCCTCATTTGTCAGTGCATCAGTGTGTTGTTTTATGGGACTGGAATAAGCCTCAATCCCTGGCCCCCTTAGTGCCAATCTCTGGAAGTCCACAGGGGTTATTATTGTCAATCACCATTGCTGGGGGTTTCCTCCCCCGCCACACTCCTCACATTTTATCTTGCAGAGGAGGAGGTGGGTTCCACTTGATGAATCTCTTGTTTCTGTAAGGCTGGAAGTTTAGTTCCCACTTCAAATAGTCTCTTATTTGCTGGTTTTGAAGCTTACCCAGGCAAAGAGCCCCCACGTGGGTTTGTGCATCCTTAGATTGTCCCTTTCTCTGAGAAATGAAACTTGGTACTTTTCCAGCAGCCCCAGCTCTTACTGCAACAGAAGGGAGAGATCAAACATGGAATTGAACCGAGGGCTTTCACATGGCATTATTTGCACTTCTGTTAGCATTACACTTTGATTTATGACAGTTTTTTAGCTTTAACTAATAAGGAGAAGTTTCCCTTCGCCAGTTACCTCCCAGCTGGGTTTTCAGACAGCATGCAGTCACAGAAGCATGTGCCTGGGCTGTGTTGTGGGCTCAGTCTATACACATATGCACGCACATATAAGCACAGGATCAGAGTTTCTTCTAAGGATTAATTCTTACAGACTGAAAACCCAGTGATGTGGAGTGAAAGCCAGTGAGAAACCTGACTCCCCTATAGTAATAACTGTGTAAAGGTAATGAGTTCTCTTAACTGAAGAAAGTCTCTGACAGGTGAGCTGCATGTCGTTGTTAAAAGCAGATCTGCTGTTTAAATAATATGAAAATACTGAATTTTAAATAATTTTGTAGCCCTTGAAGGATCCGTGTGCTATGAACAGGTAAACTTAAAATCACTGCCAGTACAGGAAGATAAAAATTCACCATTCAGTGAATTTATGTCACCATTCTCTGTGTACAGACTTACCTGCAAGCCCACTGCATGCCCAGTTCACTCAGTCACTCTGGGAAGTGCCAGGTGGGGGATAGACTGGGGATGTCCTGGGCATTCTATTCAGCGTGTGCATGGACTAGACAGAAAGCTTCCCAGTGAGAGCTGGGGCGATTGAGTTAAGCCCTGTAAGGCCTTCCAGAGGGAAAGGAGGCCTCCAGGTTGTCCTTCCCAATGAGAGGGTCTGCAACTCCAGCAAAAAGTATTACTGATAGTACTTTAAGTAAAGCAGGAATGCAATTAAAAAAACAAACAGATTCAAAGCTTCAGCACCAGTGTTCTCCCCTTCTACTGAGATTCTGTGGTTTTCTTTTATCCAGACAAAAACTTGAACTCTGTGTGTAACAAGCTGAGTCCTCACAGGCTGGGGCGTCCATATTCATTCTTGAAAGTGTAGGGGGGGGGAAAAATTCGGAGCAAACAAAAAGAAAAGCCTTCTAGTTTGGTGAGAAAAATCCATCCTAAAGTCATATAAAAGGACTGAGGAGATCTTACAGAGAGCTCTTGGGCAAGACATGGTAATACCAGCTCTGTCACTGGCAGTTGGCATGTCTGTAGATTTCTGGCTTCTCTATTTAATGTCTCCCTGTTCCAGTCCCCATCCATGAGCATTTTCTTATCATACCAAGGACCTTGGAAGAAACTTTTAAGATCTGAGGCACCAGGAAAGAGAGTGATGTCGTACAGCTGTCTGCCCACATCAAGAAACAGCATCATAATGTGTCCATAAATCCAAAGGGCTACCTGTGCAATGTCAGGAGCTCCTCAGAAGGTGATCAGAAGGAATGTAACAGAGTAGGCAGGTGATAGGAATTGGCAATTGAGGTAGGCAATTCAATTATTTAAATTGAGTGATTTAATTAACCATGAATATGTCAAGAAGATGAGAATTTTTGAGAATGCCTACTCTAATAGCTGCAATTGCAGGCCCTCATTTGGCTTGTCATTACTGTGTTCCAAAATTGGTTTACCAGGTTAAATAATACAGAAGAGCGTAGCATGCAGCACTGTGTGTCCCACACCAGCATAAAGAAAGGATGGCCCAAGAGTCAGCTTTGGCTTGTGTAGCCTTCCAGTGGTTCTTGCTTCTGGGACCAATTTGCAGTAAAATTACTAGGTTTCACTACTGGACTTTTCCAGATATGTAAGAGGCAGCAACCACATTTGGATCAGTAGTATGGACTAGTGGTATATGCATGACCATGCTGGGGAAGTCACCCTTACCTAAAGCATCACACTATTAAAATGGGTATTCTTTTGCCTAGGCAAGTCTCCTAACACTTCTCAGCTGATTTTTTTCACTTACCAGCAGCTTATCAACTGCTGTTTCTCTCTGCAAAATCAGTGAGGGACTTGCCATGGCACCCTAAGTCAGGGGAGATGGTTCAGCTAGTGCTGCCCCACCTTTGCTGTTCCTCCTCAGGAGCAGGAGACCCTGAGATAGAGACCCAGCTTTCCACAAGCACCAACCAAAGTGGGGTACTTTTCAATCAGAGAAAACTCAAGGGCAAGAGAGTTTAAAATAAGTGTTTGTAAATAAGCCTGTGCCCCTGATCAGCCACCCCTTAGTTCCAGTGCTGGCTGCAGTGCAGACACACCAGCTCCACACAATTCTTCCCTGGCAGCAAGGAAAAGTCTTTGTCTTACATTCACCTGTGAGCCTGCAGGTCTGGGTGTACCCAGGGGACAGCTGCTCATTTTTCATGGTGTAGGCTGGCTTCCTCCCTCCTCTCTTATTCCCTCCTAATCCCTGCAGCACTGCAGAAGCCTCTGCCAGCGGAGCAGGCTCGGTTCCTCCCCTCACTGCTCTGGGATGGGAAAATGCACCTTCCTCTGCCCTGCCTGCCCTTGGTACTCAAAGCAGCACACAGCACACGATACCCACAAACACAGCAGTTTGGGCTCACCACAGAGCTCCAGACAGAGTATTGCTCCTGATTCTGGATTAGTGAGTATTAATTTTTCTGTACATACAGTAAAGATTGTGTAATTCCAGTTAGTAGTTTATACTTCTTATAATTTTGGATGGTCTTTATTACCAAAGCTTACCCTGCTGCATTCTTCTCGAGAAGGTGTCCTTAGCAAGTGTCTCACATTTGGTTTCGCAGCACCTGAAAATTTAATCTGAAAACTTCACTGAACTTCTTTCTGGGCTTTTAAATACTCTTTCATAGTTTCTGTGTTTTGATGGGCTTCCTCTGATGGTGTATAATATGTGTGGTGTTACCTGAGGAACAGGATTTCACGTTTAGCCTAAGCTGTGCCGACGTTCAGAGCAGAGCAGCGGCTCAACTGAAGCTGTTACGAGCCACCTGCACGAGATGATGGGGCCCGGCAGGATGAGAACAGGGAAGCAAAGGGAAGCTCTGCACTTTGAGCTCTGCAGTGCACACTGTTGGGCTCCCATCAACTCTGTGTCAGGAGCATCGGCAGTTCTGCCCAATCGTATCCACTGATGCACAATCTTCTGCTCCTCAATGGGTCAGATTGAAATATCTCAATCACACAGGGAAGGCTTGGTTTCCAAAGCATGCAGACTGCCTTGTGGCCTTTCTTTCCTTGGCCTTTCCCAAACCTGAGTCAAAATTCATTGGAGATCTTTGCCTAAATCTTTGGCAGCAGCTGACTTAATTTGTGGTTTACTACTCCTGACAGTTTATTGGGGAAGCAAAGCGCGCCTTCATCTCCAATAATAAACAGCCCACCCGCCAACACTTTGACAGACTTAATGGTTTTTTATACAAAAATGGACAGACTTAATGTTTCGACTGTAGCGATCATCTGTCCTGATCTCCTTAATGAAATTAGATTAAGTGCACCTGGGAAAATGCTGAGACGGCACATTGCCTTCATCACCTTCCTTAATTTAAAACCAATTTGCGGGGAAAATATCCTCTGAAGCTGAGGGAGGCAGAGAGAAGGGGGAGGGAAGGGGATTTTAAAATCTATCTGGATAGCTACTGGCAGTTTTAATTCCTTTCCCTGCTGGCAATGTGAAATATTAACAGCCTTAAGAACTGAGAGTTTAAAGACTTACTAACCTTTTTGCCTTTCTTAAGGGAAAAAGAAACAAAACAAAATCTTTACCATCAAGATCACATACATATAGGGACAGAGACTGGTACTTGCTGGTGCTTGCAGTTAGGACTGAGAAGGGAAGAAGGATCTGGCTGTAATACAGAGTTTCTTCTTCTAAGAGCTAGACCATGGTTTCCTAAAATGCATTGTAACCACTAGGTATTGGTGATGCTTACTGTCTGCTGCTACCTTGATAATAATTTAGTTGTGCAGGAAAATAGTAATTTGCCTCCATAGCTGTGCAATCAGCTGCAATATGTACAATAAAATGTGACCTGAAAATGATTACAGATGTTCCTTGGGCTCGTTTTGAAGAGAGCAGGAAACACATCTTTTTAATTAAAAATAGTATGTTGCAAGGTATAACCATAATGGTGGCTTTTTTCCATGTAGGATGATTCCTCTTCTCTGACTCCACTGATTGAAAACACACTAACAGTCAGCTCAAGGTCTTCCACTGGCGAGGTGGTCAGAGAGTCTGTGATAGGCTGGAAAGCCTCTTTATAGTAGAGTTTTAGATGTTTACAGCATTTGTCATTTGGACAATTACAGCGCAAGCTCAACAGTGCAGTTGATTTCTCCATCTCCTGTCTCTGGATCCAGGGTTTGTGCAAGCTTAGTATTCATACTAGAGATGGGTGGTTTCTGCTGCTTGTAGGTGCTTTTCTTCATTTGCTTAGCATCAGCCTTGCTCTCCATGAAAGCTTTCATAGCCCAGGTTCTGCAGAGGCGCCCACCTTGGGCCTGGCCGCTGTCAGGAACACCCAGAACCCACACCAAAAGGGAGAGTCCCATGTAACTCATTGCTCTAGACATGTCTTGCAGCAGGCTTGGGTTTTGTCACAGTAATCACTGTTCCCTCACTCACATTCCTTCAGCTGCTGGTGGTCACTCAGAGCCTCTGTCACGGCAACCTTTGAAAAAAATGTCATTGAGAATAGCCCCAGTGAAAGGCCCAGCTATCTTACTAGTGAAGGTGGGGCCCAGTTGTCAAAAGCACTTCTTACCCTAACCAAAGTTAGCAATATCTGCTTAGTGCATCCCCAAATCTGTTCAACCATCTTCATCCACTTGACTGGGCCTATCATTGGGACTCCTCACATAAGTGGGAGTTTGCATGAGTAGCCCAATTGCTGTCAATGAATAATTTAAATGATTTAAGCCTCAGACATGCTGCTTAATAATGAGAGAAATCAGCCCCATATGTCCTTGTCCATAAATACTAGAAGATGGGGACAAGTCACTTTTAAATGGGTTTCATTTATTTTTAAATGGGATCATGATAAGTATTTAAAGGTAATCAAGCACGTGTAGCTATCCTGAATATTATAAATATAAAAGAACATTAGCCTAAAAATTGAAAGGGATCCCATTCATATATAAACTGAATTAAGGGTACCATGCCAGGATAAAAGTGCAGCGTAACCTTTGATAACTGACAGATTTTACAGTGTTGGGGGTTTTTTACTAATTGCCACAGAGGTGGCTGAAGTGACCAGTGTATGTTATGCCAGTCACTATGTATTGTGGACACTCAGATCCTGGTTGCTGGATGACTGCAGTCACTTTTCCCCTCTTTAAATGTTTTGATAACCTCACCCTGCCCGCAGAGGGTGAAGTTGAATGAAATAGAAGTTCTTGTATCCTGGTTATTGAGCTTGTCCCCTAAAAAGACACTATATTCCACCGAAAAGATCTCACTCCCAGCCTTGTATTTTTTGCCCCCCTTTTTGGTGAAATGTGAGTTTCTTGCCCTGCATTTCAAGAGCCTGCAACATCTCTCTGTTCCTGTCTGATGGCATCACTCGCACCTCCTCTGCTTTGCCCATGTCTCTGGCCTCTGGGCCGCAGGGGCTGTAAGCTGCGTTCTCTCCATGAGGTAGGCTGCCTACAAGGACTCATCTGTGGTTCCTCCCTCTGAGCCTACCACGCATTACATATAGCATGGCATGCCTTTAGTGGTAGTTTGTATTTCCAGCAAGTGTTAGGTTTTAGGATCCATAAAACAGGAAGGAGATGACCTAGCATTTCATGGTCACTCCTGGAGGACAAAGAAATAATTTGTGAGCATGTTTTATCCAAAATATGTTAGGAAAAGGAATAAACATCATGATTAGCGTTTTCCACTGAAGAAACTGAGGCTCAGGCAAAATGCAACTTCCCTACAGTCCAGCAGTGAATCGATCAGAAGTGTTGTGGGACACAAATTCCTGGTCATCTCACTCAGCTCTGTGTTCTGAGGCCTCCCCATGCAAGTCTGGATGGCAGATTGCTGTCTCAGCCAAAACTAACCCTTGGATGTTTGCCTTCTACACTCCGTCTCTGCTGGTGATAGATGATGCCTGAAAAAATAATTACCTTTAGCTGAACTGGAATGTGTTTTGGTTTTGCTTTGTTAAGAAGTCATAAAGCTTTACGTCTTACTTTGAAAGTCTTATTCTTTCTGAGGCATTAGAGCCTGTTTTCACAATTTAATCGGAGAAGTATCTTTTAAGGTGGTGGAATATCAAGATGTTTTTTGGATGGCTGTTTCCTTTGAACTCTTAACACACAGGGATCATTTGTGCAACTGCAACAAATTAAAAGGTGGCTCCAGAGAGGGAGAGCAAGGTTGGCAGAAGTGACAGCTTCTTGGTGTATATGTCTGTGTTTAGTCAAAACAATGTTCTTAGTTATCCTCAGCCTTTTGAAGTCTTTGCGACTCTGGCTTTGTTTCTGCTTCATACATCATCGCCAACAGCCATCAACAGCTCAAACATTCAGAAATTGGCTCATGGCAGGACAATAGGTGATGATGTACAGTATTATCCAGATGGAAGGCAAGTTGCCTTAAACAGATGAGTAAAAAAAACTTGTTTTCACTTAAAAATCAAAATAAATCTAACATATAGAAAAACTGGGAAGGAAATGGGAAATAGGTTGCATATGAGAGGAGGACAGAAGTTGCCCTTCACAGTGCCTGTCCACAGAGCAGGGCACAGCCACGTGCACCAGTAAAGGTGGAAGGAGAAGGTTCCTACATCCCGACCCTGTGGCACAGTGTGCCATCAGGGGGGTACCACTGGTAGCTGTGCACGCTGCCCCGTGCCCACCACAGCCCTTCACCTCAGATGGTCAGCCCCAGTTGTGCACTGGGATGAAAAATGAGGAGTGCTTCTAGCATCATATCTGGTCCAGACTGTCCCTGGAGGAGAGGGTTCCATGGCATTTGTGGTGGGGAGGAGCAGGCACATGGGTGGCTGTTGGGGAGCAGTTGAATTTACCTTGTGACAGTGTGTTCCATACATGCATGTGTGGGTGGCACCACAGGCTGCAGCCAGCCCAATCTGCAGGGGTGGGGTTTGCAGCAAGTAAATTAGGGGACAAGTCCCAGTGGTCAGCAGTTCTGCTACTGGCTGTTGCCAGTGGTTCACTGCTAGTCCCATGGAGGAAAAAGGGGTGCAGGTGGTAGGAAATTGCTCTGAGTGAGAAAAAGGCTGGTGGCACTTGCGCCGAGGTGCCCTGTCCATATTGAGACACGGGGAAGGGGAGAAGCATGCCTGCCAGTAAGATGAATAGTTATTTTTAGTAGCACTGTAAAGTGAATTAGAAGTAAAGCAGATCTGTATTAAAAGTTAATTCATATTAAGAATAGCACAGCACTAGCTCCCACTTTCATCTGGAAGCAGGTGCAAGTCCATCTGTGCTGCTCTCTTTTAATGTGGTCCAGCGTAAAAAAACCAAAAAGGATGTTTTTAAGCCATTTTATTAGCTTCAAAAGTTATTATATCCCATCTTCTTAGCAAGTCTGGAACGTCAGTGGTGTTGAATTGATTTGTCAGTGCTGCCAATTTGCATTGCATGGATGTAAAGGATGCAGAATGAAGCAGTTCTTGCCTGGGCAGTCTTACCGTTCCCAACTACAGTTCTTGGCTGTTCAGCTAGTGAATACATTCAGTATTATAGCAGTGCTTGGAGACATTTCAATCAGGAGTGTACACCCTAGTGTTTGTTGGAACCATTCTGGATGTGAATTTCAAACCTTTCTCCTTCCTTCTTGCCCCATTTCCTCGTTGCCTTCCCTCTGCCCTGTAGTTGCCTTTCAGATCAGTACTGTTCAGTGCACGTAACGCCGGGTGGAGCGAGTGGAGATGCAGAAGGTGATGTTGTTAGGTACATCTTGACACAGCACTCCTCTCTAGTCAGCAGAATGCCTGAGTAACACTGAAGTCTAATTATGTACCTGAGTCTTCTCTGCATCAGGTTGAACCATGCTGAAGCACTGTGGGGCAGCACATTAAAAGTGCCCCAGTGCCCAGCTAAAACAAGAGCTCAGTTTTCACTCATTCCCAAACACACAAAACTTGCCAGCGTGAGGAGCATGTTTGGAGCCAGGGACGTGGCAGCAGAAGCAGCCATTTCTTGTGGCTGACAGCTGAAACTCACTGTTCTGGGGCCTTCAGTTGTGGCCACGTCTCGGGCTTGTACCTCAGGCAAAATTCCCATTCATCATGCCACTGTAAAGAGAAACATTTTGGGGGCAAAATAACTGTGCGGTGAGAATCGGATAATGTAGTTCAAGTCCGTGGCCTAATTCCTCTGATGATGTTGTTTAAAACATTATTTTCTCATTACCCTTTGTGAGCTGAGCTTCAGAGCTCTCCATTAAAAATAACAGCAGTGACTTGAATTAATTGGTTAGAAACCATTTCTTCGCTCAGCCGTGTTCCACAATAAAACCTGGGGAAGCCAAGAAAAATGCTGGCCCAAATTTGGAGGAACTTTTGTTTAGAGGCCTGAGGCCTACGCGTTGCTCTGCAGGCAGACTCACACATCCGTGGGTCTGTTAGAACCGCCTTGGTTTTACAGGAAAGGGGGCCAGGCAGGCTGCAGGGCTCAGAAAACAGTTGCTTGCCAGATTCTGATTTATTTGACAGCCTCCGTAATAAAGTAACTATTTGTCTAACTCTTCCTGATTAGTCTGAAGAGGTCTGCCAATCTGAAGAGGATTGACTAGTCAGGAAACCACTGGTATTTTGGCTTTTTTTTTTTCTTTTGGCTTTTTTTTTTTTCCCCTCTTTCCTTAAGGGCTGTGATATTATTTGCAATAATTTCTCCTTTATTAAGTTTGGCATTTCAAAATAATTCACTGCTGCAATGTGAACATTTTCCACATCAACAATAAGTCTATTACGGAGAAATTTACAAAACCAAAATGACTTCATATTGCTTGCAGATGTATTCTGTAAAAATAATTGTTTTTCACTAGATTTTAATGTTTCTAGGCCTTTGTAAACATAATGCCTAAATACTTTTATTCAATAAACGAGACCCATTCAGTAATTGCTTGCACATTTGAAGTCCAGTAAATAAAGAGCAGATTTTGACCAAAATCTGTGTATCATTTAAGCTGCTTAGGTCACAGCCCTAGGGCGGAAAAGAACTGGTGAGAAACTTGTGTTTTCAGAAGTGGAGAACTGTGACTTCAGAAACCAAGACAAATAAGCCCCATTTCTCTTTAATTAGTGGATTCCTGCTTATGGGCCAGGCTTTCTTTATTCTTGGTTCAGTAAGGCTGAGAATTCAAAGGAGGCTGGAGATGTTAAGCATTCTGTTCTCTGGCCTTTCTTTATAGTCTGGGGATACCAAAGTCCTTCAGGCTCGGTTGGAAACCCAGTCCCACAAACCCTTTTCTTTCTTTGAACACATTGTTTTCAGGTTGGAAACAGCATTGTGCTTAGACAGAGAAAATGCACGCACGCATGTGGAGGGGAAATTGTGGCTGATGTCACTAATTGTGTGCCTTGTTTTTATGTGTATTAGGTTTAGCATGTACTAGTTTTTGAAAGCCAGCAGTACAGGAGACTTTGTTGAAGCTAGGAGGACCGCCCTAGTAAGCATCTTGTGGTTTTAAGCTTGGGCAAAATGTCAACTTAAAACAAAACAAAAAAGGACGGCATGAATAATTGGATATTGCTTGTCATGCAAGAAAAATAACTTACAAAGCAAAGTAGAATCCAGAAATAAAATTAAAATAAAAACAAAAACAAACAAATACCGCATGTATTGTAATTCCTGTGTGAGACATGTTTGGTGGAGTCCTTAAATCAACCATCTTACAGACTGTATTGATGAGCTCTCATCGTGCCTTATGAAAGTTAATACCAAGTGAAGCGTTCTCTGTGGTGGTTTATCATCTTCTACAGATACTTTGCAAGGCACAGAGACCTTTTAGTGGAATCAAGGAGGGCAAAATAGACAAGGTGGTTGTTGTGGTTTAAATTGGTATGGAATACTCTCAGGGCTAACATAGCCTGTTGCTGGGCTGAACCCAGGACAGTGGTTTAAAAGATAATCTCTAGTTTTTCCTTGGACTTTGCTACCTTCTGTTCTCCAGACGCTGTATTCTCATGGGTAAACCTCTGGCCTATTTGAAGGCAATAATAAAGCTCTCTTTAATTTAAACATGACCAAGATATTAGCTACTATTCAGCAAGAATATACCTCACTGGTCTTTTTACATAGAAGTGTAAGTAAATAGTGGCAAAGAAGCCTTTTTGTTTGATAAAGAAGGTGGGTGCAGGAAATGAGCGGTCATTTTTTGTGGCACTAGGAGTGTGGGAGACACAGCAGGTCACACTGACCCTGTTCTAGGTGACAAGTCATGAAGAGCAAACCCTTTGAGAAGAACCGGCTTTGTATGTATCAGTCCGTAATCGTTTGCTGGTGTGTATTACTCTGCTTCCCTACCATCACCGGTCATCCCTGGCCAGCTTGATCTGTGTCTAAATCCTTCTCCTTTTCTCCCTCCTATGCAAAGAACAACAACCCTAAAACCCCATAAAGCTTTGCAGCTGTTTTCACACATAATTAAATTGTCCTAGGTAATCCTTGCCCAGTGGCCTTTTATACAGTGGTGGAGGAACAGCATTGAAGCCACCACTGTGATTTGATTACTGGGATTCCTGTGCAGATCAGCTGCTCCACGAAGTCAGCTTGGGTGTTTCCAGAGCTCTGAAAAGCTTTGCACAGGGAAGGAGCCGTTCCTCCTAGTGGTAGCCTCTGCGTGCCCAGGATGAAGTAAACATGCAGCAGGGAGAATGGCTTTGGACTCTGTAGTTGGCAGGTGCTGTGACTTGGATGGGGTCTGGCTTGTAGCAGACCCTACATCCATTTGCACCGTTGGTCACAGAGGAGGTAGGCAGTAGTTTCTGCCTCTGCAGAAGCTCCCCAGGATGGACTTTCTCAAGGTTAGAAGTTTATACGCATCTTTGACCTGTGCAAAGGTTGGAAGAGAGGCATTAAGACCTAGCAGGGTGATAGGTGTAAAGTTATGCAGCCAGAAATAATCCCAAGCCAAAAGGTGTAATCTTGTTTGCGTTCAGTTACAAGACAGGACTATGAAACCAGACAGACTTGGTCAGAAGCATGACAAAAAGCTTGTGAGTTATTGTAAGGACTATGGCGTTTCCTCTACCTGCCGCTGATCAAAAGCTTTAGCTAGTGAAATAAGCCTCTTGCATTTTGCTCAGCTTTGTATTTTGCATAGAGAATTGTGTCTCTCTGAAGTGAACCTTGCCCTGGGTACCTATTGCTCACTAATGCAGCACAGGTTCCTAGTTTGCAGTCTTCACTGAGGTATGCAAAATTTTGGCTCCTGCACAAATTTTATGGGCTGTGTCATGTAAAAGTGCCAAAAAAAATAAGAAAAGCTTTTAATGAGAACTCTTACCTGTGAACCTTTGCCTGATGGACCTCTAGACAGGCTACTGTGATCCTCTGCACTTAGAAAGTTCCTTAATGGTTTTGGTTTTATTTATCATCTTCGCATGGCCATAGATAATGTGCCCGCTCCTATACCTGCATGCCTTCCTCACCTGTGCCCTAGCCTTTGGGTCTTACCAGAAGGTTTGTGTCAAAGCATAGTGTGAAAAGCATTGAAAAGAAGGAAATAAAGTGTGTTTAGCATCAAGTACTGCAAGCTTCTTCAGCAGTCTGCAGAGACTGTGGCATTTTTTCAGAGCTGGAAAGTATTCTTTAGGAAAGTCAGGAAAATCAGTATAACAAACAGGGGCATACCAAAGCCTTTTGTCTCACTGGGTAATCTCCCCAGGGAATTCTATATGCTGAGTATTGCTGTGATACATGCTCTTTATTATGTCTCTCAGCACACACCACCACTGCTGAAAGCACTTCCATTCACTCGTTATCTAATCTCTGCCATCAGAGGTCAATGGATACAGGCCAAGGTCCTCCCTTGGCTTATTTCCAGGCAAAAAGCCCTGCAGCCCTTGAAAGCCTTTTTCAAATGGAGCAGAAACTGGGATTTGCCTCACAAGCTGGTTAGGAATCCAAGTTCTTCAAAGTTTCTTCATTGGGTCTTTTTGCAAGGGATTTCTGACCCCTTGTTGCAGAAGAGGCTGTTGCTTAGATGTTTTGATAGTCAGTCTTGCAACTTTGCTGTTGATCTCCAAAGGAAGTTTTCTCGAGTGATGCTGGAAATCACCCTTGTAGCACTGGCTGTATGAAAGCCCCAGGAGCTCTGGCCAAGGACCATGTCCACACTAGGCTATGTCCTTCACAAAAAAGCTGTCCCCACTCTAGGGAACTCATGTTCCAGGGAGAAAAGGCAGAGGATGCATGTGCTCTAAAGAGGTCCCACAAGCCAACATGGCAAGCAGTAGCCTCATCATACCCAACTGCCATCAACAGCATTGCCGTAAAGGAAAACTTTGAGGAGAATAATGAGGCAGCTCTGTAGATGTTAATGGGAAACTCCTCCCGGGTGTGAGGGGAGGCCTGGAAGACAGACCAGTCTCAACCTGCTCTCCTTTGTGGCTGGGCATGTAATTACTCTCCAAACAACTGGAAAACGATGAGAGAAGGGAAGACGCGAAGGAGATGGGATGTTTTGTGCAGTAGCTGTGTTTTGTAATAACCTCTGTTATTAGAGGAACAGAGGTTGGCATCGTAAGAAAAACACCCAGGTTGATAGGCAATCCCTGTAGTCTGACTAGACATAAATGCATGGAGTAAGGTCACATCAGAGTAATTGGATTACCTAATAAATAGCTGGCTGTGGGTCGGTTACAGACAGAGAAGGCTTGCAGAGCACTCCCACTTCTTTAATTGCAGCTTGAGCCAGCTGGTAGGAATGGGGAGGTGTTGGGAAATGCCATTTACAAAAGCAGGTTCAGAGGTATTGCTCATGAATCAGTGTTTCAGTGCATCCTCTGCTCCAGCCTGTGTCATGCAATGAGGGGGGTTTATGATTATTTTGTTTGTTCCTATGATTTATTCCTGGTGTTCTGAGGCTGCCAAGGCAAAGTGGAAGAGGCTCGTCTCTCAGTGTGTTTTTGTAAGTGTAAAGTTCAGGGTTATTTTCTAAAGGCAAGAGGAGTATGGAAAATCTTGTCCGATCTCAGCACAATTTTTTTCCTTGAAACGGCATTTGTCTCTGTCATGTGCAGCTGACTTCATGCTCTGCTAGAAGCTTCTCACTGACAAGCTTTACTGTCATTCTGGATACACAAATTATCCTTGTTTATTTTGGGGGATCTTGAGAGATGTGTTCTCTTCATTATTCTCAAAGTCACAAAATACAGAGATCTTTCCCACCCTGCTCTAAACAGGACAGGAAGGAAAGCCAGATGTTAAGGTTATCTTACAGTTTATACCACAAGCCTCTGCTTTCATATGCTTACATTCTGGCCAGGCTTCATCATAGCGAATTCCTATGTTGAGCGTTGTCTTGAGACTGAAGTAATTGGGTGAATTTCAGCTTCACTTCACTTCAGCACAGGGTGCTCTTCCACTTACCCACTTCTTCTCCTTGCTGCCAGCAAAGTTCTGGAGTGGAGAAGGTGGTAGATGGCAAAAGCACATCCCGTTTGCACTTAGAGCTTTTCCTGTCAGCATCCAGCAGCATGGATGAAGACAGCATTGGCTGTAGGGTGGATGGAGATGTGGGTCTGACATGGTGACAGGGGAGCCAGAGGCTGCAGTGGGATTGCTGAGCAAACAGGGGAACCCGATTTTGGAAACAAAAAGCTACACAACTAAAGCATGCATGCAAAGGAGAGCTAAATTAAGGTTGTATGGACAGCACTAAATATTTTTCTCCCCCATTTTTTTAAAATCCTTTACTTTGCATCTTTAAGCATGTGGGGGTTTTTTCCTGCCTGGCTGCGTGGCAGTTGAAATGGCTGAGGCTATATAAAAAGTAGTGTTAAATTTTGTGTGAGCCAAAGAGCCATCCTACAGTGAGAAGAAAGAAAGTGTTTATTATCAAATGCCTGTGTATGTTCTAGGGTGCAAACAGATGTTCTCTATGTGAAACTTGGATAGAGTCGCAGTTTAGCAAAGCCTTCCCTCCCCTTTCACTGCTGCTTTTAGGGCTGTATCAGCCATTCAGTGATCAGGTTCTGCAGATTGTACAAACCATTGTTTTTTGTTAACAAGGTTTGCCAAGCTCGTCCCTGGTTATAAACCTTTATTTCCTGTAATTTAAACAAATGATGCATTTCAGAAGTAACTCAGTTCCTTAAAATAAAGATGTCTTTCTGCTAGCTGACTAAATGGAAGCCTGGTTTGTCTATAGAGCTGCCTTTCCCAAAGCCCACTGCATGGCCCCTAATGCTGCATTCAGTCCTTCTCACACCTTGTCTCTGTAGCCTCTACAGTCTCTTTCAAGCACAACTTGAATCTGAAGAAAGCCGATAGAGAGGCGACTGGCAAAAAGGAAAGCAGGTTTTTCTAGGACTGATGCTGCTTTCCAGAAGAGTGGGCATGTGTTTGAGATGATCTCTGGCTTTATGTCTAAGAACCAGGGTTCTTAGACAAATTAATGCAAGTCAACTAAAAGAATAAAGCCAGAAGCCGAGAGAAAAGCATATCCACATGGAGGTTGCCTTTTGAACAGAAGTGACATTTCACTGCTGAGCCAGACTGTAAAGACCCACGGTTGGTTTGTGTCATAGAGTTATTTTAACTAACTTGCCTTGTCTTTGAACCTTTACTTGCCTTCTCTTATCTTTCTTTACTGCTCCTGCGTTTTGGGTACCATAATACTAGTCTGAAGCTCGGAAAGCGCCGTCTGTTGCCTCTAGTTAACGTTCATTCCTCCGTCTAACCTGTCTGACTTGCTGTCTGATGGCCCATTAAGGAATTGTTTTTAATCAGCCAGCTAACTAGTAGTTAGCAAGGATTAAAAACCAAACCAAAACACAACAAAACACTTCATCCATCTTCTGGAAAGTGTAGGTTAAATTATTTACGCTACTACTTGTACACTTCTTGAGCATATTTACTAAAAGTGGCAAAGTTTTGGAACTGGCAGCCTTCTTGTCTCGTCCTGTAGTGCTGTTAGTAAGCAGTGGGAAAGATGATGATGTTTGCTTTTTGAATAATCCCAGGTTGGGCAAATTATTGGCTAGAACAGAGAGTTCATCAGATAGTTGCGGTCAGCCAGAGAGATTTGCACAGGCCTCAGACACCTGCAAAAGAAGAGTTGCAAAACCTGTTGTTGGAATGAATGACATGCAGGGACTCTACCAAAACTCTCCTTAGATTTCAGCATAAGTGAAAACAAATGTTCTGCTGTAAATATCCCCCAGGTGAATACGTTTATTCTCTTCACAGCTTTGAAACACGCTTCAGGCTAGAGAGGCTCCCTGGAGAGGGAATTTAGCGCTCTGAGCCAAAGGTCAGGGTCAGGTCACTCTGCTCCATTTGAAATTTGGCACCTAGGTACATATGGCAACTGCATCATCCCAGGGGCTAATTTGCCAAATCAGATTGCATCCTCTTTGGTCGCTGTGTGCCAAGCTCTTATGTCAGTCTTCTCCCAGCAAAGCTGAACATTGAACATCCAAGACCTGCTTCTAATACCAGCCACTCTGGGCAGCTGAGCTCTCCTGGAAGGGAACCAGAGCACACCTACCCGATAATAAGAACAACATTTACATAGTGCTTTTGATTTCAAAACTATTAAGCATCAAAAGCAAAGTTGTGTTTGACCCTTGGAGGCATTTACAAGGAACTCTCTTCCTTGCTTATGCACAAGTGCAGTGGGATGAGCAGATGGAAATCGCAGCCTCAGTAGAGGCTAATGCAGACCCCGACTCGCAGCTTCTCTGGGGAAGCCGGTGTCTCCCAGGAGTTCCTCAACAGCTTATAATCAAAGCACAGATGCGTGAGAGAAGGAAGCAGAGGCACTGGAGAAGGTAAATGGTAAGAGAAGAGGTATCCAAGTACGCATGTTTAGCTGAGTGCAGAATCCACGATGCTCTCAGCGTTATCGTGCTTGAGTCAGAGTCAGGTTATTACAAAGCCCCATGTGGGATGCCATGGTTATCTTTACACTACAGGTTCTAGCAGCTTAATTAGGTTGGTCTGGGGTAGGAGGAGATTGGCAAAAACCCTTGCTGCACATACAGTTATGCTGAGAAACTTGTTCTCCCAGTACAGCTTTGCTTTGCTGGGTTTTGTTACAAAGATGAGTTGCATGCAGTGTTCAGCTGATACTGGTATTGATATGTGTATGTTGTTAATGGCTCCTAAACCTCTCTGTTCTTTGATGTCCTTTCTTAAACATGGAAAAAATTAAACAATGAAAGAACTGCAGTTGTTTTCTGCCAGCCACTGTGGTGAGATTTTGGGGTGTTTTTATTCTTGCTCCTGTACCCAAGCAGGTATAAAAGACATCTCTGTTGTGTCAGTCATCTGGATGCACTCACTTTTGCAAGGGCTGGGGCAGGGAGGCCACAGGGGAGGGGAAAGGAAACGCTGAGATAGAGAGGGAAACTTAGGAGAACCCAGAAGGTGCTGGAGGCTCCAGCTTGCTTCAATTAGTGGAAGTACCTCCTTCCCTTGCTGCCTACTTTTGATCTTTCTTAAAGGTGTAATGCTAGATTTAATCACAATACAAAATACCCGGGAAATACCGTCTGTAGCTTTATGATTCTTCTCTGAAAAGGGCCTTGGAGACTTTCGCCTTTCTTTTCCTCTAGCCTCAGAGATGGGCATGTTCCTATAACCCTGCTGTTTTATCATTCCTATCAGTAACGTGCTTGCTGCCAGGATCCAGCATTTCCTGATACCAACCCCATGACTAAAAATTGCTAGCTCTGAGGGGTTTTCAATTATGAGGATCGTTTTCTCTGCAGACACGGGGTGAGCAGTGGTTCGGGATAGCGTGTTCCCCCCCAGATAATGGTACGCACACCCTTTGCCCTCTGTTTCTGCTGAGCAGTCACTTGACCTGATTTGTGGTGCTCTCCTCTGCCTGTGCTCTTTTTTCCTCCCTTTTTTCTTGTTTTTTAATATGACAAAAGGTTCATGCATTTAACCTTCAGAGGCATCCCTGATGGTCTCTCTTCTCCATGCCAAGAGGATGGGGATGTTTCTGAGTAATGAAGTCTGGGATCAGGGTAGGACTTCAGACCAGAAGGATGTGTTGGTCTGCTGCGGTGACCTCATTGCACTTGGGAGAGAAGATAATGTTGTATTGCAAGTGGCTGAAGTCCCCTAACAGCAGATAGAAGTACCTCTCAAAAGGATAACCAACTACGTTCCCGTTGGCATGATGCTGTATCCAAAAGTCAGTGAAGGCTTTTTAGTCCATCAAGCTACTGAGAGCAAATACAGGACATGTTTTACCCTAATTCAGTAAAATAAATACCAAGCCAAAATGTTGTGTAAAAATTATTCTTTGATCTTCCCTAATGCGCAGCCTGTGTTAGTGGTCACAGCTGTCCAATTCTCTCAGGCTGTTTCTGTTCTCCCTGATGCCATTTTTACATTGGTGCAGTTTCAGTGACGTCAGTGGAGTGGTTCCAGATTTATACCATCAGTTTGGCAAACCCCTAATGTTTAAAAAATCATGAGTCAGGCTCCAGAAAATAACGTGATTTCTCTTAAAAATCATTATTCAGAACAATGCATTGAATTAGGGATATGGTTTTTAATCTGCCTTTAATGTGTCTGCTGACGGGTGCTTGCGGGGGCTTCTCTAACATTATCTGTGAGGTCTGGAAGATTAGTTTGCAGTTGCTGGTGGAAACTGAGGCTCCTGCCTAAGCATAGGACTCCTTTAAAACTTCTAAACTTGGAACCTGGAATTTTTAAAGCCAAACTGTTACCAGATATTCATCTTGCTGTCTGAGCAGCACTTGGAGGGCAGTTTCTCTTCTAGCCCAGGCTCTGAGCACCTACGTGTATATTAAACAAGATAATTATCAACACAATCACAATTTTAATCAACTTTATAATCAATATAAGTCATCAATATTTCATATTAAAATCTTGAGTGTTGTCAGCATTGCATCTTGGTGAGAACAGAGTCACATCGATTCACCTCCTTGTTGACACGCTTGTACGTAGTCTGCAGGCAGAACACCAAACTTCCTACCCTCAGTGAGTTTGGTTTCAGCTGGAAACCGCCATACCGAGAAGGTAGCCAAGTGTTGGAGCTCAGAGTGAGCTAATATTTTATACTGATGGTTGGATTAGTTGAACTGCTCTGCAGGAAAACCTATATATGTATGCACTTGCACACATCTAAACAATGCTTCCTCATATATATATATATACACACACACTCGTAGGAACCCAGCCAGCTACTCCAGTGATTATGGTCTTGTCTTTCTGTTGCCCATGCCTGTGCCTTTTATCATTTATTTGGAAAGTTAATGAAAACAAGCTTAGTACAAGGAAAAGCACCCAGCAGAGCAGCCATCAATGCTGCAGAAGTTTCTTCTTGCCTGCTTATAATTAATGCCTCTTCCAGCAGAGAGGGACTTCGTGCGGCAAAGCCAGCCAGCATATGCATCAGGCTGCTGGAACAGTGTTTATTGATAATGGCTGGGAGGGAAAGCTGCCTTAGGTGGAGAGAAGCCAGCACGCTGTCTTACCTTGCATCAAGGAAAGTGTGAAAGCCATCTTTTTTTTATTACTATTTTTAAAATAATTTCAAAAAATTAATATTCCTACCTCACACTTCCTTGGCCATATCTGCACCAGCAGCTCTGGGTGGTGTCAGCTGCGCCTTTTGGCTGTTTTTTGAAAGTCACTGGATGGATTAAAAGTCCACTCTGGCATGGCTTGTGCACAAAGGCCACCTGTGTTGCGTAAAAAAAGTGAGACAGTGTATTTTGAAAATGAAAGATTAACTGAGTATGGTGTTTCTGCTCAGTGCAAAGCTTGGACTGCATGAACTGGAGTTAAATATGCATTGAGCTTGATGAGGAAAGTTGTAAGCAAGGTAGAGGAGTGATGGATGGATGGTGATCTTAACTGAGGTGGTCGTGTAGACCCTCCGGAGTAAACGTGGCATGATTCTCACTGGTCCATGGCACCAGACTCGCTGCAAACTCCTACAGGTCTTGGCCTTGGGCTTTGGAGACACCGCCCCACACATGAGTGCCTTCAGCCAAATTCAGACCAGGGTTTTTCTGCTGTGGAATTTCTGTGTAGGTGGCAAGTTAATGACCCAGCAAATTCATTGCTTCATGAGGCTGCATTAATAATAGACACTCCCTTGCCCCATTTCTTCTTAGATGCAAACTCCCCCCTCAGCATCTGAAGCCAAAACAGGCTGAAGTCGTACAACTGCACATGTTCCCTCAGTGAGCGTGCTGCTCTGATGGTATGGGACAGGTACCCAGGTACTATGTTTCTTAGTGCTGCTCCAAGAACATAAATTGTATCAACAGCAACTGAAGTTTCTGGAAAACTTTACCCAGTGACTGAGAACAGTAGTTGATGATGATGGAGCCTTGGAGTAAAGAGGTTACTTTTTCAGAACAGGTTATACTTTCCTTACAGAAAGCCACATTTCAGTTGGTATCTACCTGGTGTCTGGAGCAAAGAGCGTTCAGAAGCTGACTTAAACCCACATCAACAAGAGGAGAACACGTTTCTCTGATAGGCCTTATCTACAGAGTATTGTTGGTTGTGTGGCTTTGTTTTGTCAATATGTACTTCTTACTCTTGCAGCTCTACCTTTGGGACCCCTGATAACAAACTACCATGTCAGTTAATTGTCCGGGCCTTTGTCCTTTTTGCAGATTGTTAAATGAGGTGGTTAAAACATTAAATGCAGGATACTGCTGATGGGCCTTTGTAAAGCTACTGCACTGCTGGGAGAGATACCTAGAGATGCAGTTAGATTCAATAGGGACCAGTGTTTAACCTGGTGTGAGGTTCGGTGGCAACTGAGGACCCTCAGTCCTAGCCACACATTTCCCCTGGCACCACTGTGTCTTCCTCTGTGTCTGTGCTCTGAGCTGGTCCAGTAGCTGAAAAGTTGGGGTTTTAGGACAACTTTCCTACAGCTTCTTTTTAGCTGGGTCAGCTCCAGATTCCTGTGTTATTTCATGAATACCAGCGCTCACACTGAGGAGGAGACAGGAGCATGCTACCAGAGAGCCCACCCTGTTTTAACCTCCTGTGGCAGAGTACCTAGGTATCAAAGATGGAGGAAGTTTATTTCTAATCAGCCAGTCTTACATTTCAATCAAAGAGTTTAAATTTATACACATAAATAATTCATGTGCTTATTATGCTGCACATTCAGAATGCGGAGCACACATTAGCTTGTCCTTGTCCCAATCTAACAGATCTGCAAGTGTGATCATCCCTGCTTTATTAGGTGAAAATGATACCAAAGGTGAGATCCTGGTGCATTAAAATTGACAGTAAAATTTTTACAGACCCCAGGGCAGCTAGATTTTCACTTGAAATAACTGGTATTGCTGGCTGTGGCTCTTGAAATAATAGTGGCACTCTTTCTATTCTGGTGCAGTGATTGTGTCACAGAGAGGATACTAAGGTAGTTATGGAGCAGAAAAGAGTGTATGTGACGTGGCCTCAGTGCTCCCAGGAATTAATAACCCCCTGGGGATTTAGTGCAGCACTACCTGTCCACAGAGCAACAGCACCTCTCATCACAGAGCTCAGTGTGATCACTAAGGTTTTATGCCAACAAATGCACCCTTGCTGCTTATGGGTGGATAAAATTTAATTAGCAGCTTGATGATCTTTTCTAAAAAATCTTTTACTGGTTCCTGAAAGAATATTTTATGCAGTATACATGAATGAGGCTTTGGCTTGGGGAAGGTGTTGTGCCTCCCCAGTTGCTGCTCAGATTTGTGCTGTTCTAATTCATTTTCTTTGTTTGATTTTCATTTTGGTGAGGTATTGACTTGTTTTTCCATTTGAGGAACTTTCATTTCCTTTTGCTCACAGATGTAATTTAACATTATATGTAAAGATACTGCAGCAAGTGACACCTGCAATGTCTAAAGCAGGCTACAAATCTGTATGAATAATGTGGGACTACTCTCAGGTCTTCCAGAGTCACTATGGTTGGTCCATCTTCCTCTGCTACAAAGCACCCTGGTTGTATGGCTGTCCCTTCCTGCATTTCAGTCTTAGCAATTCCCTCACAATACACACCACAAATCACTTCTCCTGACTCCTTAAGAATAGCTGCCTGGAAGAGGGCATGGACCTGACACAATGTCCATGAGCTCCTGGCCAGGCTGCCAGCAGAGCTGGAAGCCCAGCCCGATGCTAGGATTGTCTGGCACTTCCCCTTCCAGGCCTGTTGTGGATTGCTTGTAGCTCTGCCAAACTTAACCTGCTGGAGCTGAAATTTTCCAGGTCGTGTGTCTCCCTGCAGCTGATTTCCTTTTCTTTCAAAGGTCAAATAAAAAAATAAAAGGATTTGGCTCCCTCAAAACATAAGATGAGGGCAAGCCCATGGGTTTGGTCCTGTTACAAGCGCTCACAAGTAATTTGCTAAGAAACTCATGTGCCTCCATTACTTTGGAGCAAGAATGTGAAATCTGGCAGGGGTTTGGCCTCATGTGTGACAGATGCCTTTTGCTATCTCTACAAAAGTCACCTCAGACCCGGCCAGGTCAGAATACTCCTCAAAGTACTGGTTTGCACGTTCTCAGAGTTTCAGGAAAACTAAGTCCCCGTGGTTGCACAGGTAGGCTTTTGAAGCAAAAGTGCTGTTTCCTAAGTAGTTTGCTGGATATTCTATATCAGCAGTTTCCCAAAAGGCAACCCCAGAAAGACACGTCTTCTGTCAGGAGGAAAATGAACGCTCAGAATTGCTTAGCAGTCAAGATCACAAGAAACCCCAAGTGTACTTAAAGGGCACCCGATAAGATCAGTGGAAAAATACCCATTGCTGCCGCTGGCCTCTGGAATGTCATGTAAATCTGTCTGCACTTGCCTTTCACACTTTTAATTGAAAACATAAAGGAGTGGGGGGAGTGTTTGAGCAGATTAGCTAATTGATTGATTGATTATTTGCAAGGAATCAAAATTAGAGGGACAATGATGTCTTTTTAGAGAGGCGTCAAGGCCAATTATATTATTACCAGGTTGCCCATATGCATGGCTTGACATGCACAACACAACTGCGCCCATCTGTACACAAATCATGCATCAGGGCTTTTCCTAGCACATTTTAAGAGAATTTACCATGCCTCTTCTCAAAACCATAAAAGCAAAGCCATAGTGCATCAAGAATGAAATGTTTAACTCTGGCAGCAAGCGCTTGTCTCACTCGTGGATGCCAGCAGAGGTTTCAGTGCAGCATGACCATGGTTTTGCTGAATGTAGTGGGGCCAAATCCCTCTCCTGCTTATTTCTGGACCAGACACAGGCACAGGAAGAATGTGTGCTAATGTGCACCATATTCTCAGCCATCTGTTGACCCCATCTGACTTGCTCTTGCCTGTGCCTGTGGGGCTGCTCTCTAGGGAGAGCCAGCAAAGGTCAGGAGGGCACCAAAGCCTTGTTGTAAGCTGCCGAGTGGCAGTACCATCTGTAAGGCTTTCTTCTTCTGCTTCTGTTCCAAATCTGCCTTATTTAGGACAGTGGGCAAGTATGTTGATTTAATTCATTTATCCTGAAAAAGCCAACCCCTACCTCCAACAGTCAGCAGTCCCATCCCAGCTGGAGGAGACCCTCTGAAGGGAGGGACCTGCAAGTTCATTCTGGTTGTGGTGTTTGCCCTCCAAGCCCATGGGGATGGATTGGCCAGAAGGGATTTCCAGCAATGAATGGTGTGATTTGTGCCAAGTGTTGTGAGAGCAACTTTTTTCTTCTTTCCCTTCCCCCCGCCCCCCCTCGCCCCGACCCCAACCCCTGGCTAGTTACATATTGAAGTGTGATTGCCAGTACTTTTGTCTGGGGATGGCTATCTTTTGGGTATTTTGAAATTTAAGCACCTTTCTTAGCAGCAAAGGCAAGTTCTCCAATGCTTCCCCCGATAAATGTTCACTCTTGGATAATCTTGGCAATTTCGTTACAATCTTGGCAAGTGAAGATGAAGGATCAAGAACAGAATCTGGCTTCCCCTTCAAATTGCCTTGATTTCTTATCTCTGAAGCAGGGTTTTTTTGCACAGATCTCGCTGGTTCATATGTTTCCCTTTGCATCCATGGCAGTACTTCAGTTAATGCCATCCTGGGGACATGTGAGCCCCATGTAAAACGTCATCACAACGGAGCGGTTTCAAGAGTCTGTTCTGCACATATAAAAGACTCTGTCAATATATAGTCAGGCCTTTTAAAGTGTTGTTTATAGCACCATAATGACCCTCTATCTAGGTCTTGAATCAGAACAGGGTGTGGGCCCTTTACAATGTGAACACAATAACGTGTATTAAATAACAGTAAGACGTTACTGCCAGTACACAGTAGCCAATTTTCCAGTGTTAATACCTGAGAACAACAAATAGCGAGTGAGGCTGGCTGGGCTGGTGGCCTCGGGCCAGCTTTTCCCAAAGCACGTCTCTGAAATCAGCCTGGCTAAAGGTGAGCTTGCTGCTGGTGGGGCTGAGCCTTTGGAGCAGCCAGCACCGCTTTCCTCCCTTTATAAAAGCTGGAGCCGTGGCTGGGTTCAACTGCTTCCCCACATCATCCTTTGTGGGGGATGGATAGACAGCCAGAGTTTAGAGACCCTGATGTGAAAGTGTTGATCTAGATCCCCAGGAAATCATGTTAAGCAACAACAGAAATGCCTGGGGCAGGGGGGGGGGGAAAATCTGCCTGCTCTAAGCTGTGGCCATCTCATTTGCATGCAACATATGTCTTCTTCGTTTGCATGTCAAAATAACTCTGCCCCAGTTGCCTCAAGCAAAAAGATTAGATCTGGGGAGGAGGCTTACACCAGGACAACTTTTAGCACAACAAGGAAATTCTAAGAGAGTGAAGATAATTAAAAACAAGAGATGAAAGCTAGCTCGGTCAGCTTGCTTGACACAGCCAAGTATCTCCCAATAATTCAAGAAACCTCTTAGTATCCAGAACTGTCCATCATCCACCCTGTTTTTCCCTGCCAGCACGATTTGGCATTTTAAAATTAAAATTGTTGTGCTTGTCCTGCTGACTCATATGTTGTGCATCTCTCTCCTGTCCAGATTTGGGATGAAATCTTGGCCCCGTGCTATAAGCCTGTGTTATGCAGGAGGTCAGAGCAGTTAATCAAAATGGATCATTCTAGCTTTATAGCATAAAAGTCAGTTAAGTCATTGGCAAAATTCCTGCTGATGCCTATAAATGCAGAATTCGAACTATATAACCCCAAGACGTCCAAATGACTGGCTTTATGATTCTCTCTCTGAGTCCAGCTCTTCTGTTTAGAAGTCCAGAGGCTCTCTGCTTATTTACTTTCCTTTTCTCTGCATGTATCCCATGGATTTGAAGTGCTGAGCTTTTTTTAATTGCAAGAGGCAAAGCCTTATTTCTTAGGAAGAAAATGTGGTTTAAATTTATTATTTTTTGGAGTGAAAATGAACGACTTGAAAATACCCTTAATCCCTTTGTTACCTGGTTCGTTGTGAATGTTCTTTTACCTTTGCAATAAAGGGAATTTATTTTTAATAGGATTGGGGGGAAATTCTAGGATCAGTTTGCAGCCTATTTCTGCCTACAGCTAAAATCTCATATCTGAACCAGAAACCCCTAAAAATAGTGAGGAGGAAAGGATCATTAATAAAACTGAAAGGAGTTTTGAGACTCTCCACAAGAACATTATCTGTAAGGGCAACATGGCAGTTACACTGACTTGGTGATAATAAGCAATAAAACTGTAACACAGCGCAGGGCTGAAACAAGTGTCAAAGTCTAAAATGTGAATTTTAGGATGTTCCTTGTGACGTGGCTGTCAGGCTGGTCTATTCAGGGTTTCTGCATCAGGCACACACCTGCAGCTTGGCACCTCAGCCCGGTTCTTCACTCCAAGGCTCTTTACTCTTCATTAGCCCCATGGCTAAAAGCACAGCCGGGCTGCAGAGCTCATTGCAGCACTGGGGATGCGGCTGTGAAACAAAGGGCAGTTTGCTGTACCCACGTCACCTACCGACCTTCAGCTTAGATGAGTCCTAAATAAAATGAAAACTAGCCTTGGATCAAATGCCCAATTATCTTTGTGTCTTCGCTGTGGGCTGGGAACTCTCCACGGGGCAGGCAGGGAGAGAACTGGAGTAAGTTATGCAAACGCTATTGTGTTAGGCTTGTGTAAAGGCTAAATCATTTTAGCCTCTGGGCTAAAGCATTTGATTGGATGGAAACCATTTCAGATGAGAGTATTTTTTGTTGTTGTTGAAATAGTTTATTCCCCGACCACATTTAAGTAGCTAGAATGTTTTGCTTGGTGGAGTGTGTGACTGTGGGGGGCAGAGAGCAAGGGAAAGGGAATTGGGACTTATTTTTTGTGGATATCCCAAAATAACCCAAATGAAGACAACCCAACCTGAAATGTAAGAATTCCCAGAGGCTGCTTGGTCACAGGATAGATTTCCACATTGTATTAGAGCAGTTCCCTGAACTGGAGAAGACAGAGGCAGTACTGACTGACTTGTAGTTTTACTGCCCGGTTGTTTATTAGCAATCCTGCTGTGCAAAAGCACTGAAGAAATGGAAGTTATTCGGAGGCAACTCTGAGCCAGACTTGATTGTTAGCAGCTTTAGGGATTTGGCTATTAGCTGGTGCGTTCTGCGGTAATGGAATATTGTAAAAATGTTTATATAAAAAAGTGCAAATGTCAAGGCTCTGTGTGTGTGTGTGTGTGTGTGTGTGAATGCCTCTTCACCCAGTAATGGTTCTTAGAAACAAAATTTACCAGAAGTGTAATAGGACAAGGAGTTGCTCTGGTAGATTTTCCTTGGGTTTTAATTTCCTTTGCTATAAAACAAGGTCCTCTACCCTAGTCTGCACACCAGCCCCAGATGATAGAGTTTGGATCCCCAGGACTGTCTGACCTGACTACTGATGCTCAAGTCAATTCCTTTTATTACTGCCACAAGGTTTGCAGCAGGCTGCAGGGTTGTGCAGTGAAAGTACATCAGTGCTTTTAGGGTGAACTGGTGTTTTAGGTCGATCGGTAGAAGATAAATTGGAGCTTTCAGCACCCACTAAAGAGATGGAGGTAATTTTTTTTCTCTTTTTCGTCAGCAATTTGCACAGCCATTTCCAGTAATGGGGATAGGACACATCACAGTTTGGGGGCCAGGGGTGACTTTAACAGAAGAGCCTGAATGTGGAACCCTTTATCTCCATCATACCCACTCTCAGCTTCATCTGACTGCTCAGCTGCTCCCGTCCCCCCAATCTGCCACCATTTTTGGACAGTTATAGAAGTGTACAGTAATTAAAGCTATCATTACTCAGTGAGCCAGTTGTATTGAGCTCCAGCCTGTGCCTGGTAGGTTTCTGAATAAATGCCCACTCGTGCTGTCTCAGGGTCACTGTTCCTGCCTGTTTCCAGGCTTGGCTAGCTGTGGTTGCGTCAGCTTGCGCTCCGAAGGTTATCTACCCAACCAGTAGGATTACAAGAGCAATATATTTTTTAATGAAAATGTTGATTCTGGAGTACAGTTATAGGGCCATTTACATTATTATGTACATAATCTCCACCATAATCTCTTTCAGAGCAGGGGGTCTAGAATGACCTTTTAAGGTCCCTTTCTGTACTGCATTTCTATGATTCTATAAAGTCCTTGCTGAAAACAAATAAATGTTATCAACATTCCTATAAATAATTCATTTTTTAAATCCACTGGTCATTATAAGATGATTGGCATAAGTAATAATCTGTGTTAGGGATGCAAAGGGAAGCGAAATGATAAAAAGCCTCCTTGATGTTCTGCTGCTGTTTGTCATCTTTTCGGAGAGAAAGAAGGGTCTGACAGCTCTCCAGCTTTGTCCTCTGAGGACCTGGGCTCTGGTTCCTGCACTTCCACTGCTTCTTTTGTGGTCTTGACAAATCATTAGGGAGAGACTGAAACATTGGCTTTGGAGCATCTTAACTTCAGCTGGCTGCCCTCCTGCTCCCGTCCCCCAGAACTGCCCGAACTTACAGACTACCTTAATCAAAACTATCTGTAGACATTCAGCCAACTGTATCCATCTCAAGCCTATCCTACCTCTGTTTGGCCCATAAATAGTTTTTTAATATGCTTCTTAGCTTGATATTTTTCTGGGTTTCTAAAGGACATTTGCTTTCCGTTTCTGGTTTTGATAATTGATTGTGAAAAGTAGAAAATCTATGTCCCAAAATCAGCTTTCTTCTCACTCTGCTCACTGTCATCTTCCAGTGACAAAGAGGCGAGATGAGCTGCTTTCAAGTAAGCTGCCCCATGGCTCGAGCACATCTAAACAGATAGTTGGGGCTGCTGCAGCTTCATTAAACTGTGCTCCATTACTACCTGACTAACCAAACTGCTACAGGGGGACAACAGTCATAGAATCAGACTGGTTTGGGTTGGAAGGGACCTCAAAGTCCCTCTAGTCCTACCCCCTGCCATGGGCAGGGACACTCTCCCCTAGCCCAGGGTGCCCAAAGCCCCATCCATCCTGGCTTTGAACCCTGCCAGGGATTCAGGGGCAGCCACAGCTTCTCTGGGCACCCTGTGCCAGGGCATCACCACCCTCACGAGGAAGGATTTCTTCCTAATATGTAAACTAAGTCTCTCCTCCTTCAGCTTAAGGCCGTTCCTCCTTGTCCTATCACTCCCTGCCCCTGTAACCAGCCCCTCTCTAGCTCTCTTGTAGGTCCCTTTAGCTACTGGAAGGCTCCTGTAAGGTTTCTGAAGTTCTCCTTAAGCTTTCTCTTCTCCAGACTGAACAAACCCAACTCAGCCTGTTTCCATAGGTGAGGTGTTCCAGCTCTCTGATCATCTTCATGGCCACCTCTGGACTTGTTCCATCAGCTTCATTCTTGTACTGGGGTCCCCAGAGCTGGATGCGGCACTGCAGGGAGGCCTCACCAGAGCTGAGTCCCCTCCCTGGACCTGCTGGTCACACTGCTTTTGATGCAGCCCAGGACACAGTTGGCTTTCTGGGCTGCAAATGCTCATTGCTGGGTCATATTGAGCTCCTCATCCACCAGTATTCCCAAGTCCTTCTCCTCAGGGCTGCTCTTAATCCACTCCTCGCACACAGCCTGTAGCTGTGCTTGGGATTGCCCTGACCCATGTGCAGGACCTCTCACACTTGGCAAGGTAAAAGCAAAGAATGAGAAATAAATCAGCTCATATTCATTAGGCTGCAATAAATGGGTTTAAACCATAATTCTCTGGTTTCCTCTGTAGACCCTTTCAAACGCTATCCTTACAGTTACTATTTTTAATCCCTGTGAACTGTCAGCGTGGGCCAGATGTTGGTGACCGTGGTGGTGTGGGTTACACAGCTCCTCCAAATGTTGATTTTGAATCTCACTTCAACTTAACCAAGCACTGCTGGTAGGCTCAGATACGTACAATTAGCTCACTTAAAATGATGCCTCCGGTGTGTTAAGACACTTAAAATTAGGACCAGAAGTTAGGCAGTTAATCTGTAAAGCTCAATAAAGCCCCCTGTTTCATCCAAGGGTTGTCAGAAAATTCGTTCCACATCTGTACAGAAAAAAGCGAGGTGTAAACTGCCAAGAACCATTTTAATGATGGCTGGAGAAAAAAGCAGCCAGATGGCAGGCTCTGCTGTGGCTGCGGTTGGTATTTAACTGCTTTTTTATTGGAAAAATATGGGGTGAAAAATTGTGTGGGACTCATTAGGCAGCCTGCTGCGATTCTGATCAGCTTGCCAATCTGTTCAGTGTGGCAAAGATCCAAACAGCCATAAATTTTTAGCAGCGGCTTATAATCTATGACTTGGAGCTTGTTAAACCTTCTCTACTCCCCCCCACTTTTGTACGCTGCTTGGTTTGGGGTTGGGTTTTTTTTTTCCCTTTTTTATTTTTTTAATAAAAGCTTCAGGGCTCAAGCTGTGCTGAAAAAAAAAGGGGGGGGGGGGGCGATAAAGGCTCTCACAAAAAGCTCAAGTGAATAGCACGTCTCTGCTTCTTCTCAAAGTAAGACTTCATAACCCAAGTTTAATTTTCCTGATCCTGCATATTAACTAAAAAAACAGGACGTGCAGCAACATCTAAAGAGAGAGAGTGAGTGGTGTTATCTTTTCATTGGCATGAGGAGCAGTGGACATCCTCCCCCTCCTCTTGTCATCTTCAGAGGGAGGAAGGTTGTCCGAGGAGAGGCTTGTTTTTGCGGGCAGGCGGCTCCGTAGAGTTTTTACTTCGAAGTGAAGAATATGCAAATTTCCCAATTTCATAGCTTGGAGCAAAGTGTTGGGATCACAGCGTGACTGGCGCTCAGGGGAGACGGGAAACCGCTGGCAGGGTTTGAATTTTCCATCGTAGTGGTGTCTGGATTCTGAAGGATTCACAAAGGATCCTAAGAGGAAACTTAAAGCTTCCTTTTTCTTAATATTTGCATATTACAGCAATCGATTTCAGACAAAGGAAAAAGAGGTTTCAGAGGCTGCTGTGACATGTTTCCAAGTAACATACACAGAACTATTGATCTGACCACTTTTACGGAGATGGAAAATAAGCAGCCAGCACTCCTTCATGGGAGTATAAATATTGGTTTTGAAAGATTTATGGAAACCGGCGGCCAGCAGCGGCATATATGGTCTCCAGTATAGGTACTGTTAAAAATATTGCCGTATTTCTCAGAAATTGCCCCAAGTAGTGAAGTAAAATTATAAGCTGTGGAGTTTGGATGCTTAACTGAAGCATTACTGTACTGCAATATTTTTTTCATGGTAACGCCGAGCTCACACGTGCGTTGCTGTCTGTGTGTGTGTGCTGGGGGTACAAGGTTACTGCAAGGAGATGTTTTAAACAGATCGGGGAGGTGGTTACACAAACGTGTGTGCAGATAGATGGGTGTGCACAATATACAAATGAGATTGGTGGCACAAACGGCTCAACCAAAATCTTTCTTGCTTGGCCAAGGCAAAGGTGTTACCTTGGGTCCTGCAGAAAGCAAGTGGGACTTCAGCTGATTAGCTGTGATTTTTGTGTGCAGTTTTGAATGTGGCGGGTAGATTAAGGAACAGCATCTGTGCAACCCCAGTGTCAATGATTGAGCTTTCTTCTTATTTCAACTAGCATTTCCAAAAGTGTGTCTCCTCTCATATTTTGAGACAACAGTGCAGTAGAAACAGAGAAGAGTTAGTGGACCTCCTTGGGAATGCCATTCAGCTTGCTTTAAGGCTGTCGGAACCCTTCTTCAGCTGATGATCTCCACCAGAATCAGAGCCCACATGGCTGGATGCTCCTCTGGTTACCTCTCAACCTTCTCTGCATACCTGTTTCCCTCACCTCTGACTAAGCACTGTGGCATTTCTAGCTACTAGCTGATTTCTTCTAGCTGTTACCTTTGTCTAGAGCACGCATGTAAATAGGGCAAATAAAAGGTCACTTCTTTCCTTTCACAGAACTTACTGTAAAGAGCAGAAAAGAACAGTATGAAAAAGCCTAGGGAGGTTGTCTTGTATTTTCTATAAATCAAATACAATCAGGAAGCCTTTATGTTGTGAGTAGAGGATAAGTAAGCAGACAGTGGTTACAAAATTCAAGAGCGTGGTGATCTACTTGAAGTCTTCCTCCCCTTTTTTGTTCTGCCAGTGGGAATATTTGTATATTACTGTTCAAAGGAAAACTGCCTGTTTTCTTCTGAAAGTAATAATTTATGATATATGAAGGATACTTTTTATTCACATTGATGGCTTGTCTGTGTTTAGAGAAGGTTGGGCTTTTCCTTCTCCTGGCATGGGACTTTGGGGTGTGGGGCTGGGGCTGGTTGTGGTTCTTTTGGACATTCTGCCACTCAGAGTGGGTTTTCTTTAAACCAAAAGTTGAATCACGCCTCTGTCCTCCCAGCTGACCTCAGGCTTTGCAAAGACAGCCAATTTTTCTTCACTTCCAGGAAACTGGTTTATTCCTTCCCCTCCCCACCTCAAAATATATGCAGTTATAACACAGCTCCTCCCCATGAAAAAGCTCCTCTTGCCTTCCAGCACACAGCATCTCCTCAAAGGTGTTGAGAGGACTCTACTCTCTGTTGCCACCTTCTTTCTTGTTTCTCTTTCTGCCTGTCTGTGGGGTGTATAGCCATGAAAACAGCCTTATCACAGCCTGTCTAGCAATAAGATCCATGAATACTTTGGCTCTTCCCCAGGATGGTGTGAGCTCGGCATGCCTGTCACTCACAGTGGAGCTGGGAGGAGAGCGGGCAGGGTGGCAGCCGAGTCGCTGAATTTTATTTGATGTGGGAGGAGGAGGCTGAAGAGGGACTACTGGAGTGTCATCAAATCTTGCAATTTTACTGCTAAATGTTTCCTTAAAGGCACAGCTCCTGGAATTCGGCAGTGAGATCAGAAATTTTGACTTTTGCATGAAAGAAAAATTAACCCATGTAGTCGCTAAGGAGACTGGGCAGCAGGAGTCACCCCACTGCAAAGTCAACAAGGAAATTAAAGGAATGTGCAGTGCATTTATTTAATTAGTTTTTCATCTTACTGTCTTGAAGCCAGCTATCTGAAAGAGAGGGAGGAAGCAGATGGACAAAGATTGATTTGGGTTTTCTACCTGTCGGTGGTCTGTTGGAAACAAGAGTTGCCAACGCGTATGACTCCAGGGGCTTCCACTGGGAAGAGCTTTCCCTCCTTGTTTTGAGAAAGTGAAATAAAATGGGATGGAATATGATCTTCCCAGACACCACTAATCATGCCTCTGTCTCCAGAGGCTTCCAGAAAAAGCCAGCTGTGATTTTGTGAGGTTGAATGCAGATGCAGAGTCGTCTTCTCTTAACCACCCGAGTAAGCATCAAATAGGATGTAGAGGCTGGACTCAGTTTGGATCCGTAACCGGGAAAGGAAGGACCAAGTCCACTACTAGTTCTCCAGATGGTGAGCTTTCTTACTGCACCTCATAAAGCAGCCTCTTCAGTGCAGGGTGATGCCAGGAAGGTGGTGCTCCCTCAGAGCTGGGCCCATTGCTGTGGTCAGGGTGGTGGGCTGCTGAGCCCACATTGGGAAGGGGACCTCATATGAGCTCCAAGCATGTCCTAGCTTGGTACGCTCCAGTGCGGGCACTCACCAGAGTCATTCTCTGCTGTGTGGGCTGTGGGTAAGCAGTGACTCCAGGACTGAGTCTTTGGATTAGCAGGTGGACAGGAAAGATTTGCCTGTAGTTGCTGTTATTTACCGTGCAACATGGATACCAGCTGGCTGTATTTAGTCTGTAATGTTATTTTTCTGTGCATCACCAATATACAGAAAACGTTTGCCTTACTTTAATGCCTCCTTCCCATGCACAGCAGCTTTGTGGGGGTTACAGTGCCTTCACCAGTGCTGGGCTCGACAACCCCTTCTCCATACCACCTGCGCGAACAGACTGCTGTAACAGCCTCACTTTATAAGATGCTCTTTTAAATAAATAACGACAACTCCCAGCTGATACTAGCCCTTTACTTGCTAATAACACTCAAGTCCTTTTGGCTCTCCAAAACATCCCTTAAGAGAGGGAATTCTGCATTAAGCAACTTGTTCTGTCAGGAGCGATTCGCTCAGCGACAGGTCTGGCCCGCGGAAGAGACGGTCGTTGTCTCTGCAGTCTCTGCCTGGGGAGGAGGAGACACGATAAATGAAACAGATTAGTCATCTATAGGAGGACTTGATCGTCTGTCTTCCCACATCTCTGAGCTTCCAATGGAAGATCTAATTTTTCAATAAAGATAATTCAATTAGGAGGTTTTAATTAGGGAGTTGAAGCTGATTCCCCCCACCCCTTCCTGTAGCTGTCAGCCTCTGCACAGCACAGAAGCATCCGTGCCCCTCCATCCCCGCTCCTCTTTTATTTATTTTATTTTTTTAATTCCTAATCATCCTGGTGGAAGAAAGCAGGGAAGAGGGAAAGATGATGAAGGGAGAACAGGGACATAAAAAAATAAAATTGAAAAAAAAACCCCACAGCATGTTGTGTCATTAAAAAGTGCCTTGTATTACCCGGGAGCTTCTCCATCTGCTTTCGGTGGGCATCCCAGGAGGACTTGGCGATTATGAAGGAATTCTCGGAGGCCATTACTGGGAAGAGGAAAAAAGGCTTGCTGCAGACAGCTTAATGGACTAATTTGTAACTGTGAGAGCAGGAGAAATGAGTTGTTGGCCACGTTTTAATTTGACAGCAAGTGGCAGAACGAATGCGAAATGTGATGAGTGAGCAGGCGCGTTCATTTTCGCGATGCACTTTGCAAGGGCCGCTCGGCTCTCCCGTGGGGGCTGTCACTGTTCTGTTTTGCCTTCCCCACCCATGCGAGGACACTGGGGGCGAAGTGGTGGGGAGGTGCAGGGGGTGAGGACAGGTTGAGTGAGGGGAAACGTGATCAAGCAAACAAGGGCTAGGATCCAATTTTATGAGAGCACTTAGGAAGACAGGAGAGGACAGACTAAAGAAATGAGCAGTGTCTTAACTCCTTGTGTGATGAATGGCAGGAAGACACCTTATGAGAGCATTTTCTTCTGTGCATATCAACTTTGTTGTTATCTGACATACAGCCTTACCTGTTGTGATCCGCTTGACCAGAGGTCATGGGTAATACATCACCAGCCAAAGCAAAATTGGGCAGTCTTTCCAGAGCTCCTAAATAGGCTCATAAAGCTGATGTGCAGTTGTTGACCCTCATCCAAAATTTGGGTTCTCACTACAGCCACACCAATGCCTGTTGCCCTCCAATGCCAGTGCTTCTACAGACACAATGCATCCCAGAGACCTCCCTGGTGCTCTGGTGCTGCCCAGTTCTTCTCATGATCGTTGGGTCATGGCCTTAATTCAAGTGGTATCTGACATGGAGCCAGGCAAGTGTAGGAATTGCCACACCTGTTTGCTGCCCCCCTGTTTAAACCCTGAGAGTGATCTGATGGGGGGCTTCAGCACCCGGCAGCCTCCCCGTGCCCTCAGGTGCCTCTGGGCGCATCTCTCACCCTATGGACTGAGGCTCCTGCCTGAGGGCAAGGGCTGTGCGTTGCCTTTGCTGCACGGGGAGGCCTTTGTTCCACACTGACATTTTGTCAGATCGGTTGTTCTGTAGCTTGTGATGTTTAAAAATCGATGCTTCCCCACCCAGAGGCTATAATAGAGCAACTTGTATGAACTGAAAGATAGATAAATAAGTGTGGTTCTGTAGATGCTACCTTCTCAGCAGCTGGTGCTCACCATAGCTCCCCATCACACACTGTATTTTTCTCTGTTACATGTTCTTCACTGAAGCACACATCAGGGGAAGAAAATCCGCTTGGCTGCTGTGTTTTCCAGTGGGTTCTCTTCAGTGGCCTGTTGATAAGTTGTATGATTAAAAAGAGAAAAGACTAATTCTGCTAGAAAACACACATGGATTGGTAATAGAATAAATTGGTATATATGAGCTCAGATGATCATTTATGGCTCTCTTCCCAGGCTGCAGTACCAAGGTATGAACATGCCATAAATTGCATGACAGTTTCTTGCTAGACAGCAGACTCGGTATCACCTCGCACCTGTGATCAGTTGTACCGGTGGGCTCAGGCAGCCTGTATGAAAACCAGACAATATTCCAGTTCCCTCCTTGGGCTGTTGTTTTTTGCAGCCACGCTCTGTATCGAGGGTTCCTGCATGGGGTGAAGGACCCACTGCATGGCACTTCTGTGTTGTGTCCTAGCAGAGGGACCACCTTTCAGTGCCTGTGAAACCTAACAGCTACAGTTAGAGGAGCCAGAAACCTTCCACGTAGTTACAGAATCACAAGGTTGGAAAAGACCTTTGAAGATCATCAAGTCCAACCAATCCCATCCTAAGCTAAACCACATCCCTAAGTGCCTCATCTTCCCTTTGTCTGAACACATCCAGGGAAGGTGACTCAGCCCCTCCCTGGGCAGCCTGTTCCAGGCCCTGACAGCTCTTTCAGTAAAATTTTTTTTTTCTAATGTCTAATCTAACCCTGCCCTGGCACAGCTTGAGCCCATTGCCCCTTGTCCCATCTCCTGTCCCCTGGCTGAAGAGACCATCACCCACCTCTCCACAACCTCCCTTCAGGTAGTTGTAGGTGGTGATAAGGTCAAGTTTCTACAAAGCATTCAGAAGGAAAATGTTCTGTGTCCTGGTTTACGGGAACAGCAGCTGAGGAGGAAGAAGGTGGGAGGACCTTTCTTGGTTTCTGCAAGTCCATCATCAGGGAAGTAGACATGGGGTGTGCGGAGGTACCTGACAGCAGTGGTTTTGCTGTGCACACACTTGAGTGTTTCAGTCTGCCAGAGGGTGGGTTGCCTTCTTGGAGAGTGCTGGCTGGAGCAAACTGCTCTCAGCACTGCATCTCCTAATGCTGAGTCTGAGGGAAAGGGTTCCTGCTGGATCCCAGCTCCAAGCATCATCGAGAGGTTTGGCTGGGAACAGCTCCCTGTTATTATTTCAGTCCGGGGGAGGATATGCTGAGCATGGTCCAGACCTGACAAGTCAGCAGTAAGACTCCCACTGGCTCCAGTAGGTTTTCCTTCAAAATTTGCATTAGATCTGAAGATTTCAGTGAAAAGCAGCGTGGGTAGGGCACTGAGCTAGTACTTCTGTGGTGGTGACTTGCATGGGAATCCATGTGCAAGCTTCTCTTTGTTTTTTGCTAGTCTTCATTCTTAGATTTGCTTGGGCTTTGTCTCTTTGAAACCTGTGCTCTACCATATACAGAGGGGAGAATGGGGAGCAGCGTTCCCAGGTGTCTTGTTTGCATTAGTGTTCTGGTGATCCTGTTCCACCACTACCCTGTTATCATCAGCAAGTCTCCTGAGCACAGCAAAGAGGAAGAGCTCCCAGATCCTATCTCCTTTCCCACCATGGACTCTCTCTGTAGCTTCAGACAAAATAGTCTGCCCCTCTGAGCTTTCTTATCATTGAAATAGGACTGAAATTTAGCTTGAATGGGTGCTGGGCAGTGAGTGGCAGGTAACAGCCTTTCAAAATATGAAGTACTGCACTTAACACTGCCAGCAACAAGCCCAGAGCTCTCATTCGAGGCCAGGCTCTGCCATCATGTGTGCTGGAGCTGCCTTCATACCCCATGCTCTGCCATTCGGGCTCTTGCTGTTGCACATGGGCGATGCCTGGTAGCTCAGAGATGCTGCTTTGACCAATTTTATCAATGTACTGAAATAGGGTATTTTTGTGTAGATAGAATATGCGGTTAGGTAGGTCCTTCCCAAAAGAGGGTAGGGATCTATGAGCATGTACATGCCTATTGTGATCTCCAGTTTCATGGATGCTGATTTTGCACTGGTTTTGTTCTCTTATGAGACTTGAAGAGGAAGGTGAAGTTGAATATCATTGTTTGGCATTTCTGAACGTGAATATCCAGCAATTAACTCATGAGCATGTAACTGTGGCTAATATTGTTTTGTTTTTCTTTTCTAACAAAACCACGGGATACACTGAAACTCTTCTCCTTATGGCTTTCTCTTCTCCCCTTTGATCTTTCATACTATCCAAAATATTCTTTGAAAAAGCTTTCTGCTTTTTTTTTAGAATGTAAAATACTGCAGGTGACTTTAGAAGTGTATACCTACAGTACTGGCATGTTTTTTCTGTTTGTTGGTAGTTGTTTTTTCTAAAGGACATCTGCGTACAGTCCTCATGTACAGAAATCCTACCAGCAGGTTTAATAACCTTGGCTTGTCCTTCACGATACAAAGGTTCATCATCCTCCAGTGTGGGCATCTCCTTGAGAGACCCTGGAGTCAATGTGACACTCCTGAGGTGAATTTACAAGAATGTGTTTTCATAGAATCATAAGGGTTGGAAGGGACCTCCAGAGCTCATGGGGTCCAACCCCCCTGCCAAAGTAGCTCCCTAGGACATATCACTCAGATAGGCGTCCAGACGGGGCTGGAATCTCTCCAGAGAAGGAGACTCCACACCCCCTGGGCAGCCTGTCCCAGGGCTCCCTCACCCTCACTGGCGAGAAGTTCTTCCCCATGTTGGTGTGGAACTTCCTGTGCTCCAATTTGCAGCCATTGCCCCTTGTCCTGTCCCCACAGACACTGAAAAGGGGCTGGCCATTTCCCCCTGCATCCCATCCTTCAGATATTTATAGACATTAATAAGGTCCCCCCTCAGTCTTCTTTTCTCCAGGCTGAACAGTTCCAGCTCACCCAGCCTTTTCTTACTGCTGACAACAGGTACACAACATCCAACTCCCCTCAATTTTCCAAATATTTCTTTACAGACAGATTCACCTTTTTTAAAAAAGCTTTTCATTATTAACCTTAATTATATGTAAGACTCTGCTTTTAAAAAGGGGTGGAGAAGACTTGAGAAGACAGAAATGTATGCTTGGTCATGGCTTGGAGAGAGGATGACAAAGAGGTGGAGACGATTTTCCCAATCAGAACAGAACCTTGGCCTCATGCCTCCTTAACTCATTAAGCCTGGGTTCTTGTCGTGGTGTTTTGACAGAGTGTGACCGGCAAAGAGCCGTTTCAGTGCTTCTGTTCATCTCACCTCCTTGGGCGTTTCATCTCTCTCTCACTAACACTGATCCCCAGAAGACAAAGGGTTGGGATTTCTCCCAGCTGTCACCTAGCCCCAGGATGTGATCAGTCTGGGGCAGCAAGGAAACTAAATATAAGCAAGGCAGAGGGTGTATGGCTGTTATCAGGAGCACCTAGTGAATGAAATGCATGCTGCACCCAGGACTTTGTTCACACCTTGACATGTCCCTTCTGAATCTAGAAACACAGCCCTCTGGTTTCAGTCCCAAACTCATGGATGTATGAATGGAAACTGAAATTCATAGGTAGCACAGAGAAGATGTGATCTTACGCTGGGGAGTCCCGCTCTGGGCCGTAAGGTCCAGCCTAAGCAGCTTTGGAGGGCTGGAGAGCTGGGACTGGGGAAGCTTCAAGCTGTTTCGTTCCCAGGTAAAATCTTACTTTTAAGACTTCGGGGGGATCCTGTGCCCTGGGTCTGTGGTACCCCAAAAAGTAGCGCTGGAGTTTGGCAGTTGTCTAAATTCCTTCCTTAATGCAGCTTTCCTTCACAAGACAGCAAGGCTCCCGCTGCTGCCACTGCCGCTTGCCCCCCCTTTTACCTTCCAGCTCACTGCGTCTGTTCCTGGAGGCCCCGGGAGGCTTTAACAACCACTAGATTGTTAGTGACAGTCAGACACTTTAACACTTAAAGTAGAAGGTTTGATTTAATCGCAAGGCTGTCATTTATTATTTGTCTGCTGTGTTCCGCTGGGGCGCCCGCTGATCAACTGCCTGCTCCCAGGAGGGCTTTTTTTTATTTTTTTTGTTATGTCTAAATCCTCAATACAAATTGCAGCGCTCCTAGATCTCCCAGCGGGACCCATTACCGCCTGTGGGGCATTAAGGATCATTAATAGTGCTGTCAGCAAGCTAGCCAGTTGGTTAGCTTCTCATAAATAGGAAATTAATCCATCTACTTCATTAATAATGCCGAGTGTAGCTATTTTGTTGCACTTGATGTAAGGGGCCTTGTGTTTGTCTGTAATGCGATAAGACAGGACTCCAAATTAGCATTGAATGTCTGATCCAAGAGTGCAGACTCAATTACTTAGTGGAAAGGTTTTTGTTTTGGTTGGGAGTTTTTGTTGTATTTTTCCCCAAATGTCTTTAAAGTTCTTGAGCAGCAAGAATAAAAAAAAAAAACCAACAACCCAGCAACACTGATTTGCTTCATTATTTGTATTTTGCATGTTCTGTTTCCATCATTTGCTTCTGCTTTTGAAGAATAAATTGTTCGGGAGGGAAACTGGTGAGTGAGAGATGGGGACCACACCTGGCAGGAAAAGCAAAATGCATTAATGAGACAGGGCTAACTAGCTGCGTTCATCTTGCCTTCTGTGCTGAGGGTTTGGGGGGGTTGGGTTTGCTTTTTACTTGCATCTGTAGTTAAGGAATCGTTACAACACTGATGGGTGTTGTATTTCACTTTGGGGGAGGAGGAGCGGTAATAGTACAGGTTAGAGGAGAAAATGAGCCATGGCAAGAGTCGTCCAGCTTTTTATGAGAAAATCATTTGCCTACCCCCAAACGCAGAGTCCCTGACGGGTGGCATTGGAACCACTCAGAGGATACGAAGAATTCTGAGTACATTTATCTATTGCACTTCTAATTAGTTTTATTCAATAATATCTAGACACCAGAAACAAAATTGAGAGTTACATGGCAATTTTCCATAAAAGCGCTTCCCCCTGTGCTTCTGTGCTGCTCGGATCTTCCTGTGTTTCCTTCCTTCCTCTTAAGTTTCTCATCAGTATGTGGGAAAATGCAAGTAATTTTTCATCCTTAATTATTAAAGAAGAGCTTGTCAAGAATGGAACAGTTTCCCTCCAGCCCTTGAAACACTGTGCCTTTGCCTCTTTGCATTTCAGCCTTGTGAGCTTGTTTTCAGCCAAGCAAACAAAAAAACTCAGCTAGGATGACTGACTCTTGCTATAGAACTAGTGTTTGGGGTATGGAGAACTACTCAACTCCTGGGGCTTTCTATCCAAAACTTTGGGGAGGCTGTGCTGGCAGTCTCCTCTGTGATGCTTTAAGAATTCGCTTTTACTGGCTTTCTAGCAATACGCTGTTAAGTAGCATGTAGAGGAGGGATTATAAACATATAACCATATCAGGTCCCAGCCTCTGTCTGGGGCTCCAAGGCACTGCCACAACATAAATAATAATCATTATAACTAATTACTGTTTGGGCATGGGGGAGGGAGAGCACTTGTATTTATTTTTATAATGGGAGGCAAATAAATTTCTGAAATATCAAGAGGAGGGAGGAAAGAGCTTCTACAAAGTGATGAGATAAATAGATTTGGAAACATTCCAGTTCTCAGAAGCCAGTAGTCTGGAATGGATATTTTCTGTTGACAAACTCTTCAAACCATATGAGCTGTGCTGTATTTATTTACATCGTTCCTGCAGCAGAAGTGTGTTTTCCAAAAGTGGTGTGTGACTGAAGAAGCACAGCGCAGCAGCAGGGATGGTCCCAATCTTCTGAGGAGTTGGAGGAAAGGGTTTGGGGGATTTCCATCCCAGGCGGTGGAGATGTTTGCATTGTTTGTGTTAGGTCCATGTTGCACTGCTGTGGGAATGGGAAAGGGCCCCAAAGGGCAAAATACACAAAGAAACACAGGAGAGACACAGACCCTATCTCTCAGAATCTCACTATGGGCACCCTCAGATGTCGCAAACATTCCTTGTCCGGATTCCAGCGTTGGCTCTCAGTTTCACAATTGCCCTCTAGGATAAGGGAGAACAAAAGGATAAAACCAAACGACTCTGAATGTAGAATTGCACTAGAGGGTCCGGCATTGGGAATTCATATATGAATTGTCCATGCTGGCTTTGTTTCCAGAGGGGTCTTTTAACTGCTGCCTTTACTCTTTGGAAGTTTTGCAGCACACGGTGAGTAGCGATCACAGCAAACTGTCTCCATGTCCCCTCACCTATGTATGATTAGAGGAGGCGATGCCGAGAATCCAGTGGCCGTAAAAAGCCCAGCTGCAGCCAAAATCCTAATGCACTTCCAATTCCCAGTGCATTAAGCTTGGAGAAGTCTGCCGTGTGTTATCCCTGGCTCTGTCCAGTTTCTCTAGAGGTTTTCTGGTGCTAAAATCTTTGCAACCATTTTTGTAAAATGCTTAATGCTTTAAAACTTAACCTCATTACACTCCAGTCTATTTCTATATTGAAGGAGCACGGGGAGGATCTTTTCCCTGCAAATAAAAGGTCCAGCCAACATAAGTTAGATGCTTTGGAGGTTCTTTTATTGTAAACTACAGGAAAGGACTTTGGCAATGTGTTGAAATTGTTAGATTAAAGCTTTCCCCTCCATCACCCCCCATTCTGCCATTAAAGACCAATGCTGCTGTAAACAATTTATGGCTTTCTTAAAGGAAGTCAGATAATCCTGGCTGATTTGTGGCCATTCCTTTATTGCCTTGCCAAACTCTGCTTTGTCATTTCTGGTTGGAGGAGAAAGCACACACAGCCACATATGTTCAAGTTTCTGACCTCATTTTGACTGTTAGGAGAGAGCGAGCACATGTGTCTTTGGGGAAAAAAAAGAGAAAAAGAAAAAATCCTGGAGTAAAAGAAGACAAATTTCCCTAGTAATTATGTTTTTTAAGAAATATGGGGTGTAAAATATACCATTAATGATTTTACAATCACTTGGCCAGTCAGGCAGGAGAGCTGGCTGACCCAACCTAGTAGAGAGCACCGCTCCACATTAGTGTCAGAATGGATGTTTAGTCGTGTGCAGCCATGGTGAAATTGGAAGTGGAAAGGAGCCAATGCCTCTTTCAGAGAGAGGGGAATAAAAAACCCTCTCTCTTGTTTTACAAATCTCTCTGGGGATGATGAAAATGGCTCTCTTCAGCATCCATCTCCTGCTTCGTTCTAGATCAGCACATGTGAGAGGGAAATGTATTCTGCGTAGATTCGTCATGGCATCGGAGGAATTGGGAAAATAAAAGGGGCACATTTCTCCCCTCTGCAGCCTTCCTCCTCCTAGTATTCTGAGTAATCATGTTACCAGTTAGTGAATCGGCTTGTAGTTGTGCCTATGATGACAACGACCTGCCACGGTTTGCGGTGGCATGTGTGCCCTGCCCATGCCTGTTCGGTCTGGTGCCTGGATACAGCCTAATTGGAGACTTAACCACTCAAGTTTTAGGATGGAATAGTTGTGTCAACAAAGACCTCTAGGGAAAGGCAGGGATTTAAAGCAAAACAAACACCAGCATAGGTACAGTTTTATCTACAAGAAGTCCTGTCACTGGTTTAACTTGTTCCCTTCTCAGCATACACAAGGTCTAAGCTGCAGGTATTCAGAGAAATTAGAGTGGGAGAACATATGTTAGGTCACTTCATCCATCCTGCTGACAAGATAGTATTTTCTGTTTAAATTTATTTTCCAGTTCTTAGCAAATTCAGCCTTAAGTGTTCCAACAGCTTCTTCAGCTCCTCTTTTGCATGCAAAGTGTGTCTCTCACTTAAACTAAAGGTCATTCACACCTACTGTGGCCCTGTGAGATAACCTATAACAGGAACTGTATTTGTGCTCGTGTTACATTCCCTTGTGTGGCCAGAACAGCATTGGATGGTCTGAACATAAATACGGGTAAGACCAGCAGAGCCTGTTGTGTTCTTCATTTCATCTCGTGCACTTCACCTGTGCTTTTCAAATAAACATCCTACCTTAGTTTTCACTCTACCAAGCTCTGCATTAGCAGGTTAGACAGGTTAGAGACAGGGATTTATGGCTGTAGAGTAGATCATCATCTGTGGGGATAGTTTTGCTTCTGCTGGAAGTAGTGGAAGCGTAACAGTATTCAGGAGTTCCAAGATTTTTAAAGCATAGAGCTTCTTCCAACCTGCAGTTGCAAAGTGGTTTAGGTATTAATAATGTAAATTTCCTCTCTCTGATGTGACCGATGTGAGTGTGGCCATAAAATGGATGATGCTCGTGAGGCACAGAGATCGATTTCCAGCAGCTGTCTTCTGAAATACCCAGCACAAAAGGTGTTGAGCTCTCAACACTGCTGTCACCAAAGGAGGGTTTACAAATGCTCAGTTCCTCTGAAAGTTGGGTCAAAGAGGTTTCAAGAAGGACATCCAGAAATTCAGGGACACAGAATTACTTTGCTTTTTATTTTTCTTAGAAATTGTGATTTTGAGGTTTGTGTCCAGAGCCATGTGGCAAGTCTTTGATTAAACCAGACCTTCCACTTCCAAAAATCTGCATTCTTGGCCTTTCTAACAAGCAATAATACTGAGTCTTGTACCATAATGGCGAATTCCTTCAGAAAAAGACTGTCTCTCTGTTCTGAATTGGGAGGTATTTTGAAAAGCTGGTAGTGAGGAGATCCTGATTTATACTGGTCAGAAATGGCTGCGATGGGGAGGTCTGCACTGCCTTAGTGCCACTGTGCTGCTACGTATTGTTTATATACCAGCTTCATTTTTCTTTCTCTCCCTTTGTGTCCAACCCAACCGTGCATGAAACAGCAGACTAGACTGGAGGTAACCTGGTTGTAAAGCATCATCTGACAAACTGTTAAAAGCTCTCCTGAATGGAGCATCATCCATGCTTGTGGTGGTCTTGGGATAGGCCTGTTATGAAATGGCATTTGACACAGAACAAAGTGTTGCCACAGCAGTAATTTTCAACATCCAGCTGTAACAATAAGTCATCCCCAGATCCTTACCACAGAGGGACGGACTCTTTGTTTAGAGTCAAAATGAGAACTGTGAGACTGCAACCCCGCTTGGCTTCAGCAAGAGCCGTGGCATCTCATCAGCATTGCATCCGTAAGGAAGCTAGTACAGACCAACGTGGCTGAGTCATGTCTCCAGCATGCTGTGGCCACGCTCCCGAAAGACATTGTCTGAGCAGGGCTTCTCCTCAGACAGCATCAGCAGTTCTCAGCGGTCAGACAGAAGGGATCTGCCCCGGGAAAGCAAAACCTGGGAGGGAGAGCTGTGCTGAGCTCTGCCATGTCACAGCACTCACTGTGAACACCTCACTGTGACCACACACTTAGAGGTGGCTCCTTTCTCCCAGTTTCACCCCCAAATTGGAGTCGGGGTAATACAGCCCTAACAACACTTCCCTTTTTTCGGAAAACTGGTGCATGAGCTAATCCTTTCTAAATAGATACAACATCTGTATGTTCTTACTAATTTCCTTCATAATCCAGCATCAGCAGATAAGCTATAGCCACTGCAGTGCCCTCTGCCTGGGAACAACACAGCCAGGGGAACTTGAGGCTTGGACCTCAGGCTGTGCTGGCTCCAGGCTCTGCGATTACCCCCGGGACATCACCTATACTGCCACGATTCATCTTTCCCCTGTGGCAAGGGAATTTTCTTTTCTCTTGGATAAGTATTGCATAACAAAGGGATTATGTTGCTATAGATTATTAGTATTAAACATGTCGCCCCTTAAAGTATAGAGACTTTATAAGCCTCTTCCTTCTGCAGCCTATTTCTTCTGCTAGTTGTAATTTCTCACACTTATTCTTTCCTTCGTGAATTTTAGAAGACTTAATACATGCACACCTACAATGGTGAAAATAGCCTTTGAAGACATGTGTACAGAGTCTTTCAGCTCATTTTTAAAAAATGCTTGATTTTCTGTTTAGAACAAGTGATTTTATTGTTTCTTTGGGGGTTTAAAGTCATAATCGACGGTGATTGCAGAAGAGCCCACAGGACTCTCTGGATTTGTAATGCTAGGGAAGCCTAGATAGAGTTTTCAGATATGATTCATTGGTATCTGGTGATGGTTTAACTTAAATGATAAAGGGATTTTCCCTATCCCTCTGTATTTCAGTGATGATATTACACTTCTTCACTGGCTTCCATCTTCCAATGTCCACTACCCACAGAAAACAGAAAGAAAGGAAACACGATGACTAGGGTTTTTTCAACAATTTCTGTCATCTGCCAGCTTCCACGGTGGCCAGTAGGTCTCTTTAAACTGCAGTCTTGAGTGGGAGCATAGAAACCAGCACTTGGTGCATTGTCCAACCTCCTGGAGCAAAGCCGTTGCACCACTGCCTGCTCTACTGGTGTCTGTAGCCAGAGGTTGTCACTGTCCCTGTTTCCCCTCAGTTTGAAATCGTTGAACAATCCCACACTGCCACTTCTTTATTGACACTCGGGATTTATCAAGCTCGTAAAATTCAACTGAATGTGAAATGCTGCAATTAGGCTTCAGTAATATGTGTGGGTTTAATATGAAATCATTTCTGCTTTTTAATCCCCTCCCTTCCTACTTTTTCATATCCCAGTGCTCCTCATTGTTGCAGACGTATCCCATGAGTTCATGGGGCGGGTGGGAGCCCTGCGTTTCCCTCCAGACCCAGCCGGCTGCAGCTCGGTCAAAGCAAACCCCATCTGGCTAATTTATGAGCGGCACTAATGGGTCCTCAAGGGACCATCAGCTGTCTCATCCAGGACGCGATGGCCGCAATGCAAACCTCCAGGGAGGACAGAGCCCGGTTCTAGGAAGAAGCTGGGGATGAGTGGGGTCAGAAGGAACAGGAAAGCTTGGGGTGTCTCTGGGGGACAGGAACATTATAATCCCCACAGCTACCGCTGTTCTGCCTCTCAGGAACTCCTGAGACATCCCTGCGTCGTCAGGTCAGCTATCTGCTCAAATAAATTCGTGTGACATGTTTTTCCTCTCCTGTGTTTAACATCTGCCCGGTCAATAAATAATTATTAAGCAATGATATAAGAGCTGCACTCAGAAAATTCAAACTTTAGTTTCAGGAAAACGAATTCATCCAGGAAAACCACTTTTGTGCAGTTAAGGACTTGAGAAAGTAAAATGAGATTGTAGGCTTTCTTTCCCCCGGCTTGGATATTGCTTTATCAATACAGTTCTGTCAATAAGCTGTGAACAAACGCAGGCCTTGTCAGATTTACTAACTAATCACAGAAAAGTGTTGGCAGGGCTTAAAGGATTGAGTGACCAGACATAGTAACTCATTTTAAGTGTTCCTGCTCGCTCTGGGGTTTTTTTTCTTCCTTTTTTTTTGCCTTTCCCGCTCGCTACTTTTGCTCTCTTAGTGGATAGGACAGTAGATATCTTCATCTGGCACCTTCTGTCACACAGAGAGGAAAGATGTGCAAATTCCACAGATTTTGCCTGTCTTCTGCCTAGTTCTTCAGCCACAGCCACAAAAATCTGGATGAGCATAAATAATGTTGTTCATTTAGTGTGCCCAAATCTTTGCAAGTGTGTTATGCACACACATGCTGGCTGTGTAAGCACGCTGCATAGGTAGATGTTTAATGGGAAGAGCTCCACTGTCTCTGATGGCCCTACAGCGATGCCCTCCCTTGGCTTTAGTGGGACCTGTTCATTTGGCCACTTACTACCAGGCTTTCTTTGACTGCAAAGATGAAACGAGTACATTGGAAATGCTTTTTTCTCTTTCTTTCCCTAATTTCTGTCATGAATTCCTCTGTTTTTGCTGTTCGTTCCCTGCTGGCAGTTGCCATCTGTAGCAATTTTCCTTCTGCCAGAAGGATTGGCAAGCAACTCCCTCCAGTGCCCACATCAGCGATGCCTGGGCGACAGCCCGGGCGCCGGAGAGCAGTGCTACCTCCACCTCTCCCCCATCCTCCCCCACCCACACATTTGTACACACACAGAGACTCAATATGTCACTCTGAACAAAGCTTTGCTGCTGGTGGACTGAGGTATCTATCATCCTGTCTTGGGACTCCTGGAGTCCAGCCGTGGCGTGTCTCCTGCAGCCTGGGTGCACCCCAAAGAGGTAGGGCTGCCTTTGTCCTCCACCTATTTGCAGGATTATACTTCAGCAGCGCTTGCTTGACAGACACTCCTTGGCTGAAGCAGCATGTAGCTACAGCTCCAATTTGCTTTCCGTTGGGAGATTCAGACCTAAAGTTAGAGTTAATTAAGTCGATAGCCCCTGTTAGAAATGCCACAAAGCAATGATCGTGCGAGGAGAATCCTCCCTCTGAAAGACTGGGTTTTAGTTTCAAGGCATTAATCTTTGCAAGAGTGAAGTAAGGAAAGAAAATGTGATTCAAGGACAAAAATAATTTTAGATAGCAAATAAAAGGCAGTGCGTTGTCACGAGAGGGAGCAAATCCTCCCTTTATTTTTAAATGCAAAAAAGGAGGTCTTTATTGCAAATTAAAATATTTCCATACGTCTGAGGGTTGTAATAATTATTAACCTGTGGTTTTGCTGATGTGATTTGAAGGATGGAGCTAGTGGTTTTTGTTTAGAGGCAAACTACAGATGATTTGTTGAAAAGGAAGAGATACATGTGTGTTCATGTATATATGAAACACGTACATGTGCATGTAGACTTCTGCTTCATTTAAATTGCCCATTCTGCATTCCTAATACCTGAGGTACTGCATGATCTTGAAAGAAGTTCAAAGACAACTCAGTGCAGCGGTGGAAGTGATCTGGCAACTGCAAGATGCTTTGGGGTTATCACATCTGCCACAAACGTCACCAACCTGTGAGGAGCTCTGCACGGTGGCTGGGCCTACGCAGGGGCAGGAGGGCTGGACAGCAGCCACCCCTTGTCTGTGACTTGAGTCAGAGTGAGCAGGAGGCTCTCCTGGAGGGCCGCTGTGAGGTCCAGTCCCACAGCTGGAGGCTGCAGAGGACCCTCTCAGTGCTTACCCCAGCTTTCCCCACAGGTTGAACTGGCGGCGGATTGCTGCCACAGTGCAGCTTTGGCCATGGGCAGAGCCCTGGGCTGGTATTAATTTCTCTGCATGTAAGCACCTTAGTGCAATGACAGTGAAAACAAAGGGGGCTGTTATTTCTGAAGCTGAAAGAGTAGCTTATGCAGGAATGACTGAGGCCTTCGGTAAGCCAGGGCTTGTTTTTTGGGACTCTGGTTGTGGGTCTCGCAGGACCTGTGTGTGTTTTAGGCTGGATGCTGTCCCCTGTGCCCTGTTAAGCCCCATGCTTGTGCGTGACTTGAAAGGAGGATGCAACATCGCACGCCCCATCTCCCCCTCAAAGCCCTCAGAGCTATTCTTCCATCCCAGAAGCCCCAGCCCCTGGCTCCATCTGTGTTTCACCGTCAGGCTTTTTCCCTCACTTCCCTCCCGGCAGCCCAGAAGGACCTGAACTCGGCTACCTGAGTGGAGGGAGTGTGGCTCGTGTTTCACCCGGCAGCTGGAGCTCAGTGGCTTTCCCCAAAGTCTCTGCTGGTGCAAGAGCGGTTTCGGTGGCTCAGACTGACTCTGGTGGAAAGACTAAGAGCCTCTCTCTCCCCCAGCTGTCAAGGAAACTCGAGGAGGCATTCAAATGAGAGACACATGGATGTTTATAATTCACAGTTTTGCCATTGTTGTCACCAGAGATTTGTTCTTCCTGCTTGGTGAGGGGAAAAAAGGAAGGATAAAATTGGTACCATAACATGGCCAGACATAACTTGTTTGAAAGATGGGCCTCCAATTATTTACTTAAGGAAATAGTGGGAGATTTATTAATAACCTCTGGCGACTTAAATAGCTCTAGTGATTTCCATGTGTGACCTGAGGCCTCAGCCTTCCTGGCTGATTAGACACGAAACTCAACTAAAGAGCTGACCTGGTTGGTTTCAAGTGCTCTGCTGGTTAACTCCCAGATGTGAGGCCGAGGAAAAACAACGTCTGTCAGAGCCATTACGCAGCGCTCTGCTACAACAGATTTAATCTTGCCCCTGATTTCAGAGGAAACAGTGCAGTAGGAGGGCTGAGGCTGTAATGAACTCTTAACACAAAACCCTATTCTCTTCCATGCATCTGAGAGTGAGCAAAAGTCCTCATCTATCACTGCCTGCGCCAGCAAGTCTCCGCTGCTGTTTGTGGACATGTCACTTTTCTCTTCTTTGCAGAAAAGGATGGGGTTTTGGGGTTTTTTTTAAAATAAAACCCGGGATACTGTATTTTTTTCTGGCCATGTATTTCCTGGGGCTGGTATCCATATTGCTGCTGGATGGCTTTGCCAGATGTTGTCTATAGAAGATAGCTGGTGACCCTGAAATATCTTTGAGGCTTTACGTCACCACGACAGGATCTGCTCATTCTCTTTGTTTTCCTCTTGATAGAAGCTACCATAGGTTGGAAACAAAATCTTTCCTTAAAAAATCACCAAAGAACCCTCTTCCTGCTTTCCTGCTGCCTCCGAATGAATAGGGGAAAGGTATGGCATGAGGGGGTGAGGAAAAATGTAGATAAAGGGAAAAGTTTGGAAGTGGGGAGCGCTGCTGCTGCTTGGATTTGGTGCGGTCACTACTCTGATTTCAGATGCTTTTGAGCTCGGGGTGGGTAACTTCTCACAGTTTCCAGTACATTGCCAGCTAACAGGGCTGAGAAGAAATGGTAATGCCATCATTTACGGACTTTGGATGGGACTAAAAGACAAAAAGCAAATTAGGAAAAGACAACAGAAACTAAAAGGGCTGGAATTGCATTAGCACAGCATAGCTCGGGCTGAAATTAAGGAGGTGTTCAGTTACCAAGTGGCTGCTGGTATCTGACCTGGAAACAACTAAGTCTGATGCAACAAATTGAATAAAATGGCACTGAAAAATAAATTAAATCTGCTTAAAGAACATGCCGGTGGCGTGGAGCTCGATGCCGTGTTAACGTGCATCTTCGTGCTTCTCTTCAGAAACAGTGTCAGTGCTCAGGTCCTGCTCATGCCTTTTCTTTAATGTTGCAAAATGTGTGACAAATAGAAACTGGGAGGAGCGTGTTTGTGTGCCGATAGCGGGGAGGTTTAAAAAGGGAAAAAAGAGGATTACCTACTTCTGCATGATTTATAAAGTGAGCTAAAGGCTGGCTGGGGAAGTTAGGGGCTAGGCTGGTCTGTAAATCTCAGTGGGGTTTGTGCTAGGTGTCTGGTCGTGCATTGTCCAGCAGACTCTTTGGGGCTTCAGGAACCTGTGAAATTATGCATGGTCAGGTGGAGAGCTTGAAAGAAGAATGTTTTTACTCTAGCTGTGTCCAATACTGCTACTCTAGCTGTTCTATTACTGAAGTTTCTTATATTAGAAATACACTGGATAAAATCTCAGTAGGTATATGCACATTGTTAACAAAATATTTTGGAAGGTCTTTGTACAGCAAGGTAACAAGAACAGCACAAACAAACATCATTTTTAAAGGTCTTTTCTAAGAATTACTTTTACAAGCACTGAGAAGTAAAAACCTTCCCAACCTAGGCAGTGTTTGTATTCACAGATGTACTATCGGTAACGAAGGACATGGTTTAAATCATGGAGCTTAAACCATGCAGAACCCAGCACGGGTTGTCTTCTTTCTTCTTAAACCAGGATTAGGCAGATTTATCATGATCTTAATTTAAATTTGACTAGGCTTAAACCAAATTGAATTTGTAACAACTGATCTAAGTTTTGGCCCGAGCTAGCAAAATTGGGTTTTAAACCAGTGGAAATTTATGCGTAGATGGGATGTTATTGTGAATTAGGCTGCTCAATTAATTAGATGTCTCTGGTTAATGGTTAACCAAGAATTTTGGTTTGTGATGTTTTCATTATTTCTTGCGATGAACTCCGACAGGTTAATTCCAAATCCCTGTCATGCTCTATAATTGACATAGGAGACTAAAGAACCTTGTGAGCTTTTGGGGCTCACAGAACATGATGTTTAAGCTACATCTGCATGCTTATGATCTGTGACTCGGTTGTGTCTAATAAATAGATTTGACCCATGTCATTCATGTGTCTAAGAAAACATTTTGGTTTTTGGGGGGAGGGGAGGGCTTAGTTTTTAAATTAGGTCTTTTTCTCTGCAGCCTTTGGGGGATGAGGGAATGCATTTAGATCACATTTTTAAGCTTCACAGTGCTATAAATTTATCATTTTCTGTTTCATCGAACACCAAGATTCTCACAGAATTACACTTAGAGATGAGCTTCAAGATAAACACCAACAATCAAGCTGTAAGGATGCACTGTAACTAACTGAGAAGGAGCTCTGGACCTGAGTTACCTCCCTGTACCTCAGCACCCCATTAAAGCCAACTTCTCCCCCATAAAAAGCCGTAACAATTCTGCTTTCCCAAGACATTTAGATGTGGTGGTGTTTAAATTACGTAAAGGAGTAGGGGTTGAGTAACTGCTGAATATGTTCAACCAGGATTTGACTGAAAGAATAAAACAGTAATAGCACAGCTGCATGATACCAATAGGAATAAACAATTTATTCTGTTGGGTTTAATACCTCCTTTGGATCTCCTTTTTAAATAGGGATGGTGAGAATGGTGGTGTGCCGTTCTTTGTCACTCAGACAATTAGGAAAGCTTGTTTTTTATTGAGAATTGTGGAAAACTTTTCAAGATGTGAAAAAAAAAAACAACCCATCAGGGTTCTGCTTGTTACCAAATTCCCTGCTTCGCAGCAAATTTTAGAGCTTTGTTCAGATTCAGGTATTGCAAAGATCAGAGGAATTGCCATATGGGGACAGTTTGTCTAGCACAGAAATCCCTGCTCCATCGCTGGCCAACAGGAGATGCTCAGGAAGGAATGTAAGAAACAGGATTGTACAGGGTGAACCTTTCCCCGATCTTATCCTCCCCCCGTCTGGCAATCGGCACTTGAGGAACTTCCTGCACCAGAGGTCGTGTCCAGACCATTGTGTCTAATTGCCACTGGTGGACTTATCCCCCGTGAATTTGTCTAATCTTTTTTTGAACTCATTTATATTTTTGGCCTCTGCAGCATCCTGTGGTAGTGAATTCCAGAGTTTAATGACATGTCATGTGGAAAAACTGCTTCCTTGTGTTTGCTGTAAAAAAAAGTTTACAGGTTTCGTTCAGCAAGGCTGATTTCAGTTCAAGTTAAACCCCCAAATTAAGCACTTTTCTGAAGTGAGGTCTCCATTCAAAACTCTCTGAAGTCAAGAAGAAGCTCTTCATTAATTTTTTTTCTTGCAGAATTAAAAGCATTTCAAGTCTCCAGACTTGTTTTATGCTAACAACATATTTTTCTGTCACTCAGGCAAATTATGTGAAAGAATTTGGTCATACCACTCAGAGGATGGATTTGTGACTCTTACAGCTAATTCCGTTGCTGTTATTGATGGTGTTAGTAGTAAAAACCCACTAATACCCAGCCTAGGAGTAGAGTGATAGCTGACATATGGCACTAACTGAAGTCCCTGAGTTGCCTCAAACTTTCATTGATAGCAGAAAGCATTTGTGCTGGAAGTAGCCAAGCATTCTGTGCAGCAGAGTGTGTTTTACTTCACTTTGACCACTTCAAACAAGCGTGTTGGATTGGCTTGCTCCAGTTCTTGGTGACATTTCAAGATTTCAGTCAACCAAGAGTTGGCCCAAGAAGTATTTCGGGGGTGGAGAGGGAGCAGATTTTGGAGCTTTTCAAGAGGAAGGAGCGCACTTCTGTTTCCTACTGTGTCATCCTCCCAGCTCAGCTTCCCTCCCCTCCTGTGACAACAGAAAGGAAGCATGCCTGGGAGTCCTCAGCGAGCTGCTGGCTGCATCCAGAAGCCTAGAGCTGGCAGGCTAAGCACTCGCTTGGAAGTGGTGGGTCCCTGACAGCAGGCGTCCTTTCAGAGAGGAGAAGACTGCGAAAACACAATGAATAACCAAAATAACACACTGATCCCAAGTGTGAAAGCGAACATCAGCCTCCTCCTGCACTGATGGCGTGCCTCGAGGCAGGATGCAGAGGGAGGGAGGGAGAGAGGGGGTGCCTGGGGTTTGGCCGGAGGTAGATCTGGGGCAAAATGACAAGGCTGCTGGCACACAGCCCTTGGGGAAGGGCCACTGCAGAGGCTTCTTCACGGAGGGTCGCGCACTTGGAACGGTGGGTGGGTCGTCCATTTAGTGTAGCACAAAGAATTACCTCTGCCTGTAAACCTCACCCTGTTCTTAGGCTGATACAGAGGGGATAACTGGGCAGCCCTGGTAAAAGAAATAAGGAATGGTCACTCATCCAGCAGCTCTCCCTTTGTAATGCCAGGGAGCCAGTATCACCACACGGGGCTCTTTGGGCTTTTTTTCTAAAGCAGAGTGTGAAAACCCATGCATCTTTCCATAGCTTTTCCTGAAATACCCCATCTCCTAGTCTCTTATCTCTTTATCACAGAAGGTCTTTCTGCAGCTTCAGGGACTCCTTGAAGATGAGTGGAGTTGCAGAGGGCAGAGCTATCCCACAGCTGGTCATCTCTGCCCCAGAATCCTGGGAGAGCCCAGGAGAAAGCAGGTGTTTCCAAAGCAGAGGTCTCTTTTTTGGTGTTAATACCAAGAGATTTAGTTAAATCTTTGCCTGTATTGTAGATTTGTTAATGTAGGTGCCAAAAGCTAAATACCAAAATCCATTTTTGAGTTTTCAATTTGTCTTGATTTCCAGAGCTCCTTATCTCGTATTGACTCAGGTATCTAATGACCCAATTCATCAAGTAGTTTAAGCATGTCGCTAATTTTAATCAGGTGTGTAATCCCACGTTTAGTTAGGCACACGTATAAGTATCTTGCTGAATGAAAAATGGGTATAAAGCCTAATTTAAGGCAAATCCTTGCTTGAACATGTTGCCTTTTGTTCTTCACGAGGAGAAGGAAGAAAAGGAGTATTTTTGTAAGGAGGCATTTTCAGGGCAGCCAGCAGCTCTTCAGCACAGAGCCAGAATTCCACAGGCGAGCTCTTCCCCTCCGAGCGCTGTCTCTAACGTGGGGTAGCTGAGTCTCCTCCGAGCTCCTCCTCATCTGCTGACCCTCGCCTCCCTGACATCCATTCCCCTCGCCTAACAATGACAAATGGAGTTATAATATTGGTTGTTGAACCATAAGCTGTAGATAAATGTGCTTCTGAGAACCACCATTAAGTCCCTAAATGGATTATATATATTTGGTTTAGAAACCTAATATTTAATATTAGTGTACTCTCCAGCGGTTGGCTTTATTTCTCTTGATAATCTATTCCCACTCCATTTCCTTTTAGATTTCTAACCTCATTAAACCTTTCATATCGCAGTTATTTTCTGTTCTAAACAAAATTAAAGACACACCATCCCCAGGTTTTAAGAGTCTAATTTTACTCCTGAACTGGAGAAAACACAGAGATAAACATTCTTTTCAGTGATGAATTTTAAAACCGCTTTACGAGTCAGCTGGAATTGCTAACCATATTGAGGATTGTAAAAGTCTGTGAAAGGCAGCATAATAAATGATGCTTGAAATGGCATTTGTTGTATGGGAGTTGGGATGCTTACATGGTATCTTTCCCCTCTCGGTTTCCTATAAAATGTGAGGATGTATCTCACGTTGTACAGTACCTTAAGAATTTATAACATTTTGCTTCTGGTCTGATTGTCTGCACAGAATCTCAGTTACCAGCAGGGGTTCCTGAAATTCACAGGGCCGGGAGAAAGCGCTATCTGTGATACTCTGCTCCCAGTGTGCGCATTAAACTGGGTTTTCTTGATCGAGGACACATTTCTTCCTTATCATCAGGCACTTTGGCACATTGCTTGTTCTGATATATATAAGTATTGCACTCTGCCTTACTAGACACATTAAAATTGTGTTTGACCATTCTTCTTGTTATACAATGCCCTGGTCCCTGCAGTGGCTGCTTCAGGCACAAATGCGATATATGTGGCATTGAAAAGAAACCTGCAGGCTGGAGGAAGCTCCCAAATCTATCCTGTAGTTGCTTTCTTTAAATCCATTTCTCTTTCCCTTGTTTTCCTGTAAGGCCTATGCCACCCCTGCTAATTATCAAATATATTAAACATTAAATCAGGGTCATATATTTCATAGACCATCTGCTCCTTCTGTTGCCATTTCCACCAGTGTCACATGGCTGAATGGTGATGTCACATCAGTGTGTGACATTCCCGTAGCAGCTGATGGTGACCTCATAAGCACAGGATGGTGGCTTCACTGAGGGTCAAGCAGGGGCGGAGGCTGGGCTGCAGGCATAGGAGGTTTCTGTTCAAGGAGAAGACTTGTCAGTAGTGGCACAGGTTTTGGTTTGCAGGTGGAGTGAAACCTTTCTACCAAACAGCTGAATAAATCCAACCCCCACACACACCTTTTCTTTACTGGTGAAGCCTCTGTCACAGGCCTGTTACTTTTGGTGACCGCAACATAGTGTTGCAGGCTAATTCCCCTGTCAAGACCCACAGTCTGGGTACCAGCAATAAGTACTTTGCCTCTTCAAAAACCCTTCAGTTCCCTTTCCCTCATGGCAGGGGAGATACTGTTATTTTCCATCCCTATTCTGCAGGCAGGGAAGGTTGCGGCCAGGGCAGGGTACCCAGGATTCTTATGCTGCACATCAATAGCCAGAATTACCACCAGCAGCTCCTGGCTCCCTGTCCTTTGCTCATCTGTTAGTCTATAAGGTGAGAGCTAATATTTCAGGGATTTAAAATCAGAGACAGGGGTCTCTGCAATTTGCAGAAGCTCTCAACATGCCACAGGAGCAGGCCCGGTGACAATAGGCATTTGTTTGACATAGAGAAAATGGTAGTGAAAATTGGCTGAGCAGTTTCTGATCACTGAAGTCCCTGCTGATAGCTTTGTGCTACTCTTGTTCAAATTCACAGTAAGAAACAGCATGGTGCTAATCGCTGAGAAGTTCTGGGAGAAGGCTGGTCAGCAGGGTGCTTATATGAAGAGTGATGTGATGAAATGATAGGGAAATAGGTCTTTATCCTGACCCTGTTCCTCTCCCTTCCGATTGTGCAGAGCAGTTAACGATGACCAGAAGCTTTCCTGGCAAACTCTGACTGGCAGTTTTTGCTAATTTACATTTGTTTTCAAGGGTTCAGCATCATTGTCTTTAATAGGATGCTCCGGCCTGGGACTTGGACATGGCTGTTTATGCAGTCCCTACATTTATGCTCTCCTTCTGTTTTCTTCCACCATACATAATGTCATGTTGATGAGGACAGTGTCCTCAAGCGCACTGTGTTGCAAGAGGATGCGTTATTACCACCAGCCTGTGTGCTGCCAGGTTCATTACACCCCGTGAATTCATGACGCTCCTGCTCACCTGTGCTGGATGCATGCGGCAGTGTTACCATCCTCCTTCCAGAGGGCAGGAGCGGGCGGCCAAGCTGCTCAGGTTTAAGTTCTAATGGCTGCTTATTTAATAGAGTTTTATTTTCACCCACCCGTAGCAATCATCACCTTTAAAAATCACTTCCATTATATCCATTCTGTTCTCCACTGCCGACCAAATCAATGCACCTCTGACAGCCTGAGATTGTGCGAGCGTGCGGGGATCCCGAGGAATCAATCGCCCAGGTGCCTCACAGGGGATTAGTGGTTTTCCCTGGGGAGAAGCGCTGGCCCCTGTTCTCATGACTCAGCAGCTCCTCTCCGATTTCCCATTTCAAACACAGAACAGCAAGCTCTAAATCTTCCATGCCTGAGTGCAGAGAGGAGAGCCCGATGCAAAGTTACATTTCACTTTGTACTGACAGATGGAAAGCCATAATATCCCTTTCTTCATGGTGAGTGATGGGTTCCCACAATGCGGGGTAGATTCGGAGTGCTGCTGCAGAGGCACGTGTGGTGCCAGGGGCTTGCAAGAATCCAGCAGATATTGTTTGGTGTCTTGCCCTGGGTGAGACAGTTGCCATCTGTTCCATAGTGGTGGTGTCTCAGGCTCTTTGGAGATCCTCTCCAATAGTGGTGGGGATTGAAGCAGGCAAGGGGAGTGAAAGCCTGTAAGGTCTGGGATAGATTTCAGGCTAATAAGAGGTCAGGGTGAGAACTTCAGCGCTTTTCCTTTGTTACATAAGCAAAGGAGATCAGGGATTTTAGATGCAGGGTTGGTAAAATTTACTCTTGGGAGTGAATAGAGAGCACCTGAATCAACCGACTCTAAGCAGCTGTCTGGATGAAAGAGACAGATCCTTATGACTATACAACAGTGATAATGCTATGCTGTAATATTAGTGAGCCTCGGTTTCTCAGGCTAGCCATGAACAGCCCCCGCTGGCTTTAGTAGATGCTTCCATGTGTGTTAGGGGTCCAGAATCAGGCCTTTTTTTTCTCCATTTCTCTGTTGGAAGAGACTCTTTTCTGGAGAGAAAATCTGCAAGTTTGCCTGTAGATCAAAATAAAAAGTTTTTCCATCAAAGGAGCAAGTTTCCTTCCCTCACTGGTGCTTTCAGAAGCTCTTCTCATTTATGTCCAACGTGCCAAGTCAACTCTTGGTGTTCCTGTGGCTGAGTGTAGTAGACGCTCAGCATGCTTCGGACTGACTCTGCGAGTTGGGAGCAGATGTTGGCTTCGTGACAGGTCTGTGTCAGCAGCGTGTTTTGATAAGAACAGACTATTCCCAGCTGGTTTCTGAAGAGTTATTCTCTTCTTCTCTGCTTCCCTCCTCTCTTGATTTGAGTCCCTCTTCATCGGGCTCAGAGCACGCATTCTGAAAAGATGCTCCCAGCTCTTCCCTTGATGTTGCTTTATTTTCTGCATCATTCATGTTTTGAGGCTTTTTAAAAACATCCTTTGCGTGGTTGGGAATCCCCCAAATTCAGCTTTTCCCTCCCTTAACTAATCTCCCCGGAAGGAAAGTCTGCAGTGTAGCTTTGCCACCAGAAACCAAATAAAAATCCAGATTTACCACAGTTAGCAACATCCATTCTGGGAGCTCTTGGTCTGCAGCCCAGGGCTGAGCTTTGGTATCACTAATCTGGGTGTGCTGTGGGAGATGGGCACAGCTGAGCCCAGGGAGTGTCGGCAGTGGAGAATCACGTCCAAACGGGAATGTGTTCCCTGCCTGCAGCCCAGCAGTGCTGTCAGCCAAACTGTGGTTTTCTGTCAATGTGTTACTGGCCTCCAAATAAAGACTTGAAAAGGCAGGAGCTTGTGATGTCTCTCTAGATTAAATGTGGGAACTGAAGTTCCCCCACTGCTCTTCTTATCTTGGATCAGATTCAGTGTTAGATTAATGTTAGTAGACTGTTGAATGGGTTGGAGTAATTCTTTATTCCACCTCCACCTTCAAACATCTGCTTACCTGGTTAGTTGTGGTTGAAAACTCCTGCAATCCCTTATTTTAAATATATATGACATTTCTGCTGCCTCAACAGGGCAGGAGCTCCTTGCTGAGCCCACGCTCACAGAGGATCCCCAGATCGATTTGGAGAGCCACTACCTGACTCCCAGGCACGATGCTGAAGCAGTGTGCAGTTGTGAACTAGTTACTTGAGCTTTTTATGCTGTAAATCTATAAAACCAGGGGGAAATGTAGGACCTCTCAGAGCCCCAGACAATTCCCATCTGCTGGATTCTCTTGGGTTACAGTGAAGCTGCACGAGCCATGCTGGCCCGAGTGAGTGACACCCCATCTTTACCAGGAACCTGTAACTCCTGGCTGGTCTTCACCTACTTTCTCCTCAAGCCTTGAACTCCCCGCAGCAGTGTCTACGTGAACAGCAGGTCTGGGGATGGTGGTGTAATGGGAAACCTGTGTTTCCCTTTTAACCAGGGCTTCAACCCTGCAAAACAATCAGCTCTTCCCTTTCCACTGAGAGGCAGCAGTATCTAATCAGGTTTCACTCCTTTGTTGTATGTATTGATCCTCAGCGCTGTAAGATGCAAATTGCCATGCCTGACAGGATTCAGGGTGTTTTATCATCAATGGAGAGTAATTATCCTTGGCTGCACCAATATTGGATTGTTAAGCCCCAGGATAATGCACAAGGTAAAGACATTTAGAAGGCAGTCCACCTTGGGGATTTGTGTAAATGTGATGGATAGAGTGAGAGCAGGATAGCTGAATTACAGCCCGCAGGGACTGACAGCTGCATGGGGGTGTAGCCTTGATAATCCTTACAGAGAAGCTAGTGCTGCAGTTGGTATTGAGACACAAAGTGTGTCTAAAGCTGTAAGTTTCCCTTTCTGTTTAATCCTTGTACTGTGTCTGTGCTGAAGAAGAAAACATATGCGAGATTCTGAATGGATTCTGTGCGCTTGCGAGGCCGGCCAAGTGACTACTTCTGTTCATTTATTTATCTAACCATAATTCAAGCTTTTCCTGCGAGCGTACTTTAGAGGCACGAGGGTTTTGGGTGCTTATTTCTTTGTGGATTCCAATTCAGTGCTAAAGGCAGGATGAATAAGCAGGAGATAGTTTTCTTTTTTGAAAGTATCTGGTTAACCGTTGCATATTCCGGTGTATAAAGTAGTTAAGCTGTCTTAACCGTGGGGAGAAAATGTATGTCAACAGAGATGCTGTGTTAGCTGACTAATCCTCGACCGATAGCAGCAAACCTGAAAGCAGACTCAGGGAAGGAAATCTCTTTTTCCAGAGTTATCCATATGAGATGAGTCTTATACCTGTCACTTTCACTTTTTTTTTTTTTTAACTGAGCTATTTCAGTAGTTACAAAATAAATAAGAACAGAGATACAAAGAGGAAAAGGAGTGCTGGTGCCTGAGAACTCCTGCTGAGATGAATGTTGGGGGTAGTTCCCAAAGACCATCAGGCTTCAGATGCAGCACTGAACTTGGAAGCTGCAAGGTCTGCTAATGTTTTTTAATGTTTTTAGCTGCAGTTCTTTCTTGTCAAGCAACTCTTGTGTTTGACCAAGGCCGTGACTAAGATCAACCAACTTGCTTGGCATGCAAAGCATGTTTTATTCCTGTTGAAGCTGCTAAGGGCACTGAAGAGTAATTTCCAGAAACATAAGCAAATAGTCCATGCTTTACCAGACCCACGCCAGATTTCGCATCTCTGTGCAGCTTCGTGCCAGCAGCACGTGCCCTGTGCTGCCACAGAGGCACTGAGGTTACTCACTGTGTTTTCTGACATCCTTCACGAGCACCCCGGCTGCTTCATCTCACTGTGCGACAAGCCCCTTACAGTGCTCTGTGCCTGCAGATAAGTGGGAAGGAGTTTTGCTCTGCAGCCCATTTTAACTTCAGTTTGGAAATAGGGGAAAATTGAGAAAGATTGAGAAAATTGTCTTGCATACCTACAATATTTGTCATGTTTTTAAAAGGGAGCAAGTTTTGATTGCCAAGTCAGAAACACAGCCCTTGGGAGGGTGGAGTCCAGTCGGGGGCAATCAGCATCACTGTCCCCTTTCTTCTGCCTGTCAAAATAGCGACATCCCCACCGCAAGCCAGAGGGGGTTCTGTGAATGAAGAAAACAAGGGAATAGAGCTGATGCTGCTTTGGGCTTCCCCCCACTGCCTGTGGCTGCCGGGGCAGCCCTGAGCATTAGAAATGCTCTCCAGGGCCGTACATGCTGCTGGGGGAAAGTGGCTCCTGCAGCCAGGAGCCCCATCTGCACTGCGCCCCGGCATGCTGCTGAGCTCTGCTGGCATCATCCACTGCCTGCAGGTATTCCTGCCGCTGGCTGTGAGCGCAGGAGCCCGGCAGCCGCTCGGGCAGATGCTGTGAGCGAGCAGCCCGGAGCCTCAAATCCATAATTGGCTCCCTGCAGCGCCGCAGCTCCCACTTCACCCCGTGTTTTCCCTAGGTGACTGCAGCACCATTCCTCCTGTGGTGCCCCGCCAGCCCACGGGCAGCCTGAGCACAGGACAGGCGTGCATTAAATCACCCCAGTCTGTTAGACACAGCCAGCCTTGAGTAGAAGCGTTCATGGATTTCAGTATGCATCTGCTGCTTCTCTGCCTGTGCTCCCCTCGTGCTGCAAGGGAATGGTGGGGCTGCTCCAAGCTGTCGGATTTGTGGCTGATGACTGGAAATGTCAGGGTATGTGCAGGGCATTATCTTCTGGGAATTACTGTTGTGTGCTCCCTCTTCCCCACAATCCCTCCTTTTTTTCCTAGACTCAAAACTGTGCAGTTCTGCAATTGAAATTTGCCACGGCTCTAAGAACTCCTTGGGATGCAGAGAGGCAGGTTTCTGACCAGCTGACAAGCTTTCTCCGCAGTGCTAACCATTGCTCTCAGCGGGGGACGCAGACCCAGATTGTAGCTTCTACAGATAAACCCATGACAAAATTCCAAACCCAACAATCTTGGAGTTTGGGGAACTCAAGATCTAACCCCCGCTCCCCCCCCTTTTGTTGTGGAGCTTGAATCTTAATTAGACAAAAAACCCCACATGAGCTGAGAGGTTTATCCCTAAGATGATGGCTGGGGGGGTGCTGGAGAACACCAGTTCAGAACCAGAGCTGGCGGTTGAGACCTCTCATGTCCCATGGCACCGTACCATAACGCAGAGCTGGCAGAATCCTGATGGCAGGGCATGTATTTTAGGTGAAGGATATATGAGTGGAGGATCAATACCGTATGGCATGCGTGTTAAAATAAAAACATGCATGCACTCATGGCTGTATTTGCTATATTCCACACCAAAGTAGTTATTTTTTTTTATTGGGAAAATTGTTAGATTTGATGGCGGTATGTAATTAGTAGTTTGCCAGCAATAATTACAGGGCTGTGCTCCAGAATAAATGATGTAGCATTCCTGTGCATATAATATGGTATACCACAAAATAGGAGTTGGAAAATTGCAACATTGCTGGATCATCATATATCTGACATGTTGAAGGGGGTTTTTTTTTGCTCTGATAGTTTATGAAAAATAGTAAGTATGGTGCACTGTGAACCAAAAGGCTTTCTTTGTTAAATTAACCACAATTGTAACCACAAATTATGGCTTCACAAACTATAGATTTAAGACTGGCTTTTCATAAATAGAGCTTCTTTGTGTTTTAACAAAACATACATAAAAGAATGGAGCTGTACAATGATGCCAAAGTAGCACTTTGAAAATCATCGGCCCATTCAAGCCTTTGGAATACAATCATAATATTTGTTTAAAGTTTAATATCCAGAAAGGGAATTCACAGAAATCCCATAAGCTTAACACAGTTCTGCTCTAATTCCTGTGTGCCTTAAGGAAGCTGAATCAAGAGAGCAACCTCAAAAAGGTAGTTCTGTGTGCATTTGGAAGTTTCTATACATTCGAGTGTTTCACTAATAGAAGGGAATAATTAGTCAGTAAGTGACTAAGCGAAGGCTCTGCAAAATGAAACATGATGGAAGCATCCTTCTGTGGATTTCTTTTGTACATAAGGCACCCGCATATGCGGAGGATCCAAATCTTTCAAAGTAGAAGGAGTTGTGCCAGCTTCTAACAAAGGTAAATTTGCCCAAAAAGAGTTTCTCCAATACTGGATGATTGCTGGAGATTTCTCCAAGTTTTAAAATATCCTACAGATTATTGGCATGCTCATCCTGCTTTTGAAAGGCATGCTTTTGGCAGCAGCAAGCTGAGCAGGGCCATGTGTTAACATCCTGGTTTAGCAATATGTATTCCCACATGCTAAGCTCTCGTACAAATGCAGTTTTTATTGCTGTTGACTTCAAACAAAGATGCTTTGACATCTAAAGTTGTGTATGTTACAGATGCAAAGCCTAACCATACTCATGCTGTATATTTTAGGATGAGCTGGCTGTGGTCCCAATCATACAATCAAGTATAAACACTCCTAGGATGCAGGGCCCCATACGGAGAGTCACTTATCTTTGTTGTGCTGTGTAGTACCGCTCTGTAACATCTTGCCGTCTCTGATATTTCGTACTCCAGCTCATTTGCACGTTGTTACTTAACACAATATATAAATAACATATAGGAGCAGGCAGCATCGCTTGTCTTCTGGCTTTGAGTGAGGAACAAGTATCATTAATGTATTGCTCAGTTGCTCCCAAACACTCAGCCCAAGTGTCGTCTGTCCATGGCCACAGGCTTTCTATTACTCTCCCATCCTGTATTTGCTGAACCTTACACTAACAGTGAAGAGGAGGATACTAATCCAGTTAGGAAGCATTTCTAATAGTAATTTTGAAAATGTGTATTTGTTCACCAAAATCTTTTGTGCTAAATAGAGAAACTTTCATTTAAAAAGGCTTGGTGTTTTGTAATGGTGGTTGGGTTTTGGCTGTTCAGCTTTGCAGCAATAGGCTGGTTTTCTGGGAAAAACCCTTAGAAAGTTGAGCAAATCATTCTTCTCCTTCAACCACTGTCCTCAGAAGGAAACCAGGGTTCTGCTTTACTTCTGCACCCATCTTTACAGGAAACCTGAGCCCATAAGGGCCGGCTGGGGCTACCTTGTCCTGCCTTCATAAAAGCTCCAGATTTTCTCCTGGCTGCCCTAACAGTAGGAGTGCTGGAAGTTACACACCCGCTCTCACTTGGATTCATCCACTGCCAGGTCCATTTAGGCTTTCCCCAACAACAGGAACCCTACCACTCCTTTCATTTGCATCCAGGAGCTAGTTGAGCAGGCACTTTGGATGTATAGAAGCACCCCCTCATCTCTCAGCAGCATCCCTTTGGGGTTCCCTTTGCAGGCGGATAGCAGCGGGACTTGCCAGTAGAGAGGTCCAGGAGGGCTGACAAGCCGCTGGGCAGATGGGGGGCCTGGGGGCTGCACCACGCTGGTGACCACGCTTGGCAGGAGGCCTAAATACAGGTCCTGCCAGTCGCCTTGCTGTTTGCATTCTTCAAAGATAACTGGATTTGTGCATAAGGTTTTCACTCCTGTAGCTGGCAGTGTGTACAGGGGTTCTTCTAATAATGATTAGCTATAAATATTTTGCATATAATTGTGAAAGGTTACTTCAAAGAAACATTTCTTCATATCGCTTGGGATCTTCTGTTGAAATACACATTCATGAGCGAAGCGCTGCAATTACAAGGATGTTTAGAGAATTACAAAGGTATTTATTCTTGTCCTGGCTAGTTTATAGTAGCAAAAATTGCAAGTGGAAAGGCTAAGAAAATGTATTCTAAAAACAAATGTGTAATTGTTTTGTTGAGAGTTAGAGTCAACAGTGTTTATTCATGAGGCTTAGCTGCCCCAGGCGAGAGCAATCAGACTGGAGGTACCACCTCCTGTATCCTTGTTCTCTTTAATTGGAGCCATAGCCTTGGATGCCCAGAGGCGAAGGGCTGTCTCTAACTGTATTCTGTTCGCTTTATGAACATGTGAAAGCACGGTGGAAAAAAACATTCCTTTGTTTAGACAGTTTCAGGCTTCCCCTCCCATTTCTGTTCAGCAAGTGAAAATTCTATGTCAAAATTAAGCTCTTGAGCGCCCATAGGTTTTGTATGTAATGCGTTACTCCAATGGGTAGATAGTTTTTACGTTGTTAGGCCTAGGCCCGGAGCCTTGCGTCACCGGCAAGCCGGGGCTCCCCGCAGCAGCCGCAGGTGCCCGGCAGGCAGCCTGGCGCGCCGCACTGTCCCCTGCTGCGCTCCCTCTCCCAGCACACGCGTGGGTTTAAAGCAAATCAGAGCATATTTTAACAGTTTCGCCGCGAATTCCTGTGTCACTTCATTTCTATTTTTAGGCCCTGGCGAGGGTACCTAGCACAGCTACCAGCCTAGAGACAGATTCAATAAAAGATTCAATAAAACTTCTCTGCGGCTGCCTCCCAGCAGAAGCCCAGGTGGGGCCGTGCGGTGCAGGAGACGGCTGGCGTCTCTTATTGAATCTAGCCCTGAGTTTATCCAAGCTCTTCCTGAGTGTTTTTCTACGCTCTCTCCTGTAAAATCACGGTTTCCTCCTGACATCTTTATGCAAGGCTGTGGCTAAGTGCTTTCCCCTTCTGTTGTCAGTGCTGCCAGTCTCAAACTGCTGGGGGCTTTTAGCTCCAAAATAATTAGCGTGGACCAGCTCAGGGTGTGAAGAGAGTCCTCTGTGCTCTCTTCAAGCCCCAGCTCCTCATCTGATAGAGCCTGATCTCAGAGTAGGGCGCTCTGCCTGGGAGAGATACAGCTGGTCACAAGGCTGTGATCCTGCAGTCTTGAGTCAGGCCTGAGTGCAAACAACAGCCACGGCTTCTCTCATCTCCTCTCATCTCCCTGCAAGCACTTGGGCTGCCCTCACACCCTGGCACTCTGGCACCTTGAAGAGCTTAGCGCATGCTGGGTGCGGAGTCCCTCCCGTGGTCTGCTCATGCTGTGTGTAAGGTTGGTGGTCAGATAGCATCTTGAAAAGGTGAGAAAACAAGAGCACGCCCCATCTAAGCTTCGCTTTCGCATTGCACCAGCCCAAGGCCCTGCAGCACTACCCTAAGAGTAAAGCTTAAACAAGTGACACCCGGTGTTGTCATCTTGGTTTGCACATTTGAGGGCTGAACCGAGAACACTAAATAAACATCTGAGATTGCACCTTGCGTGCACCACTTACCCATCAACCCCCCGCCTTTCAGAAGAGCGTTAAGTGGTTTCTGCTGCCACCGCTACTGCTTTGGGTTTCTTCTGTCCTGCTTCAAGCTAGTAAGGTAGGAAGGGAAAGGGACAGCGTGACAGGTGGGATGAGTCCATGGCTCCAGGAACACTCCTCTTTTGCTCCCGGTGACTCGCTGCTGGGTCATCTTCCTCTGTAGGTCCATGTGAGCAGATTCTGTGCTCTTCAGCACCGTTCCGGGGGAACAGCCTTTCATTTACCTTCTTAAAACAAAGTCACTGTCTGCTTTGCCAGGTGTCTCAGGTTTTCTAAGACACCACTCCAGCGTATCTTTGCTGGGGTAAACACTGGGGCTTTAAAAGGCACCTCTTTATTTGGTTATTTCATGCAACTGGCAAGGCAAGAGCCATCCCTGAATTATACCGATTCTAGGAAGAAGTATATCATAGCTCTGGAGACTTTATCTAAATAATCACATACTTTCTGGAGTGCAGTTCTCAGATTTGATTAGATTTAAACTTATGGTGTCCTCAGGAAAACACCTCCCTTCCCATCCTGTTTCAGTGCCCCTGATCAAAGGTTGGGCTGTCCAGAGGATGGCGGAATCCTTGCTGCATTATTTGCCTTGACAAACGGCTAATTCCCACTCGGATCCGTGGGGGTCTGCTGTGCACTGGGGCCAGCAGGCTCCTTGGCTTCCTCGCTGAGAATATTTGTTTAAATGCAGCAAGCCCTTTCTTCAGTGTTGTCTTTGCAGAATGTGGAGGGGTGAGCCTTTTGATGTTTGTATTTACAGTGTTTTCACATCTGGATGTCGTTTGTGACACAGACTCTCCTCCTTTTTCTATCCCTGTGTCTTCCTGTAAAATTCATTTTGAACATACAGGCTCATGTGGCTTTAATGTGTAGTAGTCGGCCGATGCATTTAGCAGGCCTGTAGTAGGCCAATAAAGAGGTACCTTGGGTCATGCTGCGCGCTCTTGTAAATTTATCCCAAATTAACCCTGATTGGCATCCAGCTCCCCTGCTGTAAAGATACAGATGTGCGTGCTCTCCAACATCTGCTGTTTCATGAGGAGCTGTGCCATAAATCCACGAACCCCAGTGACCTGGAGTCTGGGCTGAGGCTTTGGGGATGCTTTTGTTGCGGTCAGGAGATGCTTTTGCTCCACAGTCAGGAGAGCGGGCCAGGATGGGTACCCACAGGTCGCAGGTGGCAGCGCTGCCAGCTCTGTCCTTGTGTCTTCACATGAAAATCCTGTTGGTGTTGCAAGAGGGTGTTCTTCTCCCTGAGCAACACCACGCTACGGCCTCCAGTGTAAATCCCGCTTGTGGCTCTCCGTTTCACGCGAGTGGTTGGAATATCCTCGTCCAACAGGTTTCTTTGGGGCTCGTACTAATTCAGCTTCATCTTTTAAAATGCAAACTCGGGCATGGCAGAGCAGGCTCTTTCGGCTGCCTTTACTTGCAGAGGAAAGCAGGGGAAGGAGATCACTCAGAGCAGGCAGAGCGTCGCTGCAGTCTTGCACTCAGCCAGGATGCACAAGGAAAAGCATACCCATCAATTTCTAAATGTCAGCACAGATCCCCTGGAAATTATTTATTGCGTCTGCTGTCGTATTTAATGATTTAACAATATACTAATAATCATAATATATTAACTTTGTGTAGTGATATACCAATCAATATAAAATAATGAACACATCTAATGGATTTAATAGTATACAGATGTTTACTGCCTCTCTCCCCGAAGATTTCAGGTAATTTCTCAAGGCCAGCTGAAAGCTGTGCTCCAGCAGTTCTGTGCCTCTACCCGAGAGGCAGACGTGAGGCCGGGGCCACATGCAGGCACCCCGACCTGCAGAGCAACCGTGTGAGGTTAGGGGTGCAGAACAGGGTGTTCTGGGTGCGCAGGGGGCTGCGTGTGAAGGCTATGTGGGTGTGCTGGCTCCACTCGAGCAAGGGGGAAGGGAGGGCAGGGGCTCCCCCCGTCCCGATGAATCACATTACCGCAGCAGGCGCGATCCAGGCGTGCCAGGCAGCAGGGATGGTCGGCCCCTGTGGCCGTTGATTAACCATTTATTAAAGCACCTATGAATCACCGCAACAGTAATTATATTTTAAATATCCCCACCACCAGCCGTTTTGCAACGCGAAGGTTAATCACGATTAAACATTTCCTTTGCTTCTCTCTCCTCCCTCCGCTCCAAATCCCCTCGGGGTCTGAATGCATCTCGGGACAGGGAAGGATGCGACTAATGTGGCAAAGAGAGGGAAGGGAGTGCAACCTCAGCCCATCCGAAGGACTGATGTACGGGTGGGGAAGGAAGCGTGCGCACACATGCACACCATGCGTGAACATGCTCGCAGGGAGCACTGACCCACACTTTGTGCACACACACACTTCACACGCAGACCACACACGCGCACACGCACTGCACATGTGTGAACGCCCTGGTATCAGCTGGATGCACACCCCTCCAGGCCATACACACACACCAACCACGCACACTGTGTGTGCACTCAGGCTCCACACATCAGCACAGATTGTGCGCAGGCATACAGGCCCGTGTACATACACACCATGGCTAGGCACACACACACTGACTCACACACACCAACACATACACACCACAGACAGGCGCACACACACACACCATGGCCTGGCACACACAAGCAGTGCACGCGCTGGCTGTTCACACAGACACGGATCACGCACAGGCTGCACAAAGCTGTAGATGGTGCACACGCACCACCCAGACTGCGTGTGCTGAGGCCAAGCGCACAGGCTCCACACGCACACACACGCACAGGCTGCCCGCACGGCTCACGCACACCTGCTGGCACGGCGGGCACACGGCCCGCGCACAGACAATGCACGGGGACACAGTCAAGCGCGCCCCCGCCCGCAGCCCGCGCGCCCACCCCCCCCCGCCCCCGCTTCGGGATCTCCCGCACGCGCGCACCCGGAGACTGGCGCGCGCCCGCCCGCCCGCTGCCCCGACGGCGGGTCCCGCGCGTGCCCCGCGGCGGGGCGGGGCGGGGCGGGAGCGCGCGAGCCGAGCCGGGGCGGCGGGGATCCGCGTCTCGAGGCTGGATTGGTCTCGTCTGGCGGCGGGCGGGCGCGGGGCGGGAGGCGCTCGCCGCGGCCGCGCGGAGCAGTCGCGCCGCGGAGCGCCCGAGGAGCGGCACCGCCGCCGCGGAGCGGAGCGGGCTTCGGCGCGGTTCTCCTCGTCCATGTTTGGGAATAATGGCTACCGAGGCGTGAATCACAAAAAGAAAGAAAGAAAGAAATCCGCCGCCGGGGGAAGCCCCTAGATGGGGCCGGGCTGGGGCTGCCTGCGGCGCTGATCGTGCCCCCTTCTCTCCCTCGTCGGATGCCGGCCGGAGCCGCCTGGGTCTCTTCTTTTGCTGCTTTTTCGCCTTTTTTTTTTTTTTCCCCTTTTTTTTCTTCTTCTTTTTTAAAATCTTTTTTTTCTGGTGCGTCTCTGGGCTTTCCGCCCCCTCCCGTGCTTTTCGCCCCGCCGCGGCCCCGAGGGTGATGGACCCGTAGCGCCGTCTGCGCGGCGGCTCCGGGGCTGACCGGGCGGCGGGGACGCAGCTCGCTGGGGCGAGCGAGGCGGAGGGGCCGCAAACTTTGAGCCCCGGGTTCGGCCAGGGGAGGGGGAGGGGAAAAAAGAGAAAGGCAAACAAGGGGGAGAAAGGGAGGAAAAAAAGAAAGGAGAAGAGACGCGCTGCCTGCATCCCCCGACAAAGCCAAGGAGGAGCGGCGAGCGGCGGAGGACTGCGGCGGGAGGAGGCGGAGGCGCCGCGGCGGGGGCCGGCGGGACCCCCGGGGCACCTCCGTCCCGGGCGCCGCGTTGTGCCGCTGCGGGGGGGCCCCGAGCGGCTCCGCTCCGTGCCGCGCCCGCGGGGGCCGCCCGGCCTCGCCTTGTGGATTATCCCGCGGGGGCCCGGCTCGCCGGCGGGGCTCGCCATGGTCTGCGCGCCGCGGGGTAAGTAGCGGCGGGGCGGGTGGGCGTCCTCCCTCTGACCGGGGGGTCCTCGGCCCTTGCGGGGGCTTTCCTTCCCCCCCCCCCAGCCCCCGGTATCTGGACGGGGGAAGTGTTTTTCAGCCGGGCTGCGGGAGCCGGGGAGTTGGGCGGCTTTGCGGTCAGAGGAGAGGAGGAAATCGCCGTGCTTTCCGCCCGGTGCGATGGTTGCGTGCGGTTTTTTTGTGTGTTTCTTTCTCTTATTTATTTTTTCTCTTTCTCCCCCGTGTCTCTCGGTGCAGTCGATGAGCTGGTTTGATTTTTCCGGCCGCGCCGTTTGCTCGCTGCTGTCCCCGTTGTATCCGTCCGTGCCACCCCCCGCCGCGTCCCCCCCAGCCCCGTTTGCGTTGCGGGTGGTGGGATGCAGCGGGGCGGAGAGGGAGAAACCGGTCGTTACCCATCCCCGCAGGCAAACCGAGCGGCTCTCCCTACGGATTTGTGGAGGTTTCTTTTTTTGGGGGGGAGACTTAGTGCGTTTAAATAAATTTTAAAAGAACAAAATGCAGCGGAGAGGAGCTGTCGGCGTGCGATGCGATCCCGAGCTGCTTTTCTTTCGCCCCGTTTCGCACATTCCTCCAGTGAGACCGCATCCCTCTGCCCACCCCTTCTCCCCCACTTCGGTGGATGAGGGTGCGTGTGTGTGTGTGTAGTACTGAATCGCTGCCTTCACCGGGCAGGAGAGAGCGGGACCGGGAGGGAGCTGCGCCGGTGAGCGCGGCCGGCCGCGGGCTGCCCCCCCCAAAACACCCCGCCCGCGGGTGACCGCGGCGACGCGACCCGGCATCGTCCGCGGAGCGGCTTTGTAGGGGCGGCGGCGGCCCCCGGCAGCCGAACCTCCGAACCGGCTCCTTCGGGGTGTTGCCGGGGTGTTGTAGTAGGCTGCCGGATGAGGACGGTATTTGCCTGCAATTTCTGGCTATTAAAAACGGTAACAAACTTAAAAATCAGTAACCGGCGGTTAACCCCTTCGGTGCGGGCCGGAGCCCCTCTGCTCACAAAGAATAGCAAGTTTTAAAATAGTCTTTATGGGGTTTTGGGTGGGGTTTTTTTCCCCCCGTGTGTGTCTCTTGGCCCGAGCAATAAACCCTCCCGGCTCCCCGAGCAATAAACCCTCCCGGCTCCCCGAGCCCGGCCGATCGTGCGGGGACACGGGGTGCGGGTGGCGGCTCTTCCCGGCCCCCCCTCTGCTTCCCGTGAAAGAAAAATTTAATCCCATTAAGAAATTAAACCTTGTGCGTTTAAAAGTGACAAATATGGAATGGGGGAGGGAGGGGCGGGGGGGGGGGGGGCGAAATAAGATTTCCAGGTCACTGGTTAACTAAAGATGGTTTGGAAAAAGCTCAGGAATAAGGCGCGGGCAGAGGGAAGGGAAGAGGGACCTTTGTAAATGGCAAAGGCTTGTACATCTCTCTGGAATTTAAACTGGGTTTTAGGCTTGTAAAATCTTCTTGAAGTTGCACGTTTATCTCAGGAGGCTGCTTGCTAGCTAATCTTCTCAAGGCATGTCCTGGTTCTTTGTAACATTACAGTATCTGAGGTCCTTTTAACCTAATTTTGTAACGAAGATAATTTCTTGTTATGTAAGTTAGTGTTCTGAAAGATTGCTTTGGGTCGTGGAGACCATCCTTCGCCCGTCTCCCCAGTGCTGTAGGAACTAGAATTATTTACTTCGTTGTCAATTCGTGAAGGAAAGCCTCCTTCAACTGGAAAAGGCTGCTGAGGTATTGCAGGAAATCAGAGTCTTCCTATTCTTCCTAGAGAGGTAAATCTCTGGTCGTCCCCGATCAGTTTACTTGAGAGGTTTACGTTCATGGATAAATCTGATATTTCCCCGTGTACAGACTTAGAAGGACGAGCTGCTTGATTTATACACACAACATGAACTTCCTACAAGTAGGCAGACTTCTGATGCTCTCTTCAGGAATTTTCTTCTTTGCTGACAGCAGCTCCCTGAAACTGCCTCGTGCTGAAGCCAGGAGCACTAGCTCGGGCTGCCTGATTTCCTTTTCCAGACATAATTAATGCTGTGACACAAGGAAGGCAGCATTCTATTTAGTTGGGTAGCGAGTTTTCCCTGGTACAGAGTGATTTATTTTATTTGATTTGGAAGGTGGGTTATTCTGAGTGAAACCTTAAGCCTTGTTTATCAGAGGGGCAGTCTGTTCTCATAAACAAATGAAGGAGCGAAATATATCCTGGTGTTACTCTATCGGGACATGGTGTCATCTGCTGGACCTTGTGGCCTGCACTGCCTAAATCGAATAGCCACGTCTGCAGCAGCGCTGTTATTTTTAAGTTAAAAAAGGGATTGCAGTATGTTTCCAATTCCTGTGCTAAACTAGAGACATACAGCAGTAGTTGATATTTATTTTGCTCTGATTTTGCAAGAACATAGCAATTTGAAGCCCTAACAGAGTAAGGTGTGCAAATATCAGTGTTTGCTGTTGTTGCTTTTTAAGCTAAAAACTGTTCAGATGTTGAACAGTGATATGTTGACAAAAGTGGCAATGAGAAGGGCTGCATTCCTTGGTGAGCCAGGCTGTGCAGTACAGCACTTTTGGAAAGCACAGATGTGCATGTCATCTTCTGCCTTAAATCTCTCTCTTTTTATTTACTTTGCTTTTTTTTTCTCCCTCCCTCTCTTGACTCCCAGCATCCTGGTGTGGAGTGACCCATGATAGCTAGGGATCGTGCTGTCTGGATACCTTTGAATACGAAGCAGGTTTTTTTTTTAAGTCATTACAGAAGATGCAACCAAGTAAAATTATTTGTGTCATTGGAATAGGAAATGTAAGCCGGTTAATTTTGATGACTTTATGAATTTACAAGATCTGGAGTCAGGCAGGTACAAGAAAGTGTTGCTCCTTCCTTGATAGCGTGTTTGAGCAAAGGTTGGCATTCTGCGTGAGAAACAGAAACATTGGGGGTTCTTGCAGTCTTTCATCCTTCTGAATAAAGATGGGAATTCTGAACTAGGTAAAGAAACATATGGTTTTACCAGAAATTATTTCCTAGACTGATCAATTACTAGGAGATGTAATGAGAAATATACTCCTTAGGGAGAGGAAGGAGGGATTGCCATTACATAATATCCCTTGGGAGAATTTCTGTATCGCATAATGAGGTTGGTGATGGAGCATTTGGGGAAAATGCCTATGGATAGGAATTCGTTCTTCAGATTTCCATAAGCAAAACGTGTTACTGAGAAATGGGCTTGTTAGAAGTAGCCTGGATATGTTAGTAGGTGGGTGCTTTGCCTCCATACACACATTTCTTTTGTTCTCATAACTACTGTGTAAGAGATTAGGTAACCCGTAAGATTAAAATGTCTGCGAAATGAGAGATGGGAGTGAATAATTTCCTTACCTATTTAATGCCAAGGGTAAACCATTAAGGGCTTATGTTCTGTTCTAGGCTTCATTAAAGTATTTCTGTTTATGTCCTAAGGAAGAGAAGATCTCTAGCCTTACTGATGTAAACACGAATGACCTTGTCCTCGTGCTGGTAACAATGAAATACATAGAAATACTTATCACGATGCTGTGGATTCCTTCAAACTTGGTAGCTGATAGGTGTTTTCAGAGCTCTCGTAGGATGCAGAGGATTGCCTAGGAAGCGACTTTCAGATGGAGAAGAAAGCACTTGTTAAAAATTACTTAAACACACCCTTTACACTGTTAGTAGCAGCTGTCTTAAGGGAAGAGGGACCATTTCCATGCACCTACCCTTCAGCATTTCTCCCACTCGGCCCCAGCATGTTCCGGAGCCGGACGCAGAGCTGGCCGGCAGCACCTGCCCGCACACGGGCCCAGAGGTGTTAAAACCAACAGAGGAAGGGAAAGGTGAACGGCCTTCACACCTCTGTCACTGCTGGGGAATTCGACTAATTGGCGCCGCTCGGTTAGAACCCGAGTGTCAATGATTCTGGCGATTTATTATTAATGTTACTGTTTTTTAAGTGGCTTGCCCAGCTTTTGTGCCCCGAGCCCCAGATGTGTGCCCGGTTTGGGGGGGTCTCTCTGAAAACCGCCTTGGCCTGGGTGCGGGCAGCCGAGGTGACGCAGTGACCCCCCATGGGGGCTCTCCTAATCCAGGCGGGTTTGCGCTGCTCTCACTAGTTTTTAAGAAGTTAAAGGTGTGTGATGGCTGGTTCGAAGTCCAGGCCCCGATTCCAGTGTTTCATTGATGGTATTTCGTAGTATTTTGCGTGCCACCGTGTGGCTGCCGGGCCGCACTGCACTCGGTGAGCTGGGGCTGGGCTTCCTAGGACGGGCCCAATTTTAGTCTCGTCGGGATGGTTTTAGTTGGTGTCTCGGTTTAGTGTCGGTTGTGGTCTGACTTGCCCAGCTGAGAGCCTGATCGTGGGAAATCCAAACCAGAGGGGTGGCCACTCGCTGCTGACCACTGTGTTGCTTTCAAAGTTGGAGGCAGGGCTTGGCTTTCCAAAAAAGAGTGGGAAAAAGGTGCTGGATTTAAGCACTGGGAATTTGCATGTCATCATTAGTGACATTTCTGCACCCTGTAGAAAAGGCCAGTGTCAGGGAAGATGAAAATTCATGTGCGTGAGGCTGGTGGAAGGTCTTGGTGGCTGATGGTGATGCTGGGGTGGTCATCTGAGTGACCGATGGTGATGTTGGGATGATCTTCCTCACTGCCCTGTCCCATCACCCTGCCAGAGTTTTACAAACAGTGACCCCTGTGTTACCCATCTCAAGGGCATGGTTTAGCGGGAGAGCGTCTCTTGAGGTAGCTAACGTCACTGTAAATTCTAAGAGTGGCAACCTGTCATCAGTGGGTCTTGTAAACTTAAACTAGGATGGTGCTGTTTGACAGGGATATCGAAAAATGGGTTCCCAAAGTATCCCTTTGCTCCTTACATGGTGCATCAAAAGTGTTAAAGATAAATAAAATGTTTGTTCTTTGATACTACAAAAATAAACTGTGCTTGTGGGTGGGTGGTAAGAGAAGAGTTCGGGTTTACACTAAGACAGCATTTCAAGGTGGCTGTTTATGTTGTTACCAGAGATATTTCTAGCTTGCTTACAAAATGAGATTTTTTTTTTTTTTTAAAAAAAACAACCCGTATTTTTAATTTTGAAAGTACTCTGCCTAGCTTCTGTTCTTGTGGAAAAAATGTTGCAGGAAAATTGCTGTGCAAGGTAGTTAACAAGATTTTTAATACTGTGTTAAAGCAAGCTCAGTGTGGTGTTTGCCATCATGTTTCTGGGCGGGGGTAATAAAACATCTGTACGTGGATACTGTTCCTGCTGTAACTGCAGTACCGAAGGAGAATCGGGGATGTAATGGGTGTGAGTCTTGTGGGTTGGTTTTTTTTTTTCTCCCATGGAATACTCAACAATACAAAGCATGTAGGCTATTAAGATACCGGCAAGTAGATCCTTACTCCAAAGCTGTAGGTTATAAAGTTATAGCCTGCCTTCAAAATGGTTGGAAATCCATCATAAATATCTCTTTACCACATACCTTCTATCTCCCCGGATGATTGGCTCTCTAGCAAAGCCTTCCGTAGAGGGTGTACTGTAATCCTTTTATGTTACTTCTTCAGTGCAGATTACGCAGCAAGAAATAATTAGGAGATTAATTTTCACCTGTCACTGCCAATAATAGATAACCTTGATACAGTGACAGGGCTCGGAATTTGGGGAGCGGAAAAGCCTTTAACCCTGTAGTGATTGCTGCGGGGAGCAGGCAGAAAATGGTTGCCAGAACATGACCTCCCAGCTCGCTGTCACGGGAAGGGAGAGAGACGTGTGAGTCTCTCAGCTCCCTTGTCTCCCGCGAATGCTTTGCCTTTGCCCATGAACGTGTGCTGTAAAATCGCTCTGCGCCGCAACGCTGCCACACGCGCCTCGTGCTAATCAGCCCCGAGCAGACATCGGAGACCTTTGTAGCCCAGTCTTTTAATTCAAATGCAGTTCTGTTGCTTTTCATGATTTCAATTCCCAATCTGACCGGTATTCCTAGTCTGCTAGGGAAAGGAGCAAACTAATGAAGATGGCTTCATTAGGCAGACTGCAATTTAGCCCTGGCTTTTTTTTTTTTTTCCTTCCCCGACAAATGCAGCTGAAAAAACATCCCAGAAGTAACCGTGCTTTTGGTCTTCAGAGAAAGCAGAGCTGAGGTGTTTCTGCTCCCTTTCAAAATTAATTACTAGCTCGCATCAGGTAAGCTTAGAAACGTAGCCAGCGCTCTTAAAGACAGGGAAGGGAAATGGGAAGGAAAAAAACCCATCACCTTTCCCCCTCCACTGCTTTTTTATATTTTTTTTTCCCTCTTTTGTGCTGAAGTTTAAATCTACAATCTGTTGGAAATGTAATGGGAAACCAGCCTACAGAAAATGCCATTATTCATATCATCCCGAGCTCATTTATTTTATCTGCAACAGTAATGATAAGACAGGCTGCTTGGCAATGCTGATAAGCTGAGAAATATCTTAGAGCTATTTGTAAAAGTTAAAGCAGATCTTGGTACTGAGAGATAGGGAAACTGATGAGCCTTTGGGCAATCTGCAGAGCTGAAAGCTAATAAAGATTTTAATAGGAAGGCCTCATTAGGATTAGGGAGAAGATCTATTATCTGGGATTTACACAACACAAACGGTGGGGCAACCTTAATTTTTGCTTCTTTATGCATTAAATACCGTTGCTGAATGTGAAGCCTTTTAACTCTGAGCTGGGTCTCCTTGGTGTCCTCGGACATCCAAGGAGCCACCACTGGCTGTTGGCTGAGCAGAGGTGGAAGGGCAGTTTGTGTGGGAACATGCCTGCCACGTGTGAGACATGCCAGAAAGCCATCGGGTTCGGGAGCTGGTCAGCTTCTGGAGGTGCACAGGTAGAGTTGTTTACAGGTCTCTGGGCAGGAGGTGTTCTGCGTGGTGTCCCTTTTCTGCTGTGAACAATACTTCTAATCTTTTGGCCCTGAAGAGCAACTGTAGAAAGAAATTTACCCCTTGTGTTGGTTCTCTGGGCGGTGAGACTGTCACACTTACTGGAACAGACAGCTCGCCTGCCCAGTTCAACCTGGTGGGATGCTAACTCCAAGTCCCACTGCAGTGGCTTTTTTATTAGTGTGATCAGCGTATGGAAGAACTAACCCAGCAGAGGAGCTGTCTCCAGTGCAGCTGAAGCTGGTGTGGTAGGAGTACTGTGCCTTGGGTGACCCCATCAAGAGGCTTGGTAGCTACACAACAGGACTCATTTTGGCACCATTGTGTTCTTTTATCTGTGATGTACAAAACATTTAACCTTTTGAGGATCCTTAGTGTGTTTGAACACCTTTCCCATGGTCTCAGCTGTGTTACTCTCATACTTGGCACGATGCGTAAGGTGCGTGCAAGCTGCTGGAAGAGCATTAGTTCATCCAGGGTTTACAGATGCATGTAATGCTGTTTTTCAAGGGCCATCCAGACTTACTTTTGTGGCTGAACTGGATTGCAAAGCAGGAGGAGAAGCCACGTTGTAACATTCTTTGGCTTGCTTTTGAGGTCTAGGCCATGTTGTGACCTGATGCTGCTAACCTACAGTTCAAACCATTTTTATATGCAGCTGATGAGTTGAGCCTCTAATGGAGATGAAGGGTTTTGTGAGGTGATACCCATGCTGGCTGTGAAATGCCCCTTGTGCGACCTGTCTTCATGGCACGGACCAACTCCTCTCCTGCTGCTGGGTCAGCCAACGCTAGGGGTGACTGCAGTAACGCTGCTTCCAAGCAAAAGCCCTGCTTGGAAAGTGTCTTCTGGTATTTTCAGTTGTCTTTGGTACAGCATAGTAGCCAAAACCCGAAAGGGAGCACAGCCCCACAAGCCGCAGAGGAGTCTGTTACAGATCAGGATCTGCTGGTTTAAACCAGTGGTTTCATAGGCCCTACAGTGGACAGTGTAAGGACAGATTTAACTCCAAGTATTCCATCTTCCACGTGCTTAAGCAACTTATTCAGAGCAGCTGCATCTGTAATCCCTTCCCCTGTGCCCTCACCAGCACGGAGCAGATGGGCAGAGCTGGGAGGAGAGCACCCTGCGCCTACTGCCCAGGACAAAAATAAATGTATCGTAGTGGGTTGGTGTCAGTTTATTGCAGCTTGTTCCTAACGAGTCACAGTTTATGTCAGCGACCCAGCATGGCCTCCTAAAGAACTAGAGCTATTTGCACGTAACATGTTGCTCCAGCAAGGCTGCCATTTGAGAAGTTTCTGATATTTATGTTTGATATGAATGAAACTTTTTGTTTTGTCTGTAGACCGCAACGGAACTGGAGCTGACTCGTATCAGGAGTGCCTTGATAACAAGCAAGGTATGAGATCAAGTCTCTCCAACATGGGCACTTGGGACTGATTTAGCTTGATTTCCTGCAGCTGAATTGGTTGCTGTCTGTCTCTCTCACTCTCTGTCTCCCTTTTTTTTTTCCTTTTCTCCCCCCGCCACTGTCTCCGAGCCAACTCACCGTTACCAGTTCCATGTCAGCTAACCTGTTAGCTCAGGGCCTCATTACACATCTCCAGTAAGGCTTCTCATTTGTAGCACCCCAAACCCTCTGTTACCAAGTGGGAAAGTTGTAAAACAAAAGTAGCATATGCACTTGCTTGCAGTTATCTTCTTCCTTGAGGTTTAGTTGCACAGCCAAGCAGAAGAATGTTAAAGTCGGAGTTAGGGGAAGGCACGTGCTAGGCTGGGTTACCTTCATGCCAGGCATCCTGTGCTGACATGCTGACTCAGACTTGTCCAGCCTGTTGTCTTCTCCTGTGGCAAAGATGATAAGAGCTGGAAAAGCCTCCTGAGACTTCCAAGGGTGTGATGATAGCGAGGGGGGAACCTTTTATCCTTTTACTGTAAGCATGGGGAGAGAAGTCACATCAGTAGAAATGAAAATTGTAAAAAATGTCTTAGAAACGGCACCTGAAGGCAAGGTTATTGATCTTGTATTTAGTAAAAGGGCTGGTGTGTTATGTTCTCTTCAGATGTCCTCTCTGAGAACTGCAATCAGAAGTGCTACTCCATCACTATAGCCATGTAGTATGTAGTGAGTGTTGAACCTGCTGGTAGTGAGGGAGAACAAGCACCCTTCAGTCCAGAATTTCATTCATTATGAGCTACAGCAGAGAGAGAAGAGGAAATGCTTATCCTAACCAGGTTAGAGGCATCAGTTATGTGTCAGCTTGTTGCCCTGCTGTTCACCCAGATCTGACAGTAGTTAAAACAATCATTTGCTGATATTCTTGCATAATTTTCTAAAGTAATACCAAGAAACAAACAAACAAAAAAAAACCCTCTAAACCAAACTGTCACAATTTTGGTGCTTGGTTGGGTTTAACTTTCCACTGGTGTCTTCACTTTCAGTATCCATCATCAGTGTTTTATGTGCTTCAGGTCAAAGCTGCTGTGAAGTGCCTTCTCCCTGCTGTTGTTGGGTTTGGGGTGGGGTTATTTGCGGGAGTGAATATATATATACACACATTGTCTCTCTGGTGCCCTTTATGCTCATCTTCTTTCACTGTTTTTCTCTACTGGTGATAGTAAATACCTAATCATTGCTAAGCTTTCATTTCAGAAGTTCCAACTGGAGGACTAATGTGGAAGAACTGTAATCAGTAACGGCTTTTTTATTAGATTAAGTTTAAGAGTCTTCCAGACCAATGTAAGTCAGGATGCTCCTTACATAGACAGACAGCTTGTTCTTTGGGAGAATGGTATCATTCATTCTTCTGGTTGGCTGGGGCGTGGGATTTGTTTCATTTGGCATTTTCTAGAAAGCAACTGAATTTCATGTATTAAAAGTTGAGTATTCTCATTTTTGGGAACCAGTTGCATCCTCTTTGATGTGCCAGTTGCCTTGGCTTCTCTGACAGGTGATATTAAATGGCATTCTGTCCATCACGTTCAGTGGTCTGTCAGTACCCTAGATTTTTCTCGTGATGGGTTTCTTTGACTTCGTTTAACATGTGAACAAGATGCATCATTAGAAGCGCTTTCAATCCAGTATGAATTTGATCTGGTTTGGGTAATTTACTGTGTCTGTTGCATTTAAAGCAACATCCTTCAAGAATGGGGAGGTTTAAAGAGAAAAGTATAGGCGTTAACTTGTAGTCAGTCCCGTACTGTCTAATCCACATTACACTTTGCAAGCATGCAGTAGAGTTGAATCCACCATTTGCAACAATTTACAGAATATAAAATATATAGCTGGCAGTGGACCCATAACTCTGGTTGCTTTCTGTTATGCTCAAAACAAAACATCACCAATGGCTGAAAGTAGCAGTGGCTCTTTAAAAGTATTAAATCTTCAAGCCATGTGAAATGCAATTGCCATGGCTTCTTTTTATAACAGCATGCTTGTCTCCTGGAAATTATGCTATAATGATGTTTGGTTTATATATTTTACCCCTTTCCTCATTAAAGTGCTATCTCTCGGAAGAAGCGCTTTGTGTCTTGAAATACTGTGTGGTTAAAATGAAGGCAGGTTTATAAGGATTTAATGTACTTGGGAGCCAAGGTTTTGCAGCTTTATGGCAAAGATGTTTTAACAAAGGGCTTTATGGTAAGGGTGTGCTGTATTTTAGTCAGGCAGTTGCTCAGGGGAAAATTTTCAGTGTGAGCACGTCACGGCAGCAAGGAGAGATTCAGAGGGAAACAGGCCTCCGAGATCCAGTCACCGTCTTGGCTGATATTAAGTCTTAATTCTCTGCAATTTCAAGCCCTGAAGTTTTTTCTTTACCTCTTGGCTGAAGGATGACAAAGACTTGTGCCATGTTGTGTGGCAATGCAACTGGGCCTTTTCGGATCTCAGAGGCAGGGTACAGGACAGTGTGCCCAGGACAGCCATGGGTGGGATTGTTCACACCTCCTCAGGATTGAACTTGTTTTTCAAGTTGTTCACTTCCAATGTCTGTCATTAAAATCATACCCTAAAAGTGAGACTTTCTGAGTGTTTGGGGTTTGGAAGTGAAGAGGGCAGCCGTTTGGAGCCACTGCCTATCCAGCAGAGCAGAGGATATGTCCTGGATCTGACTGTTTCTCTGGGATACAGTTAATACCCCATGGTTTCCTGAGAGCCAGGGGGTTCTGCCATGGAAAACAGGTATAAAATTACAACCAGACATAGTTGTTGCTGGAGCTCCTCAATAGGAACTTACTGCTATTATAAATAAAAAAATTCTGGTTTAAAGGTTAGGCAATAAAAAGCACTTAGCTAGGGGCATGGTGGCAGCCAGGAGATAGAATCTGACATCCTTGAAACTGTGCATAGAGAGGTGGTCTTGGAAACAGATTCGGAGTATTTCAGGCTGTCATTCATAGCTCCTTCTCTTAGCCATAAAATAATTACATTTCACTTTGCATCAACAGTCTTCTCTCTGTCCCCATGCCCTCAGGCAGCCTGGCAACGGGTACTTTTGCCCATCCGGGCTCTAGCTTTCCCAACAGAGCTGCAGGTTCCTGCTGGAGGAGCCAAACAACTTCCACTTCTCCAGCTCTCTCTCTCCAAGTATTACGGCTCTGTGTCATTTCCCCCCAGATGAATAGGTTGATATTTTTCCAAGATGAGCACAGTTTAATCTTTCTGATGGCACTATTGACTTCCTAGGGCTCTGTATTTCTTTTCTGGTATTTTACAGCACCCCCTAAATCCAGTACGGCTTATTGATTTTGTTAGCTCACCTCTAGAGGAGGATGGATGTAATTTGGAGCAACATTTGGGAACAAGGACGGAATGTAGTTAGTCTTGACAGTGATGAAAACTTGGTTGCAGTCAGGGTGTTTGCAGTGCCTCTCTCCTGAGGTTATGGAGAACCATGTGCTCCTACCCTGGGTTTCTGTGAGTGTGTCTCAGGAGGGTTGCAGAGCAGTTGTTACAGGGGTAGAGTATCTGTAGGATCAAGCTTGATTTTGAAATAGTGGCCATGAACTGAAGACTCTTCATCTTGTTACCAGTCCCCCGGGTCATGCAGTCCCAGTGTGTGTCATCTCCTATTAGTCTTGATGCAACCAATGACCTTGTTTGTGTGAGCGCATTAAGCACAACATTAATGTCTAATTTGACTCCTTCGAACTCAGGCAGGCTGCGATCAATCACCTGAGCTCTGCCAACAGTGAATGTGGCTGGATGGGAGGAGGAGAGCAGGTGAAATGCACGCTTGGGCCAAAACTCTAGGAAATTGGGAAACTACTTGTGAGCCTGTGTAGCTGATGTAAGTGTAGCTGCTGGTGGAAATGGGTTCTTTGCTGGAAAGCAAAGGCTGCAAAAGCAAGAAGTTTGTCGTCTGTACAGAGGTATGTTCAACCTTCCTCCTGCCTGCTAAATACCAGTGTGGTAAACGAGACCGCCAAGGCACAGAGGCACCTTTTAGAAGATGTTATTGGGAGAAGTTCCAACCTGTTCCAATTTTTGGATCCCTTTTAGCACAGCAAGATTAGTTTCAGGATGGCTAAGATGAATTATGAGGCAGATGAGTAAAAATGGCAGACTGGCATGAATGGATGAAAAAGTGCGGTCAAAACTGTTCTGTCACTGAAGATGTTATTTCCATTAAATATTTTGAGATTTAATATTGATTTCAGTGAAATTACGCTTGAAAACAGATTTCCTCTGAACCTTTATTTTTATATATTTGCTTTGGAACTACTGTAGGAGGTGGAAAAATGAAGCTTTTGCTTCAAACAGTTTTTATGTTTTGAAATTGGCTTTTTTCACCATATGAACAGTTTTTTTAAACTATTATTTATTGTTTGTATTCTAGTCATGCCTATGCACTCAAGTTATGGGCTAAACCTCATTTTGTTAACCACAACGCAGACTTGGAGGGGGGAGAATCAATTTCTGCCTGAAAAAGCTTTGGGTTTGTGTTTCTGACTGGGGCTGCAGTCAGATTGCCAGTCCCTAGTTAAAAACAAAAAACAAAACAAAAACCAACACCAAAACCAAAAAACAATTTCTCATTTTACAATATGTTGGCTGCCTTTTTGTTTAAAGAATTATAAATACATCAGCAGATTTTCCAGAAAAACACATACGCTTTCTTCCTGACGAGCATGATGACGCACTGAGAATCCTTGCAAGAGGCCTTGAATCCCCTTCAAGTCGAGGATAGCACTGAGGTTGAAATTGAAATTTTAAATAACTCTCTTCATTAAAAAAGATGCTGGTGGGGCCTTGTTAGTAGAAGAATTGCCATTTTCTGACTAATTTTTTTTTTTTCTGCCAGCATGGGAACAAAGAAAGAAAGGAGGAGGCAGAATAAAAGCCTGTGTGAGTGTTCGTACAGAGACTGCAGCTCTCTAAACTGGTAATGGTATCTGGAAAGAGTCCAGGCTGTTGTAAATATGAACTTTTGTCAATATTCCCCAAGCTTCTTTGGACTCTAGGGTGGGCTTTATTAGCTGAAGGTCACACCATTGTGCTGTCTCCCTCTCCTGAGACCTCTGATACCTTCCTGAAAGGACAGCCCATTATCCCTGGGCTTAGAAGCCAGCTTTCTCTTCAGTGGCGCTGAAGCTGATAAGCTTAAGAGGCATATTTCATCCCCCCACTGCTGCTTTCAGGAGACAAACAGTGTTTATCATCCCTGATTAATTCCAGTTGAACAAAAAAATAAAATAGGAGGCATGTGTGTGTGCACACATGCACACACACACCAACACAGGGACACAGAGTTGACGGGGTGTTTTGGGCTGGTCGTTGTGTGTAGCAGCAACTCATGGTGCTGGCTGCAGCGAGAAGCCTCTGGTGCTGCTGCCTCTTTGTTGTTCCGAGATGGATTGAGTAGCGTGAGAGGATCCTGGGCTGCACTGGGTGTAAAGAGTGAGGGATGGAAAGGAGGACAGGGTAGCAGCAGCCTGAGCATCGAGGTTGGAATTTATTTGTGGCAATTAAGCATTAATGTCTGCGTGAGCAGGACCACCCTCTGGGTGCGTGGCTTTCCATCGCCTGCGAAAGATGAATGGCACCAGGAGAGAAGGGCAGGGATTTCGTACTCTTACTACCTGAAAAGAATCATAAAAACACAGTATCTTGCTCCTGTATCTTGCAGCGTTGTTCATCAGAGCTAAATCCCTTTGCTGGGAATTGTACACAGGAGTTGGAAGACATAAATGCTCCTTTCTTCTGCTGCTTTGGTTTCTGCATTTCTCTCTCTGGATCTGGCTTGAAATCTGTCAGGAGGTGTCGTGCCAATTTTCTTATTACTATTTCAGTAGAAATGTCTTCCAGACGTGACTCCTGGTTTCTTCAGGTTACTTTTTCCCTTGTACTGAGATTCAGAGTATAGAATGAGCAACAATGAATAACACACACAATGAATAGCAGGCTGTCCTTCTGCAGCTCTGTAACGTGCCCAGGTAGCATGCCTCAGCAGCTGGGGCATCCAGTCTGGCTGTGCGGGACACCTCTCCTGCCCGTGCCTGAGGTTTTTCCCAGTGGAAAAGGAGAATATTGGCACAGTGTGCAGTCCTGTTTGTATGGGTGACCATGTAGCTGCAGCCCAAGCTAGGTCTTTTGCACATTTTTCTCTCTTGCCTTCAGTTTTCTTGTATCGTACGTGTCAAGGTTGAGGAGTAAAGGAAGAGATGGCAGATGGCTGAAAGGAGGTTGTCGATTTCTTGACCAGATTCCATAAAACTCCATGGTTTTCAGCCTTTAAAAAAAAAAAAGCGAAAATGCAGAGGTGCATCAGAGAGATAAAAGCAAATTGGCTACTTAATGTATGTTGCATCGAATCTCTGTCTTGCTCGCCACGTGGACTGTATTTAAACCAGGTCCTTGGTACTCAGGTTACAACTAATCTCATTTCCTTTGCCAGAACAGACAGAAATAGAATGATATTAAAAACTATGTTTAGTTCTTACCAGTGAGAACCATGTTTAAAGATGGATTTTGCTATTATGGCTCCAGCGCTAGTGCAAACAGGGTCTAATGGGAAAGGCTGTAAAATAATAGGGCTATTGGTCATCTTTGGGGGAAAAGGAATTTCTGTAATGCGTTTAGAACTGGAATAGATCCGAAGCTCTGGCTGACCAAACACAACGAGCATTTCCATTTTAAAATGCGTATAGGAGCATGAAAAGGGAGCGCTGGGCCTCTAATACTATTTTTACAAAGGTAAACTGCACAAGCCTATGTGAATTGGGGGTAGTTATTTAGTTCTGTGTCGTGGATTGGGTTAAACTTGTCATTCTTCACGTAAAATAGAACACAGTTAAGTTTCAGGAGAGAACCTCTTTAGATGTACTGCAGACTCCTTGTTAAGGGCAAAGTAGTCTTGAGGGAGAAAATTACTTTTGAAATCTTAGTGAAAGGCTCCGAAGGTTGGTTCTTTCTCCAGGCTGGTTAACATGATGGAAAGATTTTTCTTAGGCCAGTGGTGCGGCACGGACTGCAGTGGGTACCTGCTTGGTCAGACCCCAAATTCAGTCATAAGTGAAATGTTCATATGTGCTTTGCAGAGCAAGCTCTTAATTTGCCTTTTTTAAAAGGGAGGGGGGCAAAAATGATCTCATCAGATGAGATGTCTTTGGGCTACTGCCCACTGTTAGGTACATCCTAGGCAAGATTTATTTACTCAGTGTGGACTGATTATTTCCCTTTCCTTCCCCGAATCTGGCCTGCGGTAGCTGTTAGCAGAAGAGCTTTCCACCTCCTGTATCGCAGGAAGCATTTTAGCTCTTGTTGAAATACGAAGCTCCCTTCCTTTATTAAAATTAAGAACCACTTTCTCACATGGCGAAGTGATAATAAAGACTGAAATTGGATCTATAACTTCATGAAAAGAAAGAGAATTTTTTTAAAGGCAAATCGTGTATGGTAATACCTCCATTGTTCTCCCGCTGTGTTCTTTGTATTGCTTAACTCCCTGCGAACAAAGAACCCATAACTGGAATTGTAAAAATAATCCAGGCATTTAAGTCAAAACTCAAAAGGCCCTTGGGAATCTCATGCAAAGGTGTGCCCTTGAAATGGTGGTTTATGAATTGTCTGAACAGGTTTGAACATCCTGGCCCTGAGGAAATCTATGGGAATTTTGCCACTGACTGCAGTGGGGTCAGGATTTCACACTTGGGGCTTTGTATGTACTGCCAGGCATTAAGCAGATCTGTCTTTCTGTCTTTGAGAAAGTCTGACTGTCCTCACAAGCAGGCAGGAGATTTTCTAGTTGATTGCATTTGTGATTTCTAGTTAAGGGAACTGCTTTTCGTCCCCCCATCTTTGTCACTTACTTAAACAAACATGGAATCACATACTTACTCAAGCTTGAGCAGCAAGTGCGTCCTCGAGATCTCTTGTTACTGGTCTAGAACTTAAACTGGTTGGGAAAATGGTTTTGAGCTAAGGTTCAAGCCGGCTTAAATGAAACCATTTGGGCAGAGAGGTGGGGAATTTTGTTCCCAGTTGCCACTCAGATCATCTGTCGGAATGCAGCTAGTTTGAAGTATGAAGGTTCATTCTCTGAGCTTGAATGCAGGTCAGTACAGAGGTTGTATTGTAAATTGGAGCAATGAGTACTTCCTCACCAGTTTATTGCAAATTAATGCGGTTTTTAAAATACAGGTCTGTCCAGGGTCAAAGTCACTGGGAAAGAAAGGTACTTAAATAAACAGTGAGGGAATCAGTCCAGAACTGGCATCCAGATTCAGCTCACCAGGGCCCTTTGAAACCTGCCTGAAAATAGGCACTATTAGAAGTTAGAAGTTGAGCCAACTGACCTTTCAAAGTTCAACCGCTTCATGTGACTCTCTGGTCAGGTATCTCATGCCTGTGAGGGCATTTGAGCAAACTACTGGACATCCTGACCTCCATCATGGACATCAACTTCCTCTACTGTGTCACAGTCCAGGGACAGAAGAGTCACTGGAATTGTAGCAAATTCTTTATTGTCCACAGTCTTCCAAATTCATGGTACGATGGCCATTGACATCATCTGTTGTTGATATAGTAAGCCCTGTATGTAATGAAAAGCAAAACTCAAATAAACCATACTCCCAAAAAACATCACCCAGGGCTCCAAGACCACTGGAACACTTTTGTCACCTAATTGTAGTTGTCCTTCAAGAGAAAAAGTTTAGGGAGAACTATTAGAAAAAAACTTCTAAGCTTTCAGCAACAATATCCTGCAGACAGTTGTCAATCCATAGTAATCTCATATAAAGCCCAACAAACTGATTTCTAGTGAACTTGTTGTAATGAATGCTAGCGGGAATTACATCCGAAAAGTGGTCTGTGTGCCCCTCTTACTACTGAAGGGGAAGTTAGAAAGCAAGCTACATCCTGTGTACAACACAAAAGTTTGTGTAGGCTTCTCTGCACTCAGGGGATCACAGAAACGTTGCAGAGGCTGAAAGACTGGCTTTGCCATGTCCCTGTGTAACTGTGACGGAATGTGCAAAAGCTCAGAAATTCCTTGAAGGTGCCTGGAAAGCCCCAACCATGGTGTCAGTGGGAACGTGTCTTGAAAGCTGCTGGAGAGAGGGACGTTTCTCAGAATAGTTTGCAAAAAGTAACAACCACAACTCAGTATGGACAATTAGAAAATATTAAAAAGTGGTTCGTTTTTCCCAACTTCTTGCTCAAACACAGCTAACAGACACTTAAAAAAAAAAAAAAAAAAGGAAGGGGGGGAACTCTTGGTTCTTCCTCACTGTAGCTGTGTCTTGAGGGCTTTCCTTAATGAGCTGTCTCCTTCTGTCCATCGTGGGGAGAAAAACAAAGGAGTTAGAGACCTTCCTTTGTCCCCATGTGATTTTAATCTGATTCATTCATTCCTAATCATCTTGAAGGATTATAAAAACAAAACCTGCTAAATCTTGGTTCTTACTACTTTTCTTTCTCTCCCAAACATCATCATTTGTTCTTTTATCATGTTGCATTTCTTTACCCCTGAATCAGCTGCCTCTTTATTTTTTTTTCTATATAACAAAAGTCGAGCAGGGAGGGAGGGGGAGTCGGGAGTGCTGCTTTCTTTGATTCGTTCAACACACAAGTGTTCCTTGGCCTTTCATACTCAGGAGTGGATGCAGCTCTTGAGCAAATTGGACCTACTTGTTTGCTGGCCTAGGCCATCTTGTTATCCAGCCAGCTGTGTTTTGATCTTGGAGGGCTGTTTGAAGATTAAATTGAGACATCTTTTGTTACTATTAAGTGCAGTAATTAAATCAGCTCAGTGTTATTTAAGTGTGGAAAATGTCGCTTCGCTGGCCCATGGGTGCCTGAAGTTGCCATTAGACAGCTGTGTTGCTTCCAGTACTAATGATGAAGAGGTAGGAGAAAAGAGCCAAGTACTCTCTAAATAATTTTCAACTCTTTCTGGGTTATGCTGGGTCCCCTCCCCACCTTTTTGCGTGACGTTTCCCCCCTGTCTCATCTCCATTCACGAAGAAGAAGGTTTTTGAGAGGGAGCTCAAGCTTTTGCGGGTGGAGAACTGGAAGCGAGCGCCCTGTGCTAAGCCAAGGAGCAGTGTGGCCGAGTTCCCTGGATCAGCAGCTGCCACTTCATCTCTTGAGTTTGCAAGTTGTTGTCTCTGGGAGTGACACACAAGGCTGAGTGAGCAGGATGATGCAATAAATGAGCAAAGTTGTCTGCTCCCCCCCCCCCGCCCCATGCCCCCTTCCTCCAATGAGGGGAGTCTGCCAATCAAGCCAAGCACAGCGAGTACATGTGTTCCCTTGAGGGTCATTGTAATACAATTTGCTGGTGAAACCTGGCCTGACTGTGAAGTGGTGGTACTGGGGAGATGTGAACTCTGGCGTAGGCCGGGGCTGGCGTCATTCAGAGGTTACCTGGGGCTTAGCGGGTGAGAGTCAGCTGCCCTCACCTGGTCCCCTTTGCCTCCCGCTTGCGGAGCAGTCGCTTGGAGAGGTGATGATTGGCAGCGGGGCGCGGCGCAGAGAGGCGCCGGAAGAGAAAGCGAGATCCTCAGTGGGAGAAGCAGCTCTTCAGAGGTCGCGTGTGCTTTAATGCCGGGTTAAGCTGCGCAGCAGCATTGGTTCATTGCTACCGGCAGCACTGATCACTTGCTGTTTCCCGGCATGCCCCTGACAGACCCTGCCTTGCCCTCCTGCATGCAGCCACTGTGCAGTGGAGTCAGCAGCTCTCATTTCTCTATAGAGGAGTGGCAGACAGGGTCGCCCCAACCCACCTCAGCTACCACACTGCCTGCCAAGGCAGACATGTGCTCCCTCCCTCAGCCCTTGCTTCTGAGCCATCTGAGCCTCCCGGATGCGCCCAGCTCTCTGGCTTCCATCTCCAGTAATTGCCCAGCAACATCTATTTGCATTGCTTTGTACACTTCTGTGTTTTATAGAGGGGGAAGTGTGTTTGCACTTCGCGAGTGGTTTCTGAGCTGTGGCAAGGGCAGAAGTATGGCAGATGGGTGGGGATGAGAGAATTAGGAGCGTGATGAATCTGTTTTTCTTACCTTGTTTAAAATTGCCTGTTAAAATTCAGCAGCCGCACCTCCGATCAGCCTAATGGTGTCTGCCATGTTGCGAATATGCAGTCATTAGTTGGTCCAATTCATGCATGCTGAGGTAGGAGGGTGATGTGAATGCAAAGGAGATGGAGAGAATAGGAGTTGGGGGGGGGCAGAGGAAGGAGGGGGAGAAGCTTGGTAATACAGTGACAATGAAACATACGGTAGTCACACTGGAAAACTTTCTCCTTCATTAGCAGGGATCTGTTGAGTTTCTGCTCACATTAGGGTAATTAACACAAGTACAGATTGTTGAACATCTGTGCAGTTTAACTATATGGCCGGTTCCCAGGCTTTAAACAGGGCTGTGAGGAGCCAAATGCAAAGCAGTATGAAAAGCCCACACACTATTCATTTTACTGAAATTAGCATTTCTGGATGAAAGCTGATGTTGCACATCGGCTATAAATTTTCTCTGGTCTGTTGCCAGGTTGGCTAATGATCTGAGGTTAGTGTTTGTTAATAATTTTTTAAAATTTGTTACTTCTAATATTCTGCAGGGGAAGTTTCTCTCTCTTCTTTTCTTAAAAGGCAAAACAAAAAGCAAGCAAAACAAAGCATATGGGTGTATTATATCTACTGTGCTTGTAATCTTTTTTCAGTGGAAACCCGGGAAGGAATTGCTGGTTCAGTCTCCATTGGGGGCTGTTGGCATTGTGAAGCCACCAAGGCTTTTTAATATTTCTGACCAAGCTGCAGTTTTAATTTTCTAGCCTTGCAAAGGCCTGTGAGGCTCTGCTTACAACGTGTTGTAGATAGGAGGTGTGTAAATAAGCTGCAGAGTTCTGTCTGCGGGATGGTGGTTACTCAGGTACTTCTCACATCACCATCCCATAGCTGTGTGCACACAGGGTTACTGGTGTGAAGGTGTAGCTGTGTTTATGGAGGGCCTTCTGCACTGAATATCCCACAGGACTGTTGTTTTGCTGTGGCATCTTGGAGCTTCCTCCCTGCTCATTTTTACCTTGCCAGCTCAGAGCATCTGGGACACAAGGCTTGACAGACTCTTGAGCCTAATGGTTAGCAGCAGCGAGCTCTCCGCAGAGGGCCCTTCACGCCACAATTACCTCTTACACCGTGGTCCGTCAGAGCCTGTTCTTGTTGGCCTTCAGGCTATGTAGCAAGACCACTTAATATTTTAGGGTTTTTTCATTCTTTTTCACAGTGTGGATAGGGACAGGCCAATTTTTCCTGAAATGGTTGATTTCTGAAGCCTTCTTCACGTAGGTGTCCTGACACTGATAATTCACAGTCATGTTTTTGAGAGTGGATTTTAAGAATTGTTTCATTTTGCACCTAGAAATTTTCCCTGGGAAGTTAGAACCAGTGGCTTTGGCACATGACCATCCACATTTTCTCCTCTTGCTGTGTGACTCCCCTTGTGACTTTTTTCCTAACCATCCATTGGTGTTTCACAGTGTTGCCAGTTGTGTGGTGACTTGGGTGCTCTGGCTGTACTGTGAGCAATATAACCACGTATCTGAGTGCACAAACACACCTGGCTTTGTATGCAGCTAAATTAAACACAGTTGTACCATGCTAGAAGGGTTTGGTGGAAGTGGCTGTGCATTTGGACCAACGTGTGAAGAGTGTGCCAGGAACCATAAACCCAGAAGTGCATTGCTCAGAGATCCTGTATTTTGATGGCGCTGGCATTTTTTTGTCAGTCATGCCATCTCTTTCAGACACAGGTTTTAACATATGCAGAAATTAAAACCCAGACAACCCAACCCAAACCAAAAAGCCCAGAAACAACCCCAAAACTGACCAGGTATTGCACTGACACATGGAATTGCTGTAAGATGGAGAGCCCTTATAGCTGGAATATAATTAGTGCACCATGTATGTCAGGGAATTTTATTTTAATGGAGAAGACACTCATGTGTGAAGATAAAAAGCCTACCAATGTGCATAAAAATAATACTCCTCATTAGCACTATTTTGTCCCTGCTGTTTTCACTAAGCAAAAAAAATTTGTTCACGGTGTGTTTTTTTAATGTAATCCCTGTGGGTTGATGTGAGCAGCGCTGATCTTTGAAACCCTACTTAAATTTTAAAAGGTTTGTGTGGGGTTTTTTCATTTAATTGGGAAAGGAAGAGACTCGATGGTTTGGAGGAAATGTAATTCTTGCCAAGAGGGCAGTGATTTGGTCCTTCCGTTCACCTTCAGCTCCTGCTCTGTCACGGCTTACACTCCAGCCCAGACCTCAGCTTGGCATTACTTAGAATCATAGAATGGCAAGGGTTGGAAGGGACCCCAAGGATCATAAAGCTCCAACCCCCCTGCCACAGGCAGGGCCACCAACCTCAGGCATGGATCTACACAAGGTTGCCCAGGGCCCCATCCAACCTGGCCTTGAGCACTTCCAGGGATGGGGCACCCACCACCTCTCTGGGCAGCCTGTTCCAGCCCCTCACCACTCTTTCTGTAAAAAACTTCCCCCTAATATCCAATCTAAACCTTCCCTCCTTCAGCTTTAAAACTTAAAGTTGTTGGTGGTGAAATTGCTGATGAAACATCAGAGCTTGCAGAGCTTTATATTCTTTGTGACCAAAAAAACCTTCTGGGACTAAAATTCAGCGTTCAAGTTGGGTCCTGCGAATGTCAGAGCTCCTGAAGCACCGTCCCCACATTGCTGTAATAAGAGCCCTGTAAGCACGATGCTCAGTGCTTTGTTGGTCCGCTTTGGAAGGTGAAGGTGTCCCCACAAGACAGACTTGCTGAATCATATAAAACTCTGCAAGTTCAGTTAAACATGTGGTTTATTTTTAAAGCATGATTTAGTTGATGTAGTCCAAAGGGAAATTCAAATTGGCCAACTTACTCCCGTAACTGTGTTGCTGATCACTCTTTGTGCATGTACCCACAGGTGCACACCAGCTCTGTTTGGAAAAGGAAAATTGTTTGAGGGAAATATTTATCTACATGAGATTTCTTACCCTCTCCATAAGGGTTGTCAGAAGGTGGCACATTGTATGGTAACAATGAGGAACACGTAGTTTAGAGAGCATCTGTTACAGGAAGATAACAGGGCATTTGCCCTTTCAAAGAAGGGTTTGCAGTGAATGGAGTGTTGAGATTTCCTCTGCAGTGGCCTGGCCAAAAGGGTTCTGACCCTTTGGTTAAGAAATATTTGTTTAAGCCTAAATTGAAGAGAAAAGTGGGGGTTGTGTTGATTTATTTTTTTTTTCCTGGTTTTATACAGTCGTATCATATGCTTCTAGTGGCAGGGGATTGGAACTGCATGGGCTTTAAGGTCCCTTCCAACTCAAACCAGTCTGTGATACCTTAAACCTGTGAATTAGCCCCATATAGACAAGTCTGATGACAGTCTGAAAGAGTGAAAAGAGGAAAAAGAATTGTTGGAGAAGACTGGATTTTAGAGGGATGAGAGAGGAAGTGGGTAAGGGATGATTCTTGTTGAGCATGGGTTCTGATACTCCAGAAGTATTGAAGAATGCAGGGGATGGTTGGGGTATGGGCTGTTGACACTCTGTTAAAGACTTTACTCCAGCAGTGAAGGTGTTTGATGTATGTAAATGCATGTATCAACACTCTTGTGCACTGTTTGTCACTCTCCATGCTGATGGCAAGAGGGTGGAAGAGTTTACCTGCTTACAGGTTTGTTTTTTCCTGGCCTTGGTCAGTGTTTGAGTATTGACAGAATTGTGTCACTCTGTAGTGATGGGGATGTTCAGCTTTACCAAGGTTAATGTCTGCGCTCCTTGTATTTGTACCCCATGTATCTCTGCTTGGATTTTCTTTGGTCTTACTCTAGGAAAACCCACTGTATACAGGAGAGTCAGGCTTTGGGGGAAGGAGGGGGGAGGGGAAGAGCATTCCTATTAAAACAAACAGATAAAGCCGGATTATTTTCACTAACTACTAGGGAGAAACCAAAGTCACCTATTCAGGTATGTGGAACTGACCATGAAATTAAAGGGCTGCTCTATCTGCAGATACACTGCTAAAATGAAACAAAATTTCCCTTTATTAACCCCCCCACTCTGCCTCAGCCCTACTTCTTCAGATTATTTGCCATAGGGTGGCCATGAAATGCCTATTCTGTTCCTGAAAAGCAGAACATGGCAACGTATCCAAAGAAGGGGTTTCAGAATCCTGTGGGATAGCCGGACAGAGCTGTCAGCCCTTGGTGGCATCGCTGTGTCAGGGACTGCAAGTGGTAATTTTGCTTGTGGTGAGACTACTTGTAATGAGTTTTGTAGCAGATTTTTTTCTAGCATGTACCCAGTGTGTCCCTCCCTATCTGGGAGACTGCAGGGCATGCACTGAGAAACCTGAGGGCATTCTTTTGAAGGACTCACAGAATTTCCTTGAAAGTTTAATTTCATTCATTGCTGAGCTAACTGATGCAAAGCGGCAAGTTCTCTTGTTCTCCTACATGATCACTTTGGATGAGCAGTTGCACTTATTTAAATACCTAAAATAAGCTCAGAGAAGTTGAGGCTGTTGCTTTAGCTAGGCCATATATCCTCAGCCACCTCTTAGACCTTCATCAGACCCCAAACCGAGCAGGTTTTGCTAACTTTGCAGTTGATACGGCCTTCATTGTGTAGATGAGAACACCAAGGCAGATTTGATTACTTGCCCCAGGCCACCTAATGTTGACAGTGGACAGCACAGTCCTTTAGCCCCTTTCTGTGCCAAAAAATATTCTGTTGTGTCTGTATATGGAAAAAAAACAACGTAGTAGAGTGAGCAGAAGGTGGTATTTGTTGTGGTAACAATGTGCCTTCAGTCCCAAAGGCCATCAGACAGTGATGGATGCATTGCTGTGAAATTAAACCTGCCGAGAGGTGCGCGGAAGGAAAGGCTAAAATGGTTGTTGCTGTGCACGTAGGTGGATACGGGAGCACGTGGGTGGTGGGATGAACCCAGCAGCGTTAGCAGGGTCCATCAGCCCCTGCGCCAGGCAGCCCATTTGCATTCTTCTGTCAGGGAGCTGGAAGCTGCCACAGAGCAGTTTATACTCCAGCCCGCTCTGGCCTTGAATTATGCATGACCAATTTATCATGCCCCCAGCTGAAAAACTAATTGTGTCCCTGGGATATATTTACTAGAAATTGTAGTTTGCTGTGCTGGGGTCCCCAGAGTGTCCGGCAGAGCAAATGACTGGGAAGTCAGAGCGTGTTCAGAACAGGACTCTTGGCTCCAGCAGAGCCACCGTGCCGTTGATAGATTTTTCACTTCGATTGCCTTTCTAGAGTTTCCCCCCCTCCTTCCTATTTTTCTTACACTGCATTACACTTAATCGGGCTGCAGGAGTCCTTCCAGTAGTCTCCAGTATTAAAAAGCGCACTGATGTGCCTGAAAAAAGGCAATTTATTCAGGAAGTGCCAGCCAGGTTGGGGGGAAGGGGCTGGTTTCTTCTGTGTGTGTGGTTTGGGTTTTTTATAAGCACAGTGTGGCTTCATGTAATGTCTCCAATTACCATGAACGTCCCTCCCTCTCCAGGTCTAGAGTGATGAGATTCTCTAATTACTGTCATTGGAACGAGAGGGGGGGAGGAGAGAATTTCTTCTGCTCATACAGAGCTCACGGGGTGGGCTTAAGCTTCCGAATGGTACTACCACCAGGTCTGGCAAAGGAGCATGGGATGCCCCAAACCAAATTTGCCAGCCATGAAATGCCAGCTGTCAAACCTGTATCTGGTGGTAAACCCTCTTAGAAGGTAGAGCTGAGCCGTAAAGATCATCGGCGGGGGCGAGTTTTGAAAGGGAAGGAGGTAATTCACTGATAAATTAATCACCGAGTTCAGTCTGTCCTCCCCCACTTGTCACGGGAGGAGGATGTCAAGGAGTTAATAACAATAAAGGAATCAACAGTAATGCAACTTCAGAGGCAGAAGAGCCATCCAGAACCTCTTGCTCCATTTTTATTACCCTCCTGGCCTGGTCTCCTGCAGCTCCGCCTCACGCAGCCGGGTGCCTGTGTCTCCAAGGACGGCAGGAGCCATGCCAGCTGCTGTCCGCCAGCTTCACTGCCGGCACTGCGGGGAGACAGACCAGGAGGCCTCCTCTTCGAGAGGCTGGGGGTCTGCAAGCTGGGACTTTGGAGAGAGAGATCACTTGTCTTCTGTGACGGGCAGCAGCCTTTCTTAGGGCTGTGCTGAAATGGGCTGTATGTTGGGCTGCGCTCTCCCACTGCTGTAATGGGATTCAGCGCATGTCCTACTGGGAGGAGAGCTGTAGGAAGGTAATTGTGCTGGAAGAAAAGTGCTGGTGGAGGTGCTTGCTTAAGAAAAATGAAGACATACGTAGTAGTTCCTGAAAACTATTTGCAGCAAGTGTGTGCATGGGAAGTTGAAAGAAGTGAAGGTGCTTTTATTTTATGTTGCTTCTGAACGTGTCACAGATCTGGATCAGTTTTTAAACATTAAAAAGCTCCCTACAAACTTCCTTCCTTCTAGACCTGCACATTTGTATTCATCATCAGTTCCCCAATAAGATCTGGTGAAAAGATTTTGTTCAGGTGACTAAATGTCTTGCTGCAGAAAAAGGGAGAGCAGAACTGGTGTGTGATGAAACCATGTTCGGTTTTGCTGCAATACATGATATGGCCAGAATAAAAGTAGATCTGAAGCTCATAAAGTCTTATCAGAGAGGAGTCATAAACACATTTGTCCCTGAATGCAGCTGGTCAGGGCAAAAAACCAAGACTATGGAGTTCAAGGCAGGCATGGACTACTCAGTTAGGACTATCTACACCATTATCCCCTCAAATTCCAGTGAACTGGAAATAGGGATGAGTCTGGAGATGATGTCCTTGCAGGATCCAGCATTGGAAGGTTGCTTTGCTTCTGCTAAGCTGTTGCATCTAGTGATTTCCACAGAATGGTGGACTGGTCTTGGAGCCCACGTGGGTCTCCGTGCAGAGAAACAAAGGAAATTCTTGAGTCTGATGGAGTATGTTCCAGTCTCTTGTTTTGGAGGGTGTTGTAGCATTTATGAAATTACTGTGGGGACAACATAATAAAGACTGACTCTGAGATAGGATGGTGAATACCTGTGGGTAGCAGCAGTTGTACCATTAAGGAAAGAGGGTAGGGTAGGAGACAATGTGAATCACAGTGTCTTTTGTTAGAGTTTTTAGCTGCGGTGTCTGGATGCTTTTGCCCTTTCATTATTCAGAATGAAACACATTAGCAAGTCCAGGTTATGCTCCTTTTGCTGGTGGTTCCTATTAGCTTGGTAATGATCTTCCTAAGCTTTAAGTGCCTACAAATGTGAGTTCTCGAATAACGGGAGTTCAGGGCAGCTGTCCTTGGCATGGCATCCTGATTTCCCCTATGAAATTCTTCCATGTTTTGTTCTCTTCCAGCCCGTTACCTTGTCATTATAAACTGAGGAAAAAAACACTGGCACTGTGTTGTCTAAGGGACATCGCTCTTCCCTGAACCTGCCTCCCCTGCTCTTTCCAAAGGAGCTTGTCTGTCTGTCTGTCAGTTGACAGCTTCTGAATGGCTCTACTGCTTTTTATTTTCCTTCCTCTGTCTTATTATTCAAACCCTTCTGACTCTGCTGCTTTGTTTCCAGCCCTTTGCTGTGCTCGTTGCCTGAGCTGTGTGTATGGTTTTCTCCCTCTTGCTTTGCTGATGCTGTGGCTGAGGTGGGACAGGCAGCTGCAGCGCTGTGCGGGAGGGCTCGGGTGCAGAGGAGCCCACAAACAACCCACAGCAGCAGCCCCGAGGTGAAAATGAAGAGGTGGAATTGGGGTAAAATAGAAGTCAGCGCTTGTTTTATACCAAGCTACGTGACACAAGCTGACCCACCCCTCACTATGGTTTTTTTCTCACTCAAGGATTTTGTCCTTCATCCTTTTCTTTCTCCTTTCTCCCTCTTGTAGCTGGGATACGCTTCAGTGTCAATTTTCATTTCCTTCTCTGTTTAAAGTTACATAAATAGAGAGAAGCAAGTTGTGATCAGCAAAGAGAAGAGGGGGTTTACACGCCTTTTTAAGATGGGGATTTTTTTTGTTCACGCTTAAGGGAAATTACGCTGCCATCAGCTGCAACTTAAATGTAGTACTTGCTACCACAGTTTCAAATCACTGTGACTGTAGTCAGCTCAAACACCGTTCTGGCTCGAGAATTTCAGGGTAAGGGTTGAGCCCCATGTCCTCGGTAGGATGTGTTTCTAGGTGTCAACACGTTCCTCCCAGTCAGAATGAGAACTAGGTAGGGGAGAAGGGGGCAACACGTTTTTTCCTCATGATTAAACTGTGGAAGTATCTCTGGAGACTTGTGTGCCCGCACACCCACAGCCCTGGCTCAGGGAGCTGTGGAGGAATTCTGAGCAGGATGCGGGAAGAATAAACCTCGCTGCTCTAAGAAATCCTGAAAATGTCCATCAGAAATGCTGTGAGTATTGGGAGGCTGCTGGAAGTGTTCCAGTATCGGAGTCTTTGTCTCCATCCATCACAGGCACTGCAATCTTTGTGCCCCCAGCTTCAAACAAGGGCTTCACGCTGTCCTTGCAATCTGCCTTTATGCAGCGGAGTGTGGAGGCTTCTAATTACGAGGCCGAGATGCGCGGCGGGTGGGGAGGCGTGCTGTGCCCCACAGCCGCGTACCTGATTATCCGTTGCTGAGGTCGTTAGAAGGGTTACTCCTGAGTTTAAGCCTGCTCCGCAAGACCCCTAATTATATGCTGCTCTGCAAGTTGCATTAAAAAGAAATTGTTGAAAAGACAAAGGACAGAATAACATTTCCTCCCTCGTCTTCCCCTCTCCCCTACCCCCCCCTCCAGCACACACAGACACACACTCCCCCACCTCTCCCCGCTGGGCCCAGAGCTACTTTTCACGCTTGAGTTGGTGCAAGCTCTGATAAAGCCATTGAAAGATGCAGCAGGGAGACAGAGCGCTCCCAGGGACAGGGGGAAGCAGAAGAGGAAGCTGAAGTAAAATGACCCCCTCCCAGGTAGATACAGCCAGGCGCTGCTTACTGAAGGAGTTGTCCCACAGAGCAGAATTAGAGAAGAGATTAACCGTCCTTTATTGTTTTGTTTCACTTCCTAGGGAGCAATGTAATGTGGTTTCTTCCATTGTGAAAAACCTGCTTCAGCTGGAGCTCCGGGAAGCCTGAATCACTATAGATAACGCATTCAAAGTGCAGTATCCCTTGCACATGCTGCCAGTTCTCATTTTAATCTCCCCAGACATCAAAAAAATTAAAATGTAAAATTCGAAGCTATGCACTTGAGTGACGTGAAGGCTGCGCTCGCTGCAATGCAATTTCCAAATCTGGGCCATGCACACATGTGTCCATCCCTGTCAGAGATAACGGGTTTATGTGTGCTTTCCATGAGCCCATGAAGTGTACCACTAACAGAGAGAGAGAATTGAATGGGTTCCTCATTACCGCATGTCTGGACTACTAATGAAACTAAACCTAGCTTGATAACAGCAGCACTAAATATTTCCAGTGCTTCTTGGTGTGATGGTAACGTTTTCAATTTACAGTGGAGATTATTCTAGGGGTATCTGCGATACCAAGGGTAACGTTTTTTTTAAGATTGCTGTTTGAAGGGTGTGGGGTTTTATTACTATTTGTGTAATAGCAGTACCTGCCAGCCTGAGTGACAGACCAGGGTTTCACTGCACAAGGTGCTGTACAAACATTGGAGAGGGTTGGGGGGGAAAATTCTCTGCTGATGTGGGGTGTTTTGAGACATGGTTATGGGACTTTTTCATTGTTTTTGTAGCTGTAGAGTAACTCATGTTTGAACAGCAATTTCAAAGTCAAAATGTCGACGTTTGAGTCACTTCTGTACTGGAGAAGCTTGCAGACTCCATCACATTATACTTTGCTGCAATCTGTGAGCTTTAGACCTTGCTCAGTCTGTTGAAGATCTCAGTCATGGTGCTCTGTTCTGTGCTTCTCGTTTCTCACTAGTTTACAGTATGGGTTCCCTGCCCACCAAGGCAGTAAGTGAAGTGATTTTTAGGTTTTTTCTCCCTCCCATGGTTTCATGTATTCACTTTGTGTAGTGAGGAGGGTCTCTGCAGCAATCATTGTTGGGGCTCAGGTTAGCCTGGATGGGGAGGGACAGTAACAGAGCCACACTGGCAGCACTTCATGTTATCCCTGCGCATTTGACGTCACTCCCTCAAAAGCACAGGGTCAGGCTCCAGGTGTGAGGTCGGATGTGCTTCTCTTGGTCACTGCACTCGGTCATGTTGCTCCCTCCAAGCCATCCAACACCACCGGTCAATCACTCCCTCCCCTTGTTTCTGTGTTTAATGTGAACTCACAAGCCCTTCTCTGTGTGTAAGGTAAAATAACCCTAAACCTTGAGCCTCGTAACCCAAAACCTCTGCACATCAGTTCGATGTGCCCCTTTGTTTTCTCATGTCTTGCTTTTCATTGCTGCCTAGTGAAAGATGCATTAGGTGTGATGACTGTGGGCTTTCAGTCCTTGCTACCTGCATAAGAGCAGGTTGAAGATAGCATTTAGCCCACTAGCAGTTTTATGGGGCTTTTATGTTTTGGCAAAATGACATGACAGAGCTATCAGATGCCTTGAAATTACTCCAGAGAGCAAAAATGTTTGTTTGAAGCAGCATCTGGAGATCTTCCAGTCCTGCCTCGTATCTTCATGGCATCTGTGTCTTAAGATAGTTCAAAACCTCTTTGATTTAAAAATGTCGTATCGCTTGAGCTGGGACTGTGATCTTGGCAGGCCGGGTGCCGGGGTGCTGGTACCTGTTTAGTCAGGGGTGGCTCTTCCCTTGTCTTGCACAATCTTCAGTTAGCACGAGTCTCTCATTGTGATGTCTCCCTGCTTCAGAAGGTGCAAAGAGCAATCGCACGTTTCTGCACGTAGGGTTGTCAGGTTCTTCAACCCCAAGGTCCCCAGAGTCTGCGAGTTGAGTCATTTCTTTCCTGACCCAGACTTGCGCAAGAGCTGTCACTGGGAGACTGCAGATAGTCTTGAGGCTCTGGCCATGTGTTGTTGAGCAGACTCCAGAGTGACTCTTGCTCATTTTGTCAGTTTATAAGTAAAAGGACGTGAAATCTAGAGGTAGGGGAGATAAACATGAATTTCATTGTAGCGCCTTCTGAAGACCTGGATGTATGCAAGGCAGAGCAGGCAGCACGTTCAGCCCTAGCTCGCTTAGCAGCAGTTTGACACCGTAACCCATTTCATTGAGCGGATAAACACTGGGCATGAGCAACTGCTGCTTTGAAAGACAGCACTGTGACTTCCATCTGGACATCTGCCAAGGAAGGGTAGAAGGGATGTGATGCTAACATCTCGCTTGAGCTACAACACTTTCCATGTGAGCATTTTCCCTGTCTTGGAATCAAAACCATCTAAATCCTTACTTCTGTCAGAAGTCTAGCTCTCTGGTTCAGAGACCAACCAGGTACCAACTCAAGACAGGCCAGATGTAGCTCTCAAACCTCTAGATGGGGAAAGGATGGCTTAGTATTTGTTATTTTTTACCCTGTATGTCTTCCCAGTGTGTGCTGGAGATTGTTTATAGGTTTCCAAACAAATAAGCACAGGTTGATAGCAGGTGCATGGTCACTACTAATGGAGTAGGGTGCTTTGATGGACCTGTATTTATTTAATTATTTAACCATTATAAAGATGAGATCTCCTGGCTGTAGCCCAGGTAGATCCAAAATATCCACCACAATATGTTGCAATAGCTCTGCATGCTTGTATTTATATGAAGCAATGCTAAAATATGCCCAGAAAAATGCATGTGCTGAGCTGATGCAAATCCTAGTTGTACAAGTGGTGTTGGTACACAGTGACCTCACACGCTAGAAGGATGTGCTGCCATGCATCATGACACTGATTCCTCCCTGGACTGCTTCATTTCAGCACAAATTAACTTAATACTCTACAATGGCTGTTGCAGATTTATGATATCATGTGTTTGTGGCAGTGGTCTACATCCGCTTCTGTTCGTGGCATGGTGAAGTATATTGAAACACGCTGGTCTGCAAGGGCATGGAGCGACCAGGGAGCAAAGGAAAGGACACAGGCGAGACACTGAACGCTGCTGGGTGTCTCAGCCTAGGCAGAGCCTTGTGCCTGCAGCTTCTTGAGCAGTTGTGCATTTTTCTATCTGAAAAACTGAAGGCAAATCTCATCTGCTCTTCTGATCCGAAGAAAATGTTTGTGTTTTACTTTATTTCTTTTTAATTTGAAGTAAGGCATGAGCAGGTGGAAGCAAACATCTCCTTTAGTTCAGCTTCTGTGCTGTATGGAAAGAGGAGGTGTGAAGTCGTAGGGTGAACAGTCACTGCTCAGAGTCAAAAGGTTACGGGGTGAAAAAGAAGGGGGGGAAAAAATTAAGTTCCTTATTTGTGCTTTCTAGGTAGTTGGGTTTTGGCCATGCAGGTGCCACAGCCCTAGGGCTCTGACCAGACCTGTGCATGGACTCCCCTTCTCTAACGCTTCATCCAGTTGCCTCCCTAGTCTATCCCTGCCACTCCTCAGGGCTGATGTAAGGCGGGTCCGTTCTAACTGAAATGCCAGCAGCTGCTGCCCAGCACCTTCTCATCACCAGCACTTGTGTCGTGGCTCTCACTGGTGGAGCTGGACCAGCAGAAAGCCAGTATAGATGGGTTCAGAAGAGATTAACGCCAAACACAACTGCCTGCCATTGGTGTGCCATGAGAACACCCTGCAAATGGAGCAGTATTAAATCAGAACCTTGCAAAGATGTTTGAAACCCAGCAGAGTGGGTGGCTGGAAGATTAACTCTGCACGAGGACGCTTCGGAGAGCAGAGAGCCACAATAGCACTTTCAGTGCCAGCTTTGTCCCAGCTGCCAGAAGGGACTTTGTCAAGGGAGCCCTTTTCCATGGTGCTGGTCCCCCAGCTGCTGGAACAATTGCTTGAGACCACTGGCAGTCATCATGATTAAAGCAGCCTGAAGGCTGCTTTATTTTACATGGGCAGTTATCCAGGTCCAAGGATTGGCTCAGCCTGGAAAGATGTAGAAGGAAGTTTGCCATATTGTACCCTTCTGTGCTGCATTACATCTCTTCTTCCTCTGTGTTGAAGGATCAGGCCTGGCTTTGTGGTTGATCTGTAGTCACCCCAGGTTGCAGTGCATGAAACCCTCCCAGTACCTCTCATTATTGATTGATGTGACAAGATATTTTTTCTTTTCTTTCTACATAAAGAAGACAATTGAATTAATTATTTACTTTATTGCCTGCCTAACTTGGATTTTTGCTGTATGAATTAATAGTACAAACCAAGAGCACTCTTAAAACTTTAACCCCTTCCCTTAGATCACATTTACAAACCAAAAGTAAGGTGACTGCTCATAACAGAGTCATCTAATCTTATTTTGGGATGGAACTGCAGGACCCAAACAAGGCTGTCTGCTGCTTCTTGAGTTTCTTCTTTGAGCCAGGTAGAGCCTTCCCTTTGCCTTTATATTTTTAAGAAGGGGAGCGAGGATGCACGTTTACCAAAATGGGTTTTCAACCCAATAGGAATGGCCCTCTTTTGCTTTCCTTTGCTTTCTTTATGTATGTAAATATATGTAAATGTATACAAGGACTTGGATTTACCCTCTTCGTCTCCCCCTCCCATGTATAATGTATGTGTTAAACACGTAATCATTAATCAACTTTGTGGGGAGTGGAGACAAGAAGGGCTCTTTGATGATAGATATATACTTGTGACTGTGCTTGTATGCTTGTTTATTAGGCAGCACAGTGCTATCAAAAGAAACTCCAGGTCCCCGAGGATAAGAAACAGCATAGGGAACAAATGAAGAGGAACAAAAATCCTCCCCCCCCCTACTGTAAACCCCTGTCTTCTACCATCTGTCTCCTTTTTTGGAGCGAAATAAATTGGGGAGAGATCTTTGAATGAGGTGCTTATTTGTAATGCACAGAAACGTTACCAGGGAGCAGAAGTCGTGGTTCCCGTTGCCTGTGACGGCTGCGAGGGCTGGGGCCAGGGGAACGGTATTTCTATTGTCTGCACAGGCTGGCAGTGCTTTAGAGCAAAGGAGCCTTCAGGTTATCGTGCACCAGCACAACTATTACTGAGGTTTTGGTATCACGTTTGATGGTATGGAAGGCACAAATTAAAGGTGGTCATAGCCCTGAAAGTGCTCACAATAAAGACAAAAAACCCCACAGTAGTTCTTTGTGAGTACCCAGATCAGAACATGCTTCAGGCTCCTCTGTGTTGATGGAGGAGGGCTTGGGGTGTTGGAATTACTTGTCTGGGGATTAAGGTAGAGGTGGAAGGATTGACTTCTTTGCATTTCTCTTCCCTTGAGATACAGCAGTAGGTCTTGGGACGCAAAGGTTGAATTGGACGTAGGAAACCAAACATCTCCTTGATTGTGTTAAAGCTTAGTCATATTTGGGGGAAAAAAAACCAAAACAAATTGTTTAAGTGCCTTAGATTATTTTCACTGCTTTTACTCAGTTTGTGCATTTGCAAGTGCCTATCTTGAGGAACATCTAGTAAAATATGTATTTTAAATGAGCTTTAAAAGGGGCTTTGGCTCATTGTGTATAGAGCTGCTGCACCTTTTGCTTTGCATTCTTGCAGAGCTAGGCAGGAGATGCCGAGGTCTGATTGGAACCGCTGAAGTGCGTAGGAAACAGCAGTCCCAGCTCCATCAGCCATCTGCTCCTGGTCCAGCAATCAGTCACCAGCCAGGGGAGCAGGGGCAGGAGCTGCGGGCGTGTTAGTGGGGAGCAGCAGCAACAAGACTGGGAGGCAAATGGGAAAAGAAAAATTCCATTTTCTGCAGTCTGCCCAGTGCAGAGAAGCAGATGGATTGGCAGCAGCGTACCAGATTTGTCAAGGTGTATTTGGTATTGTTTTAGGAAAGAAAAAGAACAAAAAAAATAAACCTGGGGAAGGGCATACCCAACAAAAGGTGCACACGTTTGCTTTGGACTAATCTAGGCTATCTTTGCTATAAGATAGCAGCTCCATACGCTGTGGTTATTCCTCTTTATATTCTCTTTCTTTCCTCTGCTCATTTGCCAAAGTCAGCACTCCCAGATTGTTTTACAGATGAGCTGAAAGCCACAGAAATTCAGAGCCTCATCAGAATTTTCCTAAACTGTTGGCTATTGAAGCCTACATTTTTAGCTGTGCAGGCCTTTCCATCATTTTATTTTTTGCAGGAGAAATAATAAACACTGCATTGGTTTAGGGAAGTGCTTCAGCTACAGGGAGATTAAGCACATACATGGAGCTAAGCGTTTGATCGAGTGCTTTTCTGAATACACTTTCTAGAAAATTGATGTCCTTTTTACTGCTCTTGCTAAGCTAATCAGGAGATGCTGGGGTCTGATCAGAGCCTTTTGTGCTTTTTCAAGATAGTGTCTCTGGAGGATCATTACACACATCCCTCTACAGTGAGTACAAGGAGATTGTCACCAGGAAGGTGTTAGTCACTGTGTATTAACATGCAGGATTATTCTGCCTCTTTTTTCACTGTAGGCTTTTCATCTTCTTACTAAGCAGGCACAGTCATGTCTAGGCTAACATCACAAAGCTTTCTTATAACACTGCATCTGGTTCCAGAAGCTAAGCTGCAGTGAATTGAGCTATGAGCTGTTGGGTGACTTTTGAAGGGAGGTATGGAAAGGGCACTGGCTTCAGTCACTGAAGAGTCCGAGGGGAGATGAGCCAGGAGCAAGCCCCAGGAGCTCAGCATTTGGCTCCTGAAGGCACAGTTGTCCAGAGGGCTTAATGAACAGGCAGCTGAAGAGAGCTGTTGTCTGGGCAAAGGAGCAAGCACACAGTTAGCCAAAGAGAGGTAGAGCACAGCTTGCGCTCCTGTTCCTTCCAAAAGCAGCTCTTGTGCAAAGCTGGTGGTTGAACACACACACCAGTGATGTTCCCCCTCCTCCAGCTGGCCCAGCTTTCTTCTGTCCAGAGCCAGCCTGGCCCTTTGGCAGGCCATGTGTGAGTGTCCTGGAAACCCTCCAGTCGGTGGCTGAGCATGGCAAGCATTAGCCAGTGACCCAAAAAACATCCTCCTCGGTCTTCACCACGAAGGGAGAAGAGCAGAGCTGGGTCAGTGGTGCTCTGCTTGTTCACAGGTCTGTGAGCAAACACAGAAGGTTTTAGAGCACAAAACCTCTGGCAGACATCTACTGTTCACCACAGGCAAACGAAACTTTATGGGCGCCATCATATCAGCACATATGGAAAATAAACCTAGTAATTGCCCTGCAATTATGCCTTATCATAACAACTGCTGTTAGATGGACCGTTCTGCTGGAGTACACCACCTTCCTGCTATGAGGCATGCATCTAGAGTTCAGCCTTCTATCTTTCTTGAGACTTGCCAGACTCCAAATCTAGTAACTTCTAGCACGCAGAGCCATGTTTTTGTTGAAAATAGTTGGTTACTGATGCAAGCCAATAACTGGGAGAAGTTTCTTATGGTTTGTGCATGAGGAAATGGTCTGGTTTTGTGGTCAGCAGTTGGCATGGTATATATTTGACTGCTTTAATGTTTTTTTGCAACCCCACCCAGATAGTTGCTGCAGTACAAAAGAAATAAATTTGGAAGAGCTGCATGGGTGTAGCTGATCACATAATCACCCTATTAGCTTCAGCTGGCTTGTAGAGTTCCTGTACCCAGAACATGGAGAACACACAGCTTTTTGAACTAAAACTAGCAGTTCCCTAAGTCAGGTCAGTTCATGTCTGCACAGATGGTTTCTCAACTGGAGTTGCCAGTAACATCATCGGCAAAGGCTTTGAGTGACATTTTTTGTTCATTTGGGTTTGGGGGGTTTTTTGTTTTGTCTCTCTGATTGCAATTTTTCCTTTATGAATACAAAGAAAAGAGCCAAAGGAAAGTCAAGAGCCATTGTACAAGAAGGAATAGATTATAGCAGGGAGGCATAATGTATTGGAAGTGAAAGACCATTCCAGTCTACTGGGGATTTTCTCAAGAATGTGAATGTACACATCTAGCAGAAGAATGGGAAAAGAAGGGCTGACGCTCTGTGGGGCTCAGACAAAAGACTGTATGTAGGTCCTTTCCCCTTCGCATCATGTGGTCCATGGAAATTAAATTGTCCTCTCAGTGCAGGGGGGAGTTCCTGTCCAGAATGGATCACAGCATGATGGTGACTGTAAAGAGATTTTCTCTTCTACTACCTTGGTCCATGGAGCATTTGCTTGAAGAGCGTAATTAGGGTACGCATCTGGAAAACACACCAGGCACAGATAAGTAACGTACCAGAACCCAAGTGTATTTTGATCTGCTGTGCACTATAGAAAAGAAACTGAGATGAGCAGTGTCAAAACTTAGTATCTCATGAAGTTTTTCTCTCCATTTCCTCACTTACCTTGCCTTAAGCACACACAAACCTCCTTCTGTAAGGGAAAATGTTGGGGTATTTAGCTGCCATGAAGGAAATTTGATTTAAGAGGAAACTTAAAAATGAGAGCGAAGATCTGTCTGGTGAGGACAGGAAAGATTTCCATGCTTTGGATGGAGGCTGGGCAAATCCATTTGCTCTAGGGTTTATAACGTGGCTGACTGCTTTCTCAGGGAGCTGGGGAGGTGTTGAAGGAAGTTTGTTGTTGGCTGAGTAGTCTTACACTGGGAGGGCAGTGCGACGCAGGAACTGAGAGTCTTCTAGGTTTTCGGAGACAAGGATGAGAAGATTGTTTGTGAAAGCAACTGGAATGGGGCATGGAAAAATCCAGGAAGGCTGTTTTACCCACGGGGTGAAACTCTCTCTTTGGTTTGGACCGTAGCCAGTGGCACAGAGTAACAGAAACTTTCGAATTCGTGCATCTGCTGCTTGGCCAGTCCTCGCTGGAGACCGGCAGAGCAAATGGAGCTGCCTGTTCTGGAACCATTTTAACTAGAATCAGCTCCCAGAAGACGGCTGTTAATAACTCATGTCTCACCAGCCCTCTCCTCCTTCACTCCACTCCCTAAAAACTGGGCTGAGAGACTGTGCAGGAATTGGGGCTCTCTCTGGTAGGCCAGCAGCAAGGCGACGGGCTCTTGCTGAGGTAATCTGCTAAAGCCATCGCCAGTTTGCACGGCAGCCACGATTCGGCCCGTTTGAACACCAGACCGACTTCTCTGTCTATTTTAATGCTTTAAACAGGGCTGTGAGCATTCAGTTATTTGTACAAGCCTTCTCCAGGCATTTGAAAGAGACTTCTGTTTTCCAGAAAAGAGGAGGAAGGAGGCCGGAAGGGACTACGTGGGGCAGAGTAGGGGTTAAGCGATAGGGGAGTAGCCAAAAAATAGGTTTGTGGGTGACTGTGGGTAGACATGGTGCTGCACGTAGACTTGCTAGGGCTCCCCCCACACCTGGTATTAAATCAGAAGAAAGCTTTCCACCTTCTGTTGCTGGGAGTTATGCTCTTTAGAGCTGAGTTCGACAGTTGTTATTGCAATTTTGTGGTGCTCTTTTGATTTACAGCTGTTTTTACGACCATTGAGACAGCCACAAATCGAGGAAATCTCATAAAACAGAGAGTAAACGTCTCCTTCACAACCCAGGCAGAGTTTTGGCATCCGTGCTTATTCCATAGAGCAGGATGTGTAAACAATATTGTGTCCCCTGAGTGGCTGATATCAGTACAGTTAAGTGGTAACAGCTTGAAAAATGCATTTCTCGTATATTAGCGGTAAAACTCGAAATGGGCCCCCAGGCTAAAGTAAATTGGTGACATTTTGCAGCAGAAAGGGGAAAAAAAAAATAAGGGCAAGGATTGGAAATGCGGAGCCCCAGCTTTGAAAGCAGTGGGACTGGAGCCAAAGTTGGATTTATCTGCATTATTGCAGTACGGAAATAAATGGATCCACCACACTTGTTGCAAAGCATATCTAATTGGAGAAGACAGATTATATGTCGGCTGCAAACGGTGGACTGCCCCCTTCACCGCCTTCTTGCACAGAAGATGAGGTCAGTTAATGCCATATTTAATCAGAGTATAATGATGGGAGCTGCTTTCTTGACTTACTGTAGAGCAGAAGAGAAATACTCGGAGCCCCTTCTCTGTAACAAGTAGGTGAGTGCACACCACTGCCCTTGAATGAGCGTGGGGTAGGAAGCCAAATGCTTTGCAGATGTGAACCATAGTCTTTCTTCCATGGGTTTTTTCCTTTGCAGTCTCCATCTGTAGGGAAATTCATATGTTGTCCTGGTTTCCCCCTTTTTAGGTGTTCCTAACCCCATCTGTTGGGTCTTCAAATACTACTGCACCCCCACAGTGTGCCTTCTGTTGTGGGTGAGGGTGTCCACGTATGGGAATAGAGCTATGGGGAACAGCCAGCCCAACCAAAACTTTTTTCCCCTTAAAACGTAGAAACAGAAGACGTTGGAGAGAGGAGGGTTGATGGGCAGACTTGATAATGAAGTTAAAAGAGTCGATCTGATAAACACCAGAGAGACAGCTTCTGCAATTTCACCATGTTCCGTATTGTTTACCTAATGAATATTTGATGGTTCCTTCATGTATAGAGTTGCTGTTATCTGACTGGGGTGACGGGAGGTATCATCACCTTGTAGCTTCTTTGCTCGATCCCCACGGGTCTGCCGAGCATAGCGCATGATGGTCCAGCTCGAATTAATCCAGTGTGTTTGTGGAGGAGAACTATGAGAAGACCTTGTGCAGCTGCCTACTCCACAGAGCCTGGCAGGGAGTTTTCAAATAAAAAAGCTGTCATTCCTTTCCTGTGCTACTACTCAGAAACTACTTGCCCGTTTCTAATTAACCTAATGGATAATGTTAAAACGTGGGCATCTGCAAGGGTTCATAGACCCATAATCTGGGTGGTTCAGGAAATAGTTTTCTCATTGGATCAAGAGAGGAAGAGAAGGCAGATGATCACTCATTTTTGTTTGCTTTTGCTTTCCGGTGCTGTCTGAAAAGAGCTAGCCTGAAGATGTTCAGTGAGGCTGTGGCAGTCCTCTTCTGTATTTCTGCAATTTCCCTGGGCAAAATGGAAATGGAAGTTCCCCAGGATCACACAGAAGCTTGGTGCTGTTGGTGGTAGAGCTGCAGTGAATGGCATTTTTATCCAGAGGTTATTTGTTGGATTGTTTATTGCTGTGTTAATAGAAAGGACTGGGCAGGAGGTGGCATTTGTTTATGAATGTCTTCATGTTGGTAACGTGAAAAGTTTTACCTTCTGGAGTCATGCACGAGAATCTCAGCTCACACACGTATTACTTCTAAAGAGAAAATCAAACTGTCTTGTTTGCAAGAACTGAACATGAAAACTTAAAAATACAAAATGAATGTAGACAAATTTAGACAGATAACCTATTTGGTTTCCTTTGAAGATGTATTAGGTTTTAAATCTCTTTCGTATGAGTCCCTTCAGACTTTCTTTTGCAGTCTCCTGGCACAGCGATGGGTGAGGGGCTGCAGCAGGTGCTAGCACTGAAGTAAAGGAAGAGCAGTGCCCGAACTGTAGTCCACTCGAATCGGCAAAGCTCTTAAATCACTGTGTGATTACTGTGGATGAAGTGCTTGGAGAGGGCAGGGCCAGCGCTGCTCCAGTGCGGCTCACGCAACTGCAGTATGCATCTTGTAATAATCATCTCTCCTACACATCGTTCTGCTGGGATTGAATATTTTCCAGTAAACCTCTTAGTGAGGCTGCTGAATTAAAAAGAGCTACTTCTTAGGTGGTGAGGCCTGAACCATATGATCTCTGTAGTTGGAGCAGGACCTGCTCCAGACTGCCAATGCTCCGGCACCCAGGCACATCCTTACTGGCCAGTGGGCCAGTGGACCCATCTGAGAGCTCTCACTCTCTTGGGATTTGCCTTCACATTCTGTGTGAATGCACCCAGCATGTTGCAACTTTGGGTGAAGCCAGGGAGGCATTTTTATGTCCAAACCAAGTTGTTTCCTGCATGAAAGGGGAGCCCACTTCAGAAACCCCATCCTCCTGGATCGCACAGCTGTGAAAGGAGTGGACCTGGGAAAGAACAGTGCTTTTGTGCAGCACAGTTATGTGTTTAACATAATAAATGTTTATTGTCCTCTGGAGCAAAGGAGCAATAGGCTAAATTATAGCCCGGGGAGGGAAAGCTAGAATCATGAGGTATAGGCTGTTAATTATCTTTTTTTTTTTTAGCTGTCATAATGTACTGGTGTTTGCCTGCAGCTCACCCCCTCCCACTGCTCCATTACCTCCACCACCACTATCTCTAAAATATCTGCTTCCCGTACCACTGCGCCCTCCTCCTCTCCGGCCTCCTGCTCTTTCATTTGTAAGGCATCGCCGGCCTCCTGAGAGATTTGTGACTTCTCTCCCAGCAGCCGCTTACAGTGATAAAGGCCCTCAGACTGCCGCTCTCTGATTAATCAGCCCTCGTGCAGCCTCGATAGGGTGTTAATTTGTAAACTCAGTGGACAGGCAGCCGTGATAAGCCTCCGCAGCTGCTGTGTGTCTGCCGAGGGGGATGGGAAGATAAGGCTTCAGCCCTGGGATGCAGCCAAGAAATATTTTGGAGCAGTGAATTAGAAACAACAACAACAAAAGAGCCTTCTGCAGGGGCACTCCTTTGAGGTTGCTGCGGGTAATACAGCAAGTTTCAATAGCAGCGGACAAGAGCCGCCTTCCAGATAAGCTCCCTGAGCCCCAGTCCTGGAAGGGGCCACATCAGGATTGCATCCCTAACCAGGAGCTTCTGTCAGAGGGATGTCCATGTGCTGTGTGCCATGATCTGGGCTAGGAGGACAAAGCAATCTCCTCTGTATCTCATGTATTTCTTGCAGTTAGCCTGATCCTTTTCAGAGAATTTGAGGCGATTTGTCAGAGGGCTGTCTGGGCATGTCATCTGCAAAATGGGATGGACACAAAGGGCAGCATCAGTGTCAAATGATTTTTTGAGCATCCCCAAATGTTTGCGGTGACGTGGTTCACATGGATTTCTATACAGGGTCCACTACGTATCCAGCATGGGGATTAAGAATGGGAAGATAGCATTTCCCCTGAAGACAGCAGACCATCCTTGGTGGTCTCAGTGAGAGCAAAGCGTGGTGTTAAGTTCTGAAATATCTAGGCAGACTGCAGCAGGGATGTATTCTGCTTACCTGCTCACGGTGGCTGTGTGAATATTTCGGGTGTGCTCATGCAATTTCCCCCTTTTTATTGAATCAATAATATCTTCAAAAATTGAAAGGAGAAGATATTTCACTGAATTTGTATCAGCTCTTTGGTTCAGCTGAATCCTAATGATTCTGCCATTGTTGGCCTCCCTAATTGTTCTAATATTATCTGACAACACGCAACAGACCATGGAAGCGGTTCCTTCCCTGTCTGCCAGTGCAGGTTGTTATTCAGTACGTTTGTGAACTGCAGCAGTTCTCAGACAGACAGTGACCTTTTTATGAAATCAAATGTCTCGCAAAACCCTCTCGGTCTCCGAACTGTGATTTATAGCCATTTGTGTTGGAGAAGGCTGCAGGTGGGATTTGGGTGACACGTAATTGGTTAAAAGATAAAATAAAATGAAGGTTGCCCTGCTGGTACAGTGATGGCAGGAGCTACAGGAATGAATTGCTTGGCAGCGCAGAGCCTGGCCCTCCTCCTCCCGCCCTCCTCCATCAGTTGCCAAGTCCTGTCTGGCAGGCCATTACAATGATAAATGCAGGTAGCTGGCAAAGACCACAGCTGAGAGTTTGTTCTAGCGTGCCAAGCCCTGCTTGGCATTCCCAGTTGGTGCCAGCATTTGCACTCTTACTCAGTTTGACGGAAACCAGGACATGAGGTGTGAATTTATGTCCGCATCCTTCCAGGAGAGAGTTGGGATAATGAAATGCCAAGGCAGCCCTGGGAGCAGCAGAGTAATTTGGTAGGTACCAAACAACAGTCTGCCACCTGTCATGTGCGGTGCAGTCCCTACTCTCCCCCATCACTCTTCCTACAATGCAGCCTTTGAATTGGAAGAAGTTTTAGGTAGTTCTGCAAAGAGCACTCGCCATTGCACTTGATTTAGTGCAAATACAGAACCGTATCCCAGCTAAATAGATAGCTTGGCTAGATAGTTTCAAGCTGTAATGACAATAATACAAACTACCCTAGTAGTATGTTACACAGTGTGCCCAACCTTTCCCTCTCCTAGCAGGTTTTCCCCTACATTTGTAGCAAAACCTAAGTCGGTAATCAAGTCTAGGGTTGCCTAACTCGGTGTCTGGGTAATGGAAAAAGTTTAAATGTGGAGGTCCAGGCAGAAAAACCTGCCTGCTGAGGAGGGACCAGCTCTTGGGGAAAGGCAGGAGGTCTGTGTTGTTTGAGATGTTTAAAAATCAGATCCCACAAAGCCCTTTTCTGAGTGTATCATGGAGAATTGTTTTTCTCTGGAGTGTGTATTCAGTTGCCCTTGTCACAGCCACATTGCTGCCTCTGACCTGCAGCGAGAGGTGCAGTGACACCAGGAGAGGACTGTCCTCTGGATGTCCTTCATTGACAGAACTACCCAGAAGCTAAGCTGATGGCATTATCCATGGGCAGAGGTAAAAGCAACCCAGTGTGAGAGACAACACTATCTACTACACAGTCTGCTGCTTCTTTTTTCCTGCTAACCGTAACTGGCACTCGCTTGGTGGGAACAAGCCAGGATATGGGGAGCGTACAAACCTGGAGTAAGGGGAAAATCAGTGGTGGTTAGGAGCCAGGAGTGTAAAATCAAGGTAGGTTTTGATAGCAGTTTGGGAGCTGAAGTTTGAGGGAGGAGGATACTGAGATACAGACCAAATGCACCTTGATTTACATTCGGGCATGCAGGCACAATAACGTTAATCAAGTATTTTGGCTGGGTTTAATGAGGGACAGCTGGAAAATTTCCTTTCTGGTCAGTGTCTCTGCAAACAGCTGAGGGATGTCTTGCAGCTGTATGACCAGCCTTGGTGAGGCCCAGGAACTCCCTGGCTTCCTCCCTTCTCCTCCTTCATGAACTTTCCTTTTTTCAGTGCATGCATTTATATATTTATTGGAGCTGAGCTGGGAAGGAGAGGGAGTCTGATCTCCTTTGGGAGACAGCAACTGCTCAGAGGAAGATGAATCATAAAGCATGGGTAATGGAGGGAATAGGAAGGGAAAACTGGGCTACAGCCGTTCTCCAGGGGCTGGAGGGATGGATTGGGAAGGGAGGGAAGAGGAGTTAGCAAGCCTGTGCCCCGAGGCTCTGATAGCAGACATGCTGTAGGTCAGGCATCCTGCCGCTTTCAGAGCATTAGGTCACCCTTGGTCATGGCAAGAGGCACATCTGTGCAATAAGCCGACAGACCGCAGCAGCATATGTTTAAGAATTATAGTTGCTGCTTAATCTAAACTAGTTTGATCTATCCCAAAATGGTTGTAAAATTATGAGGAACATGCTCAGGATTCAAAATGGTGTTATTTTAAGCTTATCGCTGCCTTGCCAAAATAGAAGGTCCAAACCAAAACCATAACGTTGAACTTGCAGAGAAGCAATGGGCTTGGCTCCCCCTTACCCTGCACTAACTGGATCAAACTGTCTGTAGAGCATTTCCTTCAGTGCTTTCCAGTCAGCATCCACTTCATTCTGTTTTCTGTTTGCCATCATGTAAATTCAGTGTAATTCACCGGTGAATTGGGACTGGTGATCTCTGCTTCTAGGATCTCTGTGGCCTAATTTAATTCTCTGTTCCCAGACTTGTGCTAGCTTCACAAAGGGGCTGTTGCAAAAAATAGTCACAGTTATATAAACTGCTGAGAGAAATAAGCGTTCTTGGGAGAAAAAGTGAGGAAGAGAGGAGTGTGTTGTGAAAGGCCCTTTCCAGGACTGAGGCGGTACTGAATATGCATGTGCAAAATGAGTGTGGGCCGGGAAGTTAAACAAGTATATGTCGCTCCATCAAAGTGCAGCCCAAGGAGCTTTTTGTTTCTAGTGGACCTTCTGCAGGGCAAACTTTCATGCCAGGTACGGAAGACCCATCAATACCACCTAGAGATGGCCTTGGTTCAAAGTTGAGCTAGAAGCATCTGGGGTATTTCAGGCATTGCCGTTTCAGTAAGTGGTTGCCTGTTCAGGGTGTTTGTGCTGCATGTTTCACTGTGGTGTGTTACGTTGTAGCAAAAGGCACAACTGGTTTTAGGACTTTTGTTGCTAGAAAGCTGGAGATCTGTCTGGCATTCATTCTTGCTTAGGGAGTATTATTTATTAGTAGTCCTTATTCGCACCGGACTTCAACAGCTAGAATTTCCTAAGTTCCCTTGGCCATTAGCTGGGACTAGATTAACCTGGTCACAATTCAGGTATCTAAATGGACTTTTGGGAACACTCCGTGCTCAGAAACTCTGCTCAGGTTGGTGCCCCAAGGGCTGAGGCTTGAGTGCTGAGCCCTCTTGGAAGCCCAGGCTATAAATTCCATTGAGGGTCTGGGATGGACAGGTGAATGTTTTCACCATCGGGAGATAATGACGAAATGCAGTGTGGATCTGTATCAATTCAGTGTGTATCCTGTTCCCTTTTCCTTAATCCCAGCCACATCTGGGTTGTGTCCAATCCCAGCCAGCCCTGCACCACAACACTGGATGTTCTTAGAAGGTGCCACAAACAGCTAGTTCATGTACATCTTACTCCAGCTTTTCTTCCCGTGGTGGTGCATGAAATGTCTGACTTGCAGGTCTAACTTCACCTTTGTCATCTTAATTGAGCTCTGATTTCCCTCCAAAAGTCATCTTGGGTTTGAAGGACTGTAGATTCATAGAATCATAGAATGGCAAGGGTTGGAAGGGACCCCGAGGATCATAAAGCTCCAACCCCCCTGCCACAGGCAGGCACTGTTACCCATGGGTTGCTTCTATATCCTGGAGCGTGTTGAATGCTTTCTTCGTCTTAAGGGTGAATTTTAGGGGGGGGAGGGTGTGCGTCTGTATATTTCTAGGCTCCTTTTGCACCTTTCCAGATGTATCCATTTCCATTTCCTATAGAAGAAACAATGCCTTCCTGTTTTAGTTACTGTTCTCATGTTACTTGACTGAAGGGGTCTGCGATGAATGACTTGGGTAATCAGTTGGAAACTTAGTAAAGCAATACTGACGTGTGCTGAAATTCTCCACTAGACTATAGAAGAGTGGCGCTGGAGTGGTAGGTAAAAGCAGGGGAAATGGATCAAAGGGAGGAATGAAAATTGATCCAAAATTTTCAGGTAGCATCCATGCTTTATGCTGAAAGTTTCTCTAAGTGTAACCAGCACTTTTGGTTAGAATATCTCCTGGAGAAGGGTTTTCTTGAGAGCTTTTTAATGCTTGCAAAGTTCAGTAATAGTGTGAAAACAGGCTCTCTTGAGACAGGCTCTTGGCTGTCTAGAAGATAGGCAGCCATCCAGAAATAAATGTTAACTGTTTTACTGACTTCTTTTCCTTCTGCCTACTGGACTGGACTCAAATTTGGAGGGAATCTTTTGCTTTTGCCCTGTGCTAAACATGGGTGCCAGGCCCCTAGCACCACGTGCACTTGCTCCTTGTGAACCAGAACTGGAGCCTTATTAGCAACTTCACAGTGTCTTGTGATCCGGGACCTGAAGTATCAGGCTTGGATCTGGCGTTCGGTGCATCAGGAGGCTGGCATGAAGCAGAGCTTCTGTTGGTGATAAGGAAAGGGTTTTATTCCCCTTTAGCTGCTTCGTAGGCTAGAGAGAAGGGGGATAACAGTAATTACTGTGAGGCCTGGTAGAGTTCAGAATGCTGTCTCTGTCAGATGATGTTCTGTTATATATAATCATTAAATTATTAATCTGTAAGAGCTCTTGTACGTTCAGCTGCCTTGGGTTAGTGAGAACCAGGATGAAGGAGGCATGGACTTCATTATGTACACCTTCAGAGGAGAGGGTGTGCTACATCCTTTGTGGTTACCACCTCGCATTGTGAGGAAAAGGCTGCCTTTGCTAAGCTCTTGGTGCTGAAAATTGAATCAGTGTTTATATGTGCTAGGTTCAAGGGGAGGAAGGATGAGGGGCTGGAGCACCACTCCTCTGCTTGCTCTTCACAAAGCAGAAAAAGGTAGAAACATTGTTTTTCTCCGCAGAGTATTCAGCCTGGTTTCAAACTGTCACAGAACTGGGTGGAGACATTTTCCTCTTCAGATCTGGCTTAGAAAATAAAGAAAATCAAAATGGGGCAGAGAGCTGCTAACTTGGTTGAATAAACCACAAAGGGGGACCTGCAAGGCTTGGTGCAGATCTCAGCGTGCCATCAAAAGGGTGATGGGTCTTGAAACGTTTCAGCAATTTGAGAGGCTACCTCAGCAAGCGAGCTGCTCTCCGAAATCATGGGGGGTGTTTCTCTTTTGGGGCAGACGTTAGATCTGCCTGCAATGCAAAGGTTGGTCCTGGGGGCGAGGGTGGGACTTCGCAAGCACCAGCTTTCATGTGAAAACATCTTGGGCTCTGTGGGGTGGGAGATGAGCGGCAAACCTGCAAGGAAGGTAGAGGTGTCTTTTTTTTCCTGTGAGCTGCAGCAACAAAAAGGGGTTTGGGTGACAGTGAAAGATTTGGGGACCGCAAGGAATTGCTCTAGCTGCCCTCCTCCCTGGGGAGGTGCTTCAGGTGGAGACAGGCAGGAGGAAGTGAAAGGGGGAAAGGAAACTTCTCGTTTCATTTTTTAATTAAAAAAGTGTGATTTCCTGGGATGGCTCGAACCCACCCACATAAAGGACTCCCAATGTCTGGTTTTGCTCACAAGGGAAGAATTCCACTTTTTTTTTTTTTTAATCCCTTCTTAAACATATGCAAATGATTTGCTTGAAACAGCAGAAAATTTGGGAGGGGACTTGTTTTAGCAGGCACATTGGTTTGCTGGATTTTTTCACTCATTAGCAGGCTCCCTCAGACACATAGGTTATATTGTACGCTTCCTTTAAAGGGTGACTGATGGAATTGAATGATGTATTCAGGCTCTTCCTCCCCCAGCTTCCCTCCTGCCTTCACAGCAGTTTGCAGAATATCCTATAGCACAGGCAGTCACTGTTTCAGAACAGTGCTCATGCCAAAAACTGCTCAGATCTGGAGCTAGAAATCACCAGAAGTGAGAGCAAAAAGTTGCTGTAAACCCTAGGTGTGAAGGTTTGTGTCTGTAAACTGTGGCTGTGGTGTTGAAAACGCTGCTCTGTAAATGTTGACTCTGATTGTCGAAGGTGGTGCCACACACTGATATCAGGAGACGGAGCAGTAATCTGTCTTCCCTTTAAAAGTGTATTTTCTTACTTGACTTCCTTGAACATTATTTTTATATGGTCTGGACCTGTACCTCTCAGATCTGTAGCTCACGATTAAACAGTGCCAGCCTGTGTTAAAACCTCAGGACTGACTTGTGCAGAAGGGAGTGAGCTGGTGGTTGCCATAAAGCAACATCACCCAACATTCCAGACCAGGTGAAGCATAAAGGTTCTCCCAACTGGGGTGGCTGCTGCTGCCGGAGCGGGTCCCGCAGCCGGGAGCTGCTCTGGATGGCACCCTGGAGACAGGGCGCTTTCCCAAGCAGGCTGCCAGCAACAGGCCCATCCCGTGGGCTGCGCATCCCGCACCCCAGCGTCAGGCACCCACACTTGGCATTCATGGCTCAGCTGCAGACTTACTGCTTGGGCTTCAGTGCCAGCCGTGCTGAAGTTTCACTGCCTATAAAATGGGGGAATCTTATTTATCCACCTGCCACGTGTCCTAGTGCTTACAGGGTGCTTTGAGGTTAGGTCCTGGCTTTGTGTAAGCTGTTAGTATGGGTGAGTTCTCAGGGCATGCAGATGCGTTCTGCATCCACAGTGACTTTGTGTTGATTATAAGTGAAAAATCTCTTAACTATGGGTTGTAAATTCAGAGTTGGCTGTCAAACGTATTATGCACCACTGTTGTTGCTGTTGTGTGACACTGTTACACTTTCTTTGCAAACCAGCCTAGGCAAAACCTTGTTTAATCCTGGTTCTTCCTCTCTTTAATCCATGCAGTGAAGGGATCGTGCAGGTAACTGATTTTCCCTAAGATTTTAGGATCCTTTTGCTGAGCTGTGTAACGATCATACATGCCACAGCTACACGTGCAGCTTTGTCGTGGACATGATTCAGAATTTTTTTCCTATGTGTCTCAGCCTCAACCTATTTTTCATGTTGTTTTCCCTCTCTTTTTTATGCATTTGCATTAAGAAAGACATCCAGTGCTTGCCGTGCCACTTTCCTTAGAAATAACATCAATAGATCACTCTTTCTTGCTTCTTACTATATCACATGCAGATCTTCTTGCATTTTACTATTTGTTTTTTTACCTTCTGAGTCGTCATTTAAAATATGTACATTTAATGATGTAATACAATTCATAGTGTTCTTTATCATGCAAATCTCCCAAGGCACCTTAGAATAAAATCAATAAAATCAGAAAGAAAATCAACTTAGTTCAGCCATGTGTTGAAATAATTCATTTGTTTTTTAAAGCAGATCCAGGGGAGAAAGGCTATTTTTTTTTCCACTTTGAGTGTCCTTTGCTCTTCAGCTTTGTACTTCACCCCATTTTATTCGTGCAGCAGTCACTGCCAAAATGTTGATGACATTTTCAGCTATCTTGAAGATGGTAGTAATGTTGATCATGCTCCCTGCTCCCAGACCAGCTTTGATTCTGTAGAGGCTACTTGCCATTTTATCAGATAGCGAGGAGGAAAAGCTTATGCTGAAATAGGTTGACTGGTTGATATCAGTGGGGGGAGGGAAGGAAGCAATCAAATTAACTCATAAAAGCTTTATTTATGATGAATGGACTTTTTTCCCTGTCTGTCATTATCATCTTGTCTGTAACCCAGTGACCCTGATTATCATGAAGCTGTTTACAAGGTTTAGGTTAATTGGATTTCTTTAACTATTTCCCAGAGCTTTGAGGAGCACAAATACACTGCTGTGGAGTTCAAACAGCATAGTGCAACCCAGTTTGCAAGGAGACAGGCTTCTTCCAAGAGGAAGTCATCTTATTTCATACTCAACTAAGTGCATAGCAGCATGTACCTATCATTTGGCATAATATTAAATAACACCCTCTTTCATACAGATGTGTTCAGTTGCAACTTGTGTTTCCAATACACAAATTACATTTTGCATGTTCAGCAAGAAATGAGCTTATTTTCAATGAGAGAGGCTTTGAAATGTGTTTTGTTTTGTTTTGTTTTCCTTCAGCTTGATAGCAGTTTCACTGGTTTTGTTTTTTTATATGAGGAATCATGGATAAAATAGCTGTGCATTGCATGGCTGCCTAAATAAATGAGACAGGAGGATGTAGTTGGGTGAGATCAGGACAGTACTTGTATACGCTTTGCTTTCATCTTCTTAGGATGCATGCTTGTTCTTTAATGGCACAACATTGCACCCTCCAGGTGCAATGTGTAATTGCAGGTCTACAGATAACCGACTTGTTTTATGAGCTGTGTTTTTGTGAGCAAGCCTTCCTAAATTCTCCTTCAGCATTCCTCACCCTCTCTTTCTCTTTCTTTTTCAGGCTTCTGTAGGCTCTGAGAAGCTGTTCTCCCCTGCAGCAAATAAAGGTAAGTGATCTGGAGAAATGCTTTCCTTATCTTGGAGCAAGAGGTTGGAGTTGTGAATCTGTATCATGCGAGTATCAGGACGTCAGTTTTGCCAGTGCCTTTAATTTTGCCACACACATTGTCCTGAAGATCGGCTTTACAGGCATGGGATGATGAAGTTAAAATTTAGAGCTGCATTGTCTCAGTGTGGGGTTGGACTTCTTCCCTACCAGTTGGATTTGTAACAGATGTCCTAGGGAGAGGGATTACGGACAAAGGAGAAGTCGGCCTTTTCTGTAGGGAATGTGTTTTTCCCTCTAGTACAATCAAATCCTCGTTTCTTTTAAATGAATTAAAATTTCAGTATCATTTGTATTCTCCTTGCAAAGGCTCACACACCCCTCTCCTGCTGGTGTACGCAGAGCATTTGTGCCTTTATGTCTCCACTCTCCAAAACAAGGTGGAAGGTGCTTGGCACACTGGAGGGTTTCAGTTCACAGCTCCCACAATTACTATTAATTGAGTTACCTGTGATGCACTCTGGGTGTTGCTAAGAGACTGTGCCGGTTCAGGTTCCCTTTGGGAGGTACAGTGACATAGCTCTAAATACCAGGAGCCTTCCTCTGACTGCTCGGCACAGCCCTAAAGCAGGGCTACTCCAGTGTTGTGTGTTGCCAGGGTAAGCTCAGCTTGAGATGGATGCTGAGTAAAAATACTGAGGGAACAGCCTCGGAGGGCAAAGTGTGGTATGTGTTGGAAGGCATTACAGTAGGAATGGCTGCACTTTGTCATTCGTGGAGCTTGGTGGTGTGGCTCTAAATGAATTGTCAGGATGTGTGGCTGCTCCCCGGCGTTCCCAGCGGCATTGAGCAGCAGAGTAAGATCAGTTCCAAGCAACAGTGGATGCTAGGAACATGCAAATACCCCACAGAGGGGAGACAAGGCCCACTAATAAGAAGTGATGAAATAACCTTCTTGTATTATTTCAAGACGGCCAAGGAAGGAGTCGTTTGCAGTTGTATAGGAGTAGGTGCTGGCCATGGAAAGGCGTTTCAGTGGTGGTGTGCTCCATCACCTGGATCCAGGCCCGGTTTATAGCTGGGCTCTTTAGCAGTGGTAAGCATTAGGAATTCTCTTTCTTTCCAAGCTTAGCAGTTTTTCAATTCCAAATGTGGAAACCGATGACAAGCCCATTATGTTATTACATTTGCAGATATTTTTACAAAAGTATGTAGCTTTATCTGGGGGAAGGAGAGAAGTTTAATCAAATGGTGGGGAAGAACATTTCTCTTCTCTCAGCCTTGGCTCGCTGATAAGGTAAACCAGATTGCCCATACGGCACTGCCTCAGCAAAACAAGAGTTTTGCCATCCTGCATAAATGCATGGCATAGAGATCTGCTGGAGAGGCTTGTGTTGAAGTGTTAGCAGCTTTGTTGGCTCCTCCTCGTGCGGAAGCCTGAGCTCCCCCATCCCTTCATATCACAGAGCAGCTCAGCAACATGAGTTTTCAAAATACCTCCCTATCAGGAAGTTAAATGTGCGAATGGCTCTGAATTTGCTGGTGTGAAGTCTGTTCACGGCTGTTTATATCCCTGTGTCTGTTCCCTTTTGGTGTGCTGTGGGTGTAGACATTGCCAGCTTTGGAAAGAACGAGTGGGGGGGGAGGGGTGTCAGGTCATGATTTTTATCTCAGACCTCTCTTATAGCCTGGCCCTGTACGGGTGGAGCTTTGATGCTCAGCAAGGGCTGCGGTCACGGGCAAGCTCTGCTGGGGCTACCACAGCATTTGGCACTTGTGTTGAGAGATGAGAGAGACTTGTTTCAGTGAGATGTTGTGCAGAAACCCAAACAGCACTGAATTCTATCCCTCGCCCTGTTACCGCTCCCACAAGGCAAGAGCCAGATTTGTCTCTTGCACATGTAAATGAACGCTGCTCCAATGCGACCGGGCTCCGTCATGCCATATGGCTGGGAGAAAGTGACTTTCAAAGCGTTGGGCTTAAATTCCTTTTGTGAGATAAGAGCGTTGATTTAAGGCCCCCGTTCTCCGGGGCTGGAGCCGAGGTGGCTGCCCAAGGAGGGATTAGCTCAACACAGTTTCCCGATGGGCACACACACGGCTGGGCACGTGCTCATCTCCCCTGGGCATTTGCACTATGCCCTTCTTTTGTAAACAGTGTGGCCTTTTTGGAGAGATATTAACTAGCAGATCTGTAGCGTCTGTGCTACAGCTTTTATTGAAGGTAACCAGGCTCTTAAAACACAATAAAGTGGATTCATTGTCTGGTGCAACTCCCCCTGTTCCCACAAACTTTCCCTGGGGATGTGTTGGGCCCAGCGTATTTGTTTTATGCCGTCCTAGTTGATCAACAGCTTAGCAATGCAATTAAGTATTAAGATAGACGGGTTTCACTTATTCAGGTCTGCAACAGCTGTAAAACGTAACCTTTGACCATATTTCAGTGCTCCACAAAAGGCCTGAGGAGCAGCAGCTTTTGTCTGGGGCTCTCTGGGTAACGTTTGTCTTTGCCCCCACCCTGCCGGGGCCGCGGCAGTGGCGGTGCTCCTCCTTTTGACACCGGTTCATCTGCAACAACAGATGCACAGCAGAGATGTCCACTTTGGGGACCGGTTGCTATTATGCAGCCCAGAGAGGTGTCCTGACCCCGGGTGACCTCGGTAGTCACAGCTGTGAAATAGGCTGAATGGGGCGCTTGGAGCTTCCCAGAGAAGGGAGATTAAATCTTCTGTATAAGGAAATAATAATTAAAAATAAAAGCAGAGGATCTCTGATCTGCTGTGCTGACAGGTCTTTGTTTTCTGACGCAGAAAAGCATTTGCTTAGCCAACTTGTCGCTGCAGCAGAGTTACAAGGGCATTTGCTGCCAAGAGCCGGGTGTTACATCCTCCTGGTGAATAAATCGATAAACAAATAATAAAGGTCTGTTTGCTCTCTCATGCAGCTCCTTTTTCACAGGAATCTCCCAGCCAGTCCTTTGCTTTTTATGAAGGGCAAGTGCTGGGCAGGACAGGGGAGGCATAGGAGACAGCCGGATCCATCCCTCCATCCCCAAGTGGGTGGATGAGGCAGAGACGGTGATTGATAGGAGAGCAGATGTGTTGTGGGTCTGGGGAGGTGAGAGGAATCCCTGGAAGGACCTCTGCCTGCCTGCTGTGATGATGTTTTTAAGTGTGTTTGGGGTGGGCTCATTTGTATTTTAAGGACTCGAGTGTGGCGTTCTGGCTGCTGGCTCTCTCCTGCAGTGGGCTTCCCTGATGGGTCTCACTGGGCTTGCTCCAGGCCTGCTGTACATCAGGGAAAGCAGGAGAGCTGGTGCCTTTTCTACCACAATAACCTTGTAGCTGGTGGAGGTGCTACCTGTGAGATGTGAGGAGTGTCTGGGAGTGCCCCAGGGCATCAGCCGAGATGTCTGCAGCAGAGCTGGACCTGCACATCCACATCTGCCGCCACAGCCCTGGGCACAGCGGGCAGCAGCAGGGGGGAAGCCAAGTACATTGTTCCTGTCCTGGGATCAAAATCATGCTGGCCATGGAGAGAGGACTGTAATCCAGCTGTCTGGTGGCATTGAGCAGTATACTGGCCAGAACCCAGCTCTGCCTCAGGCCAGCCGAATGCTCACTGAGCTCCATGCCTCAATTTCCCCCTCCTGCAAAATGAAGGCTAGTGCTTGTCAGCCAAGTGCGCTGAGAGACTTAATTAATGAATGTTTATCAAGCGATTTATCAAGAGATCCTTTTAATGAGAGATTCCATAAACAGTGCAAGGCTTCATTTTCATGGCAATAATAAATGACAGTGAAAATAAGTCTTATCCTTTCCCCTGCATATGCACCCCCCAGGAAAAATAGATTGCTTACCCTCTGCTCTCGCTTCTCCCTGGGTTTCTAGGCAGAGGGCTTTGAAGTGCTATCTTTCATCATGAACTATACACATCCTCAAAGCTCTAAAGCTCACAGCCTGTGTCTTATCCCTCTGACAAGAGGGAGGCAAGCTTTCTCAGTGTGCAGGTCGTAATTGTCAGCCATGGGATGCGCCGCAGCCACCCGCCCCAGTGGGCTAATGCAGCTTATGGTTCTTTGAAGTTCCCTCCCTTTATTTTCTGTCCTCTTGACCACAAAACTGTGCCTTGGGCCAGCAAGAGAGATTTCTTGTTCAGAGATGACACTGAGCCCTGACAAGCACATCTGAACCAGAGAAGAACCCTTGTTCCTCTGAGATCACTGCTCCATGATGTTGTTGCCTTAGGGGGACTGTCTCTCCTTTTTCTCTCTGCCTCTTCTCTCTTCCTTTTTTTTTTCCCCTTTTTTAATTCAGCACTAAACTGTCACACTAAATCATTTTAAAAGCTGGAACTACAAAACCTCCAGTGTAGGACATGCTGTTAAAAACTGATGGTTATTACTGTGAGATGGGGTGAGAGGGGAAAGGAGGGGGCAGCAGGGCAGGGGCAGGACAGGAGGGCAGGGAGTCAGCTCTTCAGGAGGAGCCTGGGAGCGCCCAGTGAAGCAGAAAACAACCTGAGTGCAGCTGAGCTCAGTACCGTGCTTGGCACAGGTTTGCAGTGGCAGGGTTTAATGGTTGCTCAGCACTGATGGGGGACTTGAGAGCCCTGTGTCTCCTGCACTCACTGTGCTGCCTCCGAGCTTTGCTCTGCCCTGATGTCCTGTCCCCTGGCCCTCTCTCTCTCCAGTTGTCAGGGTCCCGGTCTGGGAGAGCATCTCCTTTAATCCAGTCCAGCTTTCCTTCAGGGCTTCTGCCTTATGTGCCAGGATGCAGGGCTTTCCATCACATAAAGGTCTGTGTAGACGCAGAGCAAACAAGTCTCACAGCACCCAGGCAGGCAATTAGCCGTGTTTTACATGAGTGAAGGTCAGGAGAGATACCATAAATTTTCCCAGTTTCCTGCAAGGGGTCCATAGTGGGGTCTGAGATGCAGGAAAGCAGAGGTGCATCCTGTCTCTTGAGCTCAGTTTTATCCCCAGGTTCTGGTTACATTTTTATGAGGTCATCGTCTTGTGGGTGATTACCTGCAGAGTTAGTGAACTTGAGTGGGATGATCATTTACAGCTGAATCTCTGGATGGGAGTCCATCCTAATTACAGGCCATGCAGAAACTTCCACAGCAGCATCTGTAATAATAAATAAAATAAGCAATGCATTTATTTAGATAGCGACCACATTGCTATGATTTATACAGTGCTCAGGATGCTCTGCAGCTGCTTTACTCCCCACGTTGCATCTCTTGTGATTTTATCACAACCTTACAATATTAGGTGTTTTTCATGAAGCCCAGGCCCTCAGAGCACTGTGCAAGGAGCTAAGCTGTAATACAATTTTTGAAGCAAGACTTTAGTCTTCATGGCTACAGAGAAAAACTTGTAACTCTGATGCCTCTGTGCTTCAGCACCACCAGGCCATCATAAAGAAGTCCAAACACTTTGCTTTTAACCTCATTTTAAAGACAATTAGTGATCTGTAAATTCTTGGGGGGGGGGGGGGAGGTCAGCAATACTGAATACCCTGAAACACTGCTGCATCCAGCATGTGAGCTCATCCCTGCATCCTCTTTTTGAAAAGTTCCATTGAATTTTATCAGTGCCTGGATGAGTACATTAGCTTTCTTGCATATGCATATGTATAATTACACAGTGGCCGGGGAAGGAGGAGGACTTTGATTTTCAGACAATGTGGGTAACCGAGATAATCAACCAAGAGGCAGCCAGTGAGCCACATTTCCAAACAAAACCGAATCCAGAAGGCAGAGCAGTAAGTGCAGCCTTCCAGTCTCTGGGCAGCTTTCTTGTTTTGCAGGCTCTGGAAAGCTTTCATCCTTCTCTTTGGGAACATACTGGCTGTCTCCCCTCTCAGCTCTGCCTTATGTATTTATTGGTAGTTGGGGATATAGCCATCTGTATCCATAGGAGCTGTCTCTGAAAATGTGATGGACAAGCAGGAGAGACCATTCACCTTAACCACACTGTCCGCTTAACTCCATAAAACTCAGTTAGCCTGCAAAAGTGGATAATTTATTAACTTCAACACCAATTGAGTGTTGTATGCCTCCCAAAGTTGGAGCTGCCTCATGCAAGCAGGCTGGCTTCGCTAGCACTGTTCCCTGCGTGGTTTGCACAGCCATCTCCCAGTTTCTCTCCCTCAAGCAAGCCAGCATAGAGCTTTCTTTGTAGCTTCAGGCTGCAGCCAAGAAAGTTGAAAAGTTGAATTATAAACATTTCCAGGCCTTCTGGTTGGTGTCTTGTGTTTTGTTTTGTTATTTTAAGGATGTGGGGTATGTTGCTGCATTCCTGTCAGTGGGATTAGAATGAATAGAAGCAATACTGTAGGAGATAAAACATGTTTAATTATTTATTTGAGTATTACAGACTGAAATTGCTTTTTGATTTAAAGCATCTAAGTCATGGATATGTTTTTGGAGTAGAGGCAGGCACGCAGAAACATATATATGCACAATTACCTAGGGTAATGTAAGAAGTCTCTTTGCTCAACTGCCCTTCCTCCGCAGAATTTGTTCATTTCCTCAAAGACTTCAAATTTCAAATGCGGCTTTGTTAAGTATCAGGAAAAGCTAACTGCATGCTGTGCCTTGCCCACCAAAATGTAAATAAAATAAATAGAAAGTCTTCGTTGTATAAATGTTATGAAGTGGGTGGTTTATTTTCTTTAATTATACTTTTTATTTAAAATAAACTATAAAGGCAAAATAATATAGATCCTGCGTGCGCCAGCACAAACTCATATTGATTGAGCAGGCACGTTCTAGCTGTTCTTGGTTCATGGGAAAGTAGATAAAATCACTATCAAACTGTAAATCAGGGGGGGAGGGGGGGGAGGATTTCTTCCAAATGTACATGGTAGTTTACTTTGCCCAGACTTTTAAAGGATAGGTGAAAGATACCATCTTTTTACTCCTTGTTTATAGTTGGCTTATCTGTTTGAGTAGCGAAAGCCAATAGTGCTGTTTCCAGCTGCAGTCCCCAATTGCTGGATCCATACAGGTTGTATCTCATCACCAGGAGGATGCTGTAGGGTGGTGATGTTAAGGGCAGCAGTTGCAACCCCCACAAAGCTATCGGGTCTTCTCGATTCTGCTTTTAAAGTACCACAGAGACATGTTTTATTCGTGTAAGAAACTGCAGCTTCAGTTTCTTAGAAAATTAAACACTGAGTACATGCCCAGTTCTCTCCTCGTACTGAGAGCGCTGGAGTGCAGGGCAAGGGGAGGTGTCTGGACCTCTAGAACAGGTTTGAGTGTCCCCGTTTAAATCAGGATTGCTCCTCACGAAGGAGAGTCCTCCTTCTGCTCATCCCTTCAGCCCCGTGCTGGACCTCTGTGCCACCTGGGCACAGCCTAGGCTTGTGCAGTTGTGTCAGCAGCACACCCTGTGTCTCTGCGAAGCTGTTAGACGGAACAGACAGACAGCTATCCGTAATAGCCCACTGGGGACTCACGGACATAGTAAGCTCGATGCAGGTCACCGGTTAAAAACGGGGCAGCATGACGATTGACAAGTAATTTGACAAGGCGGTGGGGGGTAAGGAGGCTGGTGCAGGAGGGAGCTGGATCTGATCCCAGGTCTGCTCGTGTTTCCTTCTGGGCAATCAATGGGAGGATCAATGAGACCAGGGCGTGCTGTTTAATTGCAAATGGATCTGGTTTCTCTTTTGTGTGCGACGCTGGCGGGTCTGTAAGTCCCAGTGAGGCCTCAGTCTCTGGCAGCAGAGACCTCAGGGAAGGAAGATGCTGTCAGCATCTCCCCGCTTCTGCCTCTCCTTTCACCACTCCATAGAGACAGAGGCTGTCCTCCTGCAACAGGGACATGACAGATAAGCAGGACCCTGTTGGCTTAATCAGCCCGTGTGGCAAGAAGTAGTAGTTCACGCTATGTTTCTGTATTTCATTTTATTTTTATTAGCTTCATCTGAAATCACAGCTGTAGGTGATCCTGAGACATCCCCTGGAAGGGGAGGAGGGGTGCTAGGTTTGGAGCTGGATTTCAGCCCACCGGGCTCCTGCCCTTTTCTCCTTTAATTCCTATGCACGCGTGTGCTCGCTGTTGCTCTCGCCTCCCTGCTTCGCTGACCGTCCTTCCTGCTAACAAGGGCTGAACACAGTTCCCTGCGGAGCCTGTTAATGCTGCTGCCGAGCTGCCCAGGGACGCGCAGCGTGAGGCTTTCCTTCCATCACCACTGCTCTGTGCACTCGGCCCTGGCTCCCAGGCTCGGTTCAGCCAGGTAAAGCCATACTGACTCCATTGACTCCACCGGATTTATTTGGGTTTACACCAATGTATAAGAGAGCAGGGCTTGGCACAGTGTGTGTGTTTGCGTGTCTGTGTTTCTGAAAAGGATGCTTGTTCTAGTTTGTTGGGTTTTTCTCCAAACAGTAAATATTTTCCTGTAAATTGCTGGGACGGAAAAGTGACTGCAGTGCTTTGAGTTCATTTATTTGCTTTAAATTGATGGCAAAGTCTTACAGAAGGTAATAGGAAATTAAAAGCTTTCTATATTTTTTTTTAATCATCCTGCAGAATTTATTGCAGAATTATATCTCGGCTGTGGGATTCTGTCGGACAGTTCAAAAAGCCTATAGAAAGGGTCTTGTTCACCATTAAACTTTAAAAGTTATTGAAGTAATTTTTATGGAACCTATTAAGTTTCTGAAGAAACATAGTGGTTTCATCACTAATAAATTCTTTAAGGCTTATCCATAAGGGAATAGTCAGACCTTAAGATCTCTCTCCAATGAAATGGATGTTAACTGTTTGCCCACTGGAGATCCATTCTGGTGAGCTGGAAAGCCTGGGTGTGCCCAAATGAGACGGTGGGTTCTTTGCCAGTCAAGCCTCCAGAGTTTGGGTGGAGACTTCAGAAAGAAAGGACGTGGTTGGGTTTGGGTTTTTAAAAAAAATGGTGAGAAAGAAGATTGTAGATGGGTCCTTACATATAACTCCCAGTGCAGGGGTGAAACTGAGACCTGGCCGCCTGGTTCTGAGCACCATCCTGCCATGGAAAAGAGGGATGGTGCAGCCTGGAAACCCCTGTTTCTCAGGCAGTCCTGGTACTTTCAAAATAATATAAAATAATGTGTGCGCAGTGCTTGGCCACTGCATGCAGAAAAGCACACAGAGACTTCCTCCCAGTGAAAGGAGAGTATCAAGCTGGCTTTGTGCTTAACTTAGCACTCACAAGCGCCTTTCGTATGCGAGCGCAGAGCCACCTGATGAAAAGCGAATGGGCTAGGAGGGAAATAAAATTGTGTAATTGCCAGTTTCCTTCAATTCCGCTCCCTCTCCCGTTTTGCATAAAGGAGGCTATTTAAGTCTCAGCTGGAGTGAGGTTTGGTAATAAGCAGACGTCTATGAACCCGCATCTGCTGCTGGTGTCTGCTTAGCTTGTTCTGTATTTCCATATCCAGTATGGAGAGAGATCCGTCTCCTGAACACTGCCTGTCTCATGATACAAAACCCATGGAAGAAGAGTTTGTCCCTTGCCCCTTGAATCCCTGTCCTTGTGACATCTTGGGAAGCATACAATGAGGCAGCATCATGAAAGATCACATCAGAGTCTGCAAACCTAACTCAAATTGCAATGATTCTTGGATGCTAAACTGCAAAAGCACAGCCAGCGCCTGCTCTCTGGGAAGCTGTGCACAAAGCAGGGTGGCAGAAAAGGGCCAGCCTTGTTGGATGAAGCAGCTAACGTTTTCATTTTCTCAGTACTATGTGATTTGGCTTCCAAGCAGCAAAACTGTCCCCAGGCACTTGCTTTCCTACATGGCTGGCCTTCTCAAGGCAGGGAGAGGCACTCACGGTGCAAGCTCTGCAGAGACAACCTGATTTAATACCGGCTTAATGGCTGGAGGAAGATGTTTACAGCGTGACTGTTGAATATTTATACAATAATGAACATTGGCGTTTTTATTATTGAAACTGAGCTAGAAACCTGAAACCAAGAACTTGAATATGTCTGTTACATTCTCTGCTGATCAATTTAATAACCAAAGTGGAGCAGATAATTTTATACAAATATTCTGAGCATAACGTACCTTTTGGCTTGAAATATTTTTGTGTTACAGGCTAGTCTCTGGACCCTTTATGTCATTCCAGCAGTACATGCTGGAAGGAGCCTTAAGCAGATATCTGAGGACGCCCTGTTGCAGTGACAGCTTAGTCAGCCAAACTTAGTCCCGAGGCCAGGGCAGAAAAGGGCCTGACTCCAGTGGCTCTGAGCAGCGGAGCACCCTTTTGCAGGTCATGGAGGTGGGAGTAGTTCAGACTAGTTCATAGTATCTCTGATGATACTCAAAATGGTGGTGAGAGGAACTTAGATGTTCTTGAGAGCCTTTGTCAGTCATCTCAAAACTGGTCTAGTGAGAAATGCTGCCTGGGCTACACCACTTGCCATCTCTCCCAAGAACCCCATTGTTTTAAACTAAGAAAGTCCAGCACGGCTACACCCAGACCCAAATTTGAAAACATTGCTGCAGAAGCTCTCCTTTCCTGCCATCCCTTCCCTGCCATCCCTTCCCCTTACAGTGAAGAAGACTGGGTCCAGGTTTTTAGCTCGGACCTGTGCCTGCTGCATACATTTCCTCCACCAAATGGACACAACTATAAACCTCTTTCTGCATCATTTCCTGCAGGTCTGTACTAAACATGCCACCCAGGTGTCCCCGTGTAAAGCCACTTCTTGCTGAGCCTGCTTCTGTCGCTGCTGGCGGGCTGGCCTTCGCATGCTCACGGCAGGGCTCCCATCACAGTGTGTTAATTTTAAACAAAGAGCGCTTACAATTTGGGAGGGTCTTTCCCATCAGGTTATACGAGAGTTTGTCTTAAAAGGGAAGGCCGGGTTTTGTTTTAGTTTATTTTCCCTTTTCCCCTCTTTTAATATGATCCCTGCAATTTTGTTTTCACTGAAATATTGACTGGCAGCAGTGCAAATTGCCTGCATGCAGACAGGAGCTTGCCAGCACTTTCTTACTCAGCTAGCCGTCAAGGTTGTGGATTCCACCACAAGCAGTGCCAGGAAAGCTGTTGATCAAAAATATTCCTAACATCTGCGAGTCCTCTCCATCCAAATGAGATGTAGTTACATTCTCCTTTTCCCCACGTTCCTCCCAAAGTGTTGCTTCAGACACCTAGAAAGCCCTGGTTGCAAATCATAAGCGGATCTCGGGTTGATTTGCAGCTCCGCTTCCAGCTCCGTTGAAATCCAATCTGAGCTCCGCAGCGCCCTGCCCCCAGCCCTAATTCGTGAAGAATACCAGCCTCCCACCCCAGAGCAGGCAGGGTGCGTTTCCTTGCCTCAGAACTCATTCGATCCAGATGCTGTCCCATGCTGTCTGCAGCCACTGCGGTCACAAGCCAACAAGGAGGGTCTTGTGAGCGGGGCGGAGGGGGGACGCAGCTCAGTGCCTGGAGCCTCACGTGTGCGTACACACACGCGTGTGCACACATCATTCCACCAGCTCGAGGAGGCGACTGAGGCAGGGAGGGGGGAAGTCTGATTTTTCCTTCCACCCTGTTCCTACCACCACCATCAATTCACAAGCCAACTATTAAATAATTAACGTGCCCAGTGGGGCAGGAGGAATCAAAAGCTGTTGTGTTCCCAAGTTTTCTCTGGCTCCAAAAGGCACGGCTCGCTGTGTATTCTGGCACCTCGGAGCGGGTTTTCCTCCCTCCTTCACCTCCCCCTTATTATCCCGTATGTGTGCTGGAGAGGGAAGTGGCGTTCCCAGCCCAGCGGGGGATGACTGTTATTTCAGACTAGCAACAGGGGAAAAGGAACAGCCTGTTGCCTGATTGATGTTTGTTTTTTGTGGACAGACACCAAAGGTTCATTAGAGAGGGAAGGTTTGGGAGGAGGGGGGGAGGGGGGGGAGGCGGCGGGGGAGACTCTCACTCTTAAGGAGCTATTGTACCCCTGTGCACTAACCTGGCTCTGCACTTTCTTTGACTTCTGTGAATGTCTCAGCTGTACCGTCTTGGCCCTGGCGACTTTAGGAAAATATACACGCCACAGAGGTTTCAGTGAAGGCCCTGCGATGAGGGGGTCGGGGGAAAAAAGGAAGGGGAGGGGAGAACAATGCAGTAGGTTTTTCTGTAATTAATTTCAAATGTGCTGCTCATCTGTTCTGCTTGGGTTTCACAGGGAATGAGGGGAGTTTGCAGGGGTTTTCCTACTGCATCTGCGTCTTTCCAGAGGTGGGGATGGAAAGGCATCTTTCCTTCCATCTGTGGGTTTGACCAGCCTGGCAACGTGGAGCGCTGAGTGCAGCACAAACCGGTGTTGAAACGATGTGCTGTCCGGAGCTGGGGGAGAGGGAGGGGGGAGGGATGGGTGTGAAGCAGCTTCTCGTACCACGTTGGGTAGGTGAAGCTGAGGAGGTTGGTATTGGGTAAAGCAGATTCCTTTGCAAAGAGTTAATGGAGCACATTCATTTAAATGACAGGTGATGTTGTTTGCTACTTTTCTTGGTCCTGAAAAGCTTCCAGGTTAGGAGGCAGGTGAACTGTGTGGTTACAAGGCTTTTAAAGGTTTGGGTTGAAACCTCACTTAATCTCCTGCTAACTTTGGGCCTTTGAAAAATTTCCCTCTCTATAATTGTGTCAGGAACCAATAAGTTAGTACGAAAGCTTTGGTATCACGACGTTTTGAGTAGAAGCAGTGCCTCCTCCTCGCTGTTTCTCAGATCTTATCTACTGGAGTATACTGTACAACAAAACAGGATCCTCAGCATCTGCTGCAGGGCACTGTCTTGTGTCCTTTGCCTTCAGTTATCAGTGAAGTCACACAATCGCAGCAGCAAAGAGGAACGAAATGGGCCTGTTAGATTATTGACTTTCCTCCCCTCAACAAGATATCCAGATGCTAATTTGATTGCCCTATGAATCTTAGCCAGAAAAATCAGTAAAACAGAAACTTAAACTACTCGAAACTACTGTTAGTGCTTTAACAGCTCTATTTTCAAATTGCTGTGTGCGCAGAAGCTTGCAGTGGGCCCTGGAGCTGGTGGATAATGACCTCTTGTTTAAACACGTGGCTACTTTATGATCCTTAGCTCTTAGAAAAACCACCCTCAATATCGTGTGGTGAATATTTCTGAAGTTTGGCCGTAAGGAGAAACATTTCTACAGCATGATTGAAGAAAGTGTTCTCTTTATTGGTCAGAAACTAATTCAGTGCAGCCACAACATGCTGAATACCCCAAAGGCACTTGAGGTGGGCGCTTGTTTGTGATACAGTCCTTCTCCAGGACGCCAGTGCCGGTATGTGGCTCGTAGAGCTTGACCATACAGTGATAAATGTTTCTGTGGTTCTTTGACAGGGATGTAAACACTGCGGTGGGGTTTCAGGCTGTGTATAGGTGTATGCCAGCTTTTGTAGACTTCCAAACTAAATAGACTTCCTGGCACTGCTGTGGGACTGGCTGCTGAAGAACTGTTCAGTGATAGTGTGTCACCAAGTAACACGGGCAGGCATCGCCGGCGGCTGCACGTGGGGAGAGGTGGGCACACACAGCTTGAAATGACTTCAGTGCAGGTTGTGAACAGGCTGAATTGATGCAGAGAAGGAGAGAAGCAGGTAGAAGCCCAGAGCTTCAGGATGTGGTGTATCTGTAGAAAACTGCGAGGACTTCAGCCCTTTTTCCCTATAACCTGCTTGTGGAGGAAAGGGAAGCCACATTTGGATAATATTCAGCCCACCCCACCCTTTGTGGAGAGAAGTGCATATGAGTAGGGAGGGACATGAGTCAAGTCCAAGCTGAGTTTCCTGGTCCTCCTCCATAGGAAGAAATATCCCTTCCTTTTAACTTTCAAACAAACAGCTGCATTGGCCACATCATAGCAAAGCGTCCCTTAGATCACATCCAGATAAGCCCAGATTCCAGTATTTGCTCTTAGCCATGGATGTTTCCATACCTTGTACTTGCCAATTAATACAGAAAAGGAGCAGTACCCAAGGTCTTGGCAGAAAGTATATCTTTTCCTCTGCCTCCTTTGCTCGTAGCTGGATTGGAGACCATAACCTGATTCCCTGCACACAGAGGGTGGCCATGTCAGTGCTTTTGAGTGCAACAGGGTGTTTTGAACTCTCACTCTTGAATCTTGTCCCTGACTTTCCAGCCTGTCACCTCTTTCTTCTTCATTTTTCACAATAAGGGAGGAAGAAAGGTGGATGGCACAGCTGGAGAGGGGAGGTGGAGAGTGAGCTGCTGTCCTGGGGCTGCAGTTCTTTCCCTGCCTTCTAAGAGAGCTGCTGTCTCCCAGTGCCTCACTGCACACCCGGCTTTGGCCAACTGTGCCCTGGGGGTCCTTTCCTAGTTAGAGCTCTTAATTAGAAGGGAGGAGATCAACGTACATGGTTAGCCTTGGTATACTGTGATTTTTCTGTCCTAGGCTGAGCATCAGAACATCATTGTAAGGGAGGTGGGTTTTTTAAAAATAATAAAAGCAAAGCCCTAAGGATGGTTTTGCAGGTCCAACTCTGATCTAGCACAAATTTGTGTTAGAGCACTGGATGGTTTCTCTGTGCACTCTGTCTGTTGGAGAAGATAAAGTCTTCTGCTGGTTTTATAAAGCTAGGTCTCAAAATCCAAGGCAGAAGACAGGCTTCAGGACTGCACACCATTCATAACCCTGCCATAAAGCAGGCAGAGCCCCCGTGCTCCTTGACAGCCCAGGAGGCACAGGGTGCAGGTGCACAGAGGCCCTTTATTCTCTCCATCCTGCAGCTCCTGCGCTGGGACGCCAAGGAAGCCACCAGAGCACACAGAGCAGCAGATGTGCCTGTTGTCCAAATGACTCCCAAGGGTGCTTAATAAAACTACAGGAATCAGAATTTTCTTCCCTTTTTATCAGTTACAAATGGCTTCTCCCTCCTTTAAAGGATTCCCATCACCTGTTCCAGCCAGCCAGCACAGTTTGCTTAAAAAGCCTGAGTGGTTCTTATAAAGGGAAGGGGCAGCGCAGGAGCCCTGCGCTGCTGAGAGTTTGCCTCTGGAGATTTGCAAGAGCAGGAACCAGGAATGCTGTAGGGAGGTATTAAATGAGGCCTTTTTGTTTCTCTCCTTGTAGAGCATAAAAATGCCCAAGGCATGAATACTCTTCAGATTACTCTTGAACATTTAAATGTCTGTTTTGGTAATTTATGAAATGAAGGGGTGGGAAATGCCTTACATGAGGAAGAAAAGGAAGACCTTTACCAGCATCCAGCACTGCTAACAGGGGACTTGTTCTGTGCTGCTGTGGGAAGAGGAGGAGAAGGTGGATTTATCTTGCAGATGCAGAAAAGCTTTAGTCCCTGGAGACATAGTGTGGCATCAGAGAGTCCGCCTGACGCCTTGGTGCCTTTTTCCTCCTTTCATCGTGGGCAATATCCTCGCTTCCTTCCTGCCACTCTTCACTGTGCTTGGTCTTAGATGAAGTCGGGATTCAGAAATGTGCAGCACCCAGTGTAAGGGAAACCTGGCTTCAGGTTTAATGCATTAGTGAGAAGAAATGTGCTCATTCAGAGCAGCTACTCCGAGCTGCCGGCAGCCTGACAGCTCTGGGGACCGCAGAGTCTGTGGGTCTAGCTTTGAGTCTGCCTGCAAAACAAAGGGCTGGAGGGGAGAAATTGTTTTAAAACACAGAAACACCTGTCTGCGGGGAGTTAGTCCATAATTTTCATTGCTTCCCATGTCTCTGTATATGAACTAATGGGTGCTCGGTTCCTCCTGGCTTAATTTCTGTTTGTGGAGTGGTCATAAGGTAGTGTGCGATGCTGCAGTCATTTCCACTAGCCTGTAACAAAAACAGGCTCGCATTTTTCAGGTGACAGTTACCCCACTGTCAGGTCCACAACCCCGGCATGGACCAGAGGTAGTTTGGGCACGAGTACGTGCCTCTGTGTAAGATAAGAGATTCTGTTGCATTTTGGTTAGATACCCAAGAAAAACAAAATGGGTATGGCCAGGAAAGTACTAAGGTAGGGGAGAGGCATGAGGATGCTGTGCAGTGTTAGGTGCACCGCTGCCCAGCCAGACAGGTTTGTTCTCCACAGAATCAGAACCACAGAATTGTAGGGGTTGGAAGGGACCTCGAGAGATCATCAGGCCCAACCCCCCTGCCAAAGCTGCAGTGCAGTGTCCAGACCTGTGCTGCTCTGGCGTAAGGGCCCTTGGTCCTCCAGCTTCATCTATGGATCTTGTTTCAGTTGTATCTGAGAGCTGAGAAGGGCTTAACACTTCCCGTCTTGTTGCAGCAAAGAATTAGTGGAAAGGCAAAACGCTGGATTTAGGGCTCGTATCCTTATTTCAAACCAAGTGAGGAGGAAGCTAAAACTGAGGTATGCTGAGACATGATGTCCCTTCCATTTTGTCTGTAGTTGTGGTCATGTGTCTGTGTAGGTTCCCCACTACTGACAGTGCAGAGTGAGTATGGGTCAGTTCACTGTTAACACAACGAACTGGGAGGATGGTATGGCTTTTATTACTTTCAGATATTTGGGCTAGAGGCTTTCCTGCTGTCAGAGCTGAATCAAACTCTCAGCCAGTTTGCACGCAACATATGTGATAGATTTTGCAGATTAGTATGTTGATGTGGGAGGAGGTGGTTCCCTGAAACAAACTGCTGGCAGTTTGGAGCGTTGTCCTCAAAACCAAAACCACATTGTGTCCTCAAAAACAAAACTAGTGGCACCAAAACTTGGATTCTGCCGTTGAGAGATGAGGCATTTCATTTGTAGTCATTGGGTTGGTTAACCATTTTGGGTCCATTAGAACAATAGCATTCCTTAAAAGAAGGAATAACACACACACACACACACACAGAGCTGCAAGGATCTAGTATGTGATCTCTAGTTAGTTCAGTATGAGCAAATGTACTTCAAATCATTGCTGAAAGGCTGAGTTGAGGACCTGAGTCATCATTGCCACTTCTTTGTTGTGGAAGCTGTGAATTGCTTCTAACCCTGCTGAGATTCCCTGTGAAGTTGCAGGTACTTTGTATGTATGATCCTTGCTTCATGTGGAGGGCAGCACGCCTTAAGCCTGTGTGAGGAGTTGGACTTGATGGTCCATCCCATTCCATTCTGTAATCTGGTGATGGGGAGCAGGTAGCTTTGGGTAAAGCCACCCTTGGCAAAGGCTCGATTCTGACTTGAGAGAGAACTGCTCGCAGGGAAGTACAGATATATCAACTGAAAGATGTTGTCTGCTCTGCTAATGTGGAGTAGAAACTCTCAAGAGTTATCTTGGACCCCAGTTTCCCCTCCTAACGTGCAGGAATCCGGGAATACAGGAATTTGCCAAACTCAAGTTGCTGCTTCACGCTGGGCTTCTGCTTCTTTGTGTTTCTGCCATTTGGAAAAACTGTGACATGGAGAGGGCTTGAAGGAAAAACAGGGAATTCAGTGGGATTGTTGATGCACATGGCAAACGTGAAAACAAGAATATGAATTATGCAGCAATTAGTGTCTTGGAGATGTATCTGCAAGCTAAGCCCAGATACGTGGTTCTTTCTTTCACCCAGAACTGTGCAGCAGTTCTGTATGACACAATTCTGGTGACAACCCTTGCAGATGTCCGAGTCCCTACTTGTTTGCTGCCAGGGATAGAGGCCTCTCCTGTGGCAGTGCAGGCCCAGCTCCAGCTCAGGGCGAGCATGAGGGCTGTGGGAGCTGTGGGTCATCCTGGGAAGTGGGAGAGGAGAGTGCTGGGTGCTGCCAAGGCTCCCAGCACTCCCCATCGCCAAGAATGCCAGGCATAGGTTAGTAGGGGTAGCAAAAGACTCTCCCTCACTTCAGTGAACTCTCCTTATGCATGTCACCATCACAGGTGTCATCCAGGGCCCTGGCAACCTGCAGCTGAAGGTAATGCTGCCATCCATCCACCGTGCAGAAATCATTGTGCCGCTGTGGAGGGTGTAAAGGGACTCCCAGGAGCCTGTGGGGAGAGGAGGGAAGCGCCAGCTTTGGGCTTCACAGGTCTTGAGTTACTGTTTCAGGCGGTTAGCACTATCAGGGTGGCATTGCCACAGCCTGTGCAGCCTTGCACCATGCAACGCCCTCCGGCCTCGCAAGATGTCTTTCCGCAGCCATAAGCCCTCATGCAAGAAGATACTCAAGAGGACTTTTGCATTAATAGGGTGTGATTCCATTGCAAGGCACAACACAATGTTCCTCTGTTAGATCTTATTAGATGCCAGATCTTACATAATCCTCAAGCATTTCCGGCACCAAAGCGTTTCCAAAATTTCTACTGCCCATTGAAGAATTCACACTTCATCAAAGGAGAGGCAGGAAGGAGCTTCACAGCTGCCTTTCACACACTGAGATCATGCCTTCTGCAGCGCAGTGCAGTACTCTTTCCTTTACTGCATACTGAGCCACTCCTCCTGTTTTGAAGGAAAAGCCCATCATCCCTCACATTTTCCTTGAGCACGCTGCGACACTGTCCTACCCAGGCTGTGGCATTCTCTGAGTTTGTCTCCTCTTGAGCCAGGTGAGATGGAAAAGATTTTTTCTGAACATTTTGAAGTAACAAGTCCTGATGTGGGCTGTGGAAACGTGATCACCATTTCTCAAGGACTGAGAAGTAAGAAACTGAAGAGAAAAGCTCCTCTGTCATAAAACCTTTATTACCAGTAGCTAGTACATGTGATTCAACACCCCATGTGCAACACAGTCCAGTTTTCTTGATTTTTATAGTGGGTGTGTTTAAAGGAAGAGCAGACTTTTTCAGTCTTAAAAAGCAAAAGGCCATCTGAGGCTCCTAATGCTGTTTACAAACCTTTTTTTGCCCGTGCTGTGCTTGTCAGTAGCTGTATTTATTCATTGCTCATTCTGCGAATTAAAATGTTGAGGCAGCTCCTGACATGCTTCTTCCAGTGCATCCTTTTGGAGTGAATCTTTGGTTGCCATAGGGACCAAATCCAAAGGGCACACACCATTCAAGTAAATGTTCCCTGATTAACAACTTGCAGCTTGTCCCTTAAATATTTTAATTATCCATGATGCAACTTGAAATGTCATTGAATGTATTCAGGCTGTTAACTTCAATATCTCAATTTTTCTTAAGATGCTGTGCCAGCAGCTCTAGAGCTGCATTTTGACCATGCAGATAGGAGTGAGGTGGGACACCTGAGCTTGTAGGAAAGTTCTTCTAGTTTTTCTCTGTCTTGACCCTAGATCCTCAACAAAGCAAACGGAAAAAAGTCCTACACGTAACTGCCAGCGAAATGGAGGTCATTTGTAACAGCTTATGTCGAGTAGAAATCTGCTGCTACTAAACCCCACCAAGGGACATGCCTGGCAGGTGTCTCCCTGTGCCTGTGGATTGGGTGGGGGGGCTGCGGCCTGTGAGCAGCTGCTGGCTACAAAGCACTGGCCCCACTTGATAAGCATTGGCTCTCGAGCATTGTTTCCCCAAATGATAAGCATATTAGCACTAGTGACAGCAGTTAATGAACTATGTCTTTGGGGGTTTATGTTTTGGGGTTTTATATTTGGGTTTTTTGCGTCCTGCACATCCCTCCCCCTGGTCCTGTGGATATTCACTGGCTTCCTGGGCTGCACAGCTACTTTGATGGCACCTTTATTTCCACGAAACAAGCATCTGCCTTGAGGAGAACCCGCCACAGCCTTCAGCTGAAGCACTCTGCTCTCGCTGGTGTTAGCTGAAGTTTGATGGCCTTTCCTGCTTTACACTTGGAACTGAAGAGGCCAGGTCCTTCATAGCTGGTTGGATCCAGCACATCTGGATCCTCTTGCTGTTCTACAGTGAAGCTCAGTGGTTTTGAGTGGTGTCATTTAGGAGCCTAACAGAACATGTGTAGCTTGGCTTTTGAGTTCTGGGGAAAGGGGACCGGCCCTAAGGAATTCCCACTCACTGATTTAAGTGGAGAGACATGATTCTTTGTATCGTTATCTATAGACTCAGGAAGGGGTGACAAAGAAACAGGTTGGTTTATACAGGGTTCTCCCCTGCCCTGAAAAGCCAGTTTGAATCCATGTGTGTTCCTCCACGTAAAAGATAAAGTAAAAAAGATTGGAAAGCCAACCTGGAGCACAGAATTTGATGCACATGGTCATCTAGAGACCGAAGATGAGCATTCTTTCTGGAGATGTGTGTAGGATGTTGGATTTCAAGTTGATGTAGTTCACGAGTAGCACATACCACTTTCCAGAGAAGAGATCACAACATGATTTGATCTTTCCAACTCCAGTTACAGTCTCTGACCTTTATGGAGGAAGAAAGCTCTTGGCTGGGCTTTTTCTGCCTCTGCTGCAGTGGGGAATGGATAACTTTTGTGAAAGCTCCTGTGTGTCTGGCGGTAGGAAGCCACGGTGAGACTCCAGCACTGGCATTGCCCCTCTACCTGCTTGTTTTCTCACATTGCCTGATTTGGTGTCATTTCCATGCGTATGCTGAGCCTCAGCCAAGGCTGTTGGACATATCCAACATAGAGGAGCAAGGGGAAGAAGCAGTGATGTGACACCCCTCGTAGACAGGAGCCAGTGCCTGCAGCCTGAAGGGTATGAACTCATCTTGATTAGCTTCAGTGGTGTGGGTCTATCACCACTTAATTGGCTGCCAATAGCTGCTGTAATAAAGGATGATGGATGGTGCTCAGGGGCCTGCTTGAAGGGGCTGGCAGATCAGAAGCAAGGACGCATGCAGAAATACGATGCTCACCTGGGGAGGACGTGGGAGCTGAGCAGCAGGATTGTGCTTGGAGAGCCTGAGCGTGGATGGTTCCTCTTTTCATTACATCAAGACAATTATCAGTTATCTTCCAAGGCAGAGGGGATTTCTGTGACCCTGCGTATGCTTGGCTGGTTAGGGTAATCATCTCCTGTTCCCAGCAGAGATGATCTGGTGCTTGAGAATGTTCTTTCTCGCCTTTTTCTGGTTTTGGTTAGTGAATGTGCTTTCTCAGCCAACCATTGACTTAACTTCTCCAGGCTGGAAGGTCTGAAAGGTCATTCACACTCCCCCGGAACAGTCTCACTGTCTGATTTTACTTTAAATGATTCTTTGGGAGCTTGGAGTTCTCTGATGTCATTTTAAAAAAAACACAAAAAAAACCTTCATAAGACTGTGCAGATGAAACAAAATTGTTGTCTTAGCCCACACAGGGCATTATGCAGCCTGGCAGATCCCTTCCTTGTAGCAATAAGAAAAGGATTTGGCATTTAACCTCTTGAAATTAAACCAGAGTGTGAACTTCAATAGTTCAATCTTATCAGGGCTTTGCTAGAATAACAAATTGTGAAAAAATGTAATCATGTCTCCAATGTGACCTTGGCAGATCTGCCTCTGTGATGTGAGAGAGATTAGGTAACTCTAAGCAGATGTCTGTTTATTTTGAAAATAATAGTTCTAGAATCTTTTCTTCCCCCCGTTTGTTTGCACTGCCTGCAAGAGATACGGCAGGGCCGTGGTCTGCATGGAGCACTCGGCAGTAAGCTGCTCCATTATGCTGAGCAGTAATTGCTCTTGGAGGTTTGAGTTATTGATCTATTGGTGGGGGTTCAATTTCAGCGTAAAGACCTGTGTTCATGATTTAATTGGAGTGATTAATAACTCACTCACAGGCTAGATGGGAATCGATATGGATTTCGAGCAGCAGAAGTAGTACATTTTCTCCTGTAATGTAGTTGCTGATGGTTTATTATTTGCCCTTGTTTCAGTAATTAAAATCATAAGATTCCTTGGTATGTCCTGGTTTTGTCTGTGAAGAGCTTAAATCTGGAGCTGAGTACCAGTGCTTGCTTGCATTCATAGGTCTGAGGGGCGGTTGTCTAATAGCTTGTTTACCTTGTCACTTGTCCGTCACTCAGAGTAGGTGTATGATTCACCATTGAACATAACAAAACCAGAACAGAACAAGACAAAAACACCCTTAGCAAGTAACTACAAGGAGCTTTAATAACATTTTGGGGCCAATGCCATAGAGTGACTCCTGCGTCACTGGTTTTTAGGCATCCAGCATCTGCTTAGGAGCAGCACTGAAGAGCTTTAACCCTGCAGCGTTTGATCCACCATTATAGCCCTAGATTAAAAGCTGGTATGAAACTTTCAATCTCATTACAACGCCGGCATCCACAGTAGGTGCTTTAGCTGCAAATCCAGTTTCAGCTTTGTATTGAAACGTTGCCAGAAGCAGCATTGCTAGGAAAATGCAGTGTGACTTACTTTGGGGGGATTTGAATGGTGATCCTTCTTCTTTATGCTCTGGCCCCAATCCTTGTGTTTGGCACCCATTTTCATTCAGCTCCTGCAGCTTTGGAGTGTCGTCATGCATGCTTACAGCTAACATGCCTGGATAGAGCATGGAAAGCTCCCAAATCTCTAGGAATAAAACATCCCATTAAAGAACCGTAAAGCAACAAATCAGCATCGAGTCCATAGGTCTTACTGTTGGTACGCTCAGTGTCTGGGCGAGGGGGGTTGAAATCTTTCCTGTGCTACAAGCTTTCCCAACAAAGGCTCCAATCTACATAGCTGGCTGAGGAAAACATGTAGTGTGATGGGTTTGAATCTCCTTTTGACTTGCAGAGTGCAGCAAGGTTTCTAGTAGAAGGGCAAATTAATCCTAACAACAACAGACATTTTCTTTTTAACATTCACAGACATCTGGGTATATATCTGAGCCACAAATGTAAAGCACTGTTCTGGATGGAACCCTTCTAAATTAATGTTTCTTTAGGAAATCTCTCTTACTGGTCCGGAAAGTACCAGAGTGAATATAAATTTGCCACGCTTGAGTTTTTTAATTGGGTGAGAAACTAACTGTGCCCAGAGTTACGGTGGGAATGGTGAGTGCAGAGCTCTGGAGGTGGTCAAGGCATCCTGAAGCCCTTGGCTGCATCAGCATCACTGGGGAGGTGGTGATGGACAGACGGGCAGAGCTGGGGAGTGCCCACGGGACACGTGCATGCGGGTGTAAGGGGAGAGAGGAGCTCGCTCTGCTCAGGTGCGCTTCGGACATGGAAATCGTCGGGCATGACAACTCTTCACTCTTGGGAGTCATCGGCTTTGTGTTAAAAATGTGAGATGCTTTCCTTGTCAGGGCATTATGAAAATGACTTGAAGATATTTTACTTTTAAACTTGGGTGCTTCAGAAAGGGGGGAGGAGGGGGAAGACACCCTTGGAAGTTAATTCTGAGGACCGAGCTGACAGCTTTTTGCCACTGTTGCTTTCTTCTAGGTTGAAAAGCTGAAGGCTTGTTACAGCCCCAGCATACAGCAATCTAGCAGGTTAAATGACTTGGGCAACACAGTTTATTAAAACTGGCAAGTGCTCGCTCCAGTTCTCTTCCTGATAGTCAGGGCTGTCTGGGAGAGTAATTGATAGTGGCAGCTGTTCGGAGGGTGTTTCAGATTGCGGCGAGGCGATTTGACTTGACAGACAGCTCTGTACAAATGAACTGAGTGATAGGGGCCGAATCCGGGACGGATTGTGGAAGGAGCTTCCCACAGAAAGCTGACCTGCCGGGGTGCTCAGCCACAGGGGAATGGCTGCGGGAGCCCTGCCATGATCAAAGAGCTGCTCTCCCCCGGCACGCAGGTGGCTGCGCTCGGCAGCACGGGTTCAAAGCCAGGCGTGAGGGGTTTGTGCTCACACCACGTTTACTTTCCTCCGTAAAACACTGTAATTATTTGTGGAAAATCCACCAGGGGCCTCTGATGTTCAGAGGAGCCTGTGTCACAGAAGAACATTTTTTGACATGACCTAACACGTGCAGTGCACCGCTGGCGTGATGAAAATGCAGCCTTTGCTTTGCAGTACACGTTACACACCATAGAGCCTCCCAGGCAGTGGTTTAATGTGCAAGTCTGAAGTCTTTATTCCTTATCTTAAGCTGATTTGCATTAAAATGGGTGGAGGAACTTGGTGCCCCATATGTTGGATAGCTTCTGGGTTGTAGCTCTGCTTGTCTTACCTTTGCAGACCAGTCTAATCATCTAATGTCTTAGATAATGCTACCCCTCCCCTAAAACGCGATGGGAAAGCCATCCGTATGAAAGCAAATTCAGCTGAGGATAAAGAATTAGCACTTAAATATTGATTTTCACTTGTAAGCACTCTGCCAGCTTCAGTGCTACCATTGCCAAGGCAAAATGCTTTATTGTCTCTTGTGCTTATATATGTTGTGTACCCACAGTAGCTTGTGCAGTGCTCTAAAAGCTTGATTTATTTTTTTTAATAGGTTTGCTGAAGTTTATCGAATATGCTTCTTTAGTTATTTCTTTGTTTTCATCTACTGTGGTAAAATCATGGTCTTCTGTACTCATTCCCCATGCTGATGGTTCAAAACTCGTCTCTGGGAGTTATCAGGCAACTCAGAAACACGCAGCTTCTTGCCACATACATCCCTGTAATTCCTGCGGTGATGCTTTTGCGCTGTTCCTTGCTGGAATTCTCATGTGGAGCAGAGTCCATCATAGCCAGCCTGGCTTGTGTCTGTTTTCAAGGATGTGTGCAGGGTGGATAGATAGGCTGCAGATGGTGGTGGTTGCATTTCTTGGGAAATTGCCATTGGTAAAGATGTCATTGATGGATGTAGGAGACAAATTTCTTTCTTGCATCACCCCATCACCCTTGCTGCTTGAATACAACGAGGGAGACTGCAGAAAGACATCTGAATAACTCTACTTTTTTTTTTCCCAAGAGACAAAGGAAAGGCAAGCAAGCAAGATTAGATTATTTCCAATCACGTTGTACGTGTGTTGACAGTCCCCTTTCAGCAGCAACCAGTAGCTTGCAAAGAGCAAGAGGCAGGGCTGGAACTGCTGTTACCCTAAGTACTGTTTGTATAACACAGTAACTGCTTGTTGGAGTTCTCAAAGCAGCCTTTACATGTTTAATCCCTTGCACTTGAGCTACTCTTAATCAGCTTGAAAGCAAATTCCTGTAACAGAAAGGTTTAATTTGTGTCTGGGACTTTTTGTATTGTATTTAGTCTTCAGTGTTGTGTAGTTACACACCAGCAAGCATGTCACCCTGTGCAGCCCTGGGGATGGGCAGTGCGTGTTTATCCCAGTCACGGATTTTGAATTCGCTGGAGTTTCGTGTTGGAGCCATGCTGATGGCCTTTCAGGTTCAGTAACTCCTCCTGGAACACAGTTTTTGCAGCAAATTCAATTGTAGCTGACTTCAACTCTTGTTGCTCCAGATTTCCAGCAGCACCAGTAGCCAAAGCACTCTGTGCTTTTAGTTGTTAGACGCTCTCGCCTTCACCAGGTTAGATTGGGATGCAGCCCAAGGCATGGGGAGGTTCACAATTTTTAATACCCCAAATGACAAATCACTTGATCAAGGAGGCAAGATTTACTCATCCCAAGTTGTTATTTTTCTTGTTAGAGCAGTTTCAATCCTTCCCTGCCTGCCTCTCGCACTCAGTCGTCATTCATCTGCATGAGATCAAGACATGTTTCACTGTCTGTTCATTTAAGGAAACCTCTCAATGGAAGAAGTCCAGAGGATTTGGTTAGAAAATAAACAAAGTTGGCATGCTGGAAAGGGGTAGCGCTCTGCATGGTGGAGAATGGCAGATGTGATCCAGCCTTCCCGTAGCATGGCTGAAACATGAATCATTGCAAATGTCAGATTTCCTGTGAAGGGACAAGCTGAACTGACATGCGTTCACGTTTAATTAAGGTTGAATTATTGGAGCTGACTGTCAAGTCTTAGGCAAATTGGCTCAGCCTGTTATCATTAAGCATGAAAATTACTCTAGGACTTGGTAAAAATAAACACATTTTTGCCTCTAGAACATTGTGATGTGGTCTGGTGGGTCTGGGCTTTTGTTGGGGCAGTCGTGCTCAGCTCTGTGGATCTGTCTGCTCAGAAGGACTGGATTAGGAGCTGAAGCACAGAAATTTCTGAAAGGATCTGGATGAAACCTGATCCAGCTTGCACAAAAGGGAATGAATATTTGTGTTCTTTCCTTGGGGTAGTTGACTGCTGGCCACAGATGGAAATTCCATCTGTGGCCAGCAGTCAACTACATCAACTGGAGGGAACTTGGGCATACAAGAGTGTAGCACATTTGAGCATCCCTCAGAGAAACTGCAGAGTTTGATATTCTGATCAGAATGGCTATCATCTCTTGTTAAAATCATTAAAATGAAGTTTCTGAAGGAAGTTAGCTCAGAGACTTTCATGTGAAGGGATCAGTCAAGTCTTGAACTGAAGCTCTTTGTGATCAGTATTGTGATAAAGATCACTGTTTCTTTGGTTGTGTGGGGAGAATGGCCTTGAAATTGTCAGGTGTCTGAAGACCTCTGGAGCACAGTTGGCTGGTGTCTGGGTATTGGAAACAGGCACTGACCAGGCAGAAGTAAGTGTTGGTAGAAGGGTGTGAAAGGGAAGAAAGAAACCATGATATGTGTTCACAGCATAAGCCATGGGATGGTGCTCCATGGAATTAGCTGAAGTGAAGGGTCTTTATGTAGAAATATCTTCTGTGTTTTCTACAACAGGGAAACATGTGGATGAGATGTACTTATATTTGGGCATTTGCTTTCCATTTTGTGCAAATGTATCTTACCAGAGACTGAAGCAAGACCTGGATGTTAGAAGAGTTTTTAAGTTTGCCTTTGAAACATCAGGCAGTTCCCAGTGCCTGGCATTGCTGTCTTCCTGTCACTTCTCTCCATGGTTTGTCCTGCCTTTGTTTATGTGTGGTCCCCTTCCCATGGGAGTTCATGCTCATGTCAGCCACACCGAGCAGCTCCTCTCTCCTGTACTGCATCACAACACTGGAAGGGGAAACAGCAAAGTCACCAAAACACCAGGATTCTTTGCCCACTATCCTTCGTATGGTGCCTGAGAAGGCTTGGGGATTTTGCTGTCTCTCAGGTTCTTCTCCATGCTTACCCCTGAATTCATACCATACCTTTCCCTTCTCAGTGTTCCTGCCTTTGCTCAGCATGCCTGCAAGGGGGAGAAGATACCACACTCATGCCTGTAGCTTTTCCAGAGGAGGGGGGGGGGAGAAAAATGCACCTGGGTATTTTCATTGTTTTCAAGAGTGAAACACAAAAGCATTTCAGGCCTGCAACCTGAGAGAGAAGAGTTGGCAGCAGAAATTAGTCATGTACCCCTAGTACATACTAACACAACCAGTGTAGCTGGTCAATTCAGTCAGCAAGGGAGCACGAGCTTTTGCTCTGAGAAAATTGCAAATGAGAACTAATGCTGAAACCACAGGGAATCAATAGTTGTACATAAAACTGGTCAAACAGCTGCTTTTAATGCAGGACTTTATTGATTTGTTTTGGATCTAATTGACTTTTTACTCAACTAACTTTTGTGGTACCAGTGTGTTTCGAATATACCCCATTAGTCTACATTGCCTATAATTACATGATATGAAGTTTAACTCTGTAGGAGAAGGCCTGTTGAATGGAAATAGCTAATAGGTTCTCAGGAAACCTATGGTCAGGAATGAAATTCAATTGTTTTTAATGGGTAGCTCCTGAAAAGCAGTGGGATTACAGCTGTGAATACACTTGCTCCACACTTGCACAGTGTGGGGAGCCCTGGCTCGACTGGTCCATGACTGTTACTCTGTTGGTGGTAACAGAATCTGAGGAGACTTTACAAGCATGGGTGGTGTTATCAAAAATCATGGTGCACAACAGCAGTGAGAGTTTTACCTTCGAAATAAATTCTTTGTCGCTCTAAATAACATTGGAACCAAGTCCAGTTACATCGTCAGAACCAGGGTGTCTGTGATGCCTGAGCTCTCACTTGTAACACAAATCCACCAGAACCAGTGTTCGCCTTATGTTCGTGGTCAGGAATGATTCAGGACCTCCAGACGTTATGTCAAACCTGTAAAGATGTGCAGGGTGCTGAAAAGTACAGGCCTGAGTGTATGTGCTTCCAATCAAAGCCCTGGCGTTCTGAAAGGCATCTGTTCCCATCATTCCAGAGTTGGAGGCCACAAGTCCTCACACATCTTCAGCTGACACAGTTAATGTTTTTGTTTGTTCTCTTTTCACACTCTGGATGGGTGGGTGGATGGATGGATGGATGGATGGATGGATGGATGGATGGATGGATGGATGGATGGATGGATGGATGGATGGATGGATAGATGGAGTGAGTGATGCAAGCCAGAAGCAGTGTGGGGAGCTGCTTTTCTCTCTGTGAGACAGAGACCATCACCACATGGGCATTTTCTTTACAGAAAATGAGCTGGTGTGCTACAGGCTTTGATTCATCACCATCTTCCTTTCATCTGGTGTTTGGATGTTGATTCTCAGGTTGTTAGAGCTGATGCAGTGAGAACCATGGCCTTGCTTGCAGCAGTTGTGTTTCCAAATGCCTGGTTAGAGCGTCTGCATGGCCAGAATTAGCTCACGGTGTGTGCTGTGTGTTATTTCCACACCTCCTACATCAGGAACTGGATCGGTCCTTTGATGAGACGGGAAAATTTCAAAGGTGGAATTTGTTCCTGAGGGGTTTGGGACCATGTTAATGAATGCAGGTAGCATCTCTCACACGTCTGTAAGCCAGCTAAACACAAACAGTCCCCAACACATTCTGATGGATAATAAAGGCATGTATCCTAAAAGTCAGGTAGAGGTGCTCTATGTGCATGGTGGGGTGTGTCCCTCTGAAGCACATGGACAACACTGCCTCTTGTGACCCATGTACAGCTTTTCTCCTCATTGTGGGTATATGTGCACTCAGAGATACAACGATTGTGTCAAAAAACAAGTTACAGTGGGACTCAAATTACATTCATGTTGGTCTTTTTGTCATTGAATTTTTTGGATCCTGCCTGCTCTGAAGTATTTCTCCTTCCCTCCCTTTTCCCTTTTCCTTTCCAGCCTTTTAACCTTTTGTGCTGCTTTGTTTGGCTTAATTTGGAAAAAGAAATACTTGGCATTGTAGAAAGAGTAATTCCACATGGAATTCTCACTGTAGGTGCATTTTGCCAGGTCGCAGCTTTCCAAATAGTTTCACCGTGTACTTGCTATAATTCAGGTGAGCAGAACTACGCTTGGGTGCTCACTGCACCTCTGACTGGTCTTCTCAAACCGCCTTTGTTCCGTTCTTCCACACAAGCATGTGGCCAGGGAACAGTGATGTCCCAGCTACATGGCAGGACTGTCCCAGCCTTTGCTACACCAAGACCCCAGGCAGATCTCTGGAAGCCAGGAGGAGTTACCATTAATGGCTAGTGCAGGACTTGTGGTGTGTTGTAGCTGGACTTGAGCCTAAACACCATGTAGATTACTTTGGAAGACTTTTTGAGATGAGATGTAGTAAGGATCAGGCTTGTGTCTGTGAGTTCATTATCAGTCTTAAAACTTAGATTGAGCAGGAAATACTGTAGCAGTAACTTGAGACGTGCTCACACTCCTACTGCACATAACCTTGGGAGTCTGTACAAGTCACAAAGCTATATGTTCTTTGTAGTATGCATTCATTTAAGGACAGCTAAGTGTCTTACACACATGCTGACAAGTACAGTAGACTGGTCAGTCAAGGAGAGCGGAAGGACAGACACACAAACACACATTGATCTTGTAGCAGCAGTGCTCCCACGATGCTCCCACGAGCTGAAACATGACTTGTTTTTTCTCAGGCATATGTTCTACCAAGCAGAGAAACAAACACAGACCTTTCATCACGCGCTTTGTTCTTTTTCTTGTCGCTCCATAAGGTCCCACCTTGAATGACAAGCCAGAAGCGAAAGCAGCCAATGTCCCAAAGGTGTCTGGGCTAGAGCGGAGCCGGGAACTGAGCACCGACGTGCCCTTCGCCCTGCCTATCCCCAGCCCCCAGCCAGTACCTACCGTTGTGACTTCTACTTCCTCAGCGCCCACGTCAAGCGCCAGAGCAAGCCCACTGTTGAAGAAGGAGACAGTGATTTCAGCACCAGCACCACCAAGGCTCACGCCTCAGCCGCAGCCTCGGCCACAGTCACAACCTCAACCTCGGCCGCAGTCGCAGCCTCAGTTAATACCCGAGCTTCGGACCCAGCCTCCGAGTCACATCCCTCCACCTCTCAATTACCAAGTGCATCACCAGGTGGCCCACAACGGACTCAATAATATCAGGTAGGGGAAAGGGACATCCTTTTGTCGTTTTTGTGCTACTGTGGGGATAAAGCTTGTTTCAAACGTGACAGAAATAGCTGGGAGGCACAACAAGAGCGCTCTTACCATCTGAGTAAGATGCTCCGTGTTTTGGATATTGGACTTTGCGGACTGCATGGGCTGGATTTTCCTCCAGCATTTGAATCATGGTGAGAAGTGCTCCCTTTCTGGGGGAAAGGCATGTGTAACCACGAGGTAAAGTTCCTTTAGGTCCAGTTTCTAGGGAGTTTTGCACTGTCCTGTCTGAGCTGCTAGTTCATGCCTTAGAAATTTAAGGTGGTTTGAGTTTGAGCAACTCCCTCCTTTCATATTCAGAAAGAAATCCATGGAAGTCGGTTTGTTTGTGGTTATCACAAGGGGCCTTTTGGTTCACCAGCATCAACAGAATATCTGTATCAGAAAATGTTCTCCCCCTTAGAGCAGGACTCCTGTGTAGGCTGAGAAATCTGCTCCAATGTTTGGATCTAGCAGAAGGCTTAGCTTCACTGTTTAAATTGCCTCTGTCCAGTAAGTGGGCTGGGTGAAAATGGTATGGATAGAACATTTCTACAGAAAAGAATTTAGCCAGTCACCTGGAACCTGTAGAATCTTTTTGCTGTTACCGAATACATGCCTTGTGTCTCAAACCAGAACTGGGGTAGTTCAAATAAGATGAGAAAACTGATTTAAAACAACATTTGGCTGCAGAAGGGTCAAATAGGAATACAGAGAGCTGCCATTAATGTGGATTTCATAGTATCCTGCATATTTAAGCTCTGTTGGGGTTTTATCCTGTAAAGGCCACCATAGTATAAATGATTAGTAATATTTCAAGTTACTCGAGACAGCTCAGAGGTTTAGGTTGCAACAAATAATCAGTATTATAGGAGTTCTACTAAATAATAAGCACAGTGATAGTGCCTTTCACCCCACAAAACTTAGATCACTCGCAGTGCAGTAGTAATAACAGAAGGAGATGTAGAATACAGAATTATTATGAGGAAAATCTGTTAGCTTGGTATGTGTTTGCATATTTGTGTGAATAGAACTACGCAGCACGCCCAGCAGATACAACTTGGTCCCAAAGTCACACTATGCAGCTCTCTGCACCGAGAGCAACAGAAAAAGGAATTACAGTAATTATGTCGTATGATCACAAGGACACACATGGCCACTGCAAGGTCATCAGGGGCTAAATAAAGGTGCAAAACCCAGCTGCCTCTGTAGCCTTCTTCAGTCTTTCATGGATAGCTCGGAGGATTGTAACTTGCTGAAGCACCAGAGGAGATAGATGTCCCCTCAGAGAGCCCCAGTCCTGTCCTGCCCTGTTGGAGAAGTTCATTAAGATTCGTTACTATCTTCACTGCCATTAAGAAAACCAAAAGCCTAAGCTTGGGGAAATCAATGTTAGATAGTCGTGGTGTTTCTGTTACTGTATTTCTTGCACTGTTCCATTCCTGTATTGTAACACACTCTTTTTTTCTCTCTCCCCCTCTCTTCCCCCCATCTTTTTCTCTCTGCAGCCGGAGCAGCAGTGCTAGCAGTGCAACAAGCATCAGCCTCCCGAAACACCTTCCCCTGTCTCCCCAGATTCCTCCACACCATTCCTCCGGCCCAGCTCTGCCCCTCTCCATCTCTAATCTTGCTACCTCGCACTTCTCTCTCAGATCACAGACCCAACACCAGCACCATCCGGCCATGTTCGCCACCCCACCCACGCTGCCACCTCCACCAGCGTTACCTACCAACAGCCTCGTGATACCAGGTCACCCTGCGGGTAGGTTCCCTTCTTCTTCAGGGCTGATCGGCCGTGCATGCACTGGAGGGTGTTGAGAGACGGGCTGGCTGGTGGGCAGGTGAAATAAAGTGGCGCAGACCCCTCCGCGGGCAGTGCGTGCTGGAACTTTGAGGGTGTTCATGAAACAGGTAGGAGACCTGGATGTGCTTTACTGGGCGAGGGATTGTAGGGACAGCACTGTAGCTCTCTATAGGAAGACTTCAGAACAATTTTTTTAAAAATAATAATCTTTTCAGGGCATAAGTTGTCCAATGTGGTGGGCCACAGTTCCACACCCAGTTGTTAGATTAACGAAGGACTGATGGACAGTTTGCCTTTCCTCCACACCATAATGGAATCTGCTCCTGTTAGAACTGACTTGAAAAACCTGTTTCTAATCATCCCAGAAGGCTTTTGTAACTGAGTGAGGAGTGAGCAGCCCCCCACACCTATCCCCTTGCTGATCCTTCAGCAAGTGCCACATCCTGCCTGCAGAGCGAGATCCTTTGCCTGCAGCAGCAGGAATTCTGTGTCCCCACGGCTGCTTGGCCTTTCTGGCTGAGGCAGACACAGCTCAGCTGACAAGCTCTGCTGTTCAGTTCTCACTGTCTTTGCATCCATTTAAAACATTTCCTTTGTTCACCCTGACCCCCATTCTATTGTCACTTCTGCCCTAAATGCCCTGTTTACAGCGCATCCATTAGCCTGCAGCTGTCCCTGGAAGAAACCCTGGCACCTGGTGACTTCCCTGCAACTTTCATTTGCGGGGGCCCCCTTTTGATCTGGCATTTGATTCCACAGCTACTTCTCAGCAATGATTAAACAGACAAGCATTTTGCAAAAAATGCACCCTCTGTCTCCAGTGAAGCCAGTTAAACGAAAAGGGTGAGGGCAGATTTGCTGCAGAAAAAAAAAATCTGATGACCTTGCATCCCCTTTTTTTTCTCCCAGTAGCTAAATAATGTCTCATTATTAATAACTGCTTCTTTATCCGAAAGAAAAATGTGAATTGGTCCAAAGTGAGCTCTCAGAACGGTGACAGACAAAAAGCTGTGGGTTCCTAGCCAGAAGCGGGACCACATAGGCCAAAGCTGCCAGCTTTCACAGGCCCTGGCACCATCTAGAATTTCAACCACATGGCTGGGAAGATGTTGGCAGCACTGTGGAAGAGCTATTCATTGCTTCCCCTGTTTAAGGCAAAGGGCTACTGTGATGGGGACTTTGAAAGTGTTGCGAAAGGAAATAGCAATGTGCTCACTAAAAGCATGGTATTGCAGTCACTGAAAGCAAGTATGTTTTCACCATTAACTTCAGGAGGTGCAAGATCAAGTGACCTATTCACATTCAGCAGCTCGCCAGGAAATGGTAACAGTCTTGCTCCTACTAAAAGGATTTCTCATGCAATTTAAGCAGGAGAAGCCTAAGTTAGTGGAGGGAAAGGTCTGGGCGTCTAACCCTGCAGACAGTGAAATGCCTCTTGTCTGCATTATATGAAATGCTTGCAAACTGGCACATCATAAAATCGATACAGAGCTCCGCGTAGCCAGGAGGTTCTGTTGCCATTCACATAAAAGTTTCTTAAAAGCAAACAATATTGCTGAGCAGCCCAGAAGAGCTGGGGTCTGGCTGCTGCCGGCAGCAGGGTCCTTGCTGTGCTGTCTGAGTGCGTGTGTGCTCTCACTAAAAGCACCAGCTTAGAAAAGCCATCAGAAAGGGTACGGCCCTTTGAAATCTCCTTTTTTGTCATCTTTTTCTCCTCCTGCTTTGGAGGAAGATGTGCTACAGCTTTAAATTTCCTTTGGCACACTCGTCACTGCTCCGGAGAAGAAAAGCAGAGCTCAGAGCCTCTGCCTTCACTGATGGTACACACTCAGGTCTGTGAATATCAAGAATGCACATCTGGTGGCCTTTCTTCCTTTTGGAACTTAAAGCTTATGCAAGTAATTTCGGAGCAACTCTTGTGTGGGCTGCTGCCCCTCTACTCAAGAGCACCAAGGCTGGCTCTGGTGTAGGATGCGCATAGGGAACAGCGGTCTTTGTGCCTTCTCTTCTGAACATGGGGGAACCCAGCACTGTTAGCAGGACTGACCACCTCACGTGCACATGCAGAGTGGTAGTGTTTGAGGATTCAGTGACTCTGTTCCTAGTTGTGTTACTACATGGCCAGACCTGTGGGACAGGGTGTCACTGATAGGCACAAGAAATTAGTTCTGGTCCTGACATTGCCCAGAGTCCCTCACGGAGTGGGCTGTTACTCAGCAGGCTTATCCATACTGTGAAGCAGTCACTCCTTCAAGTGCCACACAGCATCTCCAAACATCTCCAGGACTTTTCTTTTATCCTGACAGAGGCCAAAGTTGTGGTACAGAGCTGTGGGCTGGAGCCAGCTGCAAATCTATCAGTCTGACTTCAAGTCTCTTAAAGAAATTGGATATCACGGCACTTACAACTGCCAACTCGCTTTTATCTCTCCCTCCAGAAAAGTGGATTATCTTGATGCTAACAGAAGGATTCAGTTTCTTTAAGTCATGCCAGATTTGAATGCATAAACACACACATATGAAATCATACACAGATTCTCTAAAGAGGTTAGGTTTTGGACCTAAGTGCTTTCAGCTTAGGTTGTTTTTTTCCTTGTTTCCTTGCTCCAAGGAGAACCCATTAGAGACTCTTTTGCTCCAGTGTCTTAGGCTTCAGAATCACAAGTGGATGTACTTGCTGGTTTTGTATTAATTAGTACACAGATTGTAGCAGTACTCAGTACCTGCTTCTAGCAGTACATTTATTACTGCAAAGCAAATGACGTAACCACCCAAAATTTGATATCAGAAGTGACTTTTGGTAGGATGTAGGCTTCTAAGTGGTAGGAGAGACCTTGAAATTCCCCATCAAAGTGCCTGTTTTTAAAGATCTTAACCATATCACTTCAGAAAGTGATAGACATTTCTGGTGTTACTCCAGAAAATGTAAGTAAAATAAATGCCTGCAGAATGTGTTTTCTTTTGCCCCTTTATATTCGGTGCTCTAGTTTAAAAGGGTTGTTAGATTGAGAGGAGCAGGTTCATGTACACTCAGAAATGAGCAGGTCAGTCAGGACTGGGGCTATGCCATCCACAGCTGGTAATGTGGGCTGCTCTCAGCTTAGAAAATACCTGACATGTTGGGTGCTGATTCCTGTTTGAAGTTCTTAGGCAAAATTGATTTAATTCCTACCAGTAGATGCTTTGGGGAAGTGGACATCTGTCCTTACTGTCTTCAGTCGTGTCATTTCTAAAGTGCTGGTATCTTCCACTGCCCTAAACCACATTCAAATTCAGTGCAAGTTGTTCTTCCAGAGCAAGATGCTGAGGTCACATGTCAGATGGTGAAACATTTTGTTTCTGCAGTCATTGCAACCTTCTTGAGACCTTGAGCCAGTTAAATGTTTCTCCTCTTCCCACGTATTCCTCCTCCATATTTTTCATAGGAGGAAAGCCTGGAGGCAAGGACAAAAAAAATGACAGTTGCAGCCTGTTAGAAATTAAGACCTCAAAAAAACCCACAACTTATGGATGTGCATAGTAACAGTGTGCATGTCCTGGGGATCAGAAGGAGGAGGTCGGCACAGGGATCTGTTGAGAAATGGCTATCTGAGCAGGTAGTTTCCAGCCACCCAAATCCATGGTTATCCATGGTGTTTTAGGTCATCTCAGAATTTTACCTCTTAAGTACATGTTTGTTAGAGTGTAACACAGGCATTAGGCCTGTTAACCATTTTCCGTGTACGTGTGTGTGCTTCTGAATTCCAAACCTGCGAAGGAATCAGGTCAGTATTGCTCGGTTTAGAGTGAGCCATGGCCCTCAAGGGTGCTCCCCAGCATCTTGCTGGTGCGGGAAGGTCTGGCCACTGTGCCGCGAGACTGGACCACCGAGGTCCATTCCCAGAGACACCTCGGTGCTGTGGCCATCAGGTGCCGGGGAGGAGGAGTAGCCCATGGGGCGGCGGAGCTGCGCGGGGGTAGCGGGAGCTGCGGGTGGGGGGCCGGGGGCGGATGCTTGCTGACGCCCCCGATGATGTTTTCTGCTGTGATGACTCATGGTGTTCTCTCTTGCCTTTAGATACCAGCCTGTTGATATCATTCAACCAACCAATCATGTATTGCCAGCCTCATTCGGGGATTCTGATTGGTACTTTGTCACAGGCATCTCTCTTACCTCCACCAATGAGTCCTCACGTAGAAAACCACCACAGCATGACCTGCAGAAACAGGGAATGCCAGGTGAATATTGACTCTTTCTCCTCCGTCTTTGTGGTACTCACAGGCCCACGGGCCTCTGTGTCTTTTTTTTTTCTCTCTCTCTCTCCTCTAGATCACGAACTGCTCAGGCAAGAGCTGAACAACCGGTTTTTGGTTCAGAGTTCGGACCGGGCCGCTGCCTCACTTGGCCCGGTGCCGCTGCTGAGAGCGGAGTTTCACCAGCACCAACACACGCATCAGCACCAACACACCCACCAGCACACATTCACTCCTTTTCCATCCAGCTTGCCCCAGACGCCGCTCATGCCGCCCTCTGCACCTCCCATGGTGCGTACCCCAGCCCAAAATGTGAGGATAAGTAGAGCATCTCTGGTCAAAAAGCCTAACCCACTCTGGTCATAAAAAAAAAAACCCGTCCTCTTCATTTCAGCCAGGCGTGCCGTGCTGTCCCTGTCCCTCCAACTTGGAGAGACAGGCCCTGCACTCCAAAGGGCCCCCCCTTTCCATCCAGTGCTTCCACACCCAGCCTTCAGGTCCGCCCCCCCCATGCTGCTTCCCGTGAGCAGATACCGCACCCGTGAGACAAGTCCAGAGTCCCTTTAGTTTCCCTTCTCATGTGTCCTGCTGTGTTATTTTGGTTCCCCCTTCCCCAGAGGCAGGTGCTATGACACACCAAAACACACCCACAAGGGACACAACGAGATCAGCAGCCTCCAGTGCCAAACACGGTCCCCATGACTCTGCACTGTGGGGCAGACTGTACTTGCTTACCCAGGGCTCTCACCACTGTGCAGCATCTCATCTGATAAAAGAGTTTTGTCCCTCTTCCTCCTAACTCCCTAATCTATATCGATTTTGGCATTGATTATTTGATTGCATCAACAAGCACTAGTGTGTGTGTGGCTGGTTCTTCTTGTGGGAGAGATCCTCCTGGCAATGGAACACGCTTTAGCGTTTTGCTGTTGAATTTGCTTGTCACACAATGGGGACTTTGCTGCAGCTGTTACAAAATTGCTAGAGATCTGCTACAAATGGGTTTTGTCAGTACTTTAAAACACGCTTTCTCCCCATTTCTGGCAATTGCTCTGTGAGGTTGAAAGAATGCGATTCAGCTTTCCCCCCCACCCCGCCTCAGTTTCACACTGTGTCCAAAATGGAGAAGCAGCTCTCTCCTGCTAAGGCTAGCAAAAGCCAGGAGTAACAGCAAAAGCAGCCTTTGGGAAGAACTACCAAGAACTCAAGATCCATAACGGTTCTCACTTTACTTTCCCACTGCTGTTTGCCCAATGACATTCTTGGGTTGTAATCTGCTTAGCAGTGAGACAATTAAAAGTAATATCATCCGCCCAAAACCCAGCCCCAGGTGTTTGCTCAATGTACTCCTGTGTAAACACCTTCCCCTTTTCTTGCTCTGTGTAAAACAATCTTAAAACTTTTCTCAGAAACCCCCTGTGTTATTTAAGAATCCTGATACCCGATCCCACGAACAGCTCCCTCCCCTCCCACCCGTGCCCGTTGATGTCAGCCTTCATAGCAAAAACAGCTTGCAAGGCTCTTTTGTTATAGTTCACTCACATCTTCTTATATTCCACTAGATCAGGTCTGCTAATCCCAACACCAGAGAAGAGTGTTGAAATTTACAGCTGCATGTGTTTGGTAATTTATGGTATTTACACTGGAGGGGACATGGCTCCAGTAATAACTGTAATTAATGAAATTACAAATCTACTCTCCTGCACAGAGGAGTGTGAAACAGCAGCTGACTTGCCAAATAAGCAGCTTTTCATGGGGTCCTACAGCTCCCTGCCCTGCCTTCTTTCCCCTCCCTCCTCCCCAGCAGAATGTACATACTGTTCAAAAATGTAATGTATATATGCTTTGGTTTTGCTTCCAAGGAGGTACAGGACAAACGGTCATAAAAATAAATACAGGGCACAGACTGCACCCATGGAGGTGTTAAAACCCCATGCAGGAACGGAAAAGGTTAATGATCAGCTTTTCTCCAGGGTGCTCTCTCTATTGCAGGGGAGGGGATTATATAGAGTTCTGCATCTACAGCAGTTAAGTCTTTTTCGAAACAATCGTGGCACTTGGAGGAACCCAGAAAACAGGGAGCTGGTATTGGCTGCCCCACAGTAGATGTTGGGGTCTAATGGAAAACATTCCCTACCTTCTAGTCTGTGATCTAGCTCAGTGCTCCCAGGGCAGATCCCAGATCCAGACCTGGAGCTGAACTTGCCCGCGTTTCACTGTGCTGCAGATATCAGGACTGCTGTCTCCACAGTGAAGGAACCGCATCATGTAGGGCCTGCAGACAGGGTTCTGCAGGGAGACTGGTGGCCCCCGGCGCAGGCCGCGGCCTAGCACCTTTCCCTCTCCATTAGCTTGGGGAAATCAGTCAGCTCCTTGGTGAGTGAGTATGGAATAACCAGTCAGTTCTGCTCTGTTAAATGCTGTACAGATGGGCCACGATGATGTGTCTGTGTTGTAATCCCGATGTGTTTGACACTGCCAAAACTAAACTCACGTTGCCTTTTTTTTCTCTCTTTTCTTTCCAGTTTGACAAGTACGCTCCCAAATTAGACAACCCTTACTTTCGACATTCCAACGTGAGTGCTTACCTTTCTAGGTGGTGTCTTTGTTAATGGTTCTGCTTGCACTTCTTTTGCTTGAATTGATGGGTTTGATTCATTCATTCCTAAAGCTCTTGTTCTGTTGTGATGTTTGGTTGGTTTTTAAGGTACAAAATTTTCTTTGGGTTGTTTTTTTGGTTTTGTTTTTTGTTGTTGGGTTTTTGTTGTTGGGGTTTTTTTTTAAATCTTTATCTACTGCATTTCTGCTGCTGTGGCTCTATATTGCTGTGCCTGGGATGGCAGGGAATGCGCAGAAATTGCTAAATCAGTGGTCATTGCAGTACCTTTGCAGCTGGTGCTTCTCACAGTGCAGCAGCCCCCAGTGCATGGCTCTTTCACAAGATTTTGCTCAGGTCACAGGAGTAAGTCAGACTGGTGGTTTCTTCCTGGTGCTCCCCACTGCTCCAAAACACAAAAAATACATGTTTTGGGACTTGTAAAAACTACTGTGAGTGCTCAGGAGAGGCCTAAGCAAAACTTAACCCAGCCTACACAACTACAAGGTGGTGTGCATGTTGCCTGTGGTTAGTGTGCAGTGCAGCATCTTGTGGTTCTTTTTTGCTTTGAAAAAAGAAAGCAGGTCACATTTCTAAACGGGATCGATTTGTTTGCTACTGCAGAAAAATGCAGAGATAACCAAAAGCTAACATAACCCCCCAATTATTCTAATTCCTCTAAAAACAGTGAATGCTCTGTGCTTCCTGCAATAGTCCACAGATTTTAAAGGCACACTTGTTCAGTGCTATCCAGAAAAATTCATCAGATGAGCACATTTTCCAAGTTTTGGCTTTGCTCTTAAAAATTTTGAAAGCAATTTTAGTATATATTTTCACTGTGGCACTCATTCAACACAGTACTATTTTTGTATGTGCCAGGCTTGGCACCTACCTCCACTATTGTTCAAGTTGTCCTGTGACATAAGCATCTCTTTTTCTTTTGTAGTTCTTTCCAACCTATCCTCCAGCAATGCCTGGAATGCCACCCATGCTTCCACATTCAGGTCCCTTTGGGTCACTTCAGGGAGCATTTCAACCGAAGGTACAAACTTCTTCTTCTGAAGGCTTTGTTCTTTTGCTGCGAGAGAAACTGTTTGCAGAGTTGTGTCTCTGGTGATTCTGTAGCACATGATTTCACTAGCAGAAGTGCAACACGGGGTTGGAAGCGATCACCCCGCAGATCTGTGAGCATCCTCTGCACAAAGCAGCCAACACTTCAGCAGAAAATTTTCTCTTGGCACTACAGATTGTTCCTTGGAAAAAGGATATAGTGGCTCACTGGGGAGGTCAAATGAAACTGGAGGAGGAGCATTGTTGACTGACATATTTACAGCTAATAACAGACCGATGAGTCCCAAATCATTTTATAAATTTAACAGTCTGAGATTGCAAAAGATAAACCATGTTTATTCCCAGGAAAAAAAAAAAGATAAATTGACTGTACAAGTGTGGGAACAATAGGGAGAGACTGCTATAAATGGGTAGAGCAATTTGAAGGAGCTGAAATTTTATTCCCAGCTCCGACACTGTCTGACCTTGGGCAAGTCGCTTAAATCTTCTGTTCCTCAGCTTCCTCATCTATAAAGTTATCTTGCAGTGGGTTTTATAAGGGTTGATTAATGCCTGCAAGCTTCTTTGAGATAGTATATTTGAAAAGTACACTGCAACTGTAACATATCATTACAACTAGCACTGATTGGCATTTGGAAATGTTGCCATGATAACCAGCATTTTCAATGAATTCTGTGGTGTGTGCTGCTTGGTTTTTCTCCCAGATTTGTTCTTTTTTATTAACTATTTTTAAATGTACAGAAACTGTTAAATCAAGAAACACAAGTGGTATCTGGATAGCGTTTGTTTGCAAATGGAGCATTTACTCCATTTGTACATTGATGTGTATTTGTCTACCTGATTTTAGAGAATTCTCCTCTTGAACTGCATTTCCATAGAGCTCTGCTACTGTGTTAGGAGACTGGAAGGAGAGGCGCTGTAGCCCTCTTTTTGCATGTGGAAGGTCGTTTCCTTAGCCATACCGAGCAGGGCTGTGGTGTGTGCTTTCCGCAGCCGGCTCGCTGACGTCTGTGGAAGTCAGTAATTAGCAACTGCTGTGAAGAAGGCCTCTTACAGCCTTACCACTTAACTGGTTTATTTTTTTGATGGAACCTGGAGCATTGCCTCAGTGCCCATCAAATCCCATACGTTACTTCATTTTCTGTATATATTACAAATAGCAGAGTCTCTCACATGTATTATTTTTCCCAACGAGAGTTCTGTATGTAGAAGAGGAGCAGTTGCATCCACACAGAGGGAGAGAACATAGCTGTCCTATGAGGGAGAACATAGCTAGCTAGCCCTTTGCACAGTTTGTCTACCCAGTGTTAAGTGACACTTTCTTGAGGCTCCCTATGAGACCCCAAGTCATCAGGGTGTGAGCTTGACTTTCCAAGAAAAGGAGCTGCACAAATAAGGTGGCATTTCCAAAATACTGCTAATGTGAAGATAGGCTTCAGTGTTGCCATAAGGCTGCTGTTAATGAGGAGCTTCTGCTACACCAATAGCAAGCTCTTCTAGCATCTGTCTCCATTACAGAGCTTAATAGATACCATCTCGCTGTAAAATTCCATTAGACCAAAGAGAAGGTGTTAGTTAGAGAGAAAGAATAAGTGAGCACAGACTTTTACATTTTTAAAGTTCTCTGTGCTGCATTACAACCAGCCTTTAATTCGTTTAATGACAGATCCATACAGCATTGGCTAGCTTAGCAGCACAGGATTACGCTCTGAAGCCATGGTTAATCACTAACATCATTTGATCTCTGGACAGCGCTGTGTTTACATGCAATCTAACATCTGAAGAAAACCAAAATGGATCTGCTGCTTTGGCACATTATTTTCCAGTTTCCTAGAGGAGATGGAGCTGAACTGCTGGGCAGAGCCACTCTAGTCATCATTACTGCATCGTTTTTCCATGCTCTCTCCCTCCCAAGCTGTTTGACTAAAGCCTTCGTAATCACTACAGGCCTGATGATTTGGTTTTGGCACGCTGAATCCTGCACTTCTTGCTTTCCAAAGCAGAGGTCTTGGTTTTGTTTTTCCCCTTCCCGTGTCAGTTGCCTACAGCTGTGCGTGTAAATCCACTGCACATAAATCCAGGCTGACGGTAAACTTCTCAGTGAGTTTCCCGAAGGCCATTTCTCACAAGCTCAGAACTTGAAAAGGTCAGAAGGATTCGGTTTACTTTGCTGGAGGAAGCATTCACGTCTTTCTCCAGGGGACAGAGGGACAGGATGACACCATGCTATTAACATGTTGTGATCTTAAAAGTTCTTGCCTGTGTGATAGCTGTAACTTATTTGCCACCTTATATATACCTCAGCTGTCAGACAGGCCCCGAGAGCACAGATCTGCCTGGGGAGGTCATTGACTTACCTACACACACAGGAGAATCCTCTTTTTAATGAGTCTGGAAGTTACACAGGCTTAGACAAATTAAAACCTGTCTTTCCTCCCACACCCATGATCATACTCCTGCTTTGTAGAGTTTGATTGTTTGAAATCTAGTGTAGTTTGACCTAAAATGTGAGCGAAATACTCTCTTGGAGAATGAGGTTTAACCCCTCTGCACTCTGCTGCACGGAGGCACCAGGTGCAGTTGCTCTGGGAGTGGGAGATGGATGAACGCCGGAGCGAGAAGGGGATCGTCTAGGATAGGGCAACCAGGTGGGATCTGGAGGAGGAACATAGATTTGTTCAATGAGGTGTTTAAATCTTGCTGGGAAGTGGTGGGATAAACAATGCAAAGCTAGAAAAGACCCACAAGCACCTTCTAGGGTTTCTCATTTTGCCTTGTCAAAGCGAATAGATGGGCTGTTGCCGTGTTAGCTGTTGTGTTACCTGGCCCCAGTCGGAGAGGGGCCATGGTCCTTTAGATGGAATATGGGACTAGGATGCCTGAGTTGTTCCTGACTGCTGTACTGGTTGCTGCCTGAACCATGGAGGGAGTCAGTCCACCTCTCATTCTCTCCCCTGCTGCCTGCCTGTTTTGTCTAAAGAATAAGCTTTGGGGGCAGGGACTGTCTTCCCATCCACTCGCATACTGCATAGCACAATAGGGTGGTGATTGCAGTGGGGCTTAGGGGTGCTGCTGTAATACTGTTCCTGCTGCTAAATAATAATAGATAGATGACATGGTGGTTAAATGCTGTTGGCTGTCAGTAAGAGATAACATTTAGCACTAATGTAGCAATGTGCGTGTTCAAAGCACAGTACAAACATGGACTAATTAATGCCATTAACATCAGATAGAGATGTTAAATGTACCACTGGTATGATACAGTATTATTCACGCTCTATTCTTGTCTTTCAGACTTCAAACCCTATTGATGTAGCAGGTAGACCAGGCACAGTCCACCATACACTGCTGCAGAAGACTCCAGGGGTAGGCAACAGTATATAACCTTCCTTTCAGCTTATCTGGTTTTACAGTAAACACAGCGATTGCTCATTTTAAAAAAACTAAAATAGAGCAGCTGGTGATCAAATTCTAGACCTGCAGTCAGGACAGAAGTTTCTATTTCTGGTAAGACAACAGTAGCCTCCACCAGTCGTGAATACAAAGGGATGTATTGACTTCTTTACACAAAGTCAGAGGGAAATGGGGCAGGAAACCCCTTCAAGGTCTTTCCCCTAAGCATTGCTTAGAGAGCAGTATTATGCGCTCCATTTCAGAGCGATTATAAGGTTCAGAAAAGCGCTGGCACTCTTCAGTTGCTGGCATGAAGCTGCTTTGTTTATCATAAAATTCTGCTGAGTTTGGTGCAAGGAATGAAAGAGAAGTTTCAAGCTTTCTTTAAGCTTTTTAGGTTTCCTCTGTCAGAGGGGACTTCTTTGGAACACTGCTTTCTAAATGCTTTTACTTGTTCAGAGAGAGGAAGTTCCCCACCTTTCTGTATATTGGTTAGTTTTAGAAAGACTGATTGTTTTATTTCTGCTTTTTCCATAGGTGTCAGACCCTTATAGGCCTCCAGTAAGAGTAAGTAAGGTTTGTGGGGGCTTTTATATACATATATGTATATACACACACGCGCTTCAAATATGCATGTGGTTTTGAAATTTAACATGTCCAGTAGAAAAACTCACACTCATCTTTTATTTAAAGCAAAATGTCATAGTTAGCTCTTAGCTGCTTATGATTAATAACGTTCAGGTTGAATCCCAACCTTATTTTGCATCCATTTATGTGCATTAATAGTTCACAGCATGAAAAAAGGCTTGCAAAAATTAGTGAATGGGAGCAGGAGCAGACATTCACCAGTGATCAGATTCATGGTGCTCTAGGTCAATGTGTTTTATTTGTGTCTCTGATGTTCCACAAAAAACACCCTGCAGTGAGTACCGCAGCTCATCTGAAAAACAGGAACTCATTGGGCTGTGGCACCGCTCATCCCTGGTGGCTGTTTCTCCATACCCTTTTGCTCATCAAAAGCAAGTAGCCATAATAACCACGCATGACTTAGCCTGCCATGCAGGCAGGGATGAATGAACAGGGCTCTCCTCAGAAACAGAACTGCAGCTTGCTTTTAAGCATGGCATACTGTTCTTTGCTGCCTGTTACTTTGGTTTACAAAGTGGAGAGGGGTGCAAATAGGAAAGAACAAGTCAGGGATCTCTGGTCTCCATGAGATGAGGGAGATAGCCCACATTCTTCCTGTTTGTTTCCTCCTTAATTTAAACATCATCTGCTGCAGTACTGAAAGAACTCTTGATCGCCTATTGTGCCGTTCTAGTAATCAGCCATTCTCATTGCTTAGGTGCCTGTTTGACAGTCAGGGAAATTAAATGTTCTATCTGATGTAGATTGCTAACGTATAAATTAATCTAAATTCTTGTGCTTTCCATTGCAGAAGCCCGGGAAGTGGTGTGCAGTTCATGTACAGATCGCCTGGCAGATCTACCATCACCAGCAAAAGATAAAGGTAATTCAGACAGTTTCTGGAACAAAGCCAAGTCTTCTGGTTTGCAGATTATATTTTAGTGAGTAATGAGCAGGAAGCAGTTGCTGTTGGTGATTCTCAAGCTTGCCTGTATTGATTAACCAACACTTGCAATCCTTTAACATTTATTGTAGCAACCATAAAGTTTATCTGAGGGCAAAGGAGTTGGGTTGAAGGGTAGCAAAATGAGCAGGAGATAGTAAGTTCTAGGAAGAGACAAAGAAGCAAGGAAGAGACAAAGAAAGGGAGGGGAGAGAAATTTTGCCCCAAAGCCATCTTTTTTTTACAAAGCATACACGTTTAATGTCATTTCCCTTCTGTACTAATGCCTCCTCTGGAGGGGTTGGACCCGATGATCTCTTGAGGTCCCTTCCAACCCCTAATACTCTGTGATTCTGTGATTCTGTGAAATGACCGATACAGTGAAGAACATACTGCAAAATGTAGAGCCAGAGAGTAGATTAGTAGTTACTGTGTTAGAGGTTGTTGGGCCTTCTGCACTGCAGTGATGATAAGCAGAAGGGGGGGTTTAAAACTCAAGAGATAACAAGATGTAGGTACCTTGGGGTTCTGTTACAGGCTCAAAGTTCCCTGGGGCAGGCAGAATAGCTGATAATGGGACTTCTGTAGCAGGGGTGGGGGGAGGTTCCTAACTCCTGTAGTGTCTTTGTCCAGTTAATGAAGGCTATTCAGCGTTCAAGTAGGTGCACTGTAATTAGTGCCTCTACAAGTGGTGCATGTCCATTTTTTTTTATAAGCAAGTCTGCCTTCTTTAAGCTGTTGAGAGACTGACTTAGGTACAGTTCTGACGATGCTCACTTGTAAAGGGAAGGATAAAAACAGCCTCTAGAGGAGCCTCATAGCTTTCTGTACGCCCCTTGTCTGCATACTGAGCTGTGCTGGCCGCAGGAAGGGCACAGTCTAGGAGCATCTCTTTTTCCAAACTGGGGGAACCAAACAGACAGGTCTGTCACCCAGCTCTCCAGACTTGGCAGTTTTCTGCCTGCAGAATATTTTTTGTCAGGCTGAGAGCACCAACTGATCCTGGGGTGCAGCGTGCTCAGTGTATCATGTTGCGTGCTCCGCTGTGTGTGCTGAGGGGCTGAGAGCTCACTTCAGACCTTATTCATGTGGATGAGGCAGGCAGCTGAGAGGCTGTGGAGCGAAATGGCCTTGCAGATGCTGTCAGAGCATGACTGCGGTACATGACCAGAGACGCTGCTGTCACTCTTGCTAACTCTCCCTGGCAGGGCTAAGCAGGAGTGAGCCTGAACTCCTTCTCTTCTTTTCCTGTGAAAAAGGAAGTGTATAATGAGACTGTTTTTATATCATTTGACAGCAAATGCAGCTGGATCCCCACAAGCTAGAGATAGGTGGTAAACTTGACCTGTTCAGCAGACCTCCTGCCCCTGGAGTGTTTCCAGGCTTCCATTATCCACAAGATCTTGCCAGGCCTCTGTTTTCTACCACAGGTAAGGGAAGATCATCATTTATTATCAAAAAAAAACCAACCCCAAAAACCACACATTCAGTATATGTAATATGTGTCCCTGCAGCTAGCTTTGCCTCAAACATTGAAGCTGGCAAGGTTGGTTCAGAGGGGTGCAGAGGCACTGGTGATTGTTGTGAGCAGAGCTGTCAGCACCTCTGGGCCGGGCTCTGCCGCTGCCTCCAGCGCAGGATCCTCTGCACGTCACTGAGCTGCAGCACTTGGCTCTTACATTCGTGTCTGTGCAGCTGGTTCTTATGTGCCTGATTAATAGGCTATAGAGTGATTTTAAAAAGTGATTCTGACAAAACACTTGAAAATGTTTCCATTGCACAGGATTGGAAGTGGCCCCAGTCTCTTTCTTGGTTTTATATTTGCCACGTTGTTCTTCTCAGCTCCTCCACTCACCAAGTTTGTGTTTGTTTTCTGAAAACAAGGTTGTTCTTGTGAGAAGAGACCTTCAATAACAGCATTAAAAACACCACAGAAGGTGTATTTGTGAAGTGTTTGGTTTTTAAAAATAAAGTCACCCTAGGTGTTATGAAGTCCAACAATCTCTAAGGCTTAAAATGGCATCTTGAATTTAAAAAAAAAAAGAAAAAGGAAAAAATCAAGCGTTAAATGCAGTTTACATTGATCAATTGTTTTCTAATCTGTTGGAGAAGTAATTATAATTAATACAGTTATCAAAGTGTGCAGTTCTTGATGACTCTGACCACAGGAGACAGCAACTCTTGACATTCTGGCTTTGGAGGTCACTGATAGGACCTTGTTCCTTTCCATCTACCAGACATTGGTTTTGTTCTCTTCCCAGGCCTTAACTTTCCCTCTAGACTTTTGCAGATTTTCTTTCTGTGTTTAAGATGTCACAGTCTGCTTTCTGTATGCAGTTAATTTGCAACTGATGTAATTTTCTTCCCTAACTTTACCCTGGCTTTCTGATGCACTATTACACTCTCATTCTAACTTGGTGTCATATTCAGCCTTGGTTCGACCCCACTGGAATGACTGAAGTTAGATGTGTTACAAATTTTGTCCCAAACATGACAGAAAAGCAACAGATGAGAATCAAGTTGAAACCTCTGTGAGAATTGAGTTGCAAATGCAGATGTGGAATAGCCTTCAGGAACTCCTCTGGTGGTTCATTTTGTCTTTCTGCCCTTATCTGTGGATGGAAATTCTTAACCATCAAATGCATGTTTGTTTCCACCACATCTAATCAGTGCTGATAGTAGCTGTACACTGTCGGATGCCACCCTGTGTTTTGGTGTCTGTAAAGGTACTTTGATAATATGGGGCCAAGATGTTTATTGCATCTGCTTGGATGCATAAGCACAGCTGATTTACAAACCCCTGGCTCTTGTCCTGTTGCAGCTGCTTCCTTATCACTGTCCTTGGTCTATCCTGCCTTGTCATTACAAAAATCTTACTCCTATCTTGGGCAGAATTTACCCTAAGATTAGGGCAGAAGAGCTCCACTCCAGTTGATATCAAGCTTTTTCTCTTGGTGGCTTGTTTCCCCATTCATACAAGCAAGAGAGGAAATAGTATGGAATAGATACATTAAAGAAGGCAAATTAATAGAAAACTTTCACTAGAGATAAACAACCTACCAGCAACTTGTCTGTGAGTACATTAATCATGAGAGCCATCACACGGTAAATCTAGGTAAAGAGTGCTATCAGAGTGAACAAACATTGCAGCAGTAATATATAGATGAATAAATCTTTTACTCTGCAATATCCGAGGCATTCTTTTCACCTTATCAAACAAGCGTGCAGTTGATGTGAATCATTGGTTCTGCTGCATTGCCTAGTTACTGTGGGAGACATAAGTTATCTTAGGGCCACCTGTCTTCAGGACGGATGTTCAGCTGCCTGGCAGACGCTATATTTAATAACTACCTGACAGCCTGCAATGCTGCTCCTGGCTTTCTCTGGAGGATTTTTTATTATCAGCCCGTGTAGTTGAGTTTGTAAGCCGTCTCCTTTGAAGAAATCTCCCATCCATTTTACACCTTCTGAAATCTTAAAGGATTAGAAAGATGACAGTCTCCATCCGTCTTGAAGCATTGGAGCAGTCAGAATGTTTATAGATAACTCCAGGGCTCGTTGCTGTGGTCTCTCTTAAGTTTCCTCAACTCATTTTCTGGTTGCTTAGGTTTGTGGTGCCCAAGCTGGTGAGGGACACACAGCCTGTCTCCCTCTCCATTTTTATAGTCTGCTCATGTTCTGGACACATGAGTGTGTTTTACAACGACCATCTGTTGGGCTCTGTCACCAAGGAAGACCAGATCAGGGTCTGACCAGCACCTCCATAAAATACTGGTCGTCTTGGTGTAATACTGGAGCCTCTGAAATGTTTTGTCACACACATATGAAGCATAAATATTCAAAAGTTGATTTCAGTTACATCCTGAAAATCCTCTGTGCCAATCTTAGGGGGTGAAAGCCAGGCCCATGAGATTGCCCAAACACACTGGCACTTGTGAGATACATGGGAGTTAATCTTCCTCCAAAATCCACATATCCCAGGGGCAGGTAACACCAGGGCTCTTCACAGTTCGGTTGCAAGCCCACTCAGGTTCACATGTGTCTGCCTGTGAAGGAGCCCAAGCTCTCGTTTTCTGCTCTGAAATGAGAGCAGAATCTTCTGTGTGAGCCCTATTCTTCCTTTCCTAGAAGGGATCGTGGCACCGTGGCGATGAGCAGTGTCTAGGAAAGGGAAGAAAACACCACGGGGGCAGCCTGTGGATACAGTGGCAGATGTGAGAGTGTAGATGGAGCTCTCATGGGAGAGTCATGATTGATGTTCCCTGTGTGCCTGTCATTAACTGGTGTTTCATATGGACTTTAATCAGTCACTTCCAAGCACCTTCTGTCTGGGCCCATAACCTGAGCTGACCCTTTTAATGGAAACAAAGAGTAATGACTGAAAATGCCCGACAAAGAGATTCACTTCCTCATTACTACAGGTGAGCAGCAATGCTTGCTCACTTGGTGCAAGGTCTCCTCCTGCCTCCTAGTGCCCACAGACACCTTTAAAGGGCACTCAGAGAACTCCTGCCTGTAGCTCGCTCAGCAGGAGTCTGAGGTGTCTTTCCCCTGCCTTTACTGTGTTTGAATCTGGCCTTTGCATCTGGTTCCTGGATGTGGTGGCCAGGACCTCTGTGTATGCAAACAGTCACTTGCCACTGAACTAAAAAGGGACCTTCTTCTCACAGGTGCGACACATCCAGCCACCACCCCTTTTGGTCCTTCACCTCACCACAGCAGTTTCCTGCCTACCAACCACTTGGCAGGTAAGTGTAAGTAAACCCTGCCTTCACCTTGATAACTCCGACCCATGCCTGGCTGTCCTGTGTGGTCCTGATGTGAGGCACTGTAGAACTTAGGGAGAGGGAGGATTGAACTGCCCCAGGAACCAGAAGCTAGCCAGGGCATCCTGTCACCCACGCCAGTCTCTGCTCTCCTCCAAAGGGAGAGGGGCAGGATTAGCAGACTCTCCTGGGAGAGAAGCGGGCATTGCAGAGCAGGAAGGTTTGTCACTACTGGGACACTGCACAGGAGCTGAAACATGACCTGTAGAGCCCTTCTGAGCTGCTCAGTGTGCCCAAGGAAACAGGGGAAGTGTATGCAAAGGTACCTCAAACAAGCCAGAGCTTAAAATGGGCTCCTCCTGTACCATTTCTCACCTGCTAAAGTCCTTGCTAGGTTCTTTATTAAAGTTCAGTGAACAGTTCCTGGCAAATGGCTGTTCTCCACATTTTGCCAGCCTTTCAGTTTCCTAATTGGCAGTAAGTAGAGCCTGATTTTCTCAAATTTCCTCATTTCAGAAGCTCACAAGCAGCTCATTGCCAATTAAAGTTCAAGCTCTGTTGATTAATGTTTTAGTAACACTCATCCAATCAGTAAATGTGGCATGCCACATGACCTACTACACTTTTTTTTTCCTATTGCAAATACCCAGTTCACATCAATTCCTGAACATTCTGTCAAAATTACCATATCTCTACAGAGTCACTCAACTTCTTACTATCAAAGGAGAAGGGCAAGGACAGCTATTTTAAAAATAAGTAAATGAGCAAATAGCTGTTTGCTTCGACATCTGGGCTATTTGCTCTGTTTGCCTTGATGTTTTAAATATAAGGATATCCATGAGGAAGTGGAGAGCAACATGCCTCCTGTAACATGGCAAGTGAAAGGCTTTAAAGGGACAGTCAAAAAGCCAGTGGGCAGAAGGGGAGTTGTCTAGTGGTGACCAGAAGTGAGGAAAATAAGTACACTGGTACGGTTTAACCCCTAAACCATCTCTGGAGTGCAGAAACCTGAGTTGGGCTATACCCACTCAGAGAGGAACCTCTTCTGATGATGGGTGCCTTTAATGAAAGCAAATGAAAGGCAAGACATCTTTATAAACACAGGTGCTGGTAGCCAAATAGTCAGATACTTGACTAAGAAAGGCAAGATTCATCCTTTGCCTCCAAGGATACAAACCTGCCATCCCTTTGTCACTGTAGCTATTGTTCGCACCACCACTGGGATCGAGGAAGCTATTATGGGAGAGTGTTTTGGTTCAAACAGGACAAATGTAGTTGGTGTAAGGATGGATGTCCATAGTAATTAGCTTGGGACTGTCTCTGTGCACTGTTACAAAGAGAGTAGAAAGTTGTACACAGAAACAAGAGTGAAACAATGTGTCCCCTGGTATGCTGACCCAGGAGCCTGCTGAGGTTCTTACTTCAAAGCCGTTGCAAGGCTTCTACTGTGAGTACTGATAAGGAGAGTTATAGCTCAGCAGCAGCCCCCCTAATTTCAGCTCTTAGACCTTAATTTCTAGGTCCCCTCTGACTGGCATACAAAAGTTTATTACAGCACCTGTTTGCAGAGTGAGCACTGAATCCCTTCTCCGTTTTAACATGATGGGAATTTTCTGTGCAAAGAACCTTGCAATGAGAAGGATCAGCTTAAAGTCTGGCCTAATCCTACTTGGATTCAGACCGTTAGAAGGGGAGGGGTGCGTTTCATTCTCCAACATTCTTGGCTAAATGCCTGCTAAATCCCTGTTTGCCTTTCCAGATCCATTTAGCAGGTCAAGCACCTTCAGCGGCCTTGGGAACTTAGGCAGCAATGCCTTTGGAGGATTAGGCAGTCATGCTCTGAGTAAGTACTGGCTGGGTTACTGCAGACAAACATCCCTTCCAGAAAAGCCACATGCTAATATTTACAGCAGCTGGTGGTAGTTTTTAAAGAAGTTTAATTCCTAACCTCCATTCTCCGATCTGAAAACACTGCACCTAAGATTTCCAGGTCTCTGCGGTGGGAGCTTTTCTGCATGTCACAGACATCACTAGCTGTGCTCTGTGTCTCCTCCCTGCTGAAGTTGGTACCTTACGTGCTCTTAGAGATGCTGGAGCTGGAAGACCCCACTGAGCTCTGGATCCCTATGGGCACCTAAAGTACCACCCTTCAGTGGCGAAGATGCACAGTGGAACAGCTATTGACACTTCTCCTAATTCAGTGTGTAGATTTCCTCTGTAACTGTTGTCTGAAGTTTAAATTACCTGTATGAAATGGTTTTGCTTCAAAAACATGATACCTGTAGGCAAGACATGCTTGAGAGCCACACATAAGAGAGCATGCTTTTGCATCTCATGGTGCAACAGGAATCAGCTGAAGATTAATGGAGGAAAATCAAGTGACTGTTCTAAAAAGCCTACAGTCAGGCTCTATTTTTATACACACACATACATACCACCAAATAGTCTGGTTTCTTTAACAAAAAAAGTCCCTGAATCCTCAGCTGCAGGCAGCTGATTGCTTGTAACTACCCACAAATGAAAGTTTCTGCCAGTGAGAGGAGCTGAGGGAAAGTACTGCTTTTGTGCTGGAACCCATGCTGGGGTGGGGGGAGACAAGGAGCTGGGCATTTTCAGTCATCTCTGTGTTATCCAGATGCATAGTTAAAGCTTCCTGCACCAATAACCTTAAAAGAGCTGGTGGATTTTACACCCAGTGTTGGAGGTATCTGTGTCCACCTACTAGTAGCTCCCCCTCACCATTAGCTCCACCTTATAAAATCTTGAAAGGACAGTTCAGGTTGTGCTTAGCATTGTGAAAAATGTATATGTAATTATTTGATTTGATTGATGTTTTAACTCTTGCTCCCCCTGCCATTGTTCTAGCTCACAACAACATTTTTACCCACAAAGATGGCCCAAACCTGCAGAATTTCAATAACCCTCATGAGCCATGGAATAGGCTCCATCGGACCCCACCATCCTTCCCAACACCTCCACAGTGGCCCAAGCCCTCCGACTCTGAGCGAAGCTCCTCAGTGACAAACCATGACAGAGACAGAGAGCGGGAGCGAGAGCCCGAGAAGAGGGACCTTTCTCTGAGTAAAGATGACAGAGACAAAGAGAGGTAAGCAGTGAGTGCTTTTGAGCACATTCTTCTGGGCCAGTTTTTCCTCTATTTTCTCTATAATTTTTCTGATCATAAAATAATCTCAAGAGAAGAGCACCACTTGTCTTTGAAGCAGTGGATACTGCTGGCTACTCCAGCTCAACACAGGTACTAGCAACATGCAAAAAAACCCACCCTCTTGGCCTTTTTGGATTTGTCCTCTGCAGAAATACAGTTAGCCAGTGCCTGCTAGCAGGTGCATAAAAGCACTGAGGGCGTGAGCACATCACTGTGTTTTCAGGGTACCCTTGGCTGGTTCTGGTGCTGCTGCTTTAGGATTGTATTTGGAAATCATGATATTTTGGAAATCCTTGTGATGAGGCCTTTGGAGGCAGTCTTTGTTCTCACTAATGTACAGATAATGCTGATGAATTCGAATGCTAGCTGGGCATTAACGAGATAAAAATGCAAATGCCTGTATCAGGAGCGGTGTATGTGAGCCCCTTAGCAAAACTGATTCTTAAAAATCTCACTGTAGCCAACCCCTTATTAACAAGTGACAGGACTGCTTCACCTGGGCTATGGGTCCTTCCTTAGCTTCCAGTTACAGAGGTTTGAAGCTGTAACACCCTTTATGTTCCAGAGCCCAGTTGTCTGCAATAGGCTGCTTCTTTGTAGGCAGTAATAGGCTGCAAGTCTTAGATGTGTGTGTTTGACTAGTGATTGGGGGTTCCTGGTTTGTCTGGAGTGCCTTTAACGAGATGCTGAGGCAGTGCCTGTGAACAGGATTATATGGAAGCAATAGGCTGAAAATCACCTTGCTTTAAATGTTAAACTGCCTGACGGCTTTTCATGGATAGTCATTCAGATAGGAAGCTCCCTTCTTGGTTACTTCACTCTGAGAGGTTCACACGGGTTAACATCTCTGTTAATTCAACTTAAGCTGTCCCCAGCACACTAAACCACATCCTTGACTAGCAATCAGGAGAGGAGGAAATCTGGGTTAGGAAATATAATCGTGAGGGATAAATACTCACAGAACTCTCCAAAACACCTCCAGCGCCCAACACTCGGGTCTCACAGCTCTCAAAAGCATATCTGGCATAAAACTTAGGCACCAGCCAGCCCTTCAGCTGCATAATGTAGTTCTCTCCATCACACCATCATACTTTGCATTTAAAGTGTCTCTCATTCAGAGCAAAGTGCTTTTAAAAGGTGAGCATTATTTATTCCCCTCTTTAAGAGGTGGGATTAACTGTGACTAATTGGCTCACTTAGAGATAGAGGTGCAGTTAGAAACATAAAGCCTCATGCCTCTCTTTCTAACCCAGGGACATGGTCATCAAATCCCTTGTTCCTCATAGCAGGTCCTCTGGAAGCAGAGGTCGATTGCTCGGTTTTGTGGCCTGTTGGAGGAATTTTTTTCCTTAAGCACCTCACTTCCCTGCCAAAACTGCCCACAACAAAAACTCTCCTGCAGCTCCCTAGGAAAATAAGCATCACATTAGGGCTGCTTCCAGTAAACGAGTCCATCTTGTGAAGAACCTGCATGCATTTCTATGGCTTCTCTTTTGTGTGCCTGGAGCCATGTTTTAGGAAAGGACCCTGGGTTAAGGGTGTTGCAGCCGTCTGGCGGCAAGATGTGTGTGTGAACACACAACAAGTACTCTATTTTAGAAATAAGCTGTCTAGAATTCTTTCTGCATGTTTCTCCATGAAGTGGTCTTTGTCTTAGGGTAAATACGCTGTTCTTTAAAATGCATCCCCAATTTCGTCCCCAAAATTGGATACTTCTAACATTTTTTTAATACATAGTACGTAAAGGCATATATGTATGTACATATCTTCTAGGGCAGCATCCCAGCTGGAGCTGATGCCAGCAGAGCTTTTCAAATCGTTTTCTAACCAAATCATTTTCAAATAGTTTTCTAATCTCAAATGACAAAAGTAGACCCAGCGCTCTGCGTGCCCATCACGACATAGATGTTTGTTCACACAAAACCAAGGATGTATGTTCTGTCTTTTCACAGAGACCTCATGGATAAAAACAGACATTCAAACAGATCCTCACCGGCGTCCGCTCCAGTGACACATCAGATAAGCAATCTCATCCGCAGCAACAGCCAAACCTCCAGTGATCCCATCAGGCAGGTTAGCCTCGGTGAAAGAGAGCGGTCCAAGGAACCCGAGCGAGAGCACCCTGACCGGCTGAGAGAGCCGCCCATAGCAGAACACAAGATTAAAGAGAGCCGTTCCCCAGTGAAGGAAACTCCAAGCCATGATAAGAGACCCTCTGAGGACAACACAAAGCCAGTAATCCAGTCTGTATCCCCATACAGCAAACCTGCACTAAGTGAGAGCTTGAAGCTTACCAATCTAATGAGCAAGGACATGGAGAGAAAGACAGATCTTCCCAGTGACCTCCAGAAGATTAAGAATGACATCAAAGTCAAAGAGGAGAGGAAGGAAGACAGTGATGTGCTGGTGGTAGGGTCTGAGCCTTCACAGCACTCCCGTTCAGTGGAGCATCCCCCACCGCCTACTTTGCATGGATTATCATTGCCTCACTCGATGGCTGCCTCTATGCCCATCTCTATGGGCAGCGTGCACCAGATGAACAACATGAATGTTCTGGACCGCAGCAGAATGATGACCCCGCTCATAGGCATGAATCCTTTGTCAGGAAGAGACAGGCTGCCACATCCTGGATTTTCTTGGGAGCCAATGAGGGACCCATTGCGAGATGCCTACCGGAGCTTAGACCTGCACCGTCGAATGGACTTCCAGCTCCGGACAGATCCAATCCACAGGTTCCCTACCACCTCTGGATTTTATGACCATGACCGTTCTTACAGAGACAGGGAGCCACACGACTATAACCATGAGAACCTTCTTGAAGCCCGCCGAGAGCAGGAGCGGTTGCGGCAAGTGGAGGAAAGAGAGCGCTTGCACTTACGGGAAGAACTTGAGCGTGCCAGAATGCACCACTTGCACTCGTCCCCCATCGAAAGTCACCTGGCACACGTGCCATCCTTCATGCCTCATTTAAGCGGGATGCATTACCCCAGACTGAGTCCATCCACTGCCATGCACAACGGGATTTTAAATAGGAACCCACCAACTGCAGCGCTGAGCGCCCCACCGCCTCTTGTACCAGCGAGCAGCACCAGACCTGCCTCCCCACGCAGGACTACTCCACTCACAAACTCAGAGTCCAGGGACTATTCCCCCTCTAGGAACCCCAAAGAAGTAGAGGCACGATAGTCCCCAACATTGAATTTTAAACTCACCTGTATATAAACCAACCAACCAACAACAACAACAAAAACAAACAGGAGAAATAAAAGACCCAACCAACAACGACAAACAAACCTTTTACAAAATGCACTGCTGTAAACTTTTTTTGGTTTTGTTTTTTTTTTTAAATGTAAAATTTGTAGAAGTTAAGCACATTTCCAGAAATAACGGGGTCGGGGATGCAACCTTTCCAACAAGAAGGTTGCTGAGAATGGGAATTTAATATATAGGTATTGATTTTTTGGTTTCGTTTTTTTGTTTCTGTGCTTAAAAAAAAAAAAAAAAAAAAAGAAAAAAAAAGAGTTAAAAATACCAAGTTTGTACATTTTTTCCCAAATGTGAGGAACATTTTTAATGGATTTGTATTTTTTTTAATTTTGTGCTCTTTATTCACTTAAAAAAAAAAAAGGAAGAAATTTTGCTTTTGTTTTTAGTTAAATTTGCATTTTAAAGGCCTCAGATCCTTAAGAAAAAAATACCCAGGGTTTCTTAAAAGTATTATTTATGGAAATACTGTAGTTTTACAGTCCACTGTGAGGTTCCCTTCTGAGGCCAATTGATCATTTACCTTGGTACTTTGGAACCGAAGTTACAGATATATATTAAAATATTAATAATAATAATAATGTACAAAACTGTTTGTTTTTTGCCTTATTATATTATGCAGAAATTTAAGATGAATTTTTTTTGACTTCTTGTTTTAAACAAAACGGAAAAAAAAAAAGACAAAACAAAGAAAACAAACTGTAAATACTCTGTTAATATAAATGTACACCAATATTAAATTCTTAACATAGGTAGACTTTATAAAAATGGTTTCTAGAACCACTCTGGTTATTTGTTAACATGGTTACAACTCATAACTCTTGTCACAGTCAGAAATTCACACTCAGAAAGCTAAGTACGGCATATATACTTCAACTATGCAAGAACTCGGAGGCAGGTCTTAGTGGATGTTGGGGGGAGGAAGGTTAAAAAAAAAAACACACACACAAAAAAAAAAAACCAACCCAAAAAACAACCAACTTGCAACTCTGGAGACAGAATGGAAATGGCATGGGACCGGGAAGAAGGATGCTTGTGTTTAACAAAAAAAAAAAAATATATATATATATAAAAAAAATAAAGAGAGACTGAATTTTTTTGTACAAACACAAGGGACAGTTCGTCAAGGAAAGAGAGACACACGCTCCTGGAAAGGAATTTTGGTTTCCTACTTTTCAAGCTGGCAAAAGCAGATGGAACTGGCACAGTACCATGCGGCAGACCCTTTCCTTAATTTTTTTTTTTCCTTTTTTTTTTTTTCTCTTTTTTTTTTCTTCTTTTTTTTTTTTTTTTTTTTTTTTGTGTTGTGGGCAGGATCGCTGGCAAGCAAGGACAATTTTCCGTGGACCCCTTGTGCTAATTGTGCAGTGTTCTTATTGGAATCTGTATACAAGACAAAGTAGAATTTTAGGAGTGCTAAAAAAAAAAAAAAAGTCTAATGGTTGATTAAAAAAAAAAAAAAAAGAAATTCTGATATATTATCTATAGTACATGAAGACCATAAGCAAATGTTTGTTTCAGTGTGGTTCTGCCTTGAACTGCTTTTTGGCATGATTTATTTTTTATTTCCAATTTTACTTTTCATCCATATGTAAATTTTGCCATGTTTTACTTGCTGTACCATCCCCCCTCCCTTATTTTATTTTTCAGTGTCCATGTTTTATATATCCTGGGCTTTTTCTCTCTAGTTAATTCAGCCATCCGCTACTATTTTCTTGGCTCTGTAACTCTTGTTTCCCCCCCCTCCCCATCCTCCCCCCTGCACCCCCTGTAATTTTAAACATTCAGTTTCCTTGTAGATCAATGAAGATAAATACAACATTGATTTTGGATGAAAAAGGTGGTTGGAGTGTTTGTGTGTCGGCGCTTTGGCGGCTGGGAGGAGGCAGCCGGCAGCTGAAGGAAGGGGTTGGTGCTGGGAGGAGAGGGGTTTGGTTCATTGGTCAGTTCTTCCCAGCAGAAGGAACGAGGCCAAGGCGGTGGTGGTCAGGCCAAGGCGGTGGTGGTCAGGCCATGGCAGTGGTGGTCAGGCCATGGCGGTGATGGTCAGGCCATGGCAGTGGTGGTCAGGCCATGGCGGTGATGGTCAGGCTGTGGCTGTGGTGGTCAGGCCGTGGCAGTGGTGGTCAGGCCATGGCGGTGATGGTCAGTCTGTGGCTGTGGTGGTCAGGCCCTGGCTGTGGTGGTCAGGCCGTGACTGTGATGGTCAGGCCCTGGCTGCGGTGGTCAAGCATGGAGAGGAGACCGTGCTGCCCATCTGCGGCCACTCTCCCAGGCCCATGGCCCTGGCACAGCTCAGCGCCTCGTGTGCTGGTCCAACAGTTGTCTGGGTTGGGGGGTGGAAGAAGGATGGAAAAGGAAGCACTGGCTCTATGCAGCAGCTTGTTTGAAGGGATCGTGCTGCCGGCATCACTACAGGAAGGTTATCGCCTCAAGCGCTGTTCTCCACGTGGGTTCTCATTTGCTTCCCCAGCTTTTCCCCGTAGGCTGAGAGCAGACATCTGCAGGGGATGGAGAAGCGCTCCAGGCCCCCTCGCTCTCAGTAACTGGTTTAACAGTGGGCGGCTGTGCTTCAGCAGCATGTTACAGCTTCTGGTTTTAACTTTGCATGTGACTAAATTACCAAGCATTAAAAAAAATGAAATAAAATAGCAGGGTCCTTAATCTGATGAAAGGAGGCTCAAAACAAAATAGGCATTAAAAATCAGCACCTGTTCTCCCAGCTGAAATTGAAGGAACACACAACACATGGTGGAAGTGAAAACTGTGTTGGTCTCAGCATAAAGGTATTTGCAGTGCTGGCTCGGAGCAGGGTGGGGAGGTTGTAATTCTCCCCTGGTGCCATTGTCCAGCACAGCATCCTGCTTGATGCTGTCTCTCACAGAGCTGCGTAAGGGAACCTCACTGACCCCTGTTAGAAAGAGGCTGTAGCTGCATCTGCCCGATGCAGATAGGGGTGAGCAAGGGGATCTTCAGTGTGCACATCAAAAAACCACACAGACTGTACCCTTTGGAAGCATTTGGTCTGTGTATGATTTAAAAAGTGAGCATTAAATCACTGCTGGGCTCCCCTGGCATTTCTGACCAATTGCTTCTTGCAGCCACACCAGTGCCAGAGGAATTCATCATGACTGATGCCGTGGCAGCCTGAATATTTAAAGAAAATCAGCGATTTGCCATTTATTGTAGTAGGAGGCATTGCTCTCGCGTTCGGAGGGTGACCCATCAATAATGCTGCACTACAGTGGGATTCCTGCAGAATTACGCAGTGCTGCGTATCAGCCTGCTTGCAAAATGGTTCATCATGATTAATGGTATTATTATCTAAACAGAGAAACTAATTAATTCAGCCTTATTCCTTTAAGCCACTCCAGCTGAGCCTTCTTCTGCTAAAAAGGGCTGGTACAGAAGGACTTCCTGGGGTTTACGCGTTGCTACCACTGTTGAGCTTTCATTTTGTGTGGTTCTTGCCATTTTTATTCTCCTTTCAGCCATCTCCCTAGAGACTTTCCTCAGCCACCGACAAAAGGTGGGATTTAGCAAACAAATTACAGTGGGTGGGAGGAAGAGGATGGGATGTGTAAGGTTCATTGCTTCCCTCAGGCAGCAGATTTTTTATAAAGATCCTCCAGAAGGCATAAGGAGAGAGGTCAGCTCTTGGACTTGCATTTCCTTTAGTCTGAAACGTGATGCCATGTGCTGCCACAGCTTGGGGGAATGAAATTTGGTGTGGCCCCTCCACAGGTAAGAGGCCTGCCTTGGACTGGTCAATAAAATAGGTAACTAACCAGGAGGGTGTGGAGTGCAGGAGAAAGCCCATCTTGAGCTGTGATGAGTCCTCAGATAACTTGTCAAAAATGTTGGGTTTTTTGACAAAAAAGATACAGCACTTCCCGCAAAAGCAAGCTCTATTGCCAAAAATAGCATACGGGAAGTCTTGGCTCCAGCCTTTATAGACACCATAAATATTTAGGCATCAGTGACCCCAAGTTAGGCCAAGTAAGGGTTGTTGCGGAGGAACCCAAGGATGCCCCAGCAGCCTAAGCTCCCTCAGATCTGCAACCCCCACATCACCCAGCTCCAGAGCAGCGAGCGCACAAGAAGCCAGCTAGAGAGAATGCAATTTCCTGAGAGCTTAAGCAAAAGACACACCGGCTTTGCTCCGGGCAGGCTAGCAGGTGCCAGAATGGGAGAAGAGGCAAATCCATGGTGCACAGCTCAGGCTCAAGCCAAGGAGCCCTCAGCAGTGGGGAAAACAGGGTTTGTGCTTTCTTTGGCTTGTGCGAAGCAATCAAGGTACATCTTTTCTTTACCTCCCTCAGGAAATTCTTTTTGCCAATGTCTCTGTAGTTGTGTTGCAGTTTCAGGGAGGGGTTTTGGTAGTGGGCTTGTCACAGACCAAAATGGCATTGCCCATCACTGAGAGGTGGGCATCCCCACGCCAGGGCTGCCTGGTGCAGTTCTTCCCTGCACACCCCCTTTAGAGAGCTTTCCTGATGCTTCCTCATGTCATTCACACATGCAATTTGCTTTGGGAAGGGCCAAACCAAGGAAATAAAGAGAACCAAATAAAAAAGGCTCTGGCCAACAAACACAACTCTTTGAGATCCAGCAGTGCAGGCCTTAGTGCAGATAGATGGGGCTTTGGGGAGCGTATGGCAGCCCGTGGGCTCAGCCCTGTGCAGGACACTGCTGCGGCTACAGCAGCAGCTGGGGGACCCCCCCTCATGACCACCCACATCTGGCATAATGGCATCCCTCCACTGAGGCCACAGCTCCTTCATGCCATGGAGACTGATACTCAGGAAAATGCCTTTCCTGGTAGCGCCCTGTATTACATGAAACTGGGTAAGGAGCAGGGCAGGGCTGCAGCAGGCCTGGATTACAGGCTACCATTTCTGACTGTGACAGGGAAAAGGAAAAATCAAATGGTGTTTTGAGGTTTAACTTGGAAAATATTTTTCCAAGGCCTTTGAGGGCTGTGTGTGAAGGGAAGGGGACGTCTCCCCTTGCCCCAGCCCCTCGCTGCAGCACAGCTGGAGACCTCCTCATCCCAGCATCAGCTCGGACCTCCTTGCAGGTGTCGGCATGGCAATTTCTTTGTCTTCTCACAAAAACCTTCTGCTCCATTAAGCTTCCCTAATTGCTGCATTTATCATCAGCCATTTTCTGCTTGTTCTCTTCCTCATTCAGCGAGGACATGTCAAAATAGAGATATACCCGGCTGTCCCTCTGCCGATGGAGCTGTTGGGCAGGCACCGGCTGCTCAATTGGCCATTTAGCAGAAGGTCCCTCATTACCAGTTCACAGTGGCTCCTGTGTCACACAGATCAGGGCAGCCGGGCATTGCAGCCCGGGTGTCAGGCCCTTTGCACTCAGCCTTGATAAATAGCTGAGAGGACAGAAATAAAGGACTCCTTTTTGGCTCCAAACCCAACCGGTTTCATCCCCTGGCTCTCAGTAGGAATTCACGCAGCAAGCTGCAGCTGCCCACAGCAGGGTGAAGCCCTTCATCTCCCAATGCAGTTTGAGGGGCAGAGGATGTATTAGACAGCCGAAGGAGACCAGGGCCTGGCTCACACCTGTGCTGGCCTTGGTCAGTGGCCGTCCTTGCCAGTGGCCAGAGAAAACATGCAAGGGCTGCAGCTCAGGTGGGCAGGCTTCTGCTGCTGGATTGCAGAAGAGCTGCTGCAATATAAGAAACCATAATTAGCTCTTGTGCAGCGTTTGCTCCGTTAGGTTATCAAGACACCATTGTTAATAAATAGTGTCCTCTCAGGAAAAGGAAAAACTGGTTAGACACAGAAGGAGGTGATCAGCTTCTCATAAATGCTCTCCTCCTGGCCGCAGGCTGTTCCAGGCGATGGGGAGCCAGTGCCCAGCGACGCTGCCGGCCCGTGGCAGGGGTGGCATCGCTCAGAGAAAAAACCATAAAGACCGTGGTAACTCTGTGCAAATTCAAATCCAAAGTGCTGGACCGTGAGCAATGCAGTGCTGAGGGACTAGCTTTGGGAAGCTTTTAGGTTTCATTATTCAAAAATCTTCCCTTTCATTTTGAGTGCTGTAAAATAGCACTCCAAAAAAACCTTGACTCCAAAACCTCTGAGAAGAAAGCAATTTTTGAGAGGAAGGCAGTTTGTTGAAGTGAGAAAGGAATGAAACATTTTAACTGAGAGAGAATGAGCCTAGCTGAGCACCACTTCGAAACCTCGTGCTAGGTGAGACCTCAGGGTGTCAGGATCTCTTCCACGTTGCTTAACGGTACCAGGAGAACGGAGATGCTGCAAATTCCCTGTTTTAACTGTACCATGGGGCAAAGATCCCTTTCTGTTCCATGCCCCTCTATGGCTTGGAAAGTCCTTTCATCCAGGGCAATGGCTCTTAAAATAGAAATTCAGGAACCATCATCACCTGTAAAATCCTTCCCAGGGGAGGTTGCTGAATTGCTGTCACACTCAGACTCACAAGGCTCGAAAAGACCTTTAAGATCATCAAGTCGAACCATACCTGTCCTCTACTAATCCATATCCCTAGGCACCTCATCTACCCATCTTTTAAACACATCCAGGGAAGGTGACTCAGCCCCGTCCCTGGGCAGCCTGTTCTACATCCCAACAAATCTTTCAGTGAAGAACTTTTTCCTAACATCTAATCTGCCCCTGCCCTGACACAGCTTCGTGCCATTTCCCCTTGTCCCATCTCCTGTCCCCTGGCTGAAGAGACCATCGCCCACCTTTCTGCACCCTCCTGTCAGGTCAGTGTGGGCAGTGATAAGGTCTCCCCTCAGCCTCCTCTTCTCCAGGCTGAACACCCCCAGCTCCCTCAGCTGCTCCTCAGAGGATTTGCCCTCCAGCTCCTTCCCCAGCCTGGTTGCCCTTCTCTGGACCCACTCCAGGGCCTCAATGTCCTTCTTGTAGTGAGTGGCCCAGAATTGGACACGGCACTCAAGGTGCAGCCTCACCATGGAACAATGCAATGTTTTGGAGGGAGGATTAAAGGTTTTAAGAGTGTCTCCTTAATGGCTCATTGAATGCAAAACCTGGAAGAAAACTGACCAGAAGCATTTTCCTTTGCTTTCTGGAGTCTGTTTTATTCCTTGCCTTTCACCAATAGGGAGCTGTAGGCTGAAAACCTCCTGCCTGCTTTTAAGGATGCATTCGGCCACTTGCGTGCAGATTCCCACAAAATCCATTAGGATGCAGGCAGCCATACCTTGCCTGCCAGCCAACAAAGGGCTCACAGAAAGGGAGAAAATTAGCAAGCAAATTTCCTGCCCTGCCTCAGTAACGAGTACCAGTACACACCACCGCCGAGGCCTCTGCAAAGATCAGCTGCCTTTCCACAGCATATGATGCTGACCGGCACTTGGGCACAGGCACTGAAGGCTTTCACACCTACCTTTGGCATAAACAAAGGAAAAGGGAGGAATGGCAGGGGATGTGTTCAAACATAAAGTAGCTCAGGATTTCGGGTTTGTTAACAGACAAAGGTGAACTGACCACGTGTAGAAAATGCCCAAGGGCACCCCATCTGATCGGTGGTTTGCACGGAGCCCCCTTAGATATAAATACACCATTGTGGCTTCCATCTGAAAAAGTACACCTTAAATCTCAGCACGTCCTGCTGGCAGCCCTGAAAAGGCTAAAAGCCGTGCACTGCTGTCATGGGGCTGCACAGCCTCACCACACGTCTGCAGCTGAGAAAGCAGGGATCCAAAGCAGCCCAGCTATTCAAGGAATTAATTCAGCTGGTGGGGATGGCCCCAGAGGTCACACACAGCCAGATCAGCCCTTCCAAGAGCTCAGCATTTTCTACCACGTCCTATGGAGTTTCACTGATCAAACCCTGCAGAATTTGAAGGTTAAGCCTCAGGCACCATCCAGCTACCTTCTAGTCAGATACAGGATCGATATGGCACCGCTGGCCTACAAGCTGGGTCACAGGGCTGCCAGTGGCACATGCCCAGGGCATAACAGGGCCACAGGAAGAACCAGACCCTGTTCCACCTTGGTCTGCAATATCCATGCTGGCCTATTCATACTATCACTGATGGATGCTGTGGCAAAGGCACCGTATGGTCTTTCTGCACCCTGCCTCCAATGTGTTCACTGGATGACTTCACGCAGCCAGACATGGCCAAAAATGTGCCTCTGTGAATTAATGAATTGGTTTAATTGTCTGCCAAACCTGAGAGCAGCCAAAAGTAACAAATTAAAGTTTACAATCCTGTGGTCTCATTTACAAGGGGATAATACAGCAACTGTTTATTTTGTGAGATGTTGGAGTGAGTCCGGAGAAAATTACAGCCCCCATATAATATTAATAATAATCATCATCATAAAAATACTTTTAATAGGAAACACCAATGGTTGTTTTGCTCCATTAACTTGCACTATTGTTTCAGCCCGTCTGGCTGCCGACTCAGCAGGGCAGGGGGTGTTGATTCCCTGGAGGCAAAACTGGCTTCACAGCCACAACAGCTCACAGCAGCTTCACGCTGTGGCGCGGGAGTTTAATAATCAGCGTGGCTGTAGCGTGGCAGCATCCATGGGATGCAGGGCCAGATGATCCTTTATGGGGCTGCCGAAAGAGCTCCAGGGGAGGATGCATATGCCAGAGTGCCAGGAAGCTGCTGTGAGACTTTATGACTGATGTCCCCAGCCAGTGCCCTCTGGGCTGGGAAGGGAGCTGGGAGCAGCAGCTCTGCAGTTTTTGGAAGATGCACAAGCTGCACCCTTCGTGATGTAGGCACAGTGCCAAGGGATGGAGGCACAGGGTCAGCCCCACACCAGCCCCAGTGCACACCAGTGGCCATGCCCTGGGGAGGAGATAGGGCCGGGCAGGAGATGTACAGAGCCCAGGAAGACCCCACCAACAACTCGTGTCAGCTCACGATCCGGAGGGCAGGTGGCTCTGCTTCTGCACCGTGCAGGATGGGGGTCCCTGTGCTGCGGTGCTGCCAGGGCAGGAGAGGGCTGCACCCAGCGCTGCACCAACACCACGAGCCAGGGACCCAGCGAAGCCAACGGTGACGTCCGTTCCATGCACAGATACTTTCAGGCTCTCAACCTGTGTCAACCCACCACATCAGAAGTCCCAGCTGCATCTTCCCTCACACATGGACTGCCCAGCGTTGGGGCTTCCCCGGGCTCTGGCATCGTGTTCCCTCCAGCCACAGGCTCCAGAGAGGTTGGGGCTTGCGAGAGGGGCTTTGGGATGGGGAAGGGTCCTAAACATGGGAGAACTGCAGTGAGACTTTTTCTCTGCAAACTAGAGGAGGCCCATAGGAAGTTCAGCAGCTGGGTGAGCGGCTGTGCCGCCAAAGGCAGCTGAACGGGAATGCAAGAGGGGGAAAAATAAATAAATACGGCTGTACATCCCCATGAAACAAATCCCTCCCCATTCAGCCATTTCCCTTTATTTCTTCCCTTTAGAAGCAAGGTTATCGGGTCTAACATCACATCCAAACATTTCAGCACTAGCACTATACGGGATGCTCCAAGGTCAGCGCCTGCAGCTGTAAACTCATTAGTCTTGTCTTTTGTGAGAGAAGAAAGCCTCTTCATTCCTCTCTCGTCCCCTTCCCCCCTAATTAAAATTAAAGTATTTCCTGGCCAAAAGTCATTTCTGCATTCATTCATCTCAATTCTTTTCTGTTTGGATAAACCACCCTCTGGTACTCCGAGGGTGTTATGTATACAAACTATAAACTCTTAATGGTCCTGCAGTGTGTTATGACTGGCCTAAAGAGCTAAAGCAGGCTCTGAAAAAAGTGGTTCTTGGCAACGCTGTGTATGGAGTTCAGGCTCATCAGTCATATGCAATTAGAGATTAAAAGTGCTTGATGGACTTTAGGGGAGACCAGCACGGAGGGAGATTAGGAATGTAGGAGAGAAAAGGCAAACAAAAGCTTTTATCTCTGCACAGCAGTCGCTACTACAAAAGCAGTGACAGGAGGACAGTCCTAGTTCTCCCGAGGCGCCCGCAGCCTTTCCAGGCTCAGGCTTGATGATTGCAGTGCCCCATCTCCATCCTGACGACCACCCACGTCTCAAGTGGGTCCTCGGGGACCACCAGGCTGGTGGCTGTTGCTCAGGGAGGGCACAGGAAGGCTGGAGCTGGGGAGAAGGCTTTCCCAGAGCTGCCTGGGGACACCCCCTGACTGCTGGAAAGGGCCAATCTGCCCAAGCAGAGACACCTGGGGGGCATGAGGAGCCCGAAGGGTATATAGGAGAGAGGAGAGAACAGTAGTGGGTGTTTTCCAGCTGGGGTCTTGCTGCTTTGGTGAGGAGGAAGAAGAAAAGGAAGATGAAGAGTAGGTCGGTTGGCATGGAAGCACTTTTGAAAGGTTTGTGGCCATTTTTTCCCTTTATTTTTATATTTTGCTGAGTATATGGGCCTGCAAAGTGTTGAAGCAAGCTCATGTGCCCAGGTGCAGCCAAGGACAGGCAAATGCAGGACATAAGAAGGGATGAGATAAGCTGTTGGTCTTGGCAGAGACTGTCTTCTTCCCCTCTTTTCATACCTCCAGCTTATGCAGCTTCTCCCATCTGGGGCAAGTTTTAAATCCTGGGCTACTGTGGGCCAATTAATGTGTTTTTTATGTGGTTGTTTTGTCAATAAGTTTTGTTTTGAGCTAAGAAAATGCTTGGCCCTCACTGGAAGGGAAAAGCAAACTGAGGTGGGTAGGGCAGCCTTGACCCTGAGGTAGAAGAAAGACCAGACACCAAGGATTAGGTGCCCTCTGTGCCATGGCAGTACCTGTGGGCTTTTCTGCTAATCATCCAGACTTAGAGCACCTTCAGTGCCCTGTGTGGGGTCATGGACTTGGTGGCAAGTTAGGGAAGGGCTCCATCAACTGAGGACACAGCTTGGCCTGCAAAGCTGCATGAGACTTCAGCCTCCCTTCTCTGCACCTTCAAAGACCTTTGTGCCTTGTGTCAGAGGAAGGCATGGGACAGCTCTTCTGTGCACGGTGGTCACTGCATTCTGATAAACTGCTTCCTGTTAATATTAGGAGACGCAAGTGAGACATAGCATGTTGTGACCTTCCTGGTGGGGCTGTCTTAGAGTGTCAACCTTTGAAAATCCAGGAGGCTTCCCTCCTTTCTCCCCACAGCACACTTCTTCCATCCACTTGCTTTCCCTAGCCACAGCTAGCAAGAGAGCCAGGGAGGCCCTTGGCCTGCCTAGCCCGAAGGAAGGAGCTGACTCTTCATGGAGTTTCATTGTAGAAGTCCCAATCAGGCTTTAGATGTTCATTTAAATGGGTTTTCTTGAGCATTAATAGGCTATGGGGAGTGCATTCATAGCCAACTTTCCTCAGGTTTTGCAGAAAGGCGCATAAGTGGGTTTCTTCAAGTATATGTGATTGCTCCTAGCTGCTGAAGTTGATTTGAATCACTTGCTACCAGGCTCACCAATTTAGCCTGATAAATTGTGCATTATTAAATGGAGGAAGGGAACAAAGCTGTGTTCTCCCAGAGAAGAAAATGCAGGATTTCTCATCAACAAAGAATGATTCCTCTCATCAGCACAACCTGAGAAAGCCCATAATGAACCCTTTGTACCTGAGAGGAAAAGCCTTCAGTCTTCTACATTCCTGATCAGTTCCTGAGCTCTGAAACTCTGCCCAGGCCCAGCCATGGGGGCAGGTAAATCCAACCAGCAGTGCTATGTCTGCAGCTCGGGGTGTGCTTGCCTCAATGCACCTTGGCCATCCTTGTTAGATGGCGGTCCTATCGGCTGTACAGCTCCTTCCAGCAACACGTAATGACTGCAAACTCTGCATGAAAGAAGGGTTCAACCCCTTGCCCCCAGCATTTGTACTTGCTAAAATAACAAACATATTTGGAAGTTCTTTTCTCTTTAATGTGTTGGATAGAAAACCATCTGCCATGCAGGAAATAACAGCCTGACTCTTTGGGAAGCTGGTCGCGTTCTCACCCACACAAACTGCTCATCAGTCAACAGGCTGACTGTTGATTGTGCATGAGGTCATGGAGCTGGTGTGTAGAAAGGGACTGGTCTCCATTACTGCACTCATGAGATTATTGGTTTGGATTGGTATTCTGAAATGTATTTAGGTAGTTTCAGTCCAGACACCCCAGCTGCAACAGTGGCTGGGTATGCAAATTACCTGCTCTTTGGATGACATCGAAGTATAATTAGTGTTTTTAATATACTGCTTAAGCACAGGGCCTTCTGGATCCCACTGCTCCATCAAGCTTGGTGTCCTGCTTAAGTGTCCCAGCAAGCGTGGGGCTGTATAATCAGGTACAACACTGTGCTTTCATGTAAGCACCGTGGTGATTAATGCCTCGCTGTGTGCCAGCCGAGCCCAGCGCATGGGCTGCGTGCTGACTCCCGGGGGACTGTGGGTGCTGCGTGTCTTGCGCTCAGCCCTGTGGCCTGATGGATGGACCTGTGTTAATGAGCTCCGAAGGGAACCATGTGGAGCCCTCCTTGCTGAAGGCACGAGCCTCCAAGGGAGGGAGTTAAAAGGGGGCAAAAAAGAGCAGTAGAGAAAAGGGATAGGCTCCAGATAGCTCCTCTGGGGATGTGAAGGTTGTGCTTGATTAAAAGCAGTGTTTTATGAAAATGTTATTTGCTATGCTTGGAAGATGACATTCGGTGCAATAAGAGTGTACAGCAAACCTAATATGCTCCCTATGGAAAGAGCTGGTGTGTGCCTGTGAACACAGCCTACTCTCTTCTCTTTGATCCCTTGTCTTCAGTAGCTGGGTTTTTCCTCCCAGTGCTGGGAGGTTCCACTTTCTCCCAAATACGTAGGCATCCTTCCTCTGTGGCGCTGTGCAAGCAATGATGCAGGGAGGGTCTTTGATCAAAACGTTCACAAGAGCAGAGGACTGTGACTGCCTCCCTGGGACACACATAAGACTACTATCAAAATCCCAACCCTCAAATCCTGCCCTGAACTCTCAGGGTGTATTTGTTTTGGATGCCATCAGCTTGGCTACACCAGCATGGCTGGAATGAGCCTTTCAGAAGGTGATGCACAGATCTAATTCCAAGTAGTTTGTGCTAGACTTTGTCTGGACGTGTTTGGGTTTTAATGCTTTCCCAGAACACTTGTAAATTTTTATTTCTGCTGAGAGCAGGAGAAACTAGCTGCTGTGCACAGAATAAAGTTGATTGTCTACAAAGTTTAATGCTGTTTTCTTGCTCTATTATTTGGCCGTTCTGTGTTTGTGCAAAACTCTGTTTTAAAGTTCACTCGGAGCTCCTGGGCTGTGCAAGGAAGAGAAGAGGGAAAAGCTATTTCTCTGCTCTGCCAAAATATACACAAGTTTTATGTACCATGATGGAAACTTAAGGTGAAAAGGGCTGGATCTCAGACAAGAAACATTTCTTTAATTTTCTCTACTTTTTTTTAACAGGATTTGCTGTTGCTTTGAAAGCCTCCTGCTATTTTACAGGCAATAAAGAAGAGAGACTGAAAACATCCATTTCCTGAGACGTGCTCATTTCGTGAGCTCGGTTGGACTGAGCATGCCTAGCAAAGGGAAGGGATGGCATGAGCCCAGCAGACCTTCATCCAGCTGGGGAGACCAACATTTGCCTACCTGGCCCTAATACCTGAAAGCTTTGTTCTGCTTCGCAGCCCTCTCCTTTGCCCTGTGCCATGCAGCCCTGGGACCCCCAAGGATGGGACTCGCCTTCCTGAAGGCGCATGAGCTCCATGGTGCTAAGCCTGCTGATGAGCAGGCTGCCACCTCCTTCCCTACACTGTGGACTGCTCTTGCCTCGCAGGTAAGCCACAAGGTTTTACACAGCCAGGTGCTGGCTGGCTGCAGTAATGTCTCCTTGCTTGGTTGATAATGTCATGTAGTGCCCCTCTTGTGGGATGATGGGCTTACAGGTAGGAATGGATTCTCGGGTATGGCCCATCTCCCCAGCCCAGGGAGGCACGTGGGCTTCCTCCCATGACACAATCTGCATGCTCCTGTGGGATGTGGCCCTGCGCTTGGCTTCTCCCAGTGGGTCTTGACTGGTTGCAAAACACAGTCATGGATGTGGAGGACAAACCTGCAGCCTCACTTTAGGGTTTGCAGACTCTGTCAGAATCATATGCCATAAATGAGAGGATGTGTGAAATCGGAACTATTTTCACATGATTCTCATACAGCTCAGCCTTCCTTTGGCCTAACGCTTTACTTTTACTTGCTGCCATTGTTTTTGGCTGAAAAGTGCAAAGCTAAAAGAGCATCTGTTCCAAATAATGCTGGTCAGGCTTCTGGATAACAGCTTAGCAGCTTCCTGCCAGGAGCAGTTGCTGTGGCTTCTCAATTACTCTTAAGATCTATTCGGTGTTTTGGGAAGGATAAAGGAGTATTGCAAAGAAGACAGGAAATATTTGTTTGTAGAAAACCTGAACACCAAAAGGCCAAGCATCTTAATCAGGGTATGTTTAAAAACTACATCCTTCAGGTGAAAGTCTGGGGAAAGAACACAGCACAGCCTTTGGAGAGCATTAAACAAAAAGAGGTGTTTTTTAAAAAATTGCCTATCGATATTATATGAGTACAGAATAGCATCAGTTGGGAGGCAGCGGGGAATGTACTGAAGGGATCCCAGTCTAAGAACTCTTAATATCTATGTATATTATCTTTAAGTTGCTGGTCTCTAGACATGAGACACCTTTATTTGCTTTTGATAGGGAAATGTCCAAAACGGTCTTCTTCATCCCATGCCATAGCAGATATAAAACTTGAGCTGTATTTTCAGTTAGGAAGGTGATCCTGCTTGCCTGCACACCTGAACATTAGAGGATTTGTTTCTTTTAAACACCACAGGAAGCCTGGGGACATGCTGTTGCTGCAGCCCATCTTTTCAAGGCTGATGGCTGAGTGCAGCCTGCAGAGCTGGCTGGCAGGTCTGGCTCTTCTGAGGCAGGTCTGGCTCGGCTTTGGGTGCTGTGGTCCCTCTGCATCCTGCGTGGCCCTTCCCGCAGCAGAGGTGGGCAGGGTTTGCCAGGCAGCAGAAGGGTTTTTCTGGCTGACATTTGCCCTTTTCTTGGCCTCTCTGGCTTACTCACAAGGTCACTTAAATAGCAATATGCTCCAAACTTCTCTCTGTTTAGACTAGCCAGTAGTGGGATTGGTGGCTTCATTCTGGTTGCAGAGCTGCCGGACAGCTGCTGGGCCCCTGCCAGCCCCTGCCTGCTCCCCCGCAGCCCCCCCTTGTGCTAAACTCCCTTTACTGGCAGGCCTCCAGCACTGTGTCTCATGTTGAGCCAACCACAACCGCGCCCCCTCCACCACCCGCCCCCCGAATGCTTTGATATGATGCTTTTCTTCACTTCTCCTCCTAAAATAGTTGAAGGCTCAACCTCGTGTGTACTACTCCTCGTTAATCCATCAGTGTGGCGGAGTGGTGGCCATCAGAGGTGCACAGCTCTGTTCAGACCCTGTGTGGTATCTGCCTTTCATCTCAGTGGCATTCAGTTTTTGGGCAGAGGACAGGGAGGCAATCCCAAAGCTGAGCAATGGCAGCTCATCATGCAAACAGAGGAGGAGAGTTCTGCTCCTGGAGAGCAGCTCTGGCTGGCACAGGCCTGCTGTCCCCACATTGGTGCACACCTCATCCCCTGAGATACACCTCAGTTCTACCGGAGGCTACACCAAAGCTCCCATCTTCTCACTTTATACTCTTTGGACTGTAAACTCTGCATTGTAGCAACTTAGAGCTTTGGAAACACACGATGGGAATTTGTTCTCTGAAGTATGGGACATTAACTGGCATCTTAATTTGTGGCCTTAACAGGAGCGAAGAATGGCACTGAGTATGCACACGAGTGGTGCCCTAGCACACAAGCAGGACAACGAGGAGATGTACACTGGCATACACTCCTGAACCTGTTTTCCCAGCCCTGAGTTTCAACAATTTTAGTTTCTTGAAGTTTCTAAAAGTACAAGGCTGCAACCTAAAGGGGTGGGGATGAAACCTCAGCTGCTTCTTTCTATGTCCCTTATCCACTCCAAGGTATTTATTAGAAAAAGATGACTAGTAAGTACAGCCACAAGCCATATAAAAGTTAAAATCTGAAATTTTAAGCAGAATAAGCAGGATGTCAAATCAGACTCTGATCCTGTAGAGGTTCTCGGCATCAGTGACGCAACTTGAGTTTGGGATTCAAGTTTTCCTTTTAAGCACAAAGGGGCAATGGCAAGAGCTGCATTTTTCATAGAATCATAGAATGGCATGAGTTGGAAGGGACCCCAAGGATCATAGGATTTTTGTCACAGTCTAGTGTCTCATTGCTGAGTTTGTGACTCCAACTCCCCAGCAGCAGTAGCTGGAAACTGGAGGTTACCAGGCCTGCAAGCGTGGGGGTTATTGCTGGCACCTTGTGTGCACAGATCCTGTACTGCTCTGTGTTGCTCCAGATGGAAATGCACGGCAGGTTCCTTGTGTTTTCTGGGATAGGGTAGGAAGATCTGGCTTTGTCCTGATTTACTTGATCCTGTTTTCTCTGCTATCTTGGATGACTGTTGCTTGTGAACGTGCCTGCATGTTTCTGAGCATTATTTCTCCCCTTCAGTTCTGATTATTCCCTATCTCACAGTACTTTTCTATTATCTGTTCAGATGGTTAAACTGGAGATTAAATGGAGCAAAAAGTTATTACACTGAAAAAATGAAACTTCTAATTTTTTTGGCTGAATTCCCTTGACTAAATTATGTGGGTTTTTTATTTGCTGTATCAGGTCCCGGGGCTCCTGACTAACGTTGCAAAATGTTTAATGGTTTCTCTCACTTCCCTGCACTCCCCCACCCACCCCCCAACCAATATTGTGGTTTGCCCATCCTGAGTGGGTTTAGGATTGCTTTTGTTTTTTTAAAGTCTCTGCCTTCCCACTGTAATAATATTAGTGCAGCTCCATTAGTGCCAGTACACGAGTCCTGTGGTCTAAATCTGTGCCCTAAACTTCACAGCATGCAGATCATCAGAGAGATGATAAAATGGAAGTTGCCCAGATTGCCACAGTTGTGGGAGAGAGGGTCACTCACTTACACTGATGTGTAAATAAGGAGTATTTTCTTGCAATCTTGTTGCTGACCCTGAAGGTAGACAGCTGAGTCTCCCAAGGCTAAAATGGATATTGCAATGTTGGGTTTCAAAACAGCACAGTGAGAAGTGGATTCCTGGGATGTCATGGGGAGCAAGCTGAGGCATGCCAAGAAACTTCATCCAAGGTGGATGCCTGAAAGCTACAGACTCATCTGGAATGTTTGGAACACGGTGATAACCAGAGCTTCCTTTGTCAAGACCAGCCCTGAGCTAGGGACAGCCATGGGGTGGGAGTAATGCTTCGGGGGTCACCCAAAGCGCAACCTGCTGTGAATTAACGGGAAGGCTTCTGTGTACTGTACATTCCAAGAGGCTTTGCTTGGCAGCTCTGTCAGTCATTCCCAGTGCACTCTATGGAAGGAAATTTGGGCAGTGGAATTGATCTTTGCTGCTTGCTGTGCATTGAGCACAGACTTTGCTAGTGCACCCAAAGAACACGTTGGCAGGTCTGGCTTGCTTTATGGGGTGTGCTTGTGAACAGCTGGCAAAGCAAAGCCATACCCCTCCTACTCCCATGTGCTGTCGAGGTTGAAACCTTGCTGAAACATTCATTTTTCTGACATCCTGCAAGACATGATACAGCTGCATGTCCTGGGATCTGTCATGTGCAGGCCAGCTGCAGGTGGCAACAGGGCAGATTAGAACAGCAGCAGTTCAAATGTTGGTCTTTATTCCCATCCCAAAATGCCTACGAACAGCTCTCCCCTGGGTTTTCCATGAAATGAAGCTCAATGTTCACAGCAAAAAGTAAAAACATAAAAAAAAGGGGGAGGGGGAGAACTTGTTATTCCCTAAACCATGCATTATAGATGTAGGAAACCCACAACTAAAGCTGTACTTCTAAGACAGTGCTTGGAAAAGCCAAAAAAAGGTGATTGCACAGATATGACATCCAAAGCAACCTCCACCTGACCCTGTATTGACCTACATAAGTTTGCAGTTTAGGCCTGTTTCCTTCAGACCAAGCTGTAAAGATCTAATGGATCACTTGGGGGTGGGAGGGTGGTGTTCTGGTTTGTGTCCTTGTCCCTTTGTGACATGGCTGAGAGCAGTTTTGGTGGGGAGTGTGTAGGCAAAGTGGTTTGGAGGTGCTGTGCAGCTGCAGGCTATTTCCACGGGGACACAAAGACCATCACAGCTAGACGTAGGAGTTTGCTACCACTGTTGCAGGGTCATCTGCATGCTGCGCAGCTCCAGCAGTGCATTGGTACTGGGGTAAGGGGGTGCCTGGTGTAACTGGGATGCGCTGCTGACGTGGAGCTAAATTTGCAGTTAGTTTAGTGATCTACAGGCTGCTGTGTTTCACAGGTGCTGTGTTCCTGCCTTGTTTTCTCATTAAAAGCTGAGCAAAAGATGCAATGGCCACCTTTCAAGTTCAGCTTTTGGGCACAAGTACAAACAAGACGGGGTAGCTGAGCCAGTGTGGCTCCAGAAGCTGCAGTGTTGCCTCATCCCAGAGAGCAGCCTTCCCCTGTGCAGACCATCAGTCGGGGGAAGGTGGCAGGAAGCTGAGTCCTTGTGTCACAATAACTCCACTTTTGTTACTTGAGCTTGTTTGTAGCCTATATAATCATAGCAATTAGATACAACCGCTCTTTGCTGCATAGCTTAATTACAACTAATGCACATCATTTCAATTAATTTTAATTATATGGAAAATGTGAAGAGTCTGTTACTCCATTGTCAAAATCATTTGGGACAAACAAGACTAAAGTGCTAAATTTCATAAAGGACCTAGTTATTTATTTTAACTCACTAACGAACTGATGTGTCTCCATAATCTCCGAAGATGTAGTCTCTACTTGAAGAGTTGGCGCTGTAGATTTATGGATATGCTGGCTTATACAGAGGGATCCAGTCCTAGCTTTAAATGCAAAATGGAAATGCCCCATACTGCTGTCTCAAGCAATGCTTCTACAAAGTTATTTCATGTTAATTAAAAGTAACCACCTTAAAATTAACATCCACTGCTGCTGGAGTATTGCTGTGTGGATGCTGTTCTGACAAAATAGATGTAGGCATGACCACTTACTTGAATAATTTTAGCTTCTAATTAATCCAACAGTTTTCTAAGATATTGAAATCTACCTCCTACTAGCTCATTTCTGTTTACCCTTTGAAAGAAAATGCTTAGTGCTCCTTGGGCAAGTTTGGAAAGTCTTATTTATGATATGTACTAATTTAATCTGCTCTTATAAATACCACTCCCTTAGAAATAAAATGTTTCTGGAGTTTGCTACATTAAAAGGAAAAGAAAACATAGCAGAAACTTTGAGTCCTGTTTTAAAGCATAAAAGGGTTTATCTTATCTAGAGCAACCGGTACAGGATAACCAGTGTTATCTTATCGCCACATATTGATGTCAGGGTTTAAAAGGACTTGGGGCTGTTATGCTACATGGAGCAGAACTCCTACACTGATAAACACTGATAAAGCTGCAGTGCTCTAATCTAAACTACACCTTCTTTCTGCCCCAAATACACATGAGAAGAGCCAGAAGCATTTTTCCTAGCACAGCACAATCCTCTGAGTGAGGGTGGGCTCTGTGGGCCACCGGTGCTGCTGGGGAAGGTCCCTGAGCATAGCCAAGGCTGACAGCAGCCTTGAGGAAAAGAAACGAAACCTGTCTCCAGACAGAGCTTTTAAGCTCCAGCCTTACAGGAATAACCTGCACCAAAGGCATGGGGTTTTGTCAAAGGGCAATGCTCCTGTGAGAAGGTAATGAATGGGCTTAAAACCGATTATGGTCTTTCAGTGGTAGCAGCCCACACTTGCAGCACTGTTGCTTCAAAGCCTTCTGCAGCTGGGCTGGAATCACGTGTGATTTCTTTGGGAAGGGATGTGCAGCCCCAAAGCTTTCATTTGAAGAGGGAGAGACACCCTGAAAGTGAATCAGGTCCTGCAAGGTGAGAGCTTGTCAGGTGGGGGATGCAGGCAGAGAATCCAGGTTGCATACATATTCTTGTCTGAATAAACAGGGATGCTGCTGACTGAAGTAAACATAATCTTCCTGTGTGAAGCCATTGCATCAGCCTTCCAAAGGAACAGGTGGATCCAAATTAACATCACATAGACATAAGAGTGCCCGTGTTTGTTAGAAGCGGTCCCACTTCACCCTGCAGCTGCTGTGCTCCCGCACTGCTCACCCACAAGAACACCAGGACACCGCCTGCCACTGACCTAAGCGTGCTTTGGGGCTTGCTTCAGAGACAGGGCTTCTCTCCAGGCTGTGGGAAGGGCAAGGCTGTGACACTGATAACAAGGAGGTTAGAGCCAAGGGGCAACTGAGTCACGGACAAGGTCTGTGCGTCACTTCAGTCTGCACACAGCCTTTCAACAGGAGTGGTGCAGTGCAATGAGGCAAAGGGCAGCAGGGAGAAGAAATAAGGATGTATAATACCGGTAACCAACATAAAAGCTCATCGCAAGGACCAAAGTACAAGGCTAAGATAGTCACACTGCAGATGTTTGAAATGTAGTACCTAGGACACCCACATAATCTATGCATGAACTCAGAGATGCCTCTTGCCTGCTTGTGCAATTCCAATTAAATTTGGGTGCATTAATCTCTTTATTCTTAATAAAAACTCGCTTGCTTGCTCTCTCTCTCACCTCCATTTTCTGCCAACTGCAGATAAAACACCCAGTCAGCCCTCTGCTTATTTGATCCTAAGGTGAAGCGATCAAACAAGCTTGCAACCTCACTGAAGGATCACACAGAATGAGAAAGTGGGCTGCGAGGCAGATTAGTGAAATCCCTTCCATTACAGCTCCAAGCACAGACATATGCTGCCTTGGTGAGTTTCTTTTACAAGAAGCCTAACTTTCCTCCCTTCCTCAGTTTGGCTGTGTTGTTGAGGTCCCTTTCTCTAGGTGCTCCGGATAAACCCCTCCCACTTTGGAAGCATGGTGCAGCAGTTTTGAAAGGCCTGGGTTGCACTCTACCATGAGCTGCACATGCTCCTTTTATTTCAGTAGAGCTGCTCCATCCAGATGTAGATGTCACGATGCATATGGTACAACATGCAGCCTCTCTGTGTTGCCTCAAGCTGACAGAGTGTGATTCCCAGCCGTGCGGCAGCAGAGCCACTGCTGCTGCAGTCCTGGGGAACCAAGATTCTGCTCACTCTTTCCACGCTTTTTTATAAACAATAGGTGGCAATTTTGCCAATTAAGTGTGTGGGGAAGCAGTGAGTTTGGATCAGATGCACACAGCAGCTGCCACAGCATGACTGCACAGCACAAAGAGGCTGCGAGCACTTAAGCAACACAGAATTATCATAGCACAAGATTAGTTCAGATATCATAAGGCACTGTTCCACTTCCAACAGCTCCCCACCAGGAAATCTCCACCCATCCCTGCAGTTAAGATGTCTATCTGTCTTGCAGTGTTAATTGTGCTGGCCTGCCACTTTGCCTCGCCGCGGTTTATGCAGGCAGCCCAACCTAACAAACCTGGACAGTAAGGGCATTCCAGTGCTGGGGTGGATAGTCCAAAAAAATGAATAAATGTAAGTCATGTAGTTCTGCTGATCCTGTGGTTTAAAGCTTCTAATTGCTAACTTTCATCTTTTACCAGCATAAATAATAAATGTGGCATGTTCCCCATTTTCCATCACCACCACATTATTAAAGCAATAAAACAATTTCAAAGGTGTGGTTATCATAAGCTAATGGCACCTCTAGGGGATTAGTAACAGCCCGGGAGACTTCTTAGTCTTAAAAAACCCAATACCCCCTGTCAGTCTCTATTAGCTCAGTCGTGTGAGAGCGTGTGCGCAGAGCTCTCTGCTCATGCTATGCCACTTGGCACGCAGGACAGGCTAAGTGACACAACTGCAGGCATAATTAGGTCAGGAGATGCTTCCAGGCAGACAATTAAATAAAAGAGAGAAACCCTGCAATCATACACAGCTCAGATTATATATACCTGCAGGTAACCCCGCTGCCTACAAGCCAGCCACAGCTTTTTCCAGCCCAATTCAGAGCAAAGGGAGAGTCTCCCCTCTTACAGGAAGAGGTGGGGAGCAAGTGCTACCATGTGGAGCACTGGAGAATGAATGCAAAGAGCTCTTCTTGCTGCACACCTGAGAGCATCTCCTCCAGATCAGGCTGGGGTGGGGCGGAGGTGACTTTGCGGAGCTGTTCCCTGCCTGGAAGCATCACTTCCCCTGGTTCTGCAAATCTGTGCTGACGGCAGTGCTGGCAGTGAAGACAAGCCCGCTGCCTGCCACACCAGGTGATTTGGGAGCACTCCCCACATATTCCGCGCCCCCCCCCCCCCACCAACTCCCTGCAATCTTGCCGTGACATCATTGGGAATTACGTTAGTTTTAGTATCTGCTGGGGCGTTAAGACCAAGCTATTTAGCACATCAAAACAACAGTATTAGCAAACAGACCTTCATTTAAGGTAATTAAGCACCAAGGAGACTGCCTTATCTTTCATCTCCTGTTTATTTTGCTAACAGTCACCCAGATTCTTTAAGTAATACCTTCCCTGCTATCAGTTATCAAAGCAATGATGGAGGTGGAAGACAGCTGAATGCACTGAGCTCTAACACAGCAAAAGCTCACAGGTGGGAGGAGTAGGAGGGACAGCAGAATAAGAGGGAGGGAGGAGGGCTGTCTATTTCTGCCTTTGTCTGTCTGTCAGCAACGCTAAGCTGGGAGCTCTGATCCTAGAGGACTTTTTGCAGCCTGGAGCATGGATGGCATTTGAAGGACCTTCGCTGTACTCCCTCTGTGCCATAAAGGCTTCAGGTGAGCACAGGCATTTGCTGATGGTTATTGCAAGTGGTCATGGTGAATCTTCAACTCCCACCATGCCTGTACTTTGCTATCATCCCCAATAAAGATAAAGGGGGCAATGGTGGGAGGAGCTTGAGAATGGGTGTAAGCCAAAGAACAACAGCCTGAAAGATCAGTATCAGGCCAAGCAAGGTCTTTAAGTATACATTTCCATCATTCCCCACACAAAGGGTGGATTCAAAGCCTATTGCAGTCATTGGAGAGCACTAGAGAGACCACTGTCTCAGCTGCATCAGCCAAAAAGAACACTGGGCACTGAGCTGCTTGATCCCATGCTCAGCTTTAAAATACTAATGGGCAAAGGCTTCCTGGGAGCATTTAAATGTATCTTTTTCACTACAGGATGTTGGAGAGGGAGGAGCAAGTCATGTCACAATGATGGTGAAGCAATGAAGTGCTTGAGTTTGGGGAGAAGTTCTGTAAACTGGGTAGTCTTTGTTGTGTTTGCTGTGAGGACTGAATTGGTCAATAGTCTAGTTGCAAAGGTGGTCACTAGTCTCACTGTAAGTCGTCAGAATGATACGCTACCTGGGTTCTTGTTCTCAAGTGTATTCAAAAGAAAAGGGGGATGGAATGCCTTGAGAGATCAAGACCTTGGAATAAATCATACCATGGTGCACAAACTGCAGACCTACCAGGAGTAAGAGTGAGCATAAGATGTAGGATCTGGCGCTCTATTACTAAAAGAGAAGAGGGAAATGGAAGTAGCTCTTAGTGAAAGTAATGATGGGATGTGAAGTAGTAACTGTGTGGTAAGGCTCTCATTGATTCATCAGCAGGGAGCACAGCCAGTTAGCACTAAGCCTCCTTCCTCTCCTTTCTTGGCCAAGTGAAGCTGTACAGACCAGAACCACAGTTTCTCCAGCAGTCACTGAGATGCACTGACAAGGCAATTTTGCCATCTTTATGTGCCTCCACATAAGCTTTCTCTTATGCATTAAAGAAGGGGATCTTTAGAACTGAGGTAGCCCCAGCTCATGGCAGAGCCACAGCCTCCAGTTCTGCTGTTAGGTTTTTTTTGAAGGCAAGTTCCATAGTATTTGACCTCAGAGTATTAGGGTAGAAAAAAAATAAATCTGTATAAAATACAGGAATGCTTACAAGGGTTTGTGTTTTGGGGGGACAGTCTACCTATGCTTTCAGCCTGACATCAGCATGTAGATAAATCAAAGGGAAAAAATATACTTTTGAAATTCATTCATCGCATAATTTCTTTCTAGTTGTTAGACATAATTATTGCTGTTTTCCTTTTATAGGAATATTTATAGTGTCCATGAATTAAAGGGCAAGAAACATTTTCCATCAGTTACAACTAAGCAATGGAAAACTGATATTACACAGTTAGAAAACAGAGTGAAAATTAAATATCTACATTTTCAAACAGGAATCAATAGCGGACTGGAAGTTACTGTAAGCTTATTTAGTAAAATAAAACAGATACTAAGAAGAAAGACATGTAACATTTGGAAGTTAATGTAACTATGACTGATAAGCAGAACAATTGGGGGAGTTATTTTGGGTTTTATAGCTTTTTCATATGTGGTGGATGGAGACAGTAATTTAAATCCTTTTGGATATTGGCACAATAACAAAGGACTGCAAGAAGTGAATGCACTATGTTACAGAAGGATGTCCAGGAATGTGTAATTCATTCATAGCCTAAGACAAAGAGTAAATTGGGATACCAGAGCACTTTGCTGACTCCACTAAATGGGGGGATTTTGAACGCACCTGTAGGAATAATACCAAAAAAAAAGGACCTAGATAGACTAGAAAGCAACAAAATACTGAGATTTAATGTGGAAAAACTGTAAGTAAATCTGTCTAGGGAAAACTAATCCAAAACACAGATGTTCTCCTGGAGAGAGAAATCTTGAAAGCAATCATGTTAAAACAGACAAGGAATGACAACAAAGTTAAGGGTAAGTCCCTGATCAACAGGCAGCAGAATCGGGATGGGGAGTTTGCGTGTGTGCACTGGCAGCCCACTGTTAGCACTCTCACCTCCTGCTCATGGGATGCTAATTCTAGCAGTGTGATCAGCAGAGAAATAACACAAAGAGGAGGCAAATCTAAGAAGTACAACAGAAATTGTGACAAGCTTGGAGGAAACAACTTGTGTAACACATAACACTGCTGGGGTAAGGCCTGGGGTAAGTGACAAGACCATTAGTACCAATATTGAAATACTAAATGTCCCATCATCTGGCAAATTTAAAAACTAATCAGAAAACTAGGACCCTGGTGGGACATCATCTCTGTGTGGCAAAGTTTGGGGTGTCCTTTATCATTGATCTTAACATTTCTTCTTAAAAACCTGCCCATAACTGACAAGAAAATACTCCATCCAAATGCAAGAACAGAAAGAGGTCTGGCTGTGACTTTCTTAAGAAAAACCTCACTGGATTAAGGGTAATTAACATAATGTCCAGGTACACGCTCTCAGAAGCTATTCTACACTTGGGAAAGGAAATGTAAACCCCTTCTGGGAGGAAAGGCTGCAGGAGACAGCGATGTTGGCAGTGGTGACAAGGCTGGTGTTTTCCTACCAGTAGTGCCTGCAGAAATGCAGGTGTGGGTGGCCTGACAATGCCTTGGGCACAAATGCAATTCCAGCACACTATGCTGCCTGCAGGTGAGGTTTCATGTCACATGTTGTCTCCTCGGGATACTGGGGGTCCCAGCAATGAGTGGGTTGGGCTGGGCAGCAGTGTGCTGCTCCCCATCCGTAGGAATACACGTCGTGGCCAGCACTAACCAGCCCTGCTGCCAGCTGCTGCTTTTGTTTCCAGGGATTGGTAAAATCCGCTTGGGGAAGAGAGGCAGTCCTTGGAGGCGCAGGGCAGTGACAGCCACGGGGGAGCATTTCTTCCCCAACTCTGCGTAGGAGGTCAGCCTGGGGGCTAGGGGTGGGATGCAGAGAGGGGTACAGGGATGCGGATTGTTGGTCAGGGGTGACCGGGGGTCCCCTCCCCCTTTCCCGGGGTCCCCCAAAGCTGCCTTCCCTCAGCTGCAGAAGACCCACATTGCCATCTAGTGCCAAAGGAGCACAAGGACAGCCGGGAAGCATCGCCTCCTCGCCGCGACCGCCTTGCCCGGGCAGAGCAGGGCCCGGGGCTGAGCCGGGGTCGTCCCCGGGCAGGGCCGGGGTTCCCTGGAACAGGTAAGTCCTTTCACTGCGGAATCTTAAATCGGGGAAGTAAACCTCGTGCTGTTCTGCTGAAGCCCAGCACGTTGTGTGCAACCCTGCCCCAGATCCTGCTTTGCCCCACGGATGCTAAAGGGCAAAGGAACATGCAAACGTCTTGCTTTATGCTCAAAATATTAGAGCTACTGCTGATCTCATCCTAAGAACCATGCAACTAAAGTAAGGTTCAGCAGTGACCGAAGTATCTTATATATATGTACACTTCCATAGAGGTTTACATGCTGATAGGTCTCCTGCCTATTTGACCTTCATCCAGAGATATTAAGCAGGGGTGGCTGAGGTTTAGGGCCTGCAGGACCATCAGTGCTGCAGGGGCTTTGGTTTGGTATTAACTGTGACAGTTGCAGTGAGAGTCGGGGTGTTAACCTTACTGTCCTGGCCTGCATCCAGCTGGGATAACTCAGCTCTGCCAGCTATGGTTTGCCTGCAGGGAGAGGGCAAGAGAAGGAGGGAGGCCGAGCAGGTTGGGTCCTGCCCATGTTCCTATTGCAGACGCTGCGTGTTGGTCCTGGCAAGCACGCTGCTGTTCCTGTGCGGTCTGGAACAGCTGCTGCTTTCCACCCAGAGGTGATCACATTACAGTAGTTAATGTCTACCTCCAAAAGAATAGATTGTAATTATAGTGTTTTCTGGGGCATCTCTGCATGCCAAGCACTCTTAGATACACAAAGAAAGGCATGTACTAAATATTTTTCAAAAGTGGTGTTATTACATGTGCTACAAGAATACCTAGAAGCCTCAGGTGAGATGAGGGCTTTGCTGTGCTCATAGGGTATATATGCTTCATAAAACTTGGTCTTGTCTATGCAGAGCTGGGAATCTGATTGGGATGGGAACGAGAAGTGAGCAAAGTGATTTGCTCCGCATCATAAAGCAGTTCAGAGCTGACCCAGGTCTCCTAAGGTTTAGCTTGTCAGCCAGTCTTTTCAATTAAATGTTGTATATGGTGGAGTTTGTTTAATTTTGAGACTGTGGTTATGCCCTTGTAACACAGGCCTTGCAGAAAAAACAGTCCCTTCTCAGTTTCATGGGCTTGTTACTAAAAGAGACCCTCACTCACCGTCCCTCCTCGTGCCATAAGTGGGAACTTTAAGCACCACTTGACAAAGATGCAGAGAGCTGGTGCACTTGCTAGAAGGATTCATTAGTGGATCCTGAAAGCTATACCAAACAACATGATGAGGGAATGCAGTTGTTAAAACCTGACAGTGAAGTGACTGTGTGACCAGTGAGAGCTCAGGGTTTTCCAGCAGTGCAGGTACAACTGAGCTTTGCTGTGGCAAAGATGAGGTGCAGAGCAAGGTCAGCCTGCTCTTGCCGCAGTAAGGGTGTTGAGAAGGGGTAAATCTGGAGGGCAAGTGTCCTTCCTGTACATCTTGGTTGTCTGTTAAGAGACTTCATAAAGAAAAAGCCACCCAGAGGCACCAGGTAACTGCGATCAGCTCCTCAGTGTAAGTGCTCTGAAGGTCACCCATCAGCCAATGGGGAGTCAACATGCTGCTTTGGTAGCTGAAAGTTCAAATGTGTTCAGAGGACTAGAAGACCATTTCACCTACACCCCCTTAAACTGCTGCTGCCTGGCAAGGCAACCTTCCCTGGATGAACCTGAGGCCCTGTAAGCAGAACACCCTTTTGTGGAGGCAAGCAAAATTTTAGACCTAGCCACTGGAAGATCTTTTCACCATTAGTACCACAATCTCAGTGAAATTTATATTTATTTTAGGCTTGCTGTGCCATAACCGATCCAAGAGCTGCATTTTCTCTTGGAAAGAGGGAAGGTTTTCTTTAAAAATACTAACTTTTCATGACATTTAGTCTCAATTTCTGTACAAGCTTTCAAACGCTGGATCTCTGGTAGAGATGAAGGACCAGCTTCTTCCTCAGCTTAAACCCATGCATTTATACTGTGGGTATTTTTTTCCATAAGGTTTTGTGGAATTTTTTTCCATAAGGTTTGTGATTCTCAGGCAAAGGCTTATTGACAAGCACTGTGCTGCAGATATTTACATTCAGCAAGGCTCATAAGCCACTGAACATCTGTTCTCTCGTTAGCAGCCTCCTCAGCATTTGCCCTGTAGGCAATAATCTACAGGACAAGTTTCCCAGCACCTAAACTACTGTAGGATAATTCTTTAACTAAATGGAAAGCAAAGCCCAAGGCCCTGGGAATTCATTTTTGTATAATAATCTTTTGTGTGCGTACAGTGGAAACCAGAGGATTATGGAGTCAAATCATGAGAATTCAGGTCAAGTGAGATTTGCGGGGGGAAGGAGAAGATGACAGAAGCACCAGTGGGAAGGTAGTGATCCCAGGGGAAGTAAAGTGACGCTTGTAGATAAGCCTGTTCTGCTGTCATGGTTTAATTTTACACATCAGTATTAACATTTCTGCATATTGCCAAACATTAACTCACTGTTTACTGCACTAGGTTCTTTTGTGTTGGGATTTTTTTTTTCCTCCTCTAGCAGCTGCATTATTTTGGAGTATCCCTGTGTCAGTTTTTTCTTGTCTCCATTTTCTAGCTGTTCATTGTTTTCATGCAATCTGACTTGGTGTGTTTAAATCTCCTTCCTCCATTCAGCTCCCTGTTTTGTTTTGGTGTTCCCCCTCATTCTTGAACACTTAGCCTGGATCAAAGATTTCAAAGATCCTCTAGATATACAGAGCAATTCATTTATCTCCCCTGGACATTTGCTTAATGGAAGGAAGGAAATGTCATTAAAGAAAAGCACTATGAAAAATGTGATGCTGCTTTTTCTCTTTCTGGCAAGGGGCTGATCTGGATATTCAGACTGACACCCAGAAACCACGTTCAAATGCCTCCCTGCTCTTTCTATAATGCAAAAGGCCCAGCTGAATCTGATCAACTGCTTAGCACAATCTGGGCTGGTGCAGGCTGCTCAGCTGATGGAAGGATGATGTGCTGGTGGGCAGCAACTGCTGAGAAAACAGTGAAATAGGTGTTGAATCAGACACAGGTGTAAGCAAAGGGGAAAACAGCACTGAGGAAAACTCATAAGCCTTCTGCAAAGTTGTGCAACTGTAGAGCCCATTTGAATGTGAGGATTTTCCTTTATCTTCTTAAGAAGATAGGCAACATGGCAGAAAGGTTATGTTCTATCTGTGGCATAAAGTCTCACATATGAGACCTGGAACAAAATATCTTCTCTACTGCCTTTGTAAAATCTAACATGCTAAGCAAGACAGCAGAAAGCCACTGCACAAAGCAACTCCACTTTCTGCTCTGCAGTGGTGGTGGGAGCAAGAGTTTGACTGTAGGTATATGGATCTATTATTTTATTACTTTCTTATAATTGTCATAGTGTTTTATCACCTCCAGGAAAAGAGTATATATTTGCTCAGATGAGAAATCTTAATTTTGTGAGAGTCAGATGTGAAGTATGAATTTATCCTACTTGGTATGCCGTGTGTTTACTAACTGCCACATATCTGTGTAGGTGCTGTGTCCTAAGTTAGCTTTCCACACAGGCTGTGTCACTTCAGAAGTGAGAAGCACTTTGCTTACCAGTCATCTTCTGCAAGAGAATATAAACATAAAGCCTCTCACAGGCAAAAGCAGAAAATACTTTGTTAGTGCTTGTTTTGGTTGAGAGAATAATCAACTTGTAGTCTACTAAATAATGTATGTTATTGCTCTAAAGAATGACACAATCTTGATAGTTGCAAAGCCCTATATGTGTCAGGGAAGTCCAGAACTAAGGTTGTCCAAGGAATCGTAATTCAGTCTTATGCATGTCTTATGTAGGCACACCAGTCAGGATTTTCATACTGTCTTTCCTAATACCTTTGAGAAATCCTCTGTTCTTGCTCTTGTTCCTTTGTGTCCCATTTTCAGTTAGTTAGTTCATACATTCCAGATGAGCACAGACTGCATGACGGGCCAGGGAGGGAGGTGGGAGGGATACTGTAAGTCGTTGTGGGGAGTAACCAACAGTTTGGACATCATATTTAAAAAGTGTGGTACAGACTACAGATGTTATGGGCTGTATTAGCGTGGTCTGTGGGGAACTACATCCTGTATTGGATGAAATGGTTTGACCTCTTCTATTGAAACACTAATGTTTGACCGTTTCCTCCAGCAAAGTGAGTCTCATTATTTCTCATCGTAGCCTACGTTTACCCTTCCTCCAGCCCACACCACCCTGACCCCAGAGTTTCTGCTTTTCAAATATGTGCTTAAAATTTGTCTGCTATGTGATCGTTTTATGAGGTGATATCATGAAGTATAAGTATGTGTTCCAGCTGTGTTAGTTGACCCTGCCTATAAACCAAGGAGGTTGGCTAAGCACACCCTTGCCCTCCTGTTTAATGTGACTCAAGACAAGAAGATGCAGTGATCCAGGCTGGAAAAGTAAGAGTGAAAAATCCAGGTTAGACCCTGGAAAACGGAAACTCTTAAGTGAAACTGACTTTTTATCTCTTTGTGTCTTCATGTTGACACTACATTAGGAAGGCTGACATCAGATATCCCCAGAGGCCCAAATCCAATTTTGATTCAAATGTAAAAGACCAGCTTGTAAAGGCCAAGAATGAATTGGTTCTGCCAGAAGAAAAATTAGCACAGAAACAAGCTTATTTCCAGAGAACCTACTGAGATAACTACGTGATGCCTTAATAGGGATTGTCCTTGTCTGGCTTTTTGTTGGTGGTGGGTTTTTTTAACCTAGTGAAAGTTCAGGCTTTGAAATGACCAATCTCCATAAGGAACACATCCATCTCCAAATCTGTTGCATGCAGTAATCTGTAGTCAAGATTACTTTAGTCAGCATTGAGATGGGCTGCCCCTTTTATTCCTTCTGTCTATTTTAACACTAATCCCTGAACAAATACTTACAAAAGCTGAACAGATATGTGTCTGTCCTACTTGCTTCCATTTCCATCTGTGAGAAACTCCAGAGATTTTGTGCCACTCTAGCTGTCATGCCATTTCTTAGTGCCAAGTTCTCATATTGCTGAAGTCCTCAGCCATTTGCTGCTGCAGGAAAAGATTTAGGTCAGTGGTTTTTCAACCTTTTTTGATTTGTGGACCCCTAAAAAATTTTCCAGCAGTAATGCAGACTCCTTTAGGAATTTCACATATGTAGATCACTGTCTGGCACATATGAATTTGCTTTTTCTCAATCACTTTTTGCAGACTCTTTAGAAGTTTTCCGTGGGCTTGCCAGGCTCTGCAGACCATAAGCTGGAAACCAGTGATTTAGGTGAGCTCTTGAACCATTACTCCTCCACATATAAACTGCTGTAAAAGATGAGAATGCCATAAAATGTGTAACATCAAGGCTAATGTTTTGGGGATATTGTGACTTTCAGTACTTTACAGTCTGTCAAACCGGAATACGGGGTGTTAAAGCGACCAGTGTTCACATATGGCAAAAAATGTGGTGGTGTACCAACACCCACGTTGTCCCACTGTCTCAGTGGCTTTGGATGCTGAGTTGTGGGTGTTCCAACACCCCTATAAATCACAACTAGTTGCCCCCAGAGCTTTAACTATAAAATGATATATGCTTTTTGGCTTCTCTAAATCTTGGCTATGTAAGGGTCTACTATATGATTTCTTTAGATTGAGATCAGTCTTAGGAGGAAAAGTTGGATAAAGCCCATGCATAAATCAACTTTCTTCCTGTACTATTTTATGTACCACGCCATGAGAACTGGTACTTCTTTAGAATCCACCAAACCCTTTCCTGGGTGAGAGACTGCAGTCAGTAAGCAACACCATCCTTACCGCAGTAGGCTGAGCTCCTTAGCCCTTCTAGCAGCACTATTTATACAACAGCAGAGAACTGCATCTTCTCCCACTCATCACTTTGCAGTTAGTGAGCTGGAGGAGAACATTCATTAGCTTAGAAGTGAGGAAAGGCTGGTGTTAATTATTTGCATTGCTATAGTCTCTGCATGCAGTAAGTACTGCCCAAGTCTTTACTGTACGAGGTTCAGTACATACGTGAAACAAGAAGAGCATCTACATACCAATGATCACCCAAGCCAAGCACGCCACAAAAGGTAACAAAGGAGTATCAAGGATAAGCAAATAGAACAGTACAAGAAAACAATACAGTAAAATTAGGGCATTAGCCTATTGTCTTGGCATGTCATCTAGTCACCTGGTGACAGGTGCTTTTGTAGGTATCACAGGGGTAAAAAAAAGCTTTGAAGGATGATGATTAACATTTCTGTAGCTGTTACAGAACATTCCTGTAGTGGAGGAATGTAGCTTGGGGAGGAAAAAAGCATAAGGTAGCTGCAATACAGGATGGTGAATCAAAGGAGGGATGTAAATAGGAAGTGTTCTGGTCAAAGCAGGGTACTGGCTAGGAAAATGAATGGAGTGAGACATCACGTGACAAAAACAGAGGAGAGAATAATGCAACAGTAGAGATGCAGAGAGAAGAGAACCTAGTTCCAGCTGCATGGATGGAGAGAAAAGATTATATATATGTTTTGTTATACAGCAAGAAACTATAAATGTGGACATTTTTTGACCTGGAGGGAGGATCCAGCACAAGGTCCAAGTTGAGGATGACATCTGACTTGCATTTCCTCTTCTCTCCTTTACTTGGCATCTGTTGAAAGCCTGGTGTTCCCTAGCCTGAGCCTGATCTCAAGGTCATTGTTCTGATTTTACTCTTATCCCTCCTGCCAAGAGGTTTATAGAGCTTGGTGTCTTTATAATGAAAGTATAGTGCCCATCAGCCAATACTTCCAGATTTTCAATTTTCTTTTTGGCCTCCTAAGGCTTTAATACAAACCCTTCCATCTCACTGTCCATCAGAACTACTGCTTCTGAATTATGACTGATTTCCTCTTAATATCCACAGCAGGGAGTTTTAATAAACCAAATAAAAAATACTGCCCCATCCCCCAGTGTGGACAGATCTAACTCCCTGCCAATAATCAGTCAGAAAAGATGTAATGGGACCTTTTGTTTTTGTACAGGATGTGGAAGACACGCTTTTCCTTTTCTCAGGAAGCAATTCAGTGTAAACCAGGTTTGTGTGCAAGCCTGCATGTCCATAGGTAAAGCAAAATAATAACAACAATGTGTCTCTAGGAGATGACATTGAGAGAAAGCAAGGAACAAGATAAAATGTTCCATTAATCCCAGTGTCTTGTCTGAAGATGATGCAATTTAGGGCACACTATCATTTACAAAAACAATGATTAGACTTTCAGGTATGTACTGCAGGTGATTTCTTGTTCTTAACTATTTGTCTCTGGTTCAGTGCCTATACCAGTCAATTTATACATCATTACACTGTACAATATGTAGAATAAATATAATTAAACATCTTGACTGTATGTTGCTTAGCCTGCTGCTCTATCACACCATGATTAAAGACCTACATCAATGGCTTGGGAGGGGGCACTGTATTCAGCCAGTCATCCCGATTTCTTTTGGTTACCTTTTCTGCCTCTACATTCCCTTTTTCCATATCCAGCTTGAAAAAGGATTTGTCTTCCTTGTCTCAAGGAGAGTATTCCCTGGGGTTGTACAGCAAACATACAACCCATTGCTAAGGTGTTCAGCTGAGTGGGCATCTGCAAGGCAGAGTACCTGGGTGGGTGAGCTTTTTCAGCCTGAACTCCACCAAAGTGTGCTCTCCCTCCCTCAAAAGAGCTGAAAGCTTTCATCTCCTGCTCTCCAGGAGGAAGACTAGGAAAGTCTTTTCTCTGGAGTCCATGGGTACAATTTCCTCATGGTCACAGAAATCATTCCCAGCATTGAAGATTTTAGTTCATTAATTCACTGTGCTTCCACAGCAATTGAAAGCTTTGCCTGGACTAGACAAGTGATCGTATTTTCAGCTGATGCAAAGTTGCTTATCAGTGGCTGCAGTGGTTCTCCACTGGTATGTGCATCTGAGATTATTTTTTTTTTGACTAATGAACATCTCTCCTGTACCTCAGTATAGTGTTAACTGATAGCCTCAAACCTGAGATCACATAATGTATTAACATAATATTTAGGGGTTGTTTGGGGGTTTTCTTTTGGTTTTCTGTACTGACAATATCCACACTTAAATGATGCTGCAAATTAATTGTATTAGCTTTCACTGCTGGTGTTGCCTTTCCTTGCTAATCTCAAAGTAAGAGAAGTAAACCTGTACTTTAAAATGAGACCATTGGGGATTTTGTCATTTACTATTGGAGTCTTATACTTAAATAATTATCCAGCAGAGATTTTACTGACAAGTAGAAGATAACCAGGTACTCTTTCAGTAATATTTCTAATGTGGTGGGTGAAGGATCCAGAGTATCTGGACTGTATGATTACTTTAACTGCTGTGTAGATAAAAGAAAAATATGAGCAGGGAAATGTGGAAAATGTGTATATACATATATTACTTCTCAACAATTTCTTTTTCTCTTAGTCCTTTGTCTGGAAACAGCGATTAGATTGATTTTTCTCATGCAGTAAATAGACTTACCCAAGAGTAAAGTGGTCACTTATTCAAAGCATGGTTTCTGTTTTAAGTGATAGATCTCTATTTTCTGAGCCAGTGAAACTTCTCCCCTGGTTTAATGACATTTACAGACATCCTACTTGGGGCTGACCCTCCCTGCAGACCCGTAGAAAACCTGATGACACTCCCAATCATTTTTTCCACAGCTTTTCTGCATCATTTTAGCCCTTGTATCCAGGTTTCTGTCCCTATTTGTAAGCTGGTTGAAGCTGCATATGGCTGTCACTGCATGTGTAACTCTTGCCCTCCCCAAGGTCTCTTTCTTTCAAAGGCTGGATGCATGTATTTCTCCATGTGGCTGCTCTTAAAGCTCTTTTCCAAGGGATGTGTCATATCTGAACTTGGCAAGGAACATGCATGACATCAATTGTAGGACCAGTCAGCACTGTTTCTGACTTCAACAGCCTCACAAGTGAACAGCTGAGAAATTTCAGTCTGAATGCTCGAGCCTTTGGCTCAGGCTGGAGGGGAACATCACTCACAAGGTACAGTGAAATGTACAGTATGGACAGTTGTTACATCCATGGTGTGGATATTTTACACATTTTCACTTTCCAGCAGTGTTAATTTAGCACCCCCTGGAGGAAAGATGTTTGAAAACACTTAAAAGAAGGAAATACTTTTAAAATCCCCTTTGATGCAATCGATTCCTTAGCCAGACAGTGAATTTTTCCAATTATCCATGAAGAGGGTTTCTCTGCAGAAATATTAATGCAATTTTTCTGTAGGCAGTTTTTCATTCTAAGATAATACATGCAATTATTTTTTTCTTCCTCTGACTAAACATGTCAATCTAAGACTCTGACTGTGGAAGTGCTGGGGAATTTCTCTAAAATCATGAATTACATGATCAAAAAGAAAACTTATAATGACACCTATAAACGACAAGAAGAACCATTAAAGAGGTCTGCTTGAATCTGGTCCAATATATGAAAGAATCCATATACATCCTTCCTCTCATTGCTATGGACAGCTTAAACCTGGTAAAACTAGGAAAGAACTTACCATATGGCTGTGCCTGGATCTACAAACCAGGCCCAAAGCATGTCTTAGAAAACCAAAGACTTGTGCCCGGTATGCAAGGCGAATGGTCAGCAAGGCTGCAAGTCAGACGGGCAACCAGACTGTAAAGCAGGAGGCTGGTCTGCAAGGTGGAAGGTGTGTGCCCAGTCTGAAAGGTGGCCAGTCAGGCAGACGTCAGATCTGAAAGGCAGCTGGAGTGAAAGGCATCCAGTCAAACAGGCAGCTGGTCAGGCGGGTGCCTGGTCTGAAAGGGGGGTGATAAGCAAAGCGGATGGTCAGGCAGACAGCTGGTCTGAAAGGTGGCTGATCAGGCAGATGCCTGGTCTCAAATGTCGTGGGTCATGTCATCAGAACAGGGGAGCTGACATGGACTGGCATGGGTCATCTCAGCAAGGGTTGGCACTGGTCAGGGGCCTTTGGACGGAAGAGGTTCGGCTCAAAAGGGTGGGCACGGGTCGTATGTGGGATTTTGGGCCGAGGGGATGTGCTGTCTTGGGGTGGGTATGGATTTAGTCAGGAGGGCACGGGCTGGCACAGATTGGTCCAGGAGGTCCCAGACTGGCATCATTCGTCTCAGCAGGGGTTGGCACAGGTTGGGGAGGGGGGGTCTGGTCAGGGGATTTGGCTCCGGATATGTTGGCATGGGTGAGGGGTGGTCTGTGCAGAAGGGGTGTGCTCTGCTGGGCTTGGTATGGGTTTAGTCGGGAAGGGACAGGTTGGGTCGGGTCAGGAGGACCCAGACTGGAATGGTTTGTCTCAGTACCGGTTGGCACAGTTCAGATCAGGAGCATTGGCTCAAGAGGATGGGCACAGAACAAGTTTTGGCAGTCTGGCTGGGAGGAGTGCTCTGCTGTGGTAACTACTGATTTGCTTGGGAGAGCATGGCTTGTCATGGGTCAGGAAGGCTACCTTGCCTGACCAGCCGCTCACCTGACCGGCTGCCTTTCAGACTGGGTATCCGCCTGACAGGCTGCTTGCCTGCCTGTCTGCCTTTCAGTCCAGCCACCCACCTGACCAGACCCTATCAGATCGGCTGCTGTTCAGACCAGCTGCCCACCTGATCTGCCACCTTTTAGACCAGGTTTCGGTGTGACCCACCCTGCAGTCACTCCATCCGACTGGCCGTCCACCTTGCCTGACCAGCCACATTTAAGACCATGCACCCGTCTGACCAGTCGCCTTACAGACCGTCTGCCTGCCTGACTGGCCACAGTGAGGACCAGCTGCCTTGCTGAGTAGCTGCCTTTCAGATTGGCATCCCACCTGACCAGCTGCCCAACTGACCGGCCGCCTTGCAGACTGGCTGCCCGTCTCACTTGCAGACACGGGATCTTGCTGATCGGCTACCTTTCAGACCGGGTGCCTGCCTGACTGACTGGCCGCTTTGCAGACCAGCCGCATGCCTGACTGGCCATCCTGAGGGCTGGCCGGCTGCCTTGGTGGCCGGCTGCCTTGCATACCCGGCACTCGCCTGTCTGGCCACCTTGCTGACCTGCCGGCTGCCTGACCAACCACATTGCTAAGCAGCCGCCTTGCTGTTTGGCCACCTTGCAGAGTAGCCACATTTCTGACTGGCTGCCTTTAAGACCGGGCGCATGCCTGAACCTCTGCCTTGCTAACTGGCCACCTTGCAGACCTGCTGCCTTGCAGACTAGCCTGTCTTACCCTGCAGGTCTGATTGATAGTGAAGAAAAAATAGCAGAGAAAATAAACAGCAGCAGTCTTTCTGAATGTTATCTACCATGGGGTGATAGAAAGCTCCAGACATTAATGCAATCCAAATATATTCAAAATTTTAGAGTAGGATTTGAGTAGTTACCTTCAGGTCCTTTACAACTGTACTGACTTCTAAGTTGTTCTTAATCTGGAATGCCTAAATTTCTTTTGCCAGAACCAGTGTCAGAGGTGACAGTTTCTGGCTTGTATCCACCTATGCATCCTGTAGTATTTTGAAACTGCTGGTATGTGTACTGCTATTGGTAGGGGAAAAAAAAATACTTGTAGCTTCCTCCTTCAATGCATTCTTCCTCACCAGAAGAATGTGAGCTTGACCACACCAATGTTTCCAAGCTATTTTCCACTTCAGGGAAGAAAAAGATGACATGGCAGTATTTTTCTGGGATGCTGGGCATCTGTATTGCCAAATCAAACAGTCAAAAAAATCTTCTTTCAGTCTCCTTGATTTTTTTTTTTGACCTCATCTGCTATTTGACACAAACATTGGAAGACACAGAAGAACAGACAGTCTTCTGCAAGTTGCCATATCACTTTGTTTAGTCTCTTGGTTCAGCAGCTGTGCTTCATATCAACTGACAGGACAGCAGAACACACAGAATCTCACTCTTTGTTGTTGGATACATATTAGTGTAACATGCCTAAGCAGCTAACTGGTAAGACTCTGTAGGTGCAGCCTTTCTATTACACTACCACTGTAACAAGCCCCACCTTTACATTAATATAGCTGTTGCAGTTTTGTGTGGCTGGGTACTGGTAGAGAATGGGGGGGGGGGCTGCAGAAGTGGCTGCTGTAAGAAGCGGGCCCCAGAGAGTAAACATCAGCTGATTCAAGGCCAGAGTTGATGCTGACCAAGGCCAAGCCAATTGGCGATGGTCACAGCACCTCTGGGAATCACATTTAGGAGAAAAAAATATGCAGGCAGCTGCATTTTGCCCCCAGAGAAGGGAGTGAGGTGATGTTAAGGAGCTGTGCAAACACCAAGGCCAGTGGGGAGCAGGGGTAAAGGTGCCCCTGGTGCCAGAGACAAAGATGGCCCAGCAGCCTGTGAAAAAACCCATGGTGGAATGGGTGTTCCCCTACAGCTCATGGAAAACGCCAAGACCCCACCTGCAGCCTGTGGAGTAGCCCCACACTGGAGCAGGGGGAGACAGACAGGAGATGCTATGACCTGTGTTGGAGCAAGGCTCTGTCAGCACTTGTAACCCATGGAGAGAGACAGAGACACAGAGATGAACAAGGGAGAGATTCATTCTGGACCAGGTTTGCTGGGGGAGGCTGGTAACCCTGTGGAGGACTGGCCACCATAGCAATGACCCATGCCAGGGCAGCTGGAGAAGAGCTGAAGCCCTGTGGGAAAGGACTCACATTGGAGAAGTTCATGAAGCTCTATCGTCTGTGGGTGGGACCCCACAGTGCAGCAGGGGAAGGGTGTGGAATGAATGCCCTGCCCTCTGGCCAAGTAGGAAACCAACTTGTGAGGAACTGACCAGAAACCCCCATTTCCCCAGTCTCTGTACGTCCCCCCCCTCACCCCTCCCCACCTTCCCCATGCCACGATGCGGGGGAAGAAGGGAGCAAAATCATGACTAAAGGGAAGCCTGCTAAGAAGGGAGGGGTGGGGGGAAGGTGCTTTAACATCTGATCATGCTTCTCATTAACCAACTCTGGTTTTACTCTGTGTGTAGTGTAGTGTAGTATAATAAATTAGGTAGTTTTCTTTCCTTCACTTTGTATTGAGTCTCTTCTGCCCATGATATAGATTATGGGATGATCTCTCATTGTCCTTGACTCCTAAGTCTCTCAATACATATTTTCTCTGCTGTCCAACTGAAAAGGGGAGTGATAGACCGACTTTGGTGGGCATCTGGCCTCCAGCCAGGCCTAAACCACCACAACAATTCAGAGCCTGAAAATTAATTCCATCTAGAATGACCTGGACTCTAGAAAGAAGAGGGGGAGGTATATTGCCTAAGAAACATTAACTGCTGGAACAGATGAGAAAGATGGACTCTAGACAAAGGTCCTGTCCATTCTGCCCATCTCAGGAGGGTGACAAGTATAAAGTGGGCCTGTTGTGGGATCACTTACACCAAATATGATACGAAACTACCCTGAGCTGGGAAGGAAATATCGTCAATGTACATTAAAAGCAGTTACAGCAGTCTGCTGTTCAACTGCACATAGCAGCAGATCAGTACATCTCTAATTATTATTTGTCTGGCTGGCTAAGCAGCATGGCATTTAAAAGCTAATTTGTTGTATAATTTAATTTTAATTGAGTCTCCTATCCACACAGGCCTCGTTAAGCTAGCTGTATGTTTCACTTGCTGTCTTTTTACATGGATACTATGGGAGAGCTGCAAGTGCTGAACCAATCATTTGCTTGCACTGTGCTATCACCAAGGTGCAGTAATTCCTTAGTGTGATTGCAGAGGGATGTCTTGGCAGGAATATCTGGAAAATATGTTTTCTCAGTGCCACAGTATAACAAAACAACTTCCTCCCTCTGCTAATGCTGTGGTTTACACAAAAGATTTGGTTGTTGGGCTTTTAGTTCCATCTCCCTTGTGCTGGTATTTTCCACTGCCACTCAGAGATAACAATTACTAGTCACTGTGAGCAATAATAGAAATGAAGCAGTGTGACAACGCTTTTGAGTGATTGTTAACTTCCACTGATGTGCTTCTCTTTGAATGTATAAAAGGCACTAGTCCTCAGTGAGGACAAAGTTGAAAATAAGCAGTGTATTTTACAGACAAATCCTTCTGGAAGAAAACAGGCCTCAAAGAACCAATTTTTGTCGTATCTTTATTAAGTGAAGAGTTGCAAACTAAGGTCAATAATGCAAAAAAGTGTGTTCATCCATTTTGACTTACATGTGGGTGCTTATATTTTCTGCCAAACTAGGGCTGTGAAGCAATACTGTACATTAGGTATTAGCTAAAACTGCAGACTCAAAACACTTTTCTATTTGAATAATTTTGCTTGTATCAGTAGTCCCATGCAGCTCTTTTTCACAGATTGGTATCACTGTGAGATTCATGTGGCTGAGGGGATCTACGGGGTTTCCCGGAAATGTTAAGATAAAACCAGTATCTGAGACTCCAAGCCTGTGAATCAAGTAGGAGTAAGAAAGCAAAGAACTGCAAGTGGTTTTGTTTTCAGTGTTTTGTTCCTGTTTTCATACCTTCTGATTTAATCCAACCTTGAAAATCATTTGTGTGAAGAAAAAAGTTTGCTGTCTTTGTATACATTATAACTAATTTCAGAAGCTACCCAGAAGAGAGATCCAGGATACCTCCACTTCCTCCTCTGTTTTGATGAACACAGAACTGTTAGAGTCCTTCAGATGGTGACAAAGGACTTCTTAACTTGAAGGTTGCTACTGATGTTGTGCACAAGGACTACAATTCATTTGCCTAAGAAGCCACTTTACATAGGGTGCTAATTGGCCTAAGAAGACTATGGTAAAAATATTCCAGATTAAAAAATGAAACCAATATAGAGAAACAAGCAGATCAACAAGTGGGTAGAAGTGATAATGTCTTACACAAGGGTGAAAGGAGCACCGCATTTCACATACTGGTTTTCTCGATAGCCTTTGGAGGGCTGGTTATGTTAGTTAGTTTGGGTTAGGTTGTGGAATCCTCCAATGGTCAGATCAAGGAAAGAAAGGCTGATGCATAAAAAAATCTTTCAGCAGACCCTGAGAAAAGAGCTCCAACTATTTGGACGTGTCTGCAGAGGAAAGGCCCAGTGAATGGGCAGGCACGAGGGGCAACTGCCTGAGGTAACCCTGCTGCGCGGATGGCAGGGGAAGGCAGCATGGAGTGTCTGGGGGAGAGAGAGGGTGCTGCTCCGCAGGACTTCAGTCCAGCCTAAGGTGAGAACAGGATATAAGCATGAGAAGTGGTGATTTGTGTCATTTTAGCTATAGGAGGGGGCTTCCAGCAGGATGGAGAAGGTGGGAAGGTGAAGTGGGGACCTGTGGAAACAGGGGGGAACATGGTGGCCTCTCAGCTGGGTTGGTGCAGTGAGGCCAGGAGTACCAGTCCTGCAGGTCCCACTGGTGCGTCGCCACAGATGGGGCCGCCATCGGAGAACAGATTAGATCTTCCACTTCATTTGTTTAGGGGATTTTGTTGCTAGGTTGGGTTGGGTTGGTTCTTTTTATTCTATGTTTGGGTTTTTTTCTAAGCTAATTTCCAAGTACTGTAGAAGGAGACATTGAAATGAGGTGGTTGGCAGAGCAACAAACTGATGATTCTCGGGGTGCAAAGAGCAAGTTTTGGTCTCTAAAATCCTCCTGATCAATAACTAGGGCTGCCCCTCTGGGTGTGAGCCCCTATCAACAGGCACTGATCCTGCCTCAGCGTGAATTTTCCTCCTGAAGCATGTCCCTGGAAGAGCAAGTATGACTTTACTTAGCCGCTGCTGGCAAACAAGTAACTTTTCAACATCGAAGAGTCCACTACAATTGTTTTTCACTGTGTGTGACCGATTAAACGGACTTAGACGTTTCCAGCAACCGCAACTCTCTTTGAGGCTCTCGATCTGCCCGCAACAAAGATGGCGGCGAGGTTCTTGTCCCGCCTGCGAGCCGGCCCGTATCCAAGATGTCTGCCGAGGCGTCTCCGGTGCCGAAGCCTCGCTTTTACCCTTTTTCCCCTATGTACGGCGGCGTGCTGCGGCCTCGCCGGAAAGTGTGCCGCTCTACCTCGCTTGGCTCGGTGGTGGGCGCCGGAAGGTCCGCCTCTCTCCCCGGTGCGTTCTCTATGGCTGCCGTGCGCCGTCTCCAATAGCAGGCCTGGCCCTGCCCAGCCCTGATCAGCTGATGGTGGCAATGTCTGTTGACAGGAGCCGCCTCGGCCGCGGGACTGGGTGTAAGGGCCGGCGCCGAGAGGAGGGGGCGCCGGGCTGGAGGGGGCAGGCCGAGGCGGCTGGGGGGCGTGTGGGGCGCGGCACCCCCTTCCCTCCCCTCCCTTCGCCGCCCCTCTCCGCCGGGAGCGGGGCCCGCTGGGGCGCAGGGCGGAAAGTTGGGGAGAAGTGAGCGGAGAGAGGAAGGGAGGCCGCCCCGGCCGGCTCCCCCTCGGGCGGGGAGCGGCCCTGTGGCGTGGGGGCGAAGGGAAGAGGGGTGGGCTGGCTGCGGGGGGCCGAGTGGCCTAGGGGGAGGGCTTTCCAACTGCACACAAAAGGAAGCGGGCAGGCCGGGGGAGCCCTCGGGGGTGTGAGGGGCTGCGGGGCGGCGGCGTCGTGTAGGGCCTGGGCCCCGCAAGGAGGAGGTGGCTGCTGGCCCCAAGCGAGCCCTCTCTCACCCCCGAGCGGGCTCTCTTCCCCCTGGGTGCTGTGTGATGGTGGGGTTTGTGTTTGCTTTGTTTATTTTGTCAGATGTGAATCCAAATGGAGCACTCGGAAGGAGGCGAGCAGAGCCAGCAGCAACAGCAGCCCTGGGGGAAGTTGATCCGGCTGGGTGCTGATGAGGCAGAGCCGCACGTCTTGCTGCTGAAAAGAGAATGGACAATTGGTCGGAAGAAAGGTGGGACAGGGACACGCTGCTCTGGCGTGGGGCGTGTTCGGGGGACAGCAGGGACCCCCCCTGTTGGCCTTGAAAATGTTAGAGGTGAACTGCAACTAGTTGGATCTCGTGCTATCAACTGCTGGAGGCGCTTGCTGGGCCGTGTGTTACTGCTGCTTTGCCTCTTGGCTCCGTGTGTGAAGAGGAAGTTTTCCACTGACCTTTTCTTTTTTACCAGCTTATGACGTGTGCACGTTTAAAAGTGAATATGCCTTTTAGGTTGTCTGTGCAAATAAGAAAAAATTGTCATTGATTCAGAAGAGTTTCTGTCTACCGGTCCTGCTTATGTTCTCATTTCGTTCTTGTGGTTAAAGTAAGTTGGAGGAGCAATGCAAAATGCTTGTGTGTCTCAGAAAACGCCCACATAAAAGCCCTTAATTATTCTGGCCATATAAAGATTGCCAGCAAGTACTGAAAGTTTCTCTGAGACTGCACTTGAAAGCTTTATTCCTGGAGTCTGGGGCTATTACTGCTTGTCTTCATTTCAAGGGTTTCTTGCTTGTTCTATTTAAAACAATTATTGCAGCGTTTTACTTTTTTTTTTCACTCTGCTCTGACAGCAGTAATTTTCAGTTTCCTGTTCATCAGTTCAAGCTAGTTGACTGACTAGCCACATTCTGTAAATAGTCTTGAACAAACACCAGATGCTGTAGTTGTATGAGATATTCAGATAGTGTATTGGAGGAAAAATGTTTGCCTATTTACATTTGGTATTATACATTTAGATTGCTTATTGTTATCTAAGCTGTAGGTCAGTTCTTCAAATTGAGGTCTAGTTGAGTGTTACAGTGCAGAGAAAAAGATGATTTTTTTTTTACGTGTTCTATTGATAATGGATTAGTAAAATGAGCAGGTACAAGGATACTAATCTTTTGGTCATTTGTTGAAAACCTTCAGGAGCATTAGAAATGCTTCTTTAGAGTATTTTGTCCTTCTGCTCTCTTATAAAAGTCTAACTCCACAGAATGGGATGGAAATGTTGGCATGCTCCTGAATAAAATTTAATCTGCTTGCTTTCAGTGGGCTTCCCGGCATCAGAAGTTGTGAGGCGACAGTTAACAATGTAGCTGTTGATTGTTCCTTGAATATTAGGAGTAGACTAGTGCTAAATTGTCGCCAGAATGTGTGGTGACTACTACTATCCTTCTGAATACCATGTTCTTGCAGGCTATGACACACTGCACCCACAGCGTGAATAGATAGAAGTGAATCATGTTGGTTAATTGTAACCTTTACATAATCAAGTACTTTGAGTCATTTGTAGCTAGATGAGTGTCTTTCACAGGGAACCATGGGTATTGCCTTGGAACAGTCAGTGTTAATGTGAAGTAAAAACACTAGATTTGCTCAGAGCCCTAGAGTCATAGGTAGGAAGGTTTCTATCACATCAACTATCATTACACTTCATAAATTTTAGTCCTGGATTTTTAATCTCCCTCCAGCTTTGTTAACATCATAGTGCTGCCCACAGGTGGGGGAATTTTTTCTATTTAAAAACAAAAGGAAAAAACATGAACAGAGAACAGTGATACTCGTTTATCATCTTGGTTCCCCCAGCATACTAGAATGAAGTAGAAGTTAAATTCAATGAAATAGAGTTAAGCTGATGTGGAAAAAGAGCAGGGTGTTCAGTGATGTATGCCTCCTAGATTTAGATTGAACACTTCAAAGCTGTGTGAAATATGTTATCTCTGTTCCACTCTTGATCAGGATAATTGTGATTTGATTTCCATCTGTGAGGGCTAGGACTGGAAGGGGGGAAGGAAATAAAACTATCTTGAAATGGTTGAAATAAGCTTATATCAGCACATGGGGCTATCTCATTGCTTGTATTTATGTATCCCATACTAGACTTTCTATCCACCAGTAGAAGTTTTGGACTGTTGCAGATGTACATGAGTCAGTTTGCTGTGCATTTATAGCCATGCAGAATGCTAATTTGTCTGCGTAATGTGTATTTTTAAGCACACTGGAAAATCTGCTTTCTTTTTAAGGTTGTGACTTATCTTTCCCTGGCAACAAGTTGGTGTCTGGAGATCACTGTAAAATCATAGTGGATGAAGAATCTGGTCAAGTGTCATTGGAAGATACAAGGTTGGTTTTTCCATGATCTTGTACTTTTATCTTCTTTTTAGTCTGTGAAGTAAAATCTTATGTATTGCTCAAGGCATCAATAGTAAATACTTTTTTTTGTTGTTAGTTGTTTTGGGTTTTGGTGCTTTTTTCCAGTTTTGCATCTAAATTTGGGGTTTTTTTTGGCTTTTTTAAAATCCCTTTTTTTTCTTTACAAAGGAATTCATGGTCTACTAGATGAAAAAAACCATTACTGTAATAGTTTTGTTGCATATGTCTTTAGACTTATGAAAAAACTGACAGCAGCATTCTTATAAACTCTTAAGTGTGGGTGTGCTTCATTTAAGAGACTTACATAGGGAAGAAAATACCTGCAGTGATGATCTCAAAGCATAACATAGATGTGGACTAGAAGTCTGTACTTGTTTTACATCTTTCTGGTGTACCAGATATCTGTAGTCTGTGTAGCATAAGGACAGTTGTAGTCTAACAGTTGTGGTGGGCATGTCAGATGGAGATTAGAGCCTATTCAATGTAATTTAATAATTAAAAAATTTGCTAGATTTCTACTATTGATATTTCAGTTTTGATTCTTTTGTTTAACCAGAATGGTTATTTTATTTTCTGGGTGTTTGTGTTACATTAGGGGTGTGAGAACTAAAGCTCTTAATGTAGAAAGATACAAACACATATTTCACTGTTAAAAAGCTAAGTAAATAAAGGTAATTACATGCTTCTTCGCATACTGAAGGCCAGTGAACTTGCTATGCTGGTGAGGCTATTTCCTGTGGAGCTCTAAGGCTACTGAGGGAGTACAACTAGCATAACAGGGGTTGTGAGTGGCTTCCAATGGATTTTAGTTTGTTTTCTGGTTTCCTTTATAAAATTTAAGATAGGAATTTGTATGGAAGGGTTTTTTTATGAGAAGATTGTAACCCTCTTCAAATTTTCATCTGCTTCATTTTTTGACAGGATTTTTTTTTTGTTTAAGATTGCCAAAAGCTTCTGGTTTATTACATTTCAAGAACTCTATGACATTTTGAAATGCTTCTGTAAACCACATTCTTTTTCTGCCAGGTTACTGCAGTCAGGAAAGAAACAAATAATGCTTTTCTGCCAGCTCCTCACATTTCATGCCTGGAAGGCATTTTACCCAAAGATGAAGAAAACACTTCCAAATATATTAATGTACATCCATAAAGAAGAAATCTCACATTTGATGTTTTGAAGGGTATCATGCCAAATCCCTGTACCAACATACCAGAATGCAAATAAAGATATTGTTCTGGTAGCTCAGGGTTAGTATAAAGTACCTGCTGAGCTTTTGACAAAAATCCCTCCAAGAATATTTTGAAAAAGCTTTGTACTGTCAAACTGAATGGCATGTGTGTTCTGGGGGACACTGGCAGAATGTATGAGCTTCAGTTTTTCTTTCAGTGGAATTTTTGCACCTCTGCTCCTTTTCTTTCTCTTGCTCAATTAGTAGCTATGTTGGGAGTCTTTTTTAGGAACTCACTTCCAGATATTTATATTGGCTATGCATTTCTTTTTCTTTCTTCAAGTAAAACAGGCCATACAGAATTACTCAGGTTGGAAGAGACCTTAGGATGTCACTTAGTTCAAACTCAGTCGAAGATGGGTCACCAGTGGCTTTAGACTAGGTTGTTTAGGCTTCTTGTAGACAGATTCTGAAAACCTCCAAGGTCAGAGATTCTGTAGCCTCTAAGAGCCCCTCTTCCAGACCTTAATTTTCTTCAAATTGATTCTTTTTGTCCTTCCCCTTGCATGTCTTTGAATCTTCCTGGTTTCAATTTATGACCTTTATCACCTCAGTAAAGATACTGTCTCTATCTTCTTGGTAACTTCCTCATAGGTACTGGCAGGCTGCTATTATGTTCCCTGCTCACCAAGCCACTTTCTCCAGTTCTCCTTGCTGCTTAAGCTGCTTAAGCTGATAGGTCTTGTACTCCAGCACCTCTGGCCATGTGGGTGACTATGCTGGACTAGTTCAAGTTTATCAAGAGCAAGGTGACCCAAAAATAAATGTGGTATTTAAATATGGACTAATGAGTTCCAAGGAAAAGGGAATAATAATCACTTGAGTTTCTGACTACACCCCTGTTAACACAGCCAAGTGTCCTGTAGGCCTTCACTGCCAGGGCTTGCTGCTGACTTAAGCATAGGCATAAGTCCAGAGTGTATGATCTTATACTTTGTCGTAAGATCCACTGAGACCCAACCTCACTGCATCTCCTGTCTGTCTCCCCCTGCTCCAGTGTGAGGCCACTCCACAGGCTGCAGGTGGGGTCTTGGCGTTTTCCATGAGCTGCAGGGAAACATCCATTCCACCATGGGTTTCTCCACAGGCTGCTGGGCCATCTTTATGTCTGGCATCAGGGGCACCTTTACCCCCCCGCTCCCCACTGGCCTTGGTGTTTGCACAGCTCCTTAACATTACCTCACTCCCTTCTCTGGGGGCAAAATGCAGCTGCCTGCATATTTTTTTCTCCTAAATGTGATTCCCAGAGGTGCTGTGACCATCGCCAATTGGCTTGGCCTTGGTCAGTATCAACTCTGGCCTTGAATCAGCTGATGGATACTCTCTGGGGCCCACAGAGAGCTTCTAGCTGCTTCTTACAGCAGCCACTTCTGCAGCCCACCCCTCCACCCCCATTCTCTACCAGTACCCAACCACACAAAACTGCAACAGCTATATTAATGTAAAGATGGGGCTTGTTACAGTGGTAGTGTAATAGAAAGGCTGCACCTACAGAGTCTTACCAGTTAGCTGCTTAGGCATGTTACACTAATATGTATCCAACAACAAAGAGTGAGATTCTGTGTGTTCTGCTGTCCTGTCAGTTGATATGAAGCACAGCTGCTGAATCAAAAGACTAAACAAAGTGATATGGCAACTTGCAGAAGACTGTCTGTTCTTCTGTGTCTTCCAATGTTTGTGTCAAATATCAGATGAGGTAAAAAAAAAAAATCAAGGAGACTGAAAGAAGATTTTTTTGACTGTTTGATTTGGCAATACAGATGCCCAGCATCCCAGAAAAATACTGCCATGTCATCTTTTTCTTCCCTGAAGTGGAAAATAGCTTGGAAACATTGGTGTGGTCAAGCTCAGATTCTTCTGGTGAGGAAGAATGCATTGAAGGAGGCGGCTTGTGCATGACAGTTGAACTGAGTGAACTTTATTTCTGTGTTGTAACTGAACCAAAGAATATCTTAAAATATATGTAGACAGCCAGCATTGATTTTTATCTCCCTCATAGTTCTTGGATCTACTTTGGAAAGAATTGCCATAAATTTGCAGGTGAAAGAAAATGTGTAGAAAACTCAAAATTACAGAGTAAACAGAAGTCTGGAGATTGCAAAAGCCAAGAATTAGCAAATAGTACAATAAAATATTCCCTGACTCGCCCTTTTTTGGGATATGTTTCTGCTTTATTCTCCAAACCATGAGCTAGTTGCTTTATAGTACTTGAAAGAAAACAAATTATACAAGCTGACTTAACACAATGCAGGCAGCAGTTGGATTGCCTTAAGTAAAAGCAGTTTTGAGATTCTCCATTTTGAAAAAGAAACTTTAAAGGTAATTTTTTTTTAAAGTTTCCCTCTTGTTTTTTTGGGTTTTTTTTAAGGATTCTAAATAATAAGTCATGTTTCAGAGCAGTAGACGATTTGCACAAGGCTGATAATGATGTGACATGCAAGCAGATATTTCCTTTCTGTGGGTAAATTGTAGGTTGACCTTTAGTTGGCACTGATGTCCTTTCTGCTACTAAATTCTCCTCACCTTACCAGTCAAAACTATTTCTATGAACATTAGAAGAATGGATTCTGGCATACTGCAGAAGGGATCCTGTCATTTAATAGAATTCAAAACTCCTTTCAGTTTACAGTGTGTTCAGGATATTACGTATTTAAATAGCAGATAACTGTTAAGACTGTTCATTCAGATGTTTTACAATAAATTACTCTGTTTTCCTGGATGGATATTAGTAACTACAGAAAGACACTTTCTGTGGAAGGATACCAAAGTATCTCGAAACACTTCAAGAATAGGTCTGTTCTGAGTGAAATGTAGCTGTTCACATCAATCCTGCACAACAGTTGGGACTGGGAAATAAAGATAATGTGTTATTCACAAAGTGTAGTCATCAACCAGACTGAAATTCAGGCAAGGCCTGACTTTTGTTTTCCTTCCACTCTTTAGAGTGTCACTGGCTTTGTTTCCCAACACAGACAATTTGTATCTGATAGTACCATTTTTCTTCTCCATGTCAAAAGTTACACAGCCAGTTGGCATTGATTCAGTATTAAAGCCCTGATGAATGGCCTTCACATTTGTGATTCTCATTAGTCTTTCTACTTATTTTATAGAGACCTTACTTTAATAGGAAACATCAGAGGAATGTACAAATGTCATAATGTATCTTTTGTGTCTGGTTAAAAAATACCTACAACATCAGTCTGGTATGTCACCATGTCTGTTAAATGCCTCATACTGTAGCCTGAAACTGGAAATGAAAGACTAGAAGAGTTATTTGGGGTAGTTTGATATTTTTTTCCTTTGATTATTGGCTGAGATATAAATACAACTACTTCAGTTTGCAAATGCATTTAAGAAAAGCTTATAGTTTTCTGTGTAAAGTGGTATCAGTTTCTTGCTGCTTCATCTGGGTCGATGAATGCCAAATAATTCATTAGTCAGCTCTCTCTGAAGTCAGTATTAAGTGTACAGAACTGAAAAGATTTGGCTATTTGTAATCAGTTTGACAGTTAAGGTCTTGAGTAGCTACTTCTACAGCTTTAAAACTTTTTTTCCCCCTCAGGAATTTGAGTTATTGTCCCTCATAACAGTCTTGGTCTTGGAAGCTATGACAGAGCAACTTCATGAAATACATTGTTGTGACATTTTTTATATTTAGTGAAATATTTGGACTACCAAGTATCTGTAGAAGCTAAACCTCAAGCTGTTACTCCAGCTTAGCTGTTTTACTGCAAAAGAAGGTCTAAAACACCTACAGCAGGTGGGAGATGCACTTTTGGTTTTGTATTTTGGAAAAGTAAGGAGGTCTCATGTGATGTTTCCTAGTTTTGTTAAAGGGCCTCTGGCAGGTTTCAGGTATTGTTGTAAGCTTTCCTGTTTCTTTGGCAATTGAAGGAAGAAGGTGCAAATTTTACTTTAACATAAATGTTTAATATATTATCACTAGCATCAATGTTAAGTTAAAAATTAGTAAAGTTTCTAATAGAGTGACCAAATTATTCCCCCCCTTCCCCCCAATTGCTAAATGCTGGCATTGTTTTGGTGATGCCACTGTTCTGCTGGTTCTTTGGTGCTTGTGTCTTTCAGGCTAGTCAACATCTATAAGCCTGAGGTAAAATGGCAAGCTTAAAATAGTTTTCTTGCTTATAGGAGGAACTTGAAAAATCTGTAATAGAGCAGATCACAGAATCGTAGGGATTGGAAGGGACCTCAAGACCTCATGGGGTCCAACCCCATGCCAAAGCAGCTCCCCAGCTCATACTGCACAGATAGGTGTCCAGATGGGTCTTGAATATCTCCAGAGAAGAAGACTCCACACCCCCTGGGCAGCCTGTCCCAGGGCTCCCTCACCCTCACTGGGAAAAAGTTCCTCTGCATGTTGGTGTGGAACTTCCTATGCTCCAACTTGCAGCCATTGCCCCTTGTCCTGTCCCCACAGACACTGAAAAGGGGCTGGCCAATTCCCTCTGCATCCCATACTTCAGATATTTATAAACATTGATTAGGTCCCCCCTCAGTCTTCTTTTCTCCAGGCTGAACAGCCCCAGCTCTCTCAGCCTTTCCTCACAGGGGAGATGCTCCAGGCCCTTCATCATCTTTGTAGCTCTTCTCTGGACTCTCTCCAGGAGATCCCTGTCTTTTTTATACCAGGGAGCCCAGCATTGGACACAACACTCCAGGTGGGGCCTGACCAGGGCAGAGTAGAGGGGGAGGATCACCTCCTGTGACCTGCTGACCACACTCCTCCTGATGCCCCCAGGATCCCATTGTCTCTCTCAGCCTCCAGGGCACACTGCTGGTTCATAGCCAACCTGCCACCCACCAGGACCCCCAGGTCCTTCTCCACAGAGCTCTTCTCCAGCAGGTCACCCCCAGCCTGTCCTGATCCATGTGGTTGTTCCTCCCCAGGTGCCAGACTCTCCACTTGCTTTTGTTGAATCTCATCTGGTTTCTCCCTGCCCAGCTCTCCAGCCTGGCCAGGTCTCTGGATGGCAGCGCAGTGTCCTGCGTGTCAGCCACCCCTCCCAGCTTTGTATCATTGGTACTTGCTGAGGGTGGATGCTATTCCCTCATCAAGGTCCTTAATGAAGATATTGAACAGGACTGGATATTGACACTATTGATGTGACCCAAAGATTTTTGTTTGTTTCTTGATGTTTACAGTAGCGTTTATTTTTGAAATCTTGTTATTTTTGTTGGATTAATTGATTCAGCCATGTAAATAGTGAAAGCATTTGAAAAGGTAAGAGCAAGAACTGATATCTTGATCAAGACTCACTGTAGTAAATCAAAAGGGCTTGCTTTTCCTTTTGACTTTTTAATATAATGCTTTTGACTGTGTCTAAGGAGGTCAACAGTAGTTGAAGTTCTAGTTTTCTTTCTCTGTTCATGTTTCTAAATAACAAGACATTTTTCGGGTTGCTTTTGAAAAATAATGAGAAAGGAAGGTGCTTATTTCTTGGTAATGGTCTGTTTGAGAAAGGCTGTTGTGTCCTGGGCACAAGAGGTGGCCTCCAGTAGGTGGCAGCAGAGGTTTGCTGTCACTTCATGCAACAGCTTGCTCTGCTGAGGGGAAAAAGCAGATTTTCTGTTCGTTTATATTTGGTACTAACTGCTGTGATTTGGAACGGCAGAAGCCTGAAATTCTAGAATGCCGCAGCCCTGAGAGAGGCTTATGGGAACTGAGCTGGAATTATTCAGTACTTGAATAACTTGACTTAGTTATAAAAGGCTGATAGCTTGTGTATGAAACATCAGCCATAGTGAAGGAGGTACCTCCATTAATCAGCCATGCTCTACATTTTCATCTTCCTCAATTTCCTCCATGCGTCTTGGAGTTTTTTTCAATATCAAAATAATTACTTCCAATTCACCTTTTAATTATGTATAACTGCTTTTCCACTTTACTGACTTCCCACTGGAGTTGCAAACAGTCTAAGTAACCTGGGAATTTTATGTTTGTTACTATTTGAGGCAAGACGGGAGAAAAATTAATGCTGTGTGTCATACCTGACTCTACAAGAAAAGTTCTTTTGTTACAGAATGTCTTAGGAGATTCCCAGAACTTGGAATAGAGTTCCTATTGTCCTTTCCTGTTTCATCCTTAAAGGATGGAGATTACTGTACAGAAACAATCATGTAATTATTTTGAGACACTGGACAAATGTCAGAGATCTTCTGTCTATCTGTTGGTCAGCTACCATCTACCAGTAGACACAAATGACCTTTCAGGCTCAAGAAGCTCTGCAGTTGTGTCTTCAGGAGAAATTTTTTCTTCCTGGAGGTTTTTTTTTTAAACCTGCCATACTTTTGGGGGTTTTTTTTGAGAGCCAATAGCTTTTATTCATTAAAAGTATCTCATGTTTTCCCTTTCTTCTATGTAATTATGAAAACTTTTATGCTAAATTATATATTTTTTCTCTTTACAGTACTAATGGAACCATAATTAATAAACTGAAAGTAGTTAAGAGGCAGACATACCCTTTACAGACTGGGGATGTCATTTATGTTGTTTACAGAAAAAATGAGCCAGAGAACAGTAAGTAAATTTATATTTTTGAGATGCCATGATTAGTCATTTTCTCACATCATAAAAGAGTATCAATACAATTAAACCAGAATTACTCAATTTTAAGAGAAATAATGTGTTAATGTTTAAAAACAAGTCTCTGTAGTAGAATTCATAGATGTGCTAATTTTTACTGGGACAAGTCAGAGCAACTCTCTGAAATTGAAATGTGCCTAGAAGTAGTTTTGGAAGAACTAATGCATGAAATAGATTCAGGATCCAGGTCCTGATCATGTGCCAAATGCTTCTTTAGAAGTCAAATTGCTGGGGCAGTGAGCAATACTTTATATGTCACATTGAAGCAATTTTTGGCACCAGGAGGAAAGGCTTCAAAAGTATTTTGGTTTTGTTTGTGTTGGGTTTTTTTGTTTGCTTTAAAGAGGGAAGAGGCAAGATGGCAGTGAAGGGAGGGGGGAAGCCCTATAGTGAAAGTAAAACTAAAAAACCTGGAAAAAATATTTGTGTGGTTTTGAAGACTCATGCCTCACATGCCTATAGTTCTTTTCAGGATAATGCAATTGAAATAACATAATTAGTTTAAAATGAAAATGAAAAAAAGGTCCTTCCACAAAGGTTTTTAAATAAGTCAAGCTGTTGTTGGGCAGGAAGTAATGTTGTTTCATGTGTTAACTGTGTAGAACTCAGGGACCAAGTTTTATGTGTAATGGTCAGTTTTTTGCAGTGGACCAAAAGTAATAAAAGATTTCATGAATGATCTGTGCTGGCATATGTCTTAAAGATGTTCATAAATTATTTGGGAAATAATAACTATTAAGGCAGCAGGATTTTCATTTCATTCAGCTATACAGAATCATTAAACCCAATGCTGACTGAAAAGATTTAGTAAAGGAATTGTTCATCTCTCCTTTTTATTTTTCTTTCAGATGTTGCTTATCTTTATGAGTCCTTAAACACAAAACATGATGCAACTAAAGAACCAGTAGGTAAGAAAGTAATTAAAGATCCATGAAGGGGAGCTAAGCTCCAGTGAGATGATTCCTTGGAATTCTGAAGCCTCAGTATGGTGACTGTCACACAGATACTTTTCTTTCCTTTCCCCCCTTCTAACTGTAGAAGTTAATGTAGAAAACCAATGCCATGTGACCAAAGATACCTCAAGTACCGGAAGAAGTAATGATGAGACCCAAATTACCTCATCACCATCAGCTACTCAGTCTTGCTATGAGGAACCACAGCCATCTACTTCTACATCTAACCTCTTTAATGCTTCTTCTACCTCTCTTATCGAGTCTGCATCTGGTCAGCAGGATAACCCTTCTACATCTGGTAAGAATTGTGCTAAGCATCTAAAGTTCCTGTCAACTATTACTCCAGTTTTGAATCTCAACAGATGAATCTCTTATCCCTGTGTGGGTCTTCAGTATTTGCTTTGTAAAGTTCTAGTGAAAATACCAGGTCCATATGTGTGCTTCAACTTTGAGTAGGTGGGGTAAATCCTGGTGGATGAGTAAGGCAGTTGTGAGAACTGCTTATGTTTGGAGGGCCAGAAAATGCATCTATATTCCAACTTGTTCTATCTTTACAGTGTGGTTTTGTAGTGAAGCACTGGTGAAAACTTAGCAAATCTATGTGGTTCATATAACAAAGTGAGTAGATATACATGCTCCTGCAGTCACTCCAAGAAGCTACTCTAATTGTCGCTATTCCTGCTGTCAGTCACCCCTTAGAGCTCTAGGGCCAAAATATGCCACATGGATCCTTAGTGTAGTATCTTGGGTTATGTTGACAAGTGTAATACCACAGAGCTTCATAACTCCTAAAATAGAGCTGGAGGAAGAATGGCTATCTAGAATATGGCATTTGTCTACAGTTCACTGGGGCTTTTAAAACATGCTCCTATTGAAAACAAAGCTGTGATCCTGAGCTGTTACGTATGATCAATATTGCACAAATCCTCTGCCTGACATCTTTGTGAGGAACACCTGGTGTGGATAATAGCCTTACAAATAAATACTCTACAATTTAAAGGGGAATGGTGTTTTTTGAGTAGGGTTACACAACTAATAGCTTCCCCCCATGTCTTGCAATTAGTCAGTTTGCCTCAGAATGCATTTAGTATAGCTCTGCAGACGTTGCTTTTTTTGCTCTGCTTTTTCCTATTCAGACATTTGGGTTGATGTGTGTACATCATCAGTGTTTGTTTCCACATGTCCCATATCTGTATGCAGCTGTGTTCGTGGTTTTGTTTTTATTCTGCAGGATCACAGTCCTCAGTTTTCACTCCTGTGCCTGCTTTCCCCGTCTTAGAATCTGTGTGTCTGAAGGCACTGCACAATGAACATGAAAAGCTGGATATGAATACTGAAACTTCTGCAATCAATTCAGAAATCACTGACAAAGAAAAAGCAGAATCAGATTCTCAAAAGACAGGAGAGGAGGAAAGTTTGGAACCTGCTAAGAAGAAACTAAAAGGAGGCTAGTATACCATAGAATTGCACACCTTACTCTGCACTCTTATTGTTAATTTATTATTGAAAATTAGCTGTAAAATTTTTATTAGGAACTGAAAGCTATGTTTGTTTTCCGTAGAAGCCCACTGAGATTAACAGAAACAAGGACCTGTGCTTATTTTTCTTTATAAATATGAAATAAATTCAAAATATAGACATGTAAAACCTAGAAGGTCTTGAAGGATTATGTTGTTTCTTGCTTCTTATTGGCTTGATTTCTGGTTCAGTAAAAATAACATCTTCAGAAGCTGTTATGTGTAAAGGAAGAACCTTTAGTGGGACCATTGCCAGTGAACAGTGAATCAGTGAACGGTGAATCAGTGTATATCTTTTGGGCCTTTTTTTTAATGCTTAAAAAATTTAAAAGTTTCAAACACTTCATACTGTGGAATCTTCTGTTTTTGTAGATGAAGACGCTTGTTCAAATCTTCCACCAGCAGCTCCAAGTGAATGTATAATTAAAATTGGCTCTGAAGATGCAAAAGCATCAAATGTGAAACCAGATAAGATGGAAGAAACGTTAACTTGCATTATCTGCCAAGAACTGCTGCACGACTGTGTAAGGTGTGTCATTGACAAAAGCTGTAGTCATGTGGTAATAATACATGAAGCTCAGTGACAACCACTTGAGGAGGACGGGATATTTACAGAATCACAGAATTGTAGGGGTTGGAAGGGACCTCAAGAGATCATTGGGTCCAACCCCCCTGCCAAAGCAGGCTCCCCAGCTCATACTGCATAGATAGGTGTCCATATGGGTCTTGAATCTCTCCAGAGAAGGAGACTCCACACCCCCTGGGCAGCCTGTCCCAGGGCTCCCTCACCCTCACTGGGGAAAAGTTCTTCCCCATGTTGGTGTGGAACTTCCTGTGCTCCAACTTGCAGCCATTGCCCCTTGTCCTGTCTCCACAGACCAAAGAAAAGGGGCTGGCCATTTCCCCCTGCACCCCATACTTAAGATATTTATAGACATTGATTAGGTCAAATGTTTATAATGTTTATAAACCTTGATTAGGAGCCTCAGTCTTCTTCAGGCTGAACAGCCCCAGCTCTCTCAGCCTTTCCTCATAGGATAGATGTTCCAGGCCCTTCATCATCTTCATAGCCCTTCTCTGGACTCTCTCAAGGAGATTCATGTCTTTTTTTTATACCAGGGAGCCCAGCACTGAACACAACACTCCAGGTGGGGCCTGACCAGGGCAGAGTAGAGGGGGAGGATCCCCTCCTGTGACCTGCTGGCCGCACTCCTCCTGATGCCCCCCAGGATCCCATTGGCTCTCTTAGCCACCAGGGCACACTGCTGACTCATAGCCAACTTATCATCAAGCAAGCCTTTCTCAATGCCCCCTCCCCCCACCCCCAACCTTTATAGTCAAATCAATGTTAAACAGGCATTTGAACACTGTGAATGTCTCTGAAAAATGAAAGATCTGTGGATTTTACTCAATTTCTTTGATTTTTTTCATGTTTGTGTTTTCCAGCTTGCAGCCTTGTATGCATACTTTTTGTGCTGCCTGCTACTCAGGATGGATGGAAAGATCTTCTCTATGTCCAACTTGTCGTTGTCCAGTGGAACGTATTTGTAAAAATCACATATTAAACAACTTGGTTGAAGCTTATCTGATTCAGCATCCAGGCAAGTTCAATGTTGTGTATAACAGAATCTGATGTACTTCACACATTGCCCATGTGATTGATATGTGCACAGACTGTTGCCTATTAAATTTACATGTATATTTCATTACTCTGCTGTTTTCTGTGACATGGCTGCAAGAAAACAAGTGGATTTAATATGACATAACTTTTTGTAATATTTCAAACTGAAGGTGATTTAATGCTATAACTGACAATGCTAAGAATTCCTAATTTGGTGAAAAGGGTTTTATCAAGTAGGGGACACTGATTAGGCCAGCAAAACTCAGATACCTCTGAAAAATATAATTGAATATGGATTTAATTATGGAATATGGATTTAATTAACCATGGCCTCTTGAAAACAAAACTTCAGTTGCCTGATACTTCCATTAAGAGAGAAGGGAATTTATCTTCTAGATCCCTGTTATCCAAAAAGAAGTTTTCTGGAAATGAAAGCACCTGTATTGTAACTGTGTTAATAAAGAAGGTTGGGGATAAGGGATGCAAGCTGTTCTTTTCTCTTGAAATTTGAATTTGGTTCTCCTGCCAGATAAATGTCGCAATGAAGATGACGTACGTAGCATGGATGCTAGAAACAAAATTACTCAAGACATGTTGCAGCCTAAAGTGCGGAGATCTTTTTCAGACGAGGAAGGAAGTTCTGAAGATTTACTGGAATTGTCAGATGTAGATAGTGAATCTTCAGATATCAGGTATGTCTCTTAAGTTGTGTGCTCAATTAGATTTATTTACATTTGAATGCACAAACCCACAAACAGAGCTAGTTTCACAAACAGAGTTGTTTCTGGTAGTGTTTCCATGATCACTGCCAGAATGAATCTGATTTTTCATTGCAAGTGAGTTCATTCTTACCAGGAATTATCTCTGTAACTCTACTAGCCATCCTACTGAACCTTGAACAGTCAATACAAAGTAGTTAAAATTAGAACTTCCTAGACATTCAACAAGATTCAGTTAATGAGCACAGTTCTATTCTGAACTGTGTAACAGCTTCATGTGAGATATGTAAAATGACCTTCCATTTATAAATGGGCTTCAGAGAAAAGAGATCACTTGATAAGATCGTGTCAGGAGATACAGCGGTCTACAACCCAATGAGTGCAGCTGCAGTGACTGTACTTTCTTATGAGTCTGGAATGCAGCTTTCACCAGGTATACGGTACTGAAGCAGCTGATGCTTAACTTGTGATTCCCAGGCACCAATGTATTTCTTTTTACTTCCAACAAAAACCATTTTTTGCCCTGTGTCTAGAGGGGAATAGAACTCTTCAAGTAGATAATTGCTCCATCTTTGTTCCTCTCTTCCTTGTTCACCTTGCTTCCAGTCATGTTGCTTTTTCTTTTTTTTCTTTTTCTTCTATCCCCCCCTTTTTTTAAAACTACTTGGGGAATACTAGAAAATGGAAAGGTTTTATCTGTTACAACTACAGCAGTCTTCACAGCTGTGAGGTACTGAGTTATGTAAACTTCCATCTGTTACTGGATAAAGAAATTCCAAATTTAAACTCTGAAAGTATGACCAACCCTGTCTAGCATAGGGATCTGAGTTACGTTTGCATTTGTTGGGTGTGATATCCTATGACCTTATTTTATTCTTTCAGTCAACCATATATAGTATGCAGACAGTGCCCAGGGTATCGAAGACACTCTGTTCCAACTCTGCCTGGCACAGGCCAAGAGACAGAAGCAGGAGGAGTGCAAGCACTGGGAGATGCGCCATCTACATCAGCCAACTTCCCTGCAGGTCAGTGTCATGGAATCTTCTCAGTAGTGTGATTCTAAAATACTACAGGTTATCACCATTGTGAACTAAGCAAACTCACACTCAAGGTATGCATAACTCCACCTCACGTAGGTATCTTTGTAAATACCATGAGATTTCACCATGGTTTTTCCATGGCTGTCCAAATTAGGTTGCTGATGGTTGACAGTTCTTAAACTGCTCTACATACTCAAATATTTTACACAACCATGTAATTTAGAAGCCTGGATGCCATTTTTCTGCTTCTTGTACAAATGATATTGCTTGCTTGTTACATTAAGGTTTTTATGTTGCTAATATTCCTAGTCCAGATTGCAGTTGTTTACAATGTTCAGTCTATCTATTTTTTTTTCCCTGTTTTTAACTCATCCAGCTGTCCAGGAATATGTGTGTCCTGCTCAAGGAAGCCATGTAATATGCACCTGCTGCTTCCAGCCAATGCCTGACCGAAGAGCAGAGCGTGAACAGAATCCTCATGTGGCTCCTCAGCAATGTGTGTACCTTTTTTTTCCTTTTAAAAGTCTTGCTACAGAACTAAATCTCTCCTTATTTTTAATGCAATTAAGCTTACTTTTAAGAGTGAATATTTGAATATTTTTCTTCTGGATTCTTGTAGTGGCAGCGTGAGAGAATCTTTATAAAATCTATTATTCCTCTGTGGAATATTTTTTAAATGAGAAAGTTGTAGTTTTTCAAAGCAAGTGTATTGGGGCTCTTTTGTTCTGGATTTATAACCACAGTGCCTGTTGAATTTTCTTGTGTGCACATTCTGACAGGGTTGTTCTTTACTATTTTGCAGGTACAGTTTGTCTGCAACCCTTCTGTCACTTATACTGGGGCTGCACTCGGATGGCATGCTTTGGCTGCTTGGCACCATTCTGTGGTATTGTGGAATAATCTGTTTCTTATGAGCCTGCTCACTTTACAATAATGTCTGTCTGTCTCTCTCTTGATCTTTGGGTAATTTAAGAAATATAATAGATTAGTTTGTAGCACAGTCATGCAAAAGGAAACAAAGGCTGTCCTTATTACATCTCAAACATTAAAAAAATTCTTGAGTGGTACGTGTCAACTCTGAGAGGATTTAACTTCTTGTCTTCATACCATGTTGGGCTTGAAAACTACATTTGGTGAGCGCAGTGCTTTCCCATGTAAAAATAATTATGGTGTATTTTGGTCTAGTAAGAGAGTCATTCAAATCAGTGTAAAGAGCACTGAACATCTGATGTTGACTGGTTAGAAAAGAACCTTGTGCTCTTAAGTATGTAGGTTTCTGAAACTCAAGGTTGTAGACATTTAAAAAATAAATTAGAAAAATTGAAATGACTTGGCTACAGTTTGAGTGAATGGAGTATGGTTAATTTGTGCAGAGCAGTAGTAGTGTTTGAGGACTAAAAGTGAAATTGTAAAATCTCAGTGTCTCACCTTGCCAACTAAAAGTTACATATCACGTGCTTTACCATATGTTCTATGCAGTGTTTACTAAGTGCTCATGTGAGTCTGTGCCAGCTATCTCAGGAAAGAAGAACCTTTAAATGTGTGAGGGCCACGGGGTTGGGGGAGGAAAACTAACTTTTCTTCTACTTCTGATTAGAAATAAATCTCGGTGATAAGTGTTTAGATGGAGTCCTAAATAACAACCACTATGAGTCAGATATCCTAAAGGTATGTTTAAAAATCATTATGCTTGTTGTTTTAAGATGTACTTACTTGTGAAATGATTGTAAGGTGTTGCTTAGCAGTTAAGGTGACAGCATTGTGTTACTTGCAGCTCGGGATTCTAAAAGACAAATCTAATGTGCCCTGAATGTTCAGCTGGACCAAAGTTATAGTTACTGTGTCTAGATTGGAAATATTTTGGGGTTATGATTTGGCTCTTTCAGTCTTGGTGTGGCATTCCATTTTGCATCAGCTCTTCTCTTACCACCCAAATTAACACCACCACCACAAAAATCACTTTCATGTAAATCTGATGCTTAATTTCTATGTGTGTGACACTGCTGAGAAGGCCAAATTCTAGACCTAACTTCTCAATTTGAGTGTAAATGCACACTGTAGAACGCTGATGAGTTTGGTTGTTAAATCATAAAATGACTTTAGGTGTATGAAGTATTTGTTAGGGAAGCCAGGTTCTACAGTTTAGGATGTAACATCCAAAATAGTAATTAATGGAAAAATAATTCATTAAAAATATATCAGGAAAATATGGCTTGTTTAACAATTGTTCCCAGGCAAGTTAAATTTTACACTAGGTTGCATGAAAAATATTTTGCCCATATCATAACAGGGTTATCTAAATTGATAATGAGACTGAAATGAATCTATTTGCATTCTTTTGGCAAATTGGGGATCTTCTGGGGGAAAAAAAGGATACTGAACAGAAGGTTTTATTTGTGATCTAAAAGTATCATTCTAATTAAGGTAAAGATACTTAATCTTTACTCATAGTCAGCATCAGCCCATTTTGAAAACCTAGGAGTAGATTTGAAATAGGCTGAATGGCTTGGTTAGTCTTTATTGTTGGAGATTTTTACAGATTAAACACTTAAATTGTTCTTTTCAGGATTACCTGGCATCCAGGGGTTTGACATGGAAAAATATGTTAAATGAAAGTCTCTTAGCTCTTCAAAGAGGAGTTTTTATATTGTCAGGTATGTGCTGTGTTCATTTTTGCCCATGTGTAACTCTTTGTCTGTATGTAACTTGGTAGTTACATCAAGGGGTTTGAAATTCTCTGTAGGCATCCAGTGCCATCATGACTTTTTTGTTAGATCTGATTTCCCAAGCCTTACACTGACATTATGTACAAACTGGTTTTCTCTCCAGATTACAGGATCACTGGGAACACAGTGCTTTGCTACTGTTGCAGCCTTCGCAGCTTTCGAGAACTTGCCTACCAGTACCGGCAGAATATTCCTGTTGCTGAATTGCCAGGTGGGCATAGCTTCACACAGTAAGGGGGGACATAGTTAAATCATTTCAAGAGTTGAAGTCAGTTTTATCCTTTTATCTTTCTTTTTCCCTTTTTTTTTTTTTTTCAATATGCTGATTGCTTTACTTGTCAGCTGGTAAGTTTGCATATAGTTATTGTCAGCCTCCCTAATGAAATCTTTTCTTTCAGTGTGATTTCTCATCTGCAGATTAAATATATCTGCACAGTGAAAAGGGGAATTCTGTAAAATCCAGGATATGGTTAACAGGAGCGAGTTGCCATAACCTATCTTCCCATAAAATAATGGACCTCCAGAACAATTCCATGTTTTACTAGTGCTCAGCTAGGAGCAAGAATGTTTTCATAAATTAATTCTAAATCTGTTTGCAGTTGCAGTTTTAGTATAAAAAAAAATGCAAGCAACTGTGCCTCCTTCAATCCTAAATCTGTTGGAAACAGAAGCTTTTCCAACGGTCTACTGTTACTTTTGTCCATCTAGTTCCTGTTGTTAGCAACAACTTCCCCATCTTTGACTGTTGAGAACTCTGCTACTGCTGCTGTGTGTGATGAGAGACCCTCAGTCCACCCCGTTTCTCCTCAGTGTTGCTTTTCTTTTAAATTAACAGGCTGCTGGTCAGCTGACTTCTAATGTGTGTAAAAGTGGGAGGAAAACAACAAACTCTACCCAAATTAATATTTTTTCCTTTCTGCTGGAAGTGTATCTTGACATACTCAGTGTCTTAAATTGTAAAGTCCATCTCTGTTGAACTAAATGATAAAATTTCAGTTGACAGCACTGAGAACCAAACTCTTTCATTATAAGTCTTTGTGAGCCTTCACTGTTTGCTTTGTTCCTAGAAAGGTAAACCAATATAGTTTACAGTCATTTATTGCCAATCATGTCTTATTTCTCTACAAAGCTTCCTTTGAGTAACCACCATTAGCAGTGGTTTAATAATCCAGATCCCTTTATTTAATGAGTTCTGTAATAAATGCAGCGTTTCATTTGCTCTCTTCATAGTGACTGTCACATCACGTCCTGATTGCTACTGGGGACGCAACTGTCGAACTCAGGTGAAAGCACACCATGCAATGTAAGTCATACAGTTTAGAAAGTCAGCTTGGGGGTTGTTTTGTTCCCAAAAAAACCCCACCAAAAACCCCTACAAAAAAACCTCACCTTTGAAGTGCCAGAAATTGCATGAATAACACTGTTGCAACATAAGCAGAGTTGGTTGAGCCTTGGGATGGGTGGTTTTTTGGTGTTTTTCTTTCTAACACAACTTTGAAATGAGCCCTCTGGGCATGTCAGAAGAGCACCACTAGCATGTGTAAATTGATGTAACCCAGTGCTGACACTTCTTGGGTCTTGTTTTCCACCCACAACACCCCCATCCTCCCTTCCTATTCTTCTTCCACTGAAGCAGCTTCTCATTTGTTCATGTCTGCGTGCTTCTTAAAGACACTGTACATACAATCATTATCCCTGTGCAATTTCCATTTCACTTCTAGTGAAGTGAAATGTACTTTGAGGGGATAATTTTGTGGGAATACTTGCAATAACAGAAGCAAGAGAAGTTTGGAATGTTTAAGATTAAGAATCCAGTGTGGCTTAGCAGTTCCTGGTTTTAGAGGAGTTTCTAGGTCTTACGCCTCTGACCCAAGTCATGTGGCATATGGCAAAATACTGAGCCTGGAAAAAGATTAACCCTCTATTTCAGTGTTTTAATACATCTAGGGGACATGGGCTCCTGGTATGAGTATATTCCTGGTGTGTGTGTGTGTGTGTGTATATATATTCATGAGAAGTGTCCATTCAAAATAAACCAAGGTCCTTGATTTAAAAAAAAATAAAGCCACTGATAATGCAATTTAATTCTTATGAAAAGACCCGCACGTGGTAAAACAAATATGAAAGACTTGTAAAACAAAACAAAAATTACCTACCTAAGAGCTAACTGCTTCCAGGGAGGGTAGCAAAATCCTTCTTTCTGAATAATTCTCTAAAATCTCAGTGGAATTTAAAATAGAGGCACTGTTATCCCTTACTGAGAAATTGCTTTAATGAATAGTAGATTCTGCAACGTCTTTCTAATGCTGTGATGAATACATACACCTAGCAGAATCCCTTTAATAATTTCAGGTACTGTGGGTTGAAAATAACCAGACTACAGCTCATGCAAGCAGACCTTAAGAAAGACTTGTAAAATATCCATATCCAGTCTCTTACAAATTCAGTGGGTTTAACCAAATAACTTTCAAAAATAATTTGGGATTTAAGTCACAGATGTAATTCAAAGCACCACTGATATCAGTAACTTCATGTTACAGGGCTATTTTCCCAGAGGAGATTTTGTTTTGAAATGTTAGAGAGTTAATTCAATATCAAAGCACTCACCAGTCATTTTTGTTCATATTGTGGTGGATAATTCTATCTAGAATGGAAATGAAGAGGTTTTTTTTTCTTTTTCTCCTTTTTTTTTCTTTAAAGCATTAGCTGTTCCTAGAACTTTACTGACTGCTGCTCTTAGTTCCTAAACTCCATAAAAGTAAACAATCATACCACTTATAGATATCTGGTGGGGGGTTGGTGTGTTTTGGGTTGTTTTTTTTAATTGAGATAAACTGTTTTGCTAAGTAGTTTGATTATGTAAACAAGATTTCTTTTTAATCTTTGATCTAATTCAGCAAGAGGGAGAACATACATGGTCTCTCTTGCTTCCTCTCTTCCATGTATACGTGTAAATAGACACTCAGCACCCCAGTTCCTGCTTCAGTTGTGTATCAGGGGATGCATAACCCAAGGAAGAGAAAAACAAAGAATGACTAGTGAGATGTTCTTAGAATTGCAAAGAAGCATCTTGTACAAAATTTTAACTGTTAAAATCAGGAAGATGGGTTTGCTATTCCCATTAAATATAAATAATACAGAATGAGAAAAACTTACCTTTTTCTTTCCAGAAGAAGATTCTAAGCCAGTGAAAGAACGCATGTTTATGTTGAAATGTATTATTAGCCTGGTTAGTTCTAGTTCCTAGTGACTTGTGTAATACTGGCTACTGAAAATTAGTAATGTCTCACAGGACAAAAAGAATTTGCTTGTTCCTGGTTTAATTGCCTTCTGGGTTTGAAGTATGCAGAAATATGGAGAAATGGTTTCATTAACAGGTTTTCTGTTGCATAATAAAACTAACAAGGGTTAGTTAGTAGGAGAGATGTTGAAAATCCTGTTATAGATAACACTTTAGTAGAGCATGATCTAAACAGGTTCTGAGGAACAGATAGGTTAGCCTGTAAATGCTCTGCTTTAAGCTGGGCATTTAAAATGCCCTATGAAAGATACTGACCCTCTTTTTTGTGGTGGTTGTTGCCTGACTTCTGAGAACTTTGTTACATTTTAATTGTTTGTGTGTTTTTGTTTCAGGAAATTCAATCACATTTGTGAGCAAACACGATTCAAGAACTGAATACTTGTAGTCTGTAGGGAGGGGACAAAAACCTGTTACACTGCTTGTACAGTTTAAAGTTTATGGGGATCTTCTCAGTTCCCCCATAGCAGGGAATCAATAACTTTTGCATCAGGTAATCTGGTGTAAACTTTTTAATTTGTAGAATTTTACAGCTGTACATGAATAAGGTAGATTTTTTTTTTCCAAGAAAGTCCTGCAAGCATTGTGTTCCATCCTCATGACTACAGTGTCCCTGTATCACTTCAGTGAAGAACACAAACAGAAATCACACACACAAAAAACCAGCCATATCTTGGGAAGACCTAAGAATAAGGAGTGTATTTGCACTACTTGTGAAGAAACGAAGAAAAATCCTTAGACTTAAACTAGAAATGTTTTGTAAAAGTATCTGATGGATATTTCAAGAGCCATTAATATTTAAGAAGGAAATTGTCAGTGTATATTTGTAACTGCATTTTGCGGTAGCCTGATACTCTGTCACTACCCATTGCATTTGGGCTAGAAACCATGTTAATACTCACTTTAAAGAAAAAATAAATCTGTCCATTAAACAGCTGTTTCAAACTTAAAGCTTCTCCCATAATACTTGCAGTGTAGTGGAAGAAGTGGAGTTTCTTAGTTTAGTCATGTTGATGTTTGTATTCACGTTAAATTTCAAAAAATATTGCACAAAAATTTGAAAGTCACGTTTAAAGGTGGGGTAATACTTGAAGCAGAGCTGACTTCTGCTAATATTACTTCTGTAGTGTTTTATATCAGAAGACCAAACAGTGCTTTTGACATAGAGCAGCCAGTAGGACACACTGGTTCATATTTTGTATTTCTTTTTTGGTTTGCTATCGTATGCTAAATATGTACCTCTGCCATGCAGCTGTTCTCTAGTATGCATACACTGGTGAAAATGTAGAAAAAGCTATAATTTTAAACAGAGTCTAGCAGCTTTACTGGAAGGAATGATCTTACAGAAAAGAATTCCATTTGGACAAATCGTAGCAATATGGAGGCATTTCCAGATAGGGATGATGGAAGGGAACACTGGCATCACTGACATAAAAAATACAGATTTTATTTTCCTGCCTTCTGCAGAGCTCATTCAGGAAATGTCCCAAGCAGCATCAAAAAATAACCCAACCAAGAAACAATAAACATCCCCCCCCCCAAACTGATATGATGTGATTTGAACTGTTTCATCCTTTTCTGTTAGCTAATGTTCACAAACCTCAAATGGGACCAATTTTTCTTTTTTCATCATAGCTAGAGGAGGGAAACAGAAGGAGAAGGAAGCATACAAAGTTACCTCTGTAGATACCATGTTGTTTTTAAGTATGCCTTATTTTATGATCAGGTTTTATACTTCAATGTTAAAAAGTGTACACACAATATCTTGTGATGTAATGGAGCACAAATGATGCAGCACATCGTGTCTACTGGTGTTAGTGAATTAAACAACTATTTCCAGTAATGCACATCTTAATATGAATGCTAATTAGAATGATGCATTTCTCTTTAGATTTTTATTTTTTAAAATAGCTGTTGCAAGGATGGGTCTGTTGACCATGCCCGTGTGCTATTAAAAATACGCTTTGGTGTGGACTTCTCTTCCTAATCTCTGGGCATTTTCTCCTGTGAGTAGGATTGAAATTGGATCTGGAATAATACTTGAAACTTCTTTTAACAACAACAGTGTGTTTTCTGTCTTTTAGTATTATTAACAATGTTCTGTTGCTTCTGTATTTGTATTTTATGTTTAGGTTATTATTTTTTTTTTCCAATGATTATTGTATCTTCTCAGGACAACCATTCCCAGCTGGTTTTGATCTCATTTTCATCTCTGGCTGTGCATGTAGCAAACTGAGTGCAGTTGTGGAGATCAAGCCTTTGCACATTATATGCAGAAATGTGCTTTGCATTCTCATTCACCACTTCCCACACCCCAGATGGGCTTTCAGCATAGACTTGTCACTGTGCTAGCGTTCAAGCCTCTTGTGCTGATTTTTTTTTGTTGGTCAAGAATAAGGTGTCTGCAGTACTGTGTTCAACCTTGCTTGCACTTGCTCAAGTTATGTTTATGTAGGGATGTATTACATGACTTTATGAAAAAAAAATTTCCCACAACAGGGGGAAACACAGACAGCAAAACTCATGTACTTAACATCTAAGCTACCTGTGCAGTAGGGGTTCTTCAAATTCCTTTTATAAACCCTCTTCCTTTTCCCTGTTACAGATCATTAATCTGCCTTTCTATGCATAAAGGGTTGTGGTAGTGCAATGGAATGAAGGGATTTTTTTCTGTCACTTATATTGTACCAGGGAGAGTTGAGAAATTAACTTGCAGATGGGGAGGGTGAATAAATCCTGATCTTTATATGCTCTTAAGTAAGTAAGAGTATCTGTCATGGGTATTACATACTCTATACATTAGACCTTTTTAAATGTATGGTTACCAGGTGATAGTTAATGTGATAAATGTATGAACTATGCTTGGTGTAATTGTTTAAATACTGTAAAGGTGCAGCATATTTTTAACCTGTCTAAAGCACACCCCCACCTCCTTTATAAGAGACATTTGGAAGCTGAGCATGAAATGTGGTAGAATAGATGTTGTGAAAACTGAGGTGATTATGGTAGGGTTTGACATAGTGGTGAAGGTATGTAGTCTCTCTCTTTGAGCAAGTTCTTTTATAAAGAAGGTGGAGAGTAGTTCTTCCAGTTCTCTTTTGTGATTTATTTTTTTCCTGAACTAAGAAGTTATTAATTAAAAAAAAAAAAAAAAAAAAGCTGTTCACTGAAGTTGTCTGTCTGTGTTTCTTCTGTGACACATTCTCTTGCCACAGAACTGGATGTATGCAACACTTTCTGATGTTTGGTCAAGCTACTAGTTATTTGGATGTTGAGATTTTGCAACTAAATACCATCCTTGAACTTGTAGTAACTGAGAATGACATGAATTTTTTGGCAATTCTGAGAAACTCTCTTAAACTTTCTTATGTGTCAGATGATACCACAAAGGATCATCAATATCTCTACAGGATTTCTAACTAATGATAGAAGCAAAAAACTGGTAAATAGAACCCTTGTTTATCAACAAGCCAACTTCAAGGTGCTGGTACATAAACAAGTTTATTACTTTTAGGAAGGTGGACACTAGTTCAGAGTCTTGCAACACTGAAGTGAGAGCATCGTACCACTACTGATGTAACAGCAGACTAGGGAAAAATGACTGGTGTGTTGTGTCCAACTTCACACTGATCTGATTGGTATTTGGTAAGATTTCAGATGGCTGCTATGAACTTTTAGAACCGTAGGACATTTCTGAATGCAACTTCTCCCTTGCTGAGTAAATAGGAGGATGTGCCTGCTCCCTGGTCTGTCTGATGTGGAAGGCAGTGCTGCCAGGACTGTTAAGCTCCAGATTGCAGTTTAGCATCCCAGGATTTTTGTGCTGCTGCCATTCCCAGTTGAAGCTGGATATTCTTTCATGTTTTAGCTAGTCTGTATTTCTGTTCTTAAACCAGCTGTCATTTGCTTTTCAGACTAAGAGAAACTCAAAGTCATTATTAAATCATGTAATAGTGAAAATCATAGAATCACAGGGGTTGGAAAGGGCCCTCCAGAGCTCATCAGGTCCAACCCCCTGCCAGAGCAGCTCCCCAGCTCATACTGCACAGGGCGGCGTCCAGACGGGGCTGGAATCTCTCCAGAGAAGGAGACTCCACACCCCCCTGGGCAGCCTGTCCCTGGGCTCTGGCACCCTCACTGGGGAAAAATTCTTCCCCATGTTGGTGTGGAACTTCCTGTGCTCCAACTTGCAGCCATTGCCCCTTGTCCTGTCCCCACAGACACTGAAAAGGGGCTGGCCATTCCCCCTGCATCCCCTGCTTCAGATATTTATAGACATTAATAAGGCCCCCCCTCAGTCTTCTTTTCTCCAGGCTGAACAGCCCCAGCTCTCTCAGCCTTTCCTCAGTGGGGAGATGCTCCAGGCCCTTTATCATCTCTGTAGCTCTTCTCTGGACTCTCTCCAGGAGATCCCTGTCTTTTTTATCCCAGGGAGCCCAGCACTGGACACAATACTCCAGGTGGGGCCTGACCAGGGCAGAGCAGAGGGGGAGGAGACTATGCTGTTCTGTACACCATAAAGCCAAGCTGATAGACCTTAAAGTTTGCAATGGTTTTTGCTTGCACTGTGCTTACATTGGTGGATTTAGGTTGTTTATAGTCTGTTATGTCAACAAATGACTTACAACTAACTTGAGTTTGAGGAAGCTACCAATTTTGAATTCATGCCCAATGGAGTGAAGGGGTGGGGCACAGCATAAGCTCTTCCAAGCACTTCCTCTGTAAAGAATAAAGAAAGGGTGACATGACTGTGACAGAGGCCATATGGTGTATGGCCATTTGCAGGTGGAATGGCTGACAGCCTTCTAATCTCAACAACTGGTGTTAATCCAAGACCACATCTCATGTATTTGAATTGGCAATTGTGTGTTTAAGCTCTGATAGCCTTTTACTTGAATTTAATAGAAAAATCATGGTATGCTCTGCTGAAGGATAATCATTCTCTCAGTCATTCTGCAAACAAAATACATCCATTTTGTATCAATTCCTAGTCTTCAGTAGAACTGTACTGCAGATGGCTTAGCCTACAGCAAGAGCTTAAGGGAATCAGTTGATTCACGTAAAAGGAGTTAGGCATTTGAGGAGAGAATGCTCAACTCTGAATTATGCTCTGAAAAATCTGGTTTCTTGTGGCCTCTTGGAAATTTCTGCTGGAAGGGGGCCTTACTTTATACAGTCTGCCCTCTAAAAATAAACCAAGAGTCACTGTGTTACTGGAAGTTAAGAGAAGGATCTCTTGGCTTTGAAAAGAATGTGTGGGGATTTTGCATTTTTTCCACCTATTTTATCTAACATTCTTTCTGCATGATTTTTCAGAGCTGAAATACCACTTACACAATTCCAAGGAATAACTTCTGAAGAAAACTAATTATACTATTTCCCACAGCAATGCTTAATATGCAAAGATTGCTTCTAAATCTGCTTTTCAGGTCATCCCTCTCTTCTTCACGCTACCATTTTGACTTTCAATGAGGTAATTTCACCCTTAAGCTCATTAGTTTCTAAAGGAAATGAATTATAAAAAATGCTAAGTGTGCCATATGAGGTTTAACATCAAAGAAATTTCTAGACAGACCATGAATATATGTTGCAGCTATATTTGGTCTCTGTTGGGTATTCTTTCCAGTGCTGCTGAGTTTCAGTTGCTTGCTTTTGTTAGGTAAGTGTTGGCTTAGAACTTCTCTTTTTTTATTTTTCCCCTTGCAATCCAAATTAATGTTTAATTGTTTAGAATAAAATCTAGTAGCTGACTGGACTGAGTCAGATGTGTTTTGTGATGGCTCATGTGCCCTTCTCATGGAAAAAGCCCACACCCAGATATGAGTAGGATGTTTTGTAACCAGCTGCTCTTCAAAAATGATTTCTGAAAGGAAACCTCGAGTCATGTTTCTGCTGAGAAGTTATAGGTGGATTTTTTTTCTTGCTGAATGCTCCTCTGAGTCCTTGAAATTGGGATGCTTTAGCTGTGTGTTAAATCTCTGGGATTTTTTTCCCATTGACTCTCCATTCCCAACCGTTTTAACTACCTGACAGTAAGAAATGTAGCCCACAGGATCCTTGTCAGCTTGTATAGCTTCAAACTTCTCTTTTGGAATTCTGTTTCAGCAATGGAAAAACAGGGAAATGAGGGTATTTTTGTCCTGTTCAAGCTACATAACACACTGGTTTGTGGGATTGCCTAATACATTCTAAAAATCATAATTTTAAAAAGTGGACATGATACTCCTGTTTGTTAGCTCCATAACTTTTTTTTTTTCCCTTGTGCAATTGTGATTGAAATTATTTTCCTCCTCTTCAGCAGGTATTTAGCATGCTTATCCCACTTGCTGCTTAGTTACAGTATGCAAAGTAGCACAGAAAAGTGACGGCAATACAGCAAAGGTAAAACTGAATCCCCAGCCTGGCTGTCATTAAAAGTTGGCAGCACAGCTCTCAGAAGTAATAGCTGTTAGGAACAAGATAAATGCCCTAAGTAAAACTATTTAGAAACTAATCCTAGTCAATATTTACAGCTGAGAGTATTAGAGCACTTTATTCTGCCCGGAGCTTTTAGAATTTCTTAAATTTGCACTTAATTTTGAGGAGCATGGGTGGAAGCGCTCGCTGTTCCTGAGGGAAAAGAGGAGACTATCAACAGTTCTTTAGCTGTAAGAGGAGGAAAAATCTTTTATAAATTATTTGAAGGCACAAAATAAAACACATGTGCCTTTTTAGCATCGAGTTGTGATCTGCCTAAAGGAAATAGCAACTTCCACAGGTAAGTCAGGAACTGAAGCTCAAGAGTGAGGGCAGGGTCCTTGTGAACCTGCAGCAGGCATGAATTGCACTGGCTGCAGTACCTTCCTGTGGAAGAAGACATCCACCACCTCATAGAATCATAGACCTGTTTGGATGGGAAGGGATCTTAAAGGTAATCAAGTCCCAGCCCCCTGCCATGGGCAGGCACATCCTCCACTAGACCAGGCTGCTCAAGGCGCCATCCAACTCTCCAGGGATGGGGCATCCTGCTCCAGTGTCTCACCACCCTTGTAGGGTTTGGCACATCAGCCACACCTGTGCTGAGGGTAAAGCACCACTGCTCAATATTGCATCTTCAAGGGAGAGCCCCTCTCAACGTAGATGTGTATCTTGTCCAAGCTGGCATGTGATACCTGATTCAGTGTCTCAGGCAACTGGCAACTACAGCCAGCAGCACTGGAAGAGGCACCCGGCATTGGTAAGTAAAAGGAAATCCAAACTCCCACAGAAACCACCCTCTGGCTGCTGCCTGCACAGCTTTAGGGATGGCTGTTCTTTGGTGGCACAGGTACTAGAGGAAGTGGGTGTAAACACCAACCACCTCATCATCTCACTAGGTTCCCAAGGAGAAATCAAACAGGATCCGATCCTTGGGTGGTTGCTGATGGAATGATGCAGCAGCTTTTGTGCTCCTGCCAGTGCAGCAAGTGATAGTGGGCTTCCTGTGCTGGGATGTGCCAGGCGATGTGCTGGGATGTGCCATGCAATGTGCTGGTGTGCTGAGGCACTGCCCACACAGCTCAGCCTTTCAGCAAAGGAAACAAAGTGAGTGTCATTACAGTGTAGACATGAATAGTTAAACACGCTTTTATTGAAAAAGCCACTTTTTCCAGCCCTTCAAATGTAGCTATTGTCAATAACTGAACACAAGTACTCTTCAAAAGTAGATTTTAGTACTTTAATCTCTAGAAACATAATAAGTAATGGAACATTGACTCTGAAATACAATGTGTGTGAATTCAATGCAGTGGAAGTTGTTATTAGAATACTGAAAATTCTAAATATTTTCTTAAGTCATAAATATATTAGCTCTTCCCTTTGAATCATGTAGCATTAATTTAAAAAAAAAAAAAAAGCAAAGAAAACCAAACCAACAGCAAAAAACTTGGAGCCCAACTTTTGTGCTTCAAAACTACTCAACCTGGTCTGGTAATACCAAATGTGGAGATGTTTTTGCTGCTCATGTTTGAGTCAAACTGCTTAAAGGGCTTATATGGTTTTGCTTCCACTGCTACCAGACGCAAGGCTTCTATGTCTACGTAGGCAACACACACACACAAAATACAAGGCAAACCCTACCGTCTTGTGTTGCATGTCTCAGACATTGAGAGGTGGCAAAGAGAAGCTGTAATAGCAGGTGAAATAATAAATAATTCAGCTAAACATTTCAGGAATCAGACTTAAATGCCTTCACATAGAAGGATTAAGATGACGCACACGGTAGCTAATACAGGGGAAGACTTGTAGGGCAGATTTCTTTCAGACACCTGTTTTATGACATACTATTGCTTTAAAACAATGTGCTGCGTCAGCTGCAAAAATACAGCTTCATGGGGAATTTCATTCAAGAAAGCAAAACACTTGGAAGCTGTGGGCTGAACATGCAGGAGTCTCTTGCAAAGACAGGAGAGTATCACCAGGAAGCAATTACAATACTGAGGGGGGTTATTAAAGGCAATAGGACTAGCAGGCATCCCTTTGGTTCAGTGTTCCATCCGCTGCCCTGGATTGCAGTCCGGGAGGCACAGACACTTGGTATTTCAGTTCTAAAGTGAGCACCCGAAGTTTGCCTCACTTAACTTTGTCTTTTAAGACTTGCCTGCTAAAGGAAGGGAAAGAGTTCTCTAGACAATGTGCATTACCAGCAATAAATAGCTGGTGGGCACAGGACCAGAGCAGCTGCAGATATCCAAGTGTTGGATGCTGAAGACTATTCCTAGCATTTCCATGTTTTTGTACACGTGGCCCTGTTGCCGTGAGGAGTCACTTAAAAATGTAGTGGACTGAGGTGTTTTAAGCCTATGCAGATCTGACAAAGATAAAGCTACATCAGACTTTTATAGAACTAGCAGCTGGTATTGGGTTGCTCAGCTTGTCTGTACTCTTCTCTAAATGCTTAGGATATGAGATAATCATGGTCTTTAATATTAGAGATGATAATGCTTGGTAAACTGTGCTAGAGTGCAGAAGTTATGAAATGCTTAAAATTAAGTTTACAAAACTGTACACACACACACACATGCACGATTGAATTCTTAGCCTTGGCTTGGCAAGGCTTGGATTGTACAGGCGTAGCTCTAAACAGCATTCAACTCGTAGCTCCCATCAGAAGGACTCAAGTGATACCACAGTGACAGACTGATTTTACACTTCATACTTAAACCACGACGTACCCATCTCAGATGACTTTCATTTCCCATTCCAGAAGAGGCTTTCTGCAGTCCGAAGTACCTTTTCAGAGGATGCTTTCTCATATAAACCACACCAAATTTCTTGCCGAAGAATAGAGATGAGGTTAGTGAGCATAAGGGAAGATGGCACTTGCGCTGTGCTATGGGTATGTATAGACATAATCCCAACAGGTGGGAAGCAAAGACCTCTCTTGGCAAACTTGCATCAATCTGTGACTGCCACGCTGAAGTACTTGGCCCAGCTCCTGCTCTGATCACACCCCAGTTGCCCCTGGCTTTGTTTCAATCACTCTGAGGGCATCATGGGACTGAAGCTTGGCATAGCGTAGGAGCAGCTAAGGTATCACAGTTCTCTGAGGTCTCAGCAGTATTAGTATCTACAGCTGAGGAGCCCTGCTGGTCCCTGGAGGAGCTGGGGGTCTTCACCTGGCCTTTGTACAAAGCAGGGGATTTTGCCCAAAGTGGAAGGTTTGATGTGAAGCTGGCAGAACTGGTCCCCTCTGCAGCCAGACTCACCAGCTGTTTGTCTGGCACTGCTGGAGCATACACAGCGCTTCGCTCTGGCAGATGATCTCCACACTGACTCAGATGCTCTGCTAGGACCAGAGGCTGCTGATCGTCTCCTTCTTCAGAAATAACAAAAACCGGTTTGGTTTTGTCTGTTTCTACCATAAGCTCCTTTGTTTTTGAACCATTGACCAAGTTGATTTTCAGTGGGTTGGAGCTCTCTAGAAGAGTTTTGGGGCTTTGGCTGTTAACTGGAGATGCTGCCCCTAGATGTCCTGAGGTATCCAAGGACCTCACACGTTTGCTGTCAGGGGAACTGGCTACAAATCCAAAATAAGGGTTCCCAAACCTGGACTTCTTCAAATTGCAGGAGTTTAGCTTCCGCTGCCTTTGTGCAGACAGTGTAAGGGGGTAGGAGGCATTACTAGCAGATGAGTCGGAGTAAATGGTCTCTGATGCTCCCTCTATCTCAGTGGCTGAGATTACCTTTCTGGTTGGGACACCTTGGGATCTTGCAGATGTAGGAAAACCCTGCACAAAATGATAATAAATGAGTAGAGACACCATGCATAGCAGCTGTATTGAGAATCTTTGATCCAAGAGAACTAAAAGCTAAATTTCCTTGTTATAATTAGAGGTGTGATGCAAAACCCTATGTTATTACCTTAAAAGAAGAAAGGCAGAAACGTCCCCTATTACCTTTGTAGCAAGCTGTTGGTTTGATGATTACAGTCAGGGAGACCTAGATATCCCTCCCATGCTTACAGATTCCTTGCAATGGCAATAGCAATATGTCAGTTAAAATAGGTTTAAGGCAAGGAAAGAAGGTACCTGTCAGAACATTCAATGAGATAATCTAGTCTGAAGGCAGTTTTTAAATGTTTTTCTGGAGTGGGGATCATTTCCTAACCAGGTGCTAACTGCTGGGAAATGCAGCTGCTTAGTACTTCAGGAAAGCCTGAATGAATTAGAGTTAGATGAAAGATGTTCCCATATAGCAAGCAAGATGGACTGAAGCGTGTATCTCGTTTGCTGGTTGGAAAGGCAAAGCGGTAGAGCCAGGGGAAAAAAATGTGTCCCATCAGCAAGGAGCTGAGGGTGCTGGGGCACAGACCGCAACCACCATGTCCTCCCCTCCTTGCAAGACTTACACTGTTGTCAACCAGCTTTGTGAAGGGACTGTTGGTGGTCCAACTGCACCATTTTTTCTGTAGCTGTGGTATCGGAGCCAGGAAGTCGTGGAAAGTGCGGGCACTCCACGTGCGTTGTCTGGGACAGTGATTCTCCAGCTGGACGTTCCCCTTCTCAGCAGCGTCTGCTCCTGCGGCCGTGTGATTAGACGTCAGCCAGTCAGACACAGAGGCTGGGCTTGTGACACTTCTCTTTAGGTTTTTGTCCTGAAAAGAGTAAATAAAGATCATTTATAGCATCTTTCATCAGGGGGGGTCTGACACACTTTCAGCGTATGCTGTCAGTTCAAGAGACCGATTCCTTTGTCCTTCTCGGGACAAGACACAGGAAAGCAGCTTCTCCTCACTGCTCTCCCAGCGTGCTGCCTGAAGATCGCTGGCTCCCCTGGATGAGAGTCTTACCTTGCTTCCCCAATCTCAGGTTTAACATTGAAGTGGGACACTTCAGTTAAACCAGAAATAAAGTCCTACCACACTCACTAACTAATCCATCAGACATCTAAAGCTTTGTTTTACTGGAGATACTTGGCAGATCAGTAAACTTCACTGAGTAAAACATGGTTGTTCTACTCTGCTTGGCTCTTGGAAGGCTCCAGGTGTGTCTGTCTGGGAAACAAAACTTCAAGGGGGATGGAGGCTGCTGAAAGAAATCCAGAAGTAGGCAACAAGAGAATCAGAAGGCTCAAAAATGGGGGAGGGTGGGGTTGGGGTGGGGTGTTGAAGTAAGTGATGCTCTTTATCCTATGTCAGGGGAGAATTCAGAAAATAAAAAGAATCTTAAAAAAAGAGAAGAGGGATAATCTGTTCTTGGTGTCTGTGGGGAATAGAACAAAAAACACAAGACCCAGATTGGAGCCAGGGGGATTTTAATTTCATGTAAGAAATGCTTTGCAGGTGGAAAATGTGCTTTAGCAGTAGAAAAAGGCGTCCAGACAGGTGTAAAATTGGCGTTATCAGAAGGTGAGACCACATTAAAGCATTGTCACCAGCTCTGTGTATAAGTAGAGTTGATCTGACATGGGAATGAACTATAGATGACTAATAAAGATCTCTTCCATACTCACTTGATATGTTCTGAAGTTGCATTTTAAAAAAAATCACAATTTAAAATAAATCACAATTTAAAATCAATGTGGGTTTAGCTCCAGAAAGTCAGAAAAATCCCTGACTTCCTTATGAATCTTTTAATTCTTACTAATACTTCACCCGTTATTTGTCAGCCTCCTGTTCAAGAACTCTACGTGTATTTTTAATTTTCAGCTGTGCAAATTGCCATGAGAAGAATGCAAAATCCACATTCCCAAAGTTTGCATAGTCCTTAAAGAGAGTCTGAAATAAATCTCACAGTGTCCCAGATTTCAAAGTCTGAGAAACCAAAAACTTGTAATTTGTTTTTTTTTTTCCAAGAAACTGAACCTCTCAAGTTTCTGCAAATCAAAGAAACTCTTTAGTTAAAATGTGATATTGGGAATGGATGGGCAGAGAGGCAAGAAATTAGCTACTGCAGCAGGGAAAAAAAAATATCAGTAGGAAGCTGGGAGAGGCATCAGGCTCTGGATAAGTTTGTTTCAATATTAAGATCTTCATCTCAGATTTGGTTAAAGTAACAGTATTTATTTGTAAACTTGTAAGCCAGCTGTCTCCTCAGAAGCCTCTTCAGGCCACCTTAGGATTTGATATTCTAATATTAGAAGAATCTCCAGCTGGTGTAAAAGCTAGCCACTGGTTTGGAGAGAGATATAATGGAAGTAACTACAAAGATGAATAATGTATTTTTTAGATAGTATTTTTTAAATGCTTTGGCAAAAACTGTTCCTTAAACCTCTTTACTCAGCACTCCAACCTTTGTGTCTGAAACCTGTGATGTCTGAATGGCACCCAGAGGCCACAGTTCTAAGTCAGCCAAAGGCTGAATGACAACTTAAACCAAAAGGGACCTGGAAACTGAGGCCTCGAATCATTGAATCACCACGGCTCTTGTGGAGGACACCCCCAAAACTATCTGAAGCCACCCTGCCCTCTGTTTCTTGCTGCTAGGCCACGTACCCGCAGAGATGTGTATCTGCTCTCCCAGATCTTGCCTCCTGATGGGGATTGATTTATTTTTTTTTCCAAATGGGACTTTAAAATGCAAAAGCCAGTTTATCACTGGCTCCTGCCCAGCAGAGCTGAGCCTCACAATTCCAGGGGGGCACCAGACCAAGCTGCCAGTCAACCATTTCTCAGTAAAAACATTTGGATAATTTCTTTAATGAAAGCTCCTTACAGCTTGCTTTGTCTAGTCAAGCATTTTGGGTGAGGTGAGCCTGGGAGCATTGGTTACTGTACCGTGAAGGCTCAGGATTTCACACATCTTTTCACAGGAGGGTAGCTTCTTAACTCCTGCCAAGAAAGTGGCTACGCTCCAGTGGAGAACTCATCCCACTTGCCTAGTGCTAGGCCACGAAAGCTCTGTGCCGTGCCCTCTGCAGGGCTCAGAGGCAAAAATCAGGAGCTGGCTGGCCAGCTGCATTTTATGCCCTAAAACTCATACATTTAGAAATTAAACCACACACATGATTATTTCTAACATCCAGTAACCCTGAGTAATGCAAGTGGCCTGAGGAGATCCTGTTTGGGTGTGGGGTTTGTAATTAGCCTGCTGTGCTCAATTTCCACCCTGCTTAGAGAAGATTGTTTGCAGCTCTGAAAAAGCACCTGTGCTTTTAAAGAGGCCCTTTCAGCTTCCCTGCTCTGTAAGGGATGGGGTTGAGGGTATTGCCCTGCTTGTGTGTGGTGGGTGCCCCCTGAGAAGGAGATGCCCCCTGAGTTGATATGTGGTAAGTGACTTCAGTGTTGGGCTATGGTCACTTAGAACTGGTTTTGTGCTGTGTGTTTTTATATTGTTTCCTGTACTAGATTGCTACAGAAGGGATGTCAGAGTATGATTTTTGTGTTGAAGTATCAAAGCAGGGGAAAGAGGAAGGAAAGTGGGTTTCCTCCTGTCTAGCAGCTGTATGTGTGTGTGGCTGCCACCAGGTGAAGCTCTCTTCACTGGGAAGAAGGACCAAGCAGTGTGAGGGTACTTGGTCTGGGTGCCCATGCAGCCCAGTGCTTGGCAGGAGGTACTGTGCTTGGGTAAGGGAAGGCACCAGAGCTGCTTGCCCTCTTTCTGTTAACTGGTGTGGCTGACTGGAGGAAAAGCTTACTGTGTGTCATATGCCAGCATAGGAAAGCCCTGACCAGCCTGGCCTCCAGACTGGTTACCTAACCAAGTGCAGATACTGAATGCTTTTGTTTTGTAAACTGTGATGAAGGTATTACATGGACTGTCCCTGGGTATGTGGGTTCCTTGGGCTGGTATTTATCTTCTTGTGGGACAAGGGAGTGGGTACTGAAGAGGGGAGCACTGACCTGGGAGAGGCTCTAGCACTGACTTGTAATGGGTGTGCTTTGCCAGTTGCTACTCTGGGTCAAAGAGGTGGCAGACAGACCTGTGACTTCTTGGCTATCATCTAGTTCTAAACAAATAATTGACTGGGAGTGCAGGGAAAGAGTTAAAATAAGAGAGCTTGCTGAACTGATCCAGGTTCCTGTGTGTGTGTCTGAAAGGACCCCAATGCTCCCACTTGAAGAGCTTGATTTTTGGAGCGTACACTGTTAACGTTTACATCAGCCTGGTGAGACAGTCCAATAGTTTCCTGACAAGCTGAGGAGCTGAGTAACTTTCCCTGTCGCTTGGCAGAGGCGGGCAGGAGCACATCTGACTCCTAGGTCCTTCTGTTGCTACAGGTGATGCTTTTAATGGAACATGATCTGTGTCAATTAACATATTTCTGAGGGCTGGTCCCACTGCCTGCTGGCAGACCTCTGCAGTATCACCCAACAGATCCAAAGCAGCCTGGTGCGCTTGCTCTTCTCCAGCTGGGAAGGTACTGGCTCGGGGGATCACAGCTCCTGTCACTCGGTGGCAGGCAACTCAAGGGTTAGGACAACTGCCCGGCTCAGTCCCTACCCTTCCTGCAAAGCAGGCAGTAAGGACAGACATGGCAAGTGCTGCCCAAGAGGGACATCCCGTGGCTTGCTAGAGATGCTGCAGAGCATTCCTACCTGTATTCTGTAGGTGGTGAAGCTCAGCCCGCTGGCCCCAGGTCCAGCAGAAATAATAAACACTTCATCGCTCCCGGTCTCGGTGGTCACTGCAGATGTGGAGGAGGGCACATCTGGGTCAGTGTCCTGAGGAGACCGTTCTGTGCTGCCTCCGCAGGAAGTGACTGAGAAAAGAAAATCAAAGACTGCTTGCAAGGGTCCAAAACATCTGTTCCCAGCTCCTCCGTGACAAACCCTCCTCCCCCTCTCCCCAGGCAATCTAAGGCAGGCTTTGCCTGTCTGTTGCACCAGCCAGAACAAAACTCGAGCCAACAGTTTGCTTTCCTGAAACTGAGAAGTTTTAAAAACAAAACGAAAGGGGAGAGGAGGAGCCCTTGGGCCTGCTTTCTAATAAAGACACACCCAAACTGAAATCCCCTGCACTGAACACACGTGGCCGTTCAGTAAAGCAGAAGCTTGCAGATTTGCTCAACTCATCCTTTATTTTTATTTACTCATCCTTCTAAATACTGTGAGCTGTGCTTTTTGCTTGAACCCTAGCAATGTGGCTACACTGCCATGGGGGTATGTGTGTGCATGTGTCCTCAAGCCTGTTCATCTGGTCCAGGCCAGGAGACTTCTGGCCACAATGTCCTGGATGACTCTTCCAAAGAAGGAGAAGGGAGAATGTCATGCTTGGGAGCACAGAATTAGCTTTTAAGAAAGCTATCTCTATGAGACCTGTGTATAGCAACAAAACATGAAATAGCTCCCTGTTCTCTTCACCAACCAAAATTGTGACTGATACAATTCATGTGATGTGACTCAAAATTGCAGCAAGTGACATTATCTGCAGCTCGGCTGGGGGTGTCTTGTGCTCAAAACACACTGTGGAGTAAATGTCCTCCAAAGTGGTCTCATCCATAAAGCTTCACAGAAAGTTAGCTCCAGGAGTCAAAGTTGTCCAAAGCCAGTGTAAGGGTTGTAAAACCCATCCTTTCTAGATAAGGTTGGACACAGGGCAGGCAAAACTCTTCCACAATTTATTGATCTTTAAAAGTTGTTTGTGGCAGCCTCAACATGACACATTTGCTCTGCTAACCCGGAGTCTCTGCAATGCCATGTGCTATGACAGCTTTTGTTGGCAGTGTCCTGGAGCTGTGCTTGTGTGTGCTCCTTGCCAGGGGAACTACCCTACCAGCGAGGGGGGAAGCAGCAAGGAAGAGTTCCCACAACAAAGGCGCTCTGCTGTGAAGTGGCTCTCCAGCTGTGCATGGGCGAGACAGTGAGGAGGACTGTGAGGAAGGAAGGATAAATGCCCAGGGGCTATGGGGTGCCCTGACCTGCTCCTGCTGCTGTCCCACGCTTACCCGCTTGCTCCCGGCTGACAGAGTGGTTGTTGTTTTCATTCTCCCGACTTGGCACCACCAGCTGGAGCTCATTGATATCGACGGCAGAGTTCTGGATCCCGTTCTACAACTCAGAACATGCCCCAGTAAACATTGTCAGATAAACAGTGCAACAGCCAATATGAAAGAGAGAAACAGAAATTGCTGAAGCCATTAGCACTAACCTCCTGGTCACCACATGCGTTGGATGAGCTCCTTTTGGGGCACGTTCTCTGCCTGAAAAGGAGACACAGCAACAACAACAAGCCCACGAGTGAGTTAAAGATCCACAGAAGGGAACGTTCCGGCTGTGCTCATCCTGCGAGAGGGACCCAGCAGGTTATGAGCTCTCCTGCCTACAGAAGCATCCAAAATACTTGCCAAGACTCAAGGCAGCAAGGCAAGAAAATTATATGCTCATGTAGTGGAAATTCAGCTGAAGAAAGGAAAGACCTGTCATCTTCTTCCCATGATCATTGCAAAAGCTGGAACAGAGCTCAGACCTCTGTTGAGTCCCACCAGGCTCCCTGCTGCTGGCTGCTCTTTCATGTCAGAAACTAAATGGCAGGACTGGAATCCTGCCTTTGGGCTGGGCAGTGACATCATTCTTATCCTGTTAGGCAGAATATTTCATCTGCCTAGCCAGTGTTGTGTGCTGGATTATATTTAGCAAGCAGAGAGCATCAGATGATGTTCACTTGTATGAACGCTTTATTAAAAGACAGTGCTGTGGCAGGTGACCACTGGGTAATCGTGCCTCAACTGAAGGGAGGCAAAGAAAGGCACCTTCTTAACCAGTTTTTTCACATTTTAACTAAAGCTGAGACTATGGAGCAAATAGTCATGTTTGCTTTTGGATGAATAAAATGTGATGATGTCAGAGAAAGGCTGGCAGTAGTGAACGTGATGACTGAAGCAAGTGCATGTTGTCTTTGTGTAGACTGGTTTTCCATGGGGCAGTGCAGAGACACGGGAGCATTAAGGCACTGACCTTAGGATGGGACCCTTGTTACTGTTCTCCCTACTATCTTTGCTATTGGCTGGTGTTTTTACTCTTCTCATTGGTGGAGTTCATCTGCTTGAAGCCATTTAATTTTCTCCATATAAGTTGTTGTTGTGATGTGTTGAAGCAAAGATTTCAAGTTTTCAATCAAAATTCCTTTTTGTAAGAATGGGGACTCAAAGGCCACCTGATGAGGCTGGCTGGGAACTGGCACCTGCTCCATCTCAGGCATGGTTGGTTTCATTCCTTCACTGTATCATCAGATCTCTTAAAAATTTCTTATTGACTGACAAGTGAAATGAGGGAGAACCCCCACCCCCCACCCCGACATGCCCCCAGAGCTAGTCCTAGTGAATACAGAGAAGATGACAGAAAAAAAGAAGAATGAGTCGGGATGTGAGGGTATAATCCAGAAGAGATACAGCTGGAGAGCTGTTACTTCAGGAAGCAAAATGGCACACCACTGCTTGGGCTTCTTGGAGGAGCTTGGTGCTAAAGCAGGGAAGGGTCTTCCTTAATGCACTGGTTTGGGAGGGAGGAGCAGGGAAACACTTCCAAGTAGGAGTGGATGTTGCCTTATCAGACAAGATCAAACTAAGTAGGAAACACTTCAGAGTGGAAAATATGTATGTAAATATTCCACACACACCCCAGAAGCTCTGGTAGGAGAAGTATGTGTAATTCCCTGCTTTTTCCACATTGCATTCATGGTTTTGATCTCTTTCCCTCCTCCCAGCTCTTTCTTGCCAAAGCCCATGGAAAAAATTTAATCAAATCTGATATATTTCTATGAAATATTCTTGTTTCAAATAACTGGCATGTTACAACAAATTTGTTAAAATATTCCCACCCAGGGATTAAAGAGCCCAAAGGAAATGTTCTCCTCGAAGAAAATGCAATTTAGCACATACTTCTTCCACACCAAACATCAGGCACTGGCAACCCAGGCTTGGTAGTTATCTTGGATAGTCTTGCTTTTGGATTTGTTATTTGAACTCTTAGCATGACTTAAACAAAATGTTCAAGTTCTCAGAAACACAAATAGAAAAATGTGTTCTTCAGGTTCTCATGTGCAGCTGTCCCATTTGTAAGACGTTCATGTTCTCTGAGACAGGGCAAAGAAGTTGAAATGCATATTTTAAAAGTATTGGCAACTGACAGCTACTGTAGACTAGGATCATAGAATCACAGGGGTTGGAAGGGACCTCAAGAGATCATCGGGTCCAACTCCCTGCCAAAGCAGCTCCCCAGCTCATACTGCACAGGGCGGCATCCAGACGGGGCTGGAATCTCTCCAGAGAAGGAGACTCCACACCCCCTGGGCAGCCTGTCCCAGGGCTCTGTCACTCGCACTGGGGAAAAGTTCTTCCACATGTTGGTGTGGAACTTCCTATGTTCCAACTTGCAGCCATTGCCCCTTGTCCTGTCCCCACAGACACTGAAAAGGGGCTGGCCATTTCCCCTGCACCCCATCCTTCAGTTATTTATAGACATTCATAAGGTCCCCCCTCAGTCTTCTTCTCTCCAGGCTGAACAGCCCCAGCTCTCTCAGCCTTTCCTCACAGGGGAGATGCTCCAGGCCCTTCATCATCTCTGTAGCCCTTCTCTGGACTCTCTCCAGGAGATCCCTGTCTTTTTTATCTCAGAGAGCCTAGCACTGGACACAACACTCCAGGTGGGGCCTGACCAGGGCAGAGCAGAGGGGGAGGATCCCCTCCTGTGACCTGCTGCCCACACTCCTCCTGATGCCCCCCAGGATCCCATTGTCACTCTCAGCCCCCAGGGCACACTGCTGGCTCATGGCCAACCTGACGCCCACCAGGACCCCCAAGTCCTTCTCCAAGAGCTCTTCTCCAGCAGGTTACCCCCAGCCTGTCCTGATTCCAGCAGTTGTTCCTCCCCAGGTGCCAGACTCTCCACTTGCTTTTGTTGACCCTCATCTGGTCTCTCCCGGCCCAGCTCTCCAGCATGGCCAGGTCTCTGGATGGCAGCGCAGTGTCCTGCCTGTCAGCCACCCCTCCCAGCTTTGTATCATCGGTACTTGCTGAGGGTGGGTGCTGTTCCCTCATCAAGGTCCTCAATGAAGATATTGAACAGGACTGGACCCAACACTGAGCCCTGAGGAACACCGCTGCTCACAGGTCTCCAGTTGGAGGATAGACTGGGTAAGCTCTGCATAAAGAAACTGAAAAGCCTTCCATCCATTTGGCTCCTTGTCTTGCCATTCTTGGCAAATGTTGTGCCCTACAATATTTAGCAGGTACTGTAACTACCTTGACATCCACGCTGCAGTTGGGTGGAATGAACCAAAGGGTGAGAAAGGTGCCCCCAGCAGAGACTAGTTTTCTCTGCAAGTATGGTAGCACAAAAGGCAATAAGAGCTGGAAGAGTCCTGTTCTTCCCAAAGCTTAAATTTGATTTATTTTTTTTTTTAAATGGTAACTGGCCAACAATTTTGGTAGCTCATTCTCCAGTTGGACCGCATCTCCTGTGGCATCCTGCAGTACCTCACCACCAAGACAAGCAGTGATTTAGACTGATTCACAGCTTACTGATACAAAGCAGTTGATGTACAAATAGGCCAGTTTTAATAATTTAAAGGAATCTATAATTAAAAAAAAAATGTTGCTGCAAATAAAAGATTCAAGTCGGGTGGAAGCTTTGTGAAGATTATCCTGTGCAGCAGGCAGCTCCAGCCAGGTCATAGGTCTCTACCTAAACCAGTCCGAGGTGTAGAGGGACTGAAAGAGAGGACAACAGGCAAGGGAGAATTTCTGGGTTGTGCCTGGCAGAAGGATGGCAAGAGAAAGGTCTGGGTTTAGCCCAGAGATGCCCAGGATTCTCTAGGAGGGCATTATGACCATGGAAAAGCTTCATCCCCAGGTGACCATCAGGCTGCAGGCAGCAACTGGCAGGGCAGCTTGTGTGGGCATGGGGACAGGTGGCAGCACGTAATGACTTGATGAAACAGCTGCATGTGTAGGGGGCTGCAGCTGGAAACAGCTGGTTGGCAGGCTATACAGATGTACCATGCAGTTGCAATCCATGGGTTGCAATGGTTGAGCAGAAGTCTGACTCCATTGGCCAGGATTAAAATTAAATAAGGTGGACATGTCTGTTGTGCTTGGGGCTTGGGAAAGAAAATAAAAAATACCCTATTACTCAAGCCAGGCCTCATGGCCAAAAGTAATTAGAATTATTGGCCAACTAACAACTGAAGCTTTCATTCCCTCGCCAAACAGCAAACAAAAGCTGCAGTGTGGCAGAGACTTGGAGTTTCCCCAGAGAGCTTTGCCCTGGCTGAATGCAATGAGCCTGGGCAGACACTGCTGACGACTTGGTGCATTGGAGGGGCAGCAGGTGCCAAGCCCATCCTGGGCCATTCCTACCCCTGGCAAGGCAGAGCCTGCTACTTTTAGCTGAGCAAGAGCAGCAGATAGAAATGGTGGGGGAGAAATACAGCTAAACCTGGTACCAGAGGAACGAGTAACATACGAAGGGAAAAGAAAGTGGAAGCCAAGTGTGAGGCCAAGAGCTCAAAGGTTGCTGTTAACATCCTTTGCAATGGCATGCTCCAGCCAGGGAGAGTCTTGTGCATCAGGGAGCTGGTCCCATTTCTGAACCTGCTGTGTTGTTAAAGTATTCTCACCTCTCAGCCTGCCCCTTCCAGTCCTGACTGCAGCAATGAGGCCAGGCTATGGCTAATACACGTTTGACATCTGCTTTCAAGCCCTTATTTAGGGCAAAAAAGCAGAAAATAGTTTTGTGGGCTCAAACCAAAAGAAGTTTAGATGTGCTTAATGGCCTCTGCAGCCTTATTCTGAGCTGTATTAAAAACCTCACAGCTGGGAAGTGTAGGCGAGCTCCAACCAGTGCCAGTAGTTTTGGGGCCAGATATCCTCAAAGCAGTTAGCACATAAAGAAGGAAAAAAGACTCTTCCAGTGCACTAGACGTGTGAGGCTGCTCAGTGCAGGTCATGGCATTGCTTCCACACATGTCGGCTCTCACTTAAATGCTGTAGGTCTGACAAGAAATAAAGTATTGTAATGAAGGCCTCCCTGGAATAGCATGTGGAGAATATAGGCAGCTGGGGTAGGAAATGGCCTTTCAAGTGGCCAGAGGACCAGAGGGAGTCTCTATTTCTATACAGCCGGTGGCTGCCTGTGGTATATCTTCCTTTAGAAAAAGGAGTCCTAGAGCAATGAGAAAGTGTAAATGCCAGTGTTAAAAGAACTGAGTCTAATCCTGGTCCTGTGCCATAGGGCCCCTGGTAGGGTATACCTGCAGTGACCAGAACATAACAACATTTGGTGGGGGCAGGAATGTGGTCAGTTTTTCTGTCAGTCAGCAGCAGCAGAATATTATTTTATTTTGTAAACATCTGACAAGCAAAAAGTCAAATGGTGCACTTGAGCAGCATGGCCTGACTTTCTGAACAGGCTACGCAGAGCAAACTCCAGCCAGTGAAGCTTCAGCTTGCCAGTGTACTTTGTTTTGAATGATACTTCATGGGTATTTTCAGTGAAATTGGATAGGGGCAATGGAGCAGGAACGGTCTACTCAAGGTGTGTATCAGCCCAGCCATAGAGAAGGGAGCATGTTTCTGTCTCTTCTGAAGATTGGCAATGGTATAAAAATAAAGTATTTGGTATCTGGAAGACATTTTCCACCAGACATTTTCCTTCAGAGCTAGCAAAAAAAATTGTGGTATAAATTAGTGTTCTGCAAGCTCTTTAAAAAGGAAAAATGTTAGTTAGATGTAACACATGCGAGTTTAACTCTTGCAACTATGAAAAGATCAGACCTTGAAAGCAAGAATTTCTATGTGCAGCAAGAGAGATTATATTTAAGCTTTGCCACCTTGCCCACGTTTTCTTATACCCAGTGTGATGGCCTATATTTTCTATGTTTTCAGCAAGAGCTAGAAATGCTGCTTCCAAGAGGACAATGAAAACCAAGATCCTCTACCAAACCAACCTCAATGAATGGCTGAGAAATCCTGAGACCTCTTGCCTTGGAGGATGCACAATAGATGAGGCAGGGGATGCAGGAAGAGAGGCGACAGACCAGTGGCGTGCTGCTACTGGGAAATGAAGGCTTTTACTAATAGCCAGTCACCACTGATGGAGCCCTGCAAGGGACTGTATTTGTTTCAGCATACCTGATGTTTTGACTTCAGTGAAAACATTTGAAAAATAGTGTGAAAAATAGTGCTTGGGGAGCTTGGGCTCTGCTTTGAATTTGTTGGAAGGAAAAAAAAAATCACTGTTTCTACAAAACCTTTTTCACTAGGGAGTCAGTGAGAGAAATGCAAACCCATGCTGGGGGTGGAGAAGGTTTCACCTCAAATGTACAGAGAAAAGAGATATATAACCTAAAAGCAGTTGACTGGAGGGGCATGCTTTTGTCACTGGTTGGTTTTAGCCATTTAACTAGTTAGCATCAGGGTCTGGAATTCACCAACCCAGCTTGACCAGCAGCTCTCTTGGCCATGCCGTTTCAAGTGACATCTGGGGATAATCACAGGTACTGCAGCATGGCTTGCAGTCGAAGTCAAGTCATTCCCTTGCAGTCAAAGGGATGTGCAGATGACTGATGCATGAAGTGCATTGGAATTAAAATGTCTGCACAGCCTCTTGGATAAAACATACGACAGTCCAGAAAGTATTAATTCTAAGTGGCCATGCTTTTGTTGTTATCTACTCTTCTGCAGAACATTAGTGATGGTTACAGTCAAACTGTGACAAGAGGCAGTGGCTATCAGCTCAGCCTGATCAGGAGACTCGGGGAAGGATGATGTTTCTGTTCTGTATTTGTCCATTGGCCAGTTAGTGTCTCAAAACTGAGGTTCAATGGCATCACTGACACTGAAATAAAGGCCCATGATAGTCCTCACCCTTCAGATATTTCTGCAAGAAAAAGAATGTAAATTGGAGGCACAGGAGCTGTGGGACTAAAACTGAGAAGCCTGCCCCAGGAGTAGTGACTGGCGTTGATCTTTGTATCCACACACTTTACTACACTTAAAGGGCAGCAAATGTTAGCAGAGGAAAGGAACATAACTTAATGTTCTGGTCTTTTTCCTGGACAGATAATACTACATGCTTTAAGGGCTCAGATATGCATCATCTTACCTGCAAGCTATGCAGAGAGCGGAGAGCAAAGCAAGTGCAAAGAAGACAATCCCTGCTGTAATTGCCAGCATCACCATGCTTTCCTGTCTCTCCTGCTTCATGGCATCTACAGCGTTAGGCTCAGTGATGTTCTTGTACTCGAAGAGCATTGCAAAGCCTCGGCCCCGGTCTGTGGTGGTGATCAGTTCCATGATAACCTCAACCATTTCCAGAGATGAACCAAAGACCATGGTCTTATTTAAAGGTGAATTTGGTCCACAGAAGCGAGAGGAAAATGTGATGAGATCTGAAACATACAGGACATCATGGGGACAGACATCCACTGCTGACTGTGGGCTGGAAGAGATTTCCACGGGCAGTACTGTTGTGGGAAGAGTCCAGCTCTCTACTGTAACTTCATCTCTCTCACTAGCAGCTAGGTGGGCAAGCAAGAGTTTCCCTTTTGAATCTTGTTCTGTTTCCAGGCCACTGGTATTTTGCCTCTGTGTCGTGGCACTGCTGGCCACAGGGAATGGCAGTTCTGGTTGAGCCTTGGTAATTGCTTTGGGTTCCTTCATCTGCTTTGACTGATTTTCTTCAGATGCTTGTTTGGCTTCATCTTTTTTTGGGGCGGTTCCTGGTAGTTCATTCAGGTCCTTTGACCAATCTCCTGTGCTACTCAGATTCTGAGCCACCTTTGACATCCAGGTCTGGAGAGAGGGTTTTGTAGTACGGAGAGCAAAGTCCAGGCTTTCCTCAAGAGAAGGCATGTCCTTATTTCCTGTTTTAGCAGAGGCTGAAAAGCCATCCCAGGGGGTTGGAGTTTCACTAGAGCTTTCAAAAATATCGAAATCAAAAATTTCCAAGATGAGATGGGTTCTCATGGGGATGAAAAATTGCCAAACACAGTGTGTCCCTGGGTAGTAGTTGTTCGGAAAACCCGGTGATAAAATCAGGCCCCTCTCCATTGATTCCACCACTGCACCACAGGAATAATACACCTGGGAAATAAACCAAATAAGCTTGTATTTTGCCAGAGATGATGTACAGAGTGCAGTCTGGTAGACCTACACAAGGTCCTATTCTTTTCTTTCCTGTGGGGACTGGTGTAAGAAAGGAGAATTTGTTATGCTTGTGCAAGTCTATCTTCTACTTACCCATTTGGGGCATTGATCTAATGTGCCTAATAAGGAAAGCCACTCTTGGAGACTATGAAAGTGTATACTGAATGATCAACCTCCACAGAAATAAAACCCAGATGAGTAATTCACATAGTTCTCACTTTCTACTACTGATCATAGGAACATTCATTTCTGATGATGGCTGACATACAACTTCTTGACCTCACAAATGTGTTGTCCTAAACAGCTGGCTGTATGATAAAAATATTAAGAAGCCAAAGAAAAACAGTGTCACCACAGCATCTTAAACTCTGTGTTATTTTAATTTCAAAAATTTTTTAATGTTAAAAAAACCCCCCAATTTACATTGATGACCCATGAGTCATCTAATTCACCTTCTGTTTCAAAGACATTCAGCCCTTATGTACTTCAACAAGCAGTAAAATCTAGGTGGTTTTGACTAGGTAAATTTGCATCTCTTCAAATGCAAAGGCTCAACAAATAAGGATAGCAGATTCCAGCTCTCACTAGTAAACTAGAAATCAATATGCAGTTTACATAACACAGTGATGGTCCCATGTGAAAACTGCTATTTTTTCCTTCTCCACAAACAGTCTTCTGACTCCAAAAAGGAAGTTCATAAATGGTGCTGCTTCTCTAAAGGCACATGAGGCTGCTTTCATACATCGTATTTACAACTACCTTCTTCCAAAGACACCCTCAGAGCCTGGTTTCAAGAGTCGCTAATAAATTTGGAGAGTGCAGAGCCTTTTCTGCACCTTGGGTCATTGTTTTTGGAAAGGGGGGGGGGGGAGAAATTCAGAAGGTCACAAGCCCTGTCTAGGAGCATGGGTTTACAAGGATTAATCGGAAAAGAAAGGGAATGCTTTGGGTTTGGCAGGTGGAGTTTTTTATTGGAAATTATTACTGTTCTTGGTCTGTTATCTATTTAAACGCAAAGGAAGCTTGGCAGTAGAACAAACAATGCTTATGAAGTCCATATAAAGCCACAAAGATCAAAATACTCCAGATTTTTTTTTCTTTTAGTTCCTCCCCTTGGCTTATATTGAAATGTAAAGGGGGGAGGGGGGGGAAGGCAGCAATGCCAAATATTAAAAGCCCTTAAATAAAAACACAAAGTTGGACCTGTTCTGCAAGGAATGACCTCTGTTTTCCAGCAGGTGCTGTTCATATTGTGAGAGATTTCAGGGTGGATGGCAGAATAGCAATAAAAAAGGACCAAAACAGTAACATGGGTGGGGATTGGATTTCAAGTTGAATACAGAATACAATCTTTGACTTCTTTTAAAAGTGTCATTTAATTCAAAGCTTATGGCAACTATATTGGAATAAACTACAGGCTTCTCATTTCAGGCACCTGGGCTGGCCTGTGGCTTGAAGTCTCAAGTGGAAAAATAACTATATTTATGTCCAAATACATATTATTTTCTGTCTAATGACTTAGGAGTCCTGTAACATGTAATACCAAACTAAATTAATAGAAACTTACTGCTCTTCCCTCTTGGTGGTGGAATTTCAGCATTTGGTCTCAACTGGCTGGTAAAAATCCAGGTGAAAAGAGTAAAACTTTGTCATTGTAAGAGGCTACAGACTCTAACATTTAGATCCACTTGCTAATTCACATCCAAATTACAGATGCATTTGTTGGATTTTCCTGAAAACTAGCTGGTTTCCAATGCATCTGCTCCTCTTCCATCATGGAGAGGATTGCTCCTACACTTGGACAGAGGGCTTTCCTGTGCCTGCTCTAGTATTCCTTCCCTCTGTACTGGGGCATTGCTGCAGACTTGCCTTTGCCCCATGCTAGTCTCCTGAGCTCACTTTTAACTAAGATACTTGCATTGCAAGAAACAGTAAATAATACCTGCCTTTTTAATTAAAATATATGCTCAGTTTTGGAGGCAGAATGTGCAGCAGAGCTGCTGCTATTGCAGGGTACTCCTCTCAGATGTGGGAGGATCACAGATTGGCACAAACCTCCTTAAATTAGCAGTGATTGAGGGTTGAGATTTTATTTTGAGGAATATGTGAACTGATCTAGTTGCCTTTTTTCAGACACGGAGAAGGCGCTTGGAGGCGTTCACAGCCCCACCTCTACTACCAGAAGACTTTGTTAACACCCAAAAGCAGCAGCCATCAGTTTGGTGGATCTTGTGGGATTCATCACCCAAGTGCTGAATGGGTAAGTGCATCCCCCCATGAATCCCTCGCCCCCACTCTCAGGATAGGCTCCCTTTCCTGCTTGCATTCTCACTTGAATCTGGCATCATGTGAAGAGAAATCTCTCACAGACTCTGTGTGCATCCCAGGAATCTCGGATTCAAACTCAAATGCCTCTTGTTCCCCTACAAGCCACGTGGCCACCAGTTGGCTGAAATACCTAGCTGCATCTCACCAGATACCCTGCTCCCCTGAATCCAGGCAGGGGAATTTGTTCAATGTGTGCATTCCAGAAGTATGGCTGAAAGGTCATGGCAGTGAGGGAATTGTTCATTTATTATAGCTTGGGAGACTGAAAACATTCAAGACTTGCTCTGAGACCATGAGAAAAATCCCACAAGGGACAGGAAATGCAAGACAGATCTGAGGGGAGGGGGGGAAGGATTTCTGATTAATTTATAATCCACAACTGAATGACTGACAAAACTGTTTAGTTCATTTGAGTCATCTATTATGAAGGCTGAGCTTCATCAATTAGACACAGATGTTCCCCTTCTGCAGCAGCTTATAGACTTACAGGCTTTTGACAGAGGCATGTGAAAAACTTGGCACATTTTTAATCTTTGCAAATGATAGGTTGGTTGTTGGGGTTTTGTTGGTTTTGGGGTTTTATTTTTTAAAGCAACACTTGATATATGCCCACACCATTTAGGTCAGTTATGAGCAGGGAGAAACAGATGATCAGTCTGGGGCTAGGAGTCCTGAATGTTTAAACCTGGTGAGTTGAAGTGAACCTCCATCCTGCTGTGGTCAGAAGCAAACTACCTGCCTCCTGAATTGGGAAAGCATTTAGTAGGTTGTGGAGGTGGAGTAACTCGTTCTCAGCTATTGCTATTTGGGCAGAAATACAATGGTTGGATATTTCAGAACATGCCAAGGCATTGCATTTCCCCTTTTCACACTTCATAACCCACTTAGAAGGTTAATTTTATGCCCATTACTAAAAAATGCCCCACTGTCATGCCCATACTTGCCTCCTCCTGTGCTGACACTTGGACTCTAGAAATGAGTGGTTAATATTCACGTTGGCTTCGAACTACTTAAGATACACATATGTAAGGAGTTATAAGGTCTCAGCACCAGGAAACACGAGGCTAAGGAGTACAAGGCAGGACCTCATGCTAGCCCCTCACAGGTAACTCTGACAGCGGTCCCTCGATGGTGAGACAAATGTCCTGCTGCTCTCCAAAGTGCAGGTTTGTGACAAACCCTTGTGCAGTGCAGTTGTAGAGAGCCCGGGAGTTGTTCTTAAGCAAACAGGCACGTTGTGTTGGAGCAGATGCAGCCACAAGTGCCTGCAAACAGAAGTGTCCCCTCAGAGAGCAGCGCCTGCTTCCTGCGGAGCACCGGCTCTCTCCAAGACAGGGCTCCTTGATATTTAGGGGTGCAGCACAAAGTCACTACATGATTTCTTCAGGGCACTAGACACCGAATTGCTCTGGAGGAGCAGACAGAAATCAAAAGCAGAATTTCCATGCTGGGAAAGGGGAAAATAATTCTCTTGGCCAGAGCAGGTATGCACACAGGGAAGTAGTTACAGGCAATGGAGTAATATAACCCTCAACTCTCACCACTTGCACAACTCCTTCAAATGTAGCCCTGGAGCCTCTGCCTTATTCCCATTAAAAACATCATCAGGGAATCAACACATTCTAAGGGAATCCTGCTACAAGAAGAATTTAATTAGCACTCTTTCTTTAATCACACTGCCAAAGAAGTCACCAGACTAGAGCTAGAGCAGAGGCACACACAGAAGAAAGCTCTTCACTTTGCCAGGACAGGACAAGCTCTTGGGGCACTTTACATCAAAGCCAGGAGACCCCCCAAGCTGCTTCCAGCAGTGAAGCCATGTTCACCTCTTCTACAGGACACTCAAAACCTCCTGGAGAGTCTTGCCAAGAGCCATGAATGCAGGTCATGGCAGCCTCTGGCTGGCACACAAGAGCTCTTCAGTGATGGGTACCAGGCTCTGCCTGAGTCACTAGGAACAGGCAAGACTCAGTTTCTCCAGCTTCTCTGCCCTGCCTTCAAGGCAGAAATGTTTCTGGCATGAAGTGATGCTGGGAGCCCAGAGGGAATGTGGAGAGGATGCTGTGACATGTAGCTGGTAAGAGAAGGTAACACAGCCCTGTGGTTTAGCTTCTAAAGATGTAAACCCTGCTGAAGAGAAGTGGAAACAAAGTGATGCAAGGTCCTAGCTACCAGCCCATTTGTGCTCACAGTTTTTGCTGAAGCCCCAAAAGGTGAAGCAGAGATAAGTTTTCTTCGTTCATGTTAATGCTGGTTACAAGGAGTTGCTGTTTGCAACATGCTGAAGGATGATGTCCCACTTGCATCTCATGCACAGTCCCAGAGATTGTTTATTTTGAAAGTGTGTTTATTTTGAAGAGGGGAAAGAAGGACATCCTGTCTTGATGTTTGTCATTCCTCTGTGAGCACAATCTCAGATTCTCTGGCTTGGCACCCATCCAATGTAGTTTGTTTTCTTTTATAACACACTCAAGAAATATCAAGTTCTCTTGGTGTGTACTCAAAGTGAAAGCCTGAGCAGAGGAAACTGGAGACACACAGTGGAGCCACTAGATTTCCAAGACATCCTCAGGGGCCAAGCCACACATTTAATAGAAGATACCCAATTGCAGGCTTGCAAGGAAATGGTGTGCAAAGATCATAACCCACTTTACCCTCATTAATGCCTTATGCACATCTCAGCTTCTGTGCATTTCTCACATGTATTTCAAGCTTCAGGAAGACTTAAAAATGTCACTTCCACTTCTTTTTAGAAATGACAGAGAAGGAATAATCCACTATATTTCAAACTGACTGAACATTTAAGAGGTGCTGCGTTTATTAGTCTTTTCTGGAACAGACACGTATTATCTCCTTATCCAAGTTAAAAGGCTTTTTGGTCTTTGCTTGAAGACTGTACTAGAAAGATTTAATCCTAGAGTAATGAGTGAAAGTGAGGATAGAAGCTATTTATGCAGACCTTAGGCCCTTAAAAAATCAGTCTGAAGTCAAAATACTTGCTTATGATCTCGTGCTTTTGATCGCAAGTTTCTTTTATGTTTTGTCCCTTCCTGTAAAATAGCCCCACTACATAAATGATCCTTTACTGACTCTATTTTTTTAGAGAGTAGGAAAGAGACACCCTCTCCACAGGTAGATTTATTTTTTTCTTAACTTAAAAACCAAAATCCACTGCAGAGGCCTGGTGCTAGAACCAGGACTGCAGGTAGTATATGGCAGGTCTGTAGCATCCTTATCTTGTCAGCTTAGAGCTGATTCAACAGCAAACATAAAGGTATGCAATTAGTTTCTGGACAGAGATGGGTGCAGTCTTAGAATCCAAGACTATTCAGTCTGGATGACTAAATTTAGCCCACAGTGTCAGGGGGGTGAAAATACACCAAGCTTTATTTAGGAACCCTCACCACTCCAAAATTAAAACCATCTTATATGCACACATGCACACACATGTGCGTCTCTTTGAAAGAGTTGGCAGTGCTTTGAGACTACCTCACCAGCTGCTTCACATTTCATTCTGCCCCAGGGACCTCTTTAAAACTCTGGCTCCACCAACATCTTTGCAACTGCTCAAAACAGGCAGGGCGAGGTATGGTATCTCGGTTCCTTCCCCCTTCTTCCCTCCAAACATAGGAGGTTCATTCTGAGTTAGAGATCACTCAGACTCATGAGGACATTTGAAAAGACAAGGGGAAGGAAAGAGAGAAAGTGGCTGTTCCACAGTCCAAGTTTAAGGGGGAAAAGCAAAGTATGCATGAGTTTTCCTTGCTGACCTGGCTGGAACTATCTGCAGAGCTCCCAGAAATACAATTCTTGTGGATTTCAGCAAAAGCCCCAGGTTCTCCTCTCACAGTATTTCCAAGTTAGGGAAGTCCGAGCTTTTTGAATGCTTGTCAAATACAGTGTTTGAGGATTAGATAGAAAGTTCCAATCTGTTAGATTAAGAAGTGACCACACTACTTCACTGACTGATCTAGAGATCAAAGCTGGTAGGACTTTTTTCCAAGTGGAGGACAAAGTTAATTGGTGACTGTATAAAATTAGCACTCCACTTAATTTTGCGTTTTCAGCTCATCTTTGTATGCAAGGATTATTTTGTTTCATTAGCATGAACTAGATAGAGCAGCAGCACATCTAACCTATTTTTCTACCTGGTAGTACAAGAGTTCCTGGAAGTGGCTTGGAATCAGCATTTCCCCAACAACCAAATTGCCTTTGCTGTTTATGGCATGAGGCAACAGCAAAAGTTGTCCTTGTCCCATAGTAGGGCAACTCTTCAAGTTATCTCTGTATGCTTGAAAGCAGATGCTTGAAAGTAGCAGAGCAGTAGATCAGGACACGGCATTGACAGAGTATCACAAAACTTGCTGACACCTTGCTTAGTTACTAGAAGAGAGTTGTCTCAGCCTCCTTTTTCCAGTCCTTAAGTGTAACTTTTTTCAGACTGCCAAAAGTGTTCTCATCAACTGTGAGAGTATTCTGCTTGCTAAGGGGTCTCCCTCACCCTCCCAATAACCCTGTCCCAACACAAAACCATTACCTGCGCACATATTTTGTATTCTCTTCTTGTTCTCTGAGCAAGCTTACATAAATGAGCACTGAGCAAGGTTCATCTGTAGGACCCTGAAACTGGGCCAAGCATACATTTGCTTTTAATACATTTATTTGTTCAGAGCAGTTGCACTCATGTTTTTAAACAAGGGTCTAATATTCCTTGAAGTGAGTGCAACCTGCTGAATCTAAGAAAAACCAAAACTGCATTTTTTAACAGATGCTCTGTTATTTTAGTAGTGGGTAGCAGCAGCTCCACCACATGAAAGTGATTATGGATGTGACATTTCCACTCTGCAAATCCCATTTTCAAGAAAGAACCCGACTCATCTTATATTCCTTCTTGGCATACATCAGGCAGCTCTATATGGCCCTTTTTCACACATACCGCTGAGTTTTCCATTGTTTTTAATGGTTTACAGGCCGTTTGAAGAGAACAAATACTCAAGTAGGAAGGAAAGGGGGATATGAAAGCCCTTTGCTGCAGGACACAAGGAAAAGGAAAATACTGGTAGAAGAGGGAGGGAAGCAGGAATGCAGCACAGCAATTAGAACAAACAACGCAAAGTCTGTAATGAGACTGCAGGACTTGGAGGCCCAAATATGCCTCAGACTGTAGGCATGCTGTTTTCTCTTATTCTTCCCATATGTGACTTTGCTGCAGCTGAGTTCCAAGCTTGGGCTAGGAAGGCGCTGTTTTATTTCACTGGAGAGCAGACAACCCTCTCCTTGCCTCTTGGAGAGATAAAAAATCAGGGAGGATGTCAATGTTTGCATACCCTTGGACGAAGGCAAGCAGGCTTTGTCAGAGTGGGAAGAGGCTGGCAGGGCTCAGGAAAGCCTCACCTGCTCTGAGTCTTTGAGGTCAGCTCCTTGAGCCTGCCTCCAGACACAGCGCTTCCTACGGCAGCTTGCCAAACAGTTAGGCAGGCCATTGCCACAACAAATCTCCGTGAATCAAAGCAGCTGCAGGAGAAGTGGCAGGAGAAGGTCAACGATCTCATTAGAGCCAGGAGGCCCAGGCCCCCCCCAGCCACAGCGAGGTCCCAGCTTCACAGTTGCAGTGTATTTTGATACCTGGCCTCCAGCAGATTGCATAATTGCCCCATGAAGTCACCACCCCTCCTGCACTATCCTCTCTCAGAACAGGAGGTGGGGGAAAAGGAAAAATCTCAAAAAGCCAAACACTGGCACTCCGACAACCACCAGGCACAGCGACGCACTCCGGAGAACAACAGGCCTCCTCATTTAACTCCAGAGATGCAATGCCTTTTCCTCCTTACAAAACAACGCTTGTTCCCAGAGGCACAAACAGAGGCTGTTTCCTGAACAATTGCCCATGGAACTGTGCAGCTTTCCATAGCATGATCAGCCACATATGCAGTCTGGACATACATTGTAACTTCAGATTTTGTACTTGGCTTTCAAGCAACCAGAGGAAAGGCAGGGTAATGCTCTGCAGCTTTTGGGAGGTTCAGGTGAGAAGCAGAACCTATTTATCCTTACTAGGCCAGAGATGCCACCCTACGCTGTAGTTACGAGCCATGGGCAGAATTTTCTGCAGTAGCTGCAGATTTTTTGAGCACCTGATACAAGATTTCTGTGTAAGGCCATGAATGAGTATCTCCCAGTTCTGGGTGGACTTTGCTACCTAACTTCGCTTGTCTCCCTCTGCAGACAAAAGCCAGAGGTGTTTCCTGTAGAGGGGAATTCAGGAGCAGGAGTGAGAGATGGTCTTGACTGTCCTCTGAGAGAGTATGTTCCCCTGTCAGGGAAGGTGGGACTTCAAGAGGCTAATTCAGCTACCTGGATGTTCATAGGTGAAATCTCAAGATGCTGAAAAGATGACAGAACCATTCTTGCTCTTCAGATCTTTAAATAAGATTGAATCGGTTTCACCTACAATAAGCGTTGCAAGTTACAGCTCTGGCTGGCTGGCTAAGCAGAGTTCTCTCTCCTTACCTAGTTCTTTCTTCAGTTCACATTTTTAAGGCTAGAAATTCTTAAAAGCAATAGGTTTTTTTCTGAGCCTGGCAGTTTATGGGTACTTTTGTTTCCTGACAGTTTCTGAGGTTACCACCAGAGGAGTAACCATGGTGTTCAGCGATTACTCAGCAATGGCTATATGCCGAGGTGCAAACATGCTCATCAAGTGGATAAAGTGTTAGGAGCATAAAATGCAGGTAGAAATGCTCTGGAAGTGACCTAAGCCAAGGCATAGGACAATTCTAATTTTTTTTTCTTTAATTTCGTTAATACTCTTACATCCATGTGCTTTTACTAGAAACTAAGTGCTAGGTCTTGTTCTCAACTCTTCTTCATCCTTCTCTGCAGCCCTGCATCACAATATTAATCTCCTTCTCATCCTGGCCTAAAGGGGACAAAAGGCAGATTGTTTCTCTATTACATTATTTGAAAAACCTATTTAAAAAATGTAAATCCAGTGCTTGGAAAGACCATTTGACTGGGCACCGTTCCCTTGGGAACTATAACTGTTACACTCATAAAGTAGAACTATTTTAAGCCGCAACCTGTCATTAGTATCTCAAATTTATGGTGCTGTGTTCATGCAACAAATGTGAGTGAGACCTGTCATTGCATGAGCAGTCTGAACGTTGGGTTTATGCTTTCATACTGACATCAGTGTTTATGGCTAAGGACACATACAATATATCTAAGATAACATCCACCACAGAGTGCTAGAATTCACATTCACAGCTAGTTTTTTCTCGTGGACTTTTCAGACTAATCCTTGCAGGGGGGAAAAAAGCTAACTCTTGTGACTGGACATAAGATCCTACATCTACACAAAGCTGTTATCTCTCTTCTAGGGTGGGTTTGGTTGGGGTTTTTTTGCAGAAAATACCCTCATTCAAACATTATAAAAAATGTAAAGCTTTAGAAAGAGAAACAAAGGCATCATTTAGAGTGCCTCCTCAGGCAAATAATCATGAATATGATGGGATGATCATAAATAAAAGTAAGGCAGTCTAACGAAGAGTTCAAGATGTCATGGTCATGTGCTTCAGGGGTTTAATAGGTCTGTGTAGATCTTTTTTTTTTTTTTCTCCTAGAGCTAGTTCTCATTAACAAAGTGTACGCAACACACCATAGAAAAAGCTGACAGTAAACGATAGGGTTGGTGGGAACTGACAGGGGAGAAGAGGGAGTTTCCACAAGATCAATCTGGTTTTCATTTTCTATAAGTTGAACAGGCCAAAGTAGCTCAAATTAAAGAGCAGAAAAAATGGTTCGATCGTTTGATCTGCTTGGTAACCAGATGGAATATACTACAAAACAAAAACTACAGCGCTGCAGTAAAGGTTGGTTTGTAGAGTTCAGTACAAAAGTCCATTGAGCCGGTTACGTATGTTCATAGGAATCTGTAAAACTAATGTTCCCAAATTAACTTTTATATAAAACCTCCCAAATATGCGGAAGAGATTTAAGTAAGTCCATATGCAGCTGAGGTGCCCAAAAATGCTTTGGTTGGTTTTGAAAGTACTCGAAACAGGAGAAGGGCAAACTGAAAGGCAATCCCATGCAAATTTTTCTAGCCACTCCCCAGCAAATAAATTTGTATCTTTAAAAGCAAACAAAATACACACATATATGTGTGAACTGGCCTTGCAAAAAAATAGATCTGTTTGTGCTTGGATTTCCAACTGCATGACCCTATTGTTTCATCCAGGCATGTCAGATGTTTCACATACTGGAAGTCTATTGTACAGCACACACGGAGAGGAAACATTCCACATGTGACAGCCAAAACCTGCAAATATTCTGTATCACCACTAGCACGCTGCAGAGCTGTTGTGGTAACTCTTTGAGAACCAGGTTGTTGATTCCTTGAATGTCACTAGCAGGTGAGAGCTTATGCAGAAGACATGGATAGCGATCCTTAAAAAGAAAAACCTCTCTTCCTTTCATGTAACATTTTTAACTGGGCTTCTAAACCAACCATTGTTGCAGCTGACGCTGGCCATTGAGAAGTCTGTTATGGCCTGAACACGCATCCTTGGTTTTGGGTGGTACACAAACAGCAGCGCTTTTCCCCGCCTCACTGTTCCAGGATTAGTCTCCTCTCGTGCACTCTGCAAAGGGAAATTTCCAAGACTCCGCCTTTGCCAGGGTTTCGGAGAGCAGGATGCTTGTAAATTTTACTTTACTGCCTACACATAAGGAGAGACCATGAGTACACAGCAGGGAGAGTGTGGGAGAAAGAAGAAAAAACTATCACAGATACTGCAGCCAGAGGAAAAACTAAGCACTGGGTTTGTTGTTACAGGGTCCCAACCAGCGAGCCGTTTATTTTTCCAAAGAAATCTGTTTTGCAGACATCCTTTCTTCTTCCCTATTCAAGTTCCAACCAGGAACCGTGGAATAAGTTACTGTTGATTTTAGAGGCAAATCAAAGTGTTCAGCCTGCTAAACTTGCATTTAAAGTTAGTTTTGATGAGCAACTCCTTGGGGCCCTTGTGTTCAGATAGCAAAGTCTCAGATTCACCTGAACTGCCCACCCATGCAGCTCTGTAATACAGGTGGGAGGACAATGGGGTGGGCGCTCTGGGCTCCAAGCCTCAGTTCTAACAGTAAAGGCTCCACATTTTAAGCCAAATCTAGGAGAAAAAAAAAATCCTTTAAAGAAAAAAATTAGCGTCATTCAAAGCAGCAGAGTATTTACTAACCAAGAGCAGAAGGCGGGATTTAGGTAGAACAAGTGGATTAGATCTCCTGTTGCTAATCTCAACTGAAGTATAGTACAGAGCAGACTCACCCGCCTTAGGCTGAGAAATCGTCTTTCTGGGATTTGGATCAGGTTGGACATTCAGAGGCATTTTATCCCAGATCTCCTGTATTCAGGATGCTGTCCTTGGCATCTTTGACACTCAACCCTTGCTACAGTCCTGCTACTCTTTAACAAAACAATGACACATAAACACTAGGGAAACAGATCAGTGAACTTCCAAAAGTCCCTTCAGAACTGATGGAGGCTCTGAATGGAAGCTTGTACAAGCCCATTTTTTAGGTGGTTTGATGTTGCAACCTGGCTGCTAATATAAAGAAATTAGAAGAATAAAATACTGGATGAAAATGAGATAGCACAGCAGGTTATGGCTTGCATGTGGCAAATTTGCTTTTGTTTTGCCACTTTGAACACCACCCACCCCTACTTTATATTGAAGCGTAATGGTGCTGCCTGTACACCCCCAGGTCCAAGGGTTTCACATAATTTAATAGCTACTGTAATTAGATATTTGTGAAACCCTGAAATCCTCTGATGAAAGGTGCTGTAAAAGTATTACCAACTATTCTACCATGGAAGGACTACACCCAAACCCAAATACAGATGTTTTCCTCAGTGTACATCGTTACTAATACAAGGCAGCCATGCTTACAGCCTGATTTAAACTCTCCTGCAGGCCCAGGTGACTTCTGTGAGCTCCAGTAGGGCCCCAAGAATTCTAGAGAGGAATCTCAGGCAAATTAGCCTTTTCTCCTCTCAAAATTCAAACCTCCTCTTCAATGGCAATGACATGGGAAAGGATATTCAAAGTGAACCATCAGGCTGTTGGCTTCTGAGAGCTTGTAAGAGGAATGCATCCTAATGGTCTTAGATTGGGTTTGAGAACTAAGGCTGCCAGTAAGGCTTTTCCCTGCTGCTGCGTAATTGTTCCACATATTAATGCAAGACCCTATAGTGCCCTGTCCCTACTCCACCCTCCTCCTGCCATGGAGTTGTACGAGGAGAAGGGGATTGTTTTTCATTGTAATACTTCCCATGCTCAAGGAAGTATGTAATACTTCCCATGCTCAAGGAAGTATCTAAACACCAAGATGAATATCTATTATTTATTGACCCAAGATATTAGTGCATAGACTGACCTTGTAACAGTTATAGTGTGCAATGGAAAGAGTTACTATACCAGACCTGCTCTAGCTACACTAGGGCTGGAAGCCACTAGTACCATGGTAGCAAACATGCCATGAGTTCTTTTTTTTTTTTAGGAAGAATGGAAGGCAGGAAGAAAGAGACTTGAACATTTTATCACCACTGCTGGTCTGTCATGCAAAGAAGCAGATGGGGAGAATAGTAATTGTTTCTTGGTTACCACAGGGTCTTTTTAAACCAGTGCAACAGGATTGTTTGCTTCAACCTACTTAGATAGTAAAGAAACAAAAATTACTTCAGCATTTTGATCCCAAGGTTGGTTGGCATCTCTAGTGGTACTGCATTCTTTTAGCTCCTTCTGCATAAAGATTACCCACATCATTCCAGAAATCTTCTGCCACTGGCTTACTTCTCTTACCTTGGCTGCTGCTTCCATTGCTGGCCTTGGCAACCGAGAGAATTATGGTTCAGTGCTACAGAGAGTCCCATGTGCTGTGCAGAACTTGAGGCCAGCCTCATCCATCTCCTCAGCTTTCAGCTTCTTCAGTGCTTCAGTAATTAGAATTATCAGGACTAAAACACTGTGGACATTATTGCTGCTTAGTGTGAAGCTAACAAGAGAGCGCCAGATTTACAACATTCTGGCCAGACAGAGAATTAAAAAAGGTTACAAATCATTGCCCAGTTCCAGGGATATGTACTCCAGGATCTTATTTTGCCAGAGACTCTACGTGAACTTTAGCCTGTAGGAGAAATCCGCCTGCATTTTTCTAATTGAAATACCAGTCAGACCAGTGGCAGGATGCAAACTAACATGCATGAAAAATAAAGGTTCAATGACCCAAATCAATTATGTTTTAAGGGCACTTCTCTGGACTCAGTAGGAAATATTTGAAACAGGAAAAAAGAACTAAATAGGATCATTCACTGAACTGACCTGGAAATGAGACAGAAATGTGGTAAATAAGTGCAATGCAAGCCAGTTTTATGTACCAACTGTAGTGGATTTAATAAAAAAAAAAAAAGGTACTTAAGTGAACAGCCCAATAAACCAAAGCAATTCTCATGCCTTCCTTGAGCACAGGCACTGTAACACAGACATTAAAAAAGCAGTTTATAGAAATTCTGAAACTGTATCTTTATTAAATGGGACAACCTGCAGGTCTTCTATACAAAGCAAAAATAATAAACCCAGACTCCACTTCTGCAGATCAGAAACAGTTACCATGGCTGGATTTTTATTTTTAAGCACATAGGCACAAGCTAGGGAGAAAGTCCTATTGCTTCAGGATACAGGAATATAGCTGTTCCACAAACTAGCGGAACATCCAAGCTCTCCACACAGTAAATATCTGCCAAGGTACACTGTAAACACAATAGGAAGCAGATAGGGCAATTAATAGATATAAAGAAAATAGGAGGGACCTATAATTTTTTTACTCTTAAAGCATAGAGTACTTTCACAAACAATGAAGAGATCAATAGATATTAAGCTCCTTGCCAACAAAACTTTCAGATTCTTTGAAGGTACCTTATTTGTCTTGATTGGCTTTGCTGCTTCAGACAGACAGACAGACAATCTGGTGTGGGTACACAGTGCTTTGAGGTGATCTATAAACCAAAAGCTACCTGGACCTAAAAATCCCATTAAAATGTTACTAAAATGAGCCCCACACCTGGCAGCAGCTGGGATTGGAACCAGATGTGCAGTACATCTGGTAAAGTACAGGGCTGCCACTAGCAGACACTGAGCCATTTGGGGACATACCTTTCCAGTGCAGAGAGAGGGTTGACTAAAGCTATGTATGTAGCTTCCACTTTTCTTAAGGCAGTAACAGATCTATTGTGTGTCAATTCAAAGCATTTGAGAATCTCCATATCCTCCCCCCCCTCCCCAATCAGAAGTGCATATTTTGCTGCTCCAGTTGCATAATTTACTGATTCAGCTGCATGCTTGGTTGATCTGGCAGGAGACTAGTACAGTAGTTGAGATTCTGGATACATTGCCAATTGTGCAGCGTGCTTTGTTGATCAGGGCCGTAGAATTTAATAGCTGAAATTTCATACACTTTACTAATCAGGCCACATTCTTTGCTAATTGAGGTGCATATTTTAGTAGTTGATTGATTTTTTTTTTTTTTTTTAAATCCTTCACTGATCTTGGGAAGGATCCTGCTCCCTCTGAAACCAGCAGGAATTTTGCCACAGTCCTTACTGGGAGCAGGACTAGGACTTTCACTAGAGGGTCTAGGATTGCTAAGATTTCTTCTCTTAAAAGGAACAAGAAAGGCTTGATTTTTTCTTTAAGCCAGCAAGTGAACAGAGGAATACCGATGAAGGATGGCACTGGCATAAAGACCTCCTCCATGGAGATTTGATTAAGCAGATAATATTTTATGGACATACAAAGGCATAATTTTGACTGTGTTATTTCATCAGGCTTACATTCTTCCTTGAGGATAAACAAGCCACTTATCTGCACATCTTGTTCCATCTGATACAGACACACAGGAGGAAACATCATACACCTTATCTTCCAATTTTCTTTCATTTGATCTGGCTCCTATTTTTATATTGCTGTAGTATTCAGTGAGGGATTCCAGAGAGAGCTCTACTTTGTCACAAAACATGTTTCAAACATCCATGCTACCCCAAAGTTCCTCAACTCTGACTGGCAGAGACCACCTTCCCAGATGAAAGGAGCAATTCAGTCTCCTATACCTCACACAGATTTGCCTTTTCCAAGGGAGCTTCTGTTACATTTTTATATTGTTAACTCTAAACCAGAAGACAATTAATTTCTCATAAATCTTTGAATACCTTTCTTTCAACTGCTAAAATGAACTACATTTGAACCACCAACTTAGAGTGGGATGTGTATTTTTTTACTAGCATAGCAACACTATCAGAATGCAGCCAAAAAAGATAAAAATAATGAAGCCTACGCAGCATAGTGCCGTCCTTGGTGAGTGAAGAGCAAGTGCAACTTACTCAAAGAAAAGTAAAATAACAAAAACAGGGAGCAAGAGATGTACACATGCATCTGCACACACAGATTTTGCTCTGTGACATTTAGGAAGATAAGCTATAGAAAATGCCTAAGTTTCATTCTGCAAAACAAATTGCCCTGCATGCTAAGAGACTACAGACAACACATGATCAAAAGAAGAATTGACACGGCAAGAAGTCTGGGAAAGTGGGCAGGGGGCTGCTGCTTCTTCATTAAAGAGGCAGTTTCATTTCTATAGCGCTTCTGGTCAATAACTAGTTCAGATGGGAAATCAAATGTTCCTGATTTCGGACTCAGAGAACAACAGAAATTGGCTAGGAAACATAGAAAAAAATCCAGAAAAAATTATACAGTTTACTGATGCACTCAGTGTCCCACCATTGCCACTCACACCCAAAAGCACACCACACAGGTAGTTCTTGGTCCACCTCACGACTGTACAGGCAAAGTTAGAACAAAATTAGCACAGGGAGGATGTAATAACTCAAGTCATTACATCCTTAATAACATTAAGGCAGTGTGAAAATTCTGTAGTTTAGTAAGAGAAGTATGCAGCTGGATAAGAGAGCTGTTTATCTCTAGTAACAAACCCAACAGGAAAGCTTGCAGGTTATGCAATGCGATTCTGAGTTAAATGAAAAACAAAGGGCAAAACCCCACAACTGCACAGTTCAATAGATTTCCATGGGCACCCTGGTAAAGTTAATACTTGGTACTTCAGTGCCAGAAACGTGGCTTAATTAAGAAGTTCTCACTGTAGGTATCTTCACTAGGATACCAGAGTGAGATAGAACATCTTCGTTTCAACCACAAAGTCACTGTTGTGTTCGTATGTGCTGTGGCAGTGAGTTGGTGGATCAGGCAGAATTACAATGCTGTTTTCCACCAGCGAAAGCACCCTCCCACACACACACACACCTTTTCTCTTTATATATATATATGTCCATATATATGCACATATCAGAAAAGACATAAATGTGTGGAACATTATTTTCTTATAGCACAGTGGCTCATGTTTTATAGATCTCAGAATCTCTACCAGAAGTGTCAAATCTTGCTCCTAGGGAGAGTTCCCTTTCCACAGGGAAAGTCCTGCTCACTTCACAGGACCAGGACTACCTACCCTTCCCAAAGCACAGAGCAACTGTTTGCACTGCAGCTGCTCCTAGTTGCAGGGTACTCTGCTTCCTTGATTGCATTTCCATCACTGCTCTGGTTTCCCCAGTGCCCAGCCACTGGCTGACAGTCTATGCCAAGATCCCTGTCCTGAGAGCTGTAGCTGGCATTTACACTGTACCTGTTTCTCTGTACTACAAGCGAGGTGCACAGCACAGGGACAGTCATACAGCACAAGCTGGTTGGTTTGGGCTCCTTACTCCAGGCTACCCCTCGTTAGGGAAACCTTTGGGCAAACGCTGTGATTTCTGCTAGAAATGCTGATCTATCGGTTTCCACGGGGCTTGCACAGGATTTCGGGGCTGGCTGTATCGTAGCAGAGAGGGTGATCCAAAGAAACTCCCGCAGCTTCATGTTTGCCGGTGCCTTTTGGACTCCGAGACGAGTCACCAGCCAGCCCAAACCCCGCCGCCCGAGTGGGCAGGGGCTGAGGGCAGCCCGCGGTCCCGGCCAAAGGGGCAGCGCAGCCGTCCCCGCCCCGGCAGCCCCGCTGCATCCCTCCTCCCGGGAGCACCGCTGCATCCCTTTTCCCGGGACTCGCGGCAGCTCTGCTGCATCCCCCGTCCCGGGACTCCCAGCAGCTCCCCAAGTCCCACCGGATCTCCCTCCCCGATGCACCCCGAGCCCCGGGGCACCCCCTCCCTGTCGGGTTTGCGACTGTCCGCGCCGCGCTGGGAGCCCGCTGCCGCCCTGCCCGCCGCCGGGCGCCCGGAGCCAGCGGGGGCGGGCAGGGGCCGCCCGGTGCCGCAGGGGGTTACCTTGCCTCCCGCCCCGCCGAGGCAGAGCGCCGCGGCCGCCGCCAGGACGAGCCCCACGCCGGGGAAGCTCCGGACCATGGCGCGGGGCGCTGCGCCGTGCCGAGCCGTGCTGCGCCGAGCCGAGCGGAGCTTTGAGCTGTCGAGCCGTGCCGTGCCGTGCCGTGCCCCGAGCGGGCGTCGCTGACAGCGACCCCCCGAGCCCGTCCTCCCCGCCCCTCGCCCCCTCCCCCGGCCGCTCCCGGCCCCTGCCCTCCCCCGGGGGGTCACCTGCGGCGCGGAACTCGGCGGGGAGCGGCCGAGGCTCCGCGGGAGCGGAGTGGGTCTGGCGGCGCGGGGCAACGAGGGCTGGAGGGGAGCGGAGGTGCCTGGTCCGAGCCCTGGGGCGCAAACAGGGTCAGAGCGGGGCGTCCAGGGCTAGATCCTCTCCAGGTCTTGGGAACCACCGAGGATGGAGGCAGCCGGACCCCTCCGAGCGGCCTGCATGAGAGGGCTCCTGCGGAAAAAGTTTCTCCTGCTGTGCGGTGGGGCGATGGAGGGGCTGGTGTCCGGGCGCTAGGAGGGCAGCTGCCCTGGGCAGCGCAGCCGGTCTCCTGCCAGACCCTGGAGCCCTGACAAGGGAGGGAATAATCAGAGCAATGTGAAATAGGGAAAGGGTCCAGGTCTTTCCAAGGAGGAAAAAAATCACCCCAATTTCATCTGACTGAGCATGAAGCAAAGGACAGGGAAGGAATATTCCCGGGCACCCGCACCATGGGAACCCGAAGATGAGATGCACAAACCCCCCCAAGCAATCAGGGTACAGCAGCCGCTTAACCCTTCTGGAGAGGTAGGGCAGGGGACACTTCTTCCTGAGCCAGTTTTCTGGTTTTCCAGATAAGACCCTCTCCTGTACCCCAGCGAGTCACAGCACATGCTGCAGGGAGCGCCAGGCAGCCCCGCAGTACCCAGCAACAAAAAATTGTTCTCTTCTTTGCAGGTGGCAGTGAGCATACATTGCTACCTGCAGTTAATTCTTCTATTCTGTAAGAAGAGTTGCAATAACCTATTTTAAAACTAGAAGTATTCGACAAATACTTTTTTACATTTACAGTTACTTTTTAGTAGCTCAGTTACCCCTTTACAGTAAGAAGCACACGGAGCCCTCACAGATCCAGCTATAGCTGTCAGCATGGGAGGGGTATCTGCCAAGAGGCAGGTTGTTACAGGGATTCTTACAGCTTTCCCCAAAAAAATCTTCCACCAGACACACTACTGGAAAAGTGCAGTGGACTAGCGAGGCTGCTGGGCTGTGCTGGCATCCCAGTTCCTGAATTCCTCTTTCCCAAAGAGCAGAGATTAACCTGGTTTTCAGAGAATAAAGTAATCAATGAAAAAACCCCATGGGATTATACCTTCAGTTGATGTCCAAGTGGGAGCACATAAAAAGCATAAAGTTGGCAGACTGGTGTTGAAGAAAGCCTTTTTTTTTTTCTTTTTTTTTAATAAATGCATGAATGTACTCTGGTGTTCCATATTGCCATTTAATTGTGTGAATCAGAAGCAATGTCTTGGATTTATACTTTGCAATGAAAGCGAGAGAGGCTGAGCACAGGACACGGAGGCAACACTCTTACACTGAAAGCACGCCGACCCTGAGCTTGTGTGTAATCCAGGGTGATTCACCTTCTCTGTGGGTTTGGTGTCCTGTCTATTGAAAATAACACTTGACTCCCAGAGAGGTGAAACTTAATCCTTGCAGTGCTTGTGAGAAGAGGCTGCCTGTTATCCCCCACTGTGCAAAACAGGGGAACCTAGAAAAAGTAACAAGATGATTAGCCCAAGGCTGAGAAGGAATCAGGGACAGGACTCTGACTGCTCGCTGCCCTCTTGGACCCTGCTGTCTCCCTGGGAAATTTGCATTTGCAAATGTAGAAATAGCCCTTCGATGGAAGGGCACATAAGGAATATCTGGGTAGCTTAATTTGGTTGTTGATACTTCTTGCACTGGAGGCAGAAGATGCAAATAACTCTTGTGCAGCCAATTCTTATTTCACCCTTCTCTTTTCAGGGCAAATTTTGTGTAAATGATGTTCCTTGGCTATGACCTTGTCAGTTATTTACTGTGATTGCTCATGTTCAAATTTACATTTTGCTCCTCCTGGGTAATATTTCTTTGAGTTACCTGTCAGCTGAAAAAGCATATATAACTACATTATATCTATTCGGAATAAACACATAACCCAAGACACTTGGCATCTCTGGCAGGAGGGGGTTTGGAGAGAGAAGGGATTTTTCCAAGCAGAACACTTCTGCCTGAAGGGCAGTCTAGTCTCTGTAGCATAGCTAGCACTGCAGTGCATTGCATTTCTTAACACAGTTAAATCTCAGGGCGATGTCACCATGAATGTATGTTAAGCTTTGAAAACATCCCTGAAACAAGAAATGTACTTTTTTTCCACAAGGCTCAGTGTGACAGAAGTAAATACAGAGATTCCATCTGCAGTTTCCTTATGTTAACACACAGTTGTTGAGGACATAAGTCAAGGACTAGCTGGCAGAAAAGGGTATTCAAAAAGTGATTTTTTTTTCCTTCACTTGGACAGGGCTGGAATAATAATATAAAAATATCTAAATGTAAGAAAGAGAACATGCCCAAGTCTAGCAATGCGGCTCTCTTTTTATCCCTGTTATTTGGATTCCTTTCCAGGGGTCATCTGAGTGCAGGCACCCATAATCCTATCGAGGCAAAGAGCTGCTGTGTGGGCTATGCTGCTGTTTCAGGCTGGAGACCTTCAGTGAGTAGCACAGGCGTAAATGTGTACTGATTTCTCCTGTTTGTGTTTACTCCTTTTGTGGCCTAGCAAATTCTGTCAATATGCCTTTGTTCCCTTACCTCAGAACCCCTCTGCTAGCAAGACCTGTCCATCCACACAGTGCTCCATCACTATGGCTTAGCAATGACTTATCATCTAGAATTAAGGATCAAACTTACCGTACTCTGCTCATTAGTATTTTCAGCTGAGATTGGTGACCATTTCAAGCCACAGTTTTTATGAATACTCTGGTTTTTATTTATGAGCTCCCTCTGTGAGCAGGCAGTGGGACTTTGTACAGACATGGACAACTTCTCACACCAGGAAGCATGGAAGAGGTGGTCCAAAAGGTGTCTAACTGCCCACTGAAGGTAACAGCCAAGCAGCCCAAATTGCAAGTGGTGTACTGAGCCTGAAAGCAGGGCTTCAAGTGCCCCTTCCAGGAAACATCTAGATGCTGAGCTGGCTTCTCACAGTGTCTGGCCCATTAGCCATGCAAGGCAACTGGAGGTGGACCAGGGATAGATTTACTGGAAGGGTAGAGAAAGGGCAGAAGGGTAAAAGAGACTTTGCTTCTTGTCTACCCTATATTCCCTGTCTTACACTCTCTACAGCACTGCTTCTCACACACTTGCAACACAGCCCAGATCAGAGTTGTACCCCATCCTCACCGTGCTTTGGGAATGGGAGATGCAAGTGCAACTGTACACGTCCCTGAACAGATAAAGCTAAACCTCTTCCACAGTCACTGAGTCAACTTTAAGAAAGTAAATGTCTTGTTGTCTGCATTGGGCTCCTTGTTGAAAAACCCAAGGTTTGCATGCTTTTTTATCAAGTCCTTATGAGAACTGACCCATCTTACCTACTGTACTGTGCCATTTTGGGGCTGTTAAGATGCTGAAGCAAGCACTACAGTTCAGTGGAAGAGTGACATTTATGAAGTTCGTGGATAAGACCTATGTGTGTAAAGCAAGACTTTAACCAGTAGCCCCAAGCTGGGAAAGTAATTTCCAGGAAAAAATAAAAGAAAAAGAAGTAGAAACTTACTGTTTACAGGCTGGCAGCAAAAATTAAAAAAAAAAAATTATTATTGTGGGAAAGCTAAACTTAAAACCACTAAACCCCAGTAATTTCCATCCACTCTCACACACACGCTGATACATGGAAAGAGAACTTTCTGAATTAATTTCCTTAAATATGTGAGGCATCTTGATACCAAAACCAACCCTTCTCGCCCAGGGAGACTTTAGTGGAATGTCCCACAGAAATGAATGCAGCTTTTAGCAGTTTCTGTTTTTCAAAACAGCTGGTGTGACCAAACTGGAACCAGCTTTAAACAGGAGGAGGGCATTGGCAAGACACTCCAGTAACAAGGCCTTAAATCTTAGTTTATTCTCTGTAAGAAAGAGTTATCATCTGCAAACCTTCTGGTCACACAACCCGGCTTTTTATGCTTTCCCAGCTTTCTCTTATATAGAGACTGATTAAATCCATTCTGAGCCATGTTGTTACATCAGGCACACTACAGTTACAGCTGAGTGTCTCCCCTGTTTATAGAAATGAGTCAGGAAAATAACACGTTAAATATTTATCTATGCTAAAAGAGACATGCTAAAAATTGCTTAGGTAGAATGATGTATAAATGTTTCACATATATAAATAAAATATATAAGTAAATAAAAAATATAAATAAAATACTAAGGCGATCTTTAACAATCCACACATGTGAAGATCTGAATTCTAGTTCCATAGTCTGTATTTAATACGACATTACTTTTTCCTCAGAGGCTGTGAGAGAAGAGCTGAATACCTGAGCCCGATTGCTGTCTGAAAGCAGTAAGAGCCATTTATATGTGGTTAGCACAGGTTTCTTTTCTAATGAAGTTTTTGTGGACTGAGAGACAACAAATAATAGAAATACACAAGCAGAAAAACATGGAATAAGCACAGGGAATTGGAATATGGCAGTATCAACAGTTAGAGAACAAGATCTTGGCTAAGGAAATACTTGTGGCTGTAAAAACTGTCAGTGGAAAGCATCATGCCTGGGCTTTGTGCTGTGCAGAGAGTGCCACCCTCTGCTTCTGCAGAGTATGGAGCCTTTCTCTCCTACCTGCCTCTTCCTCTTGCCTACTGCAATTCTCTCAGACACAGAGCCAGTTACAACCCTGCCGGATAGGTAACTCCGCAAATGGCCTGTCATTCCCTGCCAATTTTAATTATTAGCTCAGCTCTTTAATTTGGCACTATGTGCCAATTTTAGGCAGAGCAAAGATGAATAAGCTTGCCTTCCCCTTTTAGGGGCAAAGCCCTGTGGGTTCCTGAAAAAGACAACTCCTATTAAGGTCTGAGAGAGCTTACTTGGAGAGAAGGCAGCACCACAGCTCCTGCATGAGGCCTGGTTGCAGGGTGAGCGACTGCTGCGGCTGGCTGTGGTGAAGGCCACTCATTGTGGCACCTTCTGATCTTTATATCTGAAGAATAAAAGGGTGCCTCGCAGGAGGAACTTGAATAGACTTTGGGATAAGCCATAGGCTCTTTCTCTGCTGGAGAGAGAGACTGCAGTTTACACAAACAAGCCTCCTGCAAGTTTACAGGAATCCCTGCACTTAAAGGCCCCACTGTGTTAGCGCTTGGCAATTTTTCTGGCCTTTTAAACAACTACACAGCATTGCCCTGTTGTGCTAACACTTATGTTACACTGTGTGCTAATTCCTATGTCATAGGTATCTTTTAGTATGGAGGATTCTCTTTCTCATTCAGGCTTCCTGTTTATGCCTACTATAGCTTTGTGCCACGCTTGGGCCATAGTTCCTTATCAAGTGGTTATTCCTGTAGCTGGAGGGCTTGGTGCCATGTGGCAGGCTAGTAAGTAAAAGAGCAATACTTTGGAGCTTTACACATGTCCTAGAGACATCGGATCAAAGTCAAGAAGCAAGCATAAATAAATACTCCAACTGAACAGTTAGTGACTCAATAGTTCTTATTTGAGTTCTCTGTGGGAGGCAAAACTACTTTTTACATTCTTAGAATAAAATCAAAGCAACAGGTTAAACAAAGATTGGGTATTTGTGTCTTCCCTGCCATACTGTCTTTGACATCTTCTGTAGAAGAGTATATAGCAAAGGTCACTGCCAAAGAATTTGAAACCCTCATTCATATATGAGTTCTTGGGGATTCCTCTTAAATCTCAGCAGAGGCTCATTCTGTTAACATCCCTCTCATCTCAGCCTCTCCTCTGCCTATACAAATCCCACATGTGATTTACAAGCCCACACAGCCAGCCAAGAAGGTCAAACTTCAGACTCATCAGTACTGAGCCCAAGCCTGGGACTGACCGCTTGTACAGGCATCTGGCTCAGGCAGCTCCCTGAATCCAAATATACTTTCTCCAGATATTTGTGCAGATCCATGCATGCCTGCATTCCCACTTGGAAATAGCCCTGAATTAGTTTGTAATGTTCTCTTCTAAATCATGCCTTGAAGGCTACGAAAACACCCAGTTAGTCATTAGCAGTCTGCAGGAGCTTGGTTAACAGGTTTGCAATTTAAACAATTTAGACTTGCTGATGGTTTGGGCTTAACTATCTTCCTGACTTCCTGAACAGTCTGGTGTCTTGCTAGAGAAACAGCTCAGTGGATTCATGTTCATGTTAAGGGACAGATTCATAAAAGAAATGAGGAATACCTAGAAAATCTTACTTAGTATGTTTACCTGGCAATTATATTTAGGGTGACAATATGATGTTAGAAGGCATTTTCTTAAGGGAAAATAAAAACATTTGGAGTTTTCTGAACAGGGCAGCAATGTCACCTTTCACTGAGATGTCCGGTTTTCCATACCTACTTACTAAACAACATTCTGGTCCATACAGAGACTCTAGCAAGGCTAGCAGTACAATCTACCCAACCAGTTAACTCTGTGACAACCCCCAAATAATCCCAGTGTAATAAGAGAAGTTACTATAATGGAAAAAACTAGAAAAACAAAACCCACCAACCTAAGCGTAGGTGGGGACAGCTGTGCGAAATGCAGCTCTGATGTGACAGTTCCTGAAGTGTTACTGGGATGCCCAGTGCTAGAAAGGTACCCTGAAGTGTTACTGGGATGCCCAGTGCTAGGAAGACGCTGAGAACTGTATGCACCGATTTAGGAAGAAATGGCCATCAGAAATGCTGCAAGTGACACGCGAACGGGATGTGTCATTGAACTCTGATTCTAATCCAGTGATCTTAACACCAACGCAGGCACCTGAATGATACAAGACATGAAAGCTGTGAGGGGCGCAGGGCTTTTACACTCGGGTTTAATTTTTAATGTACGCACAGGTTCAATTTTAAACATGCAAGCCGGCTGCCGGCCTCGGGGTCCCGCACAGAGGCCGGAGGAGGATGCCAACTCCCGCTCGACCCGTCTGGCCCTGCCCTCCCCCCTCAGGGGGGACGAGGCTTCGCCGTTCCTGCCGGTCCCCACAGCAGAGTCCGGGCCGGCGGCAAGGGAAGCCCTGCCCGTCAGCGGGGCCCCGGCGAAGAAAGCTGCTCCCCTTCCCTCCGTTGGCTCCGGGAACAGTGCGTCTGGAAAAGCCGCCGCTTCTCCAGCGGGCTTGGCAGTATCCACGGCTCCTGGGCAGCGCCAGGCCGCCGCCACCCTACGCCGAGCGGCACAGGGCCCGGCTGTGTGGGGGCGGTGCGGCCGCCGGGCGGAGGGGGTCGGCCTGGGTCCGGCCCGGCCCAGCCCTCAGCGGCGACGGCGCCCGATTGGCGGGGGAGGGAGAACCGCGTTGCACCGCCGCGCCCTCCTCTTCCCGGAGGAGGCAGCGCCACGTCTCGGGTGGGAGCCGGGCGCCAGGCGGGCGGCTGTAGGTCTGCGGGGATCTCGCCGGGAAGGGTGGCTGCAGGGCGTGGGGCGGCTGGGGCGCGGCGCCCGCTGAGGGGCGGCCGGGGGCGGCCAGGGGCGGCCGGACGCTGCTTCAGGCCGGGGGTCGCGCTCGGGGCCACCCTCTCTCCCCGCGGCCTGTCGGGGTGCGGCGAGCCGCCCGGTCCAGCCCGGTTCCGCGCGCTACGGCCCTGGGACTCCGGGTGCCTCTGCCGGCACCCCAGAGAGGTGCCGCGGCCCTAGCCCGGGCCCCCTCGGGCGTGTCTCCTTGGCGCCGCAGCCAGCCCGGGACCGGCCTCCGTTGCCCTTCCCGTTATTGGTGCTTTAAACAAAATAGGTTGTTTCCGTGTAGCTCTCTTCCTTGTGCGGTTATCGCTGGGTTCCCGTGCCGTGTGTACATCTCTGTGTGTGAGCCTGTGCTCAACACAGAGATACAAAAAGACTTTGAAGCCAAAATACTGTAATATTTGGGAATGGGTTGTGCAGAAGAAAGCTATTCTCTGTGACCCTGATCGTTAAAAGGTGTTTTATGGCAAGGATAACGAGCCATCTAACGTTGGCTGTGTGTTGCCAAGGTTTAAGCGTCTAACTTGGGCTTGCCTTTTGTCTGTAATTCCTCTTTGTGACTTGTCATGTAGTATCTACTTGCTGTACAATGGCTGTTCCTCTGGCAATCTTATTGTAAGCTTTATTATACAGAAAAGCTTTGAAAATCGGTAACACATCACAGTGAATGTGCTAGTATTTGGTTTTGGTGGAGGGTTGCTCTTTTAGAAATGTGATCCGGGTTTCTGGCTGCTTCACAGCTCACCTACATATGGGTCACCTACATAATTGGCTAGTCCTGTGCATCCTGAGCTATTAGTAGCTGCAGTAACATGTTGGAGATGACTGGTGGTAGTGCTGGGTGACCAGGGCAGTTTGGTACAGTAGCAGTTACATGAATAATCTCTGGAGATATGTAAGGAATGTTGTTCAGAATGTTTGTGTTCATGTAAAAGTGCAATTAAAATATCCCTGAGTTGACATTCTCCCCACCCCCCTTTTTTAAACTGAGGGTTTGTTAAGTTGTTTTTTTTTTTTAGTAAATGGGAACGATAACATTCTGTAGTCTGAATTCAGCTGTCAGTAACTATTTGAACAAAATTTAAATACTTGAAGTGACTGTGTACAACAGCTTCTGTCAGATTGTATTTGTTGGCTGGGTCTATACCCAAAGGTAAGACAGGAATGCCTGGAGAATCATTTGCAAATTCTATAAACTGTTTTTGGGAATCGTCCTCTTGCCTCACTGTAGGAGGAGGCAGCATTGAACTGTAGCCCAGACCACGTTCTGACTGCCAACACATGCTGTAATTAGTAGTTCAGGCTCTGTACAGTGATACATGCAGGTTGCTCTGCAGACAAGTAAACAGTAATGATGTAATTTAATTAAAATAAATGTTAATTCCCTACTGCATTCTGACTAAAGTTATTGAAACTTCAATGGGAATAGGTCCTTGAAATGAAATGTGGTATGAAAGTCCATACTCTAATTTACAGAGCAAAATGCCACTTTGAGTTCTGGCTTTCTTATTAGAGGCCAGAGAACCATTTCCATTAAAAGGGATAGTGATCTTAAGTCACTTGTCTTGATGAATATTACCTTGCTGCATCACTGCATTGATGTAGCCATGCTGAGGAAAAAAAGTGATAATAGAAGAAGCTGTTAAGTAGATCACTTCTATTCATAAAAGCTGGAACCTTGGTTGTATTTCATTGTCTCTGTTACTACCCTACATCCTGGTTCTGTGTTGGTGGGTAATCTGTGAGCACTACTTGCTTTCTAACTTATTTTCAAAGCTCTAAGAAATGTTTGTAAATTTACTATGGGTTTTTTTTGTTTTGTTTTTCCTAGAGGATGCAGCTCCTTGGTGATTGCTTCTTTGGCTGAAGGCTGTTTTCATGATCTGAAATTATCAACTGTCTGTTGCACACCAACTGCTGTAAAGCTTGGTACTGTGCTCCTGTGTGACATCTAGATGCTGTTGTTGCTGATGGAGAGAAACAGGACTTGGTAGTTCAGTTGGCAGCAAATTATTTGGAAGAAAAACTTTTGAGGGATCTGGATTGTTTTTACCATGGACTCCTCATCTGTCCAACAGGACATTCAGTTGGAGAAGAGAAGCAGTAATGGGGCGCCTGGAAGCTCTGAAGAACTTCTGGATTGTAAAGCCAAGTCAGGTTTGCCAGTTGCCACAGATGGAATTAACAGTAAGTTACTTTGTGGTACCAAAGAATTTTGTAGGCTTATCCAGGCTTTCCTACAAATAACTGTTTTGTTCAGGTGATGCTGAAGGACTTTTTTCCTTGAGATCAGGAGTTTCTTACACAGGAATTTTAAGCAAGTTTGGCAAAGGCTATGGCTCTCTGTATAGCAAAACTGTCTTTTGTTTTAAAATTTATTATTTCAAAACAAAACCAAACTATTAGGTTAAGTACTATTGGCTGTCAGTGAAATGTCTGCTGCTCAGGGTGTTACTCTGTCTTCTGATAGTGCTTCTGTGCTTATATACCTGAAATTCACTAGAACTAATAGTTCTGAAATGATTGTGGTGGAGTAAGCTCATACGTGGAGTATTTAATTCAGGCAAAATACTTTTCCTAATGAATCAAAGGCAAAAGTCAAAATGTACTTAAAAAGTCTCTCTAAACTTCCATTTATGGAAGTGAGATGTTGGCATGTACTTTACAGGTTATCTCAAAATAATTTTTATATGTAGACAAGCTCTATAGTGAAATAACTGTGTAGCTGTTGATAAGAAACTTGAGTGCTGACCTGTGTAGATTACAGAATCAAACTTAGGCTGGAAGGGACCTCTCTGTGTTCGTTGTCTAGTCCAACCTCATGCATGGAGCAGACCTATCTTTGAAGCTAGATTGGGGCCTAGTCCTGCTGAACTCTGAAATCTCCTGAGAGGGAGGTTCAGCAGCCTCTCCCATTCCAGTATTTAACCACTTTCACGGTGAAAATATTTACCTTGTATTGAGGTCTCCGTGTTTCCACTGCAGGTATCTAAGGATATGCTGCTCTGTAAGGATGTGGTAGTAGATGGGTGGAGGTATATGTGTTGCTGTGCCTAGATACACAAAAGTGTGCAGGTCACATAAAAGGAGGTGATCATGTGATGAGGTTGTCAGTCCTCTGCCCTTCTTGTACTACAGGTTTGCCATCTTGTCATGGGCAAGTAAGTGAAGACCTAAGACTTTATTTGCGTATCTTACATTGCCTGTTATCAGACTGTGGTTATATGATGATTCATTCATCTTTTATGAAGTTAGAGATCACACTTTCCTGTCCTCTCCTGTGTTGGACTTCATCCAAACAATTGAATTGTGGCTTACAAATAGGTAGTGTGTCTTTCAACTGTTTTCAGTCTAATTGCATCTTGTCCCCCACTGTTCTAAAAAGACCACAGTTGTGTTGCCACTACTGCAATTAAATTACTTTAGTCCAAGACAGTGTTTAGATTCTGAGTGTCTCATGGCCTCAGTAAGTTTCCAGGAAACCATTCCTCCAGAATTTTGCTCTAGCTTCTCTCTTGTATAAGTATGCTATTCACAGTTATGAAAATAAAAAAAGTAAAGTATAAACCTGATGCAATAATAACTGCAGTTTCTGAGAGATGGGTAGAAACAGTATTTCTGAATGTGTGGGGTATCTTATTTTTTGTTTCTGGTGACTATGCTTAGCACTAACTGCTCTTTTAAATGTGGTTTTAGCAATCTTTTAGTTTTAAAATGTCTTAAATTCCAACCTAGGTAAGTCTTTAAAAAAGCAGTCCTGTCCTCTGTCTTCCTTTGCATCCTTGTTGCACCCCTCCCTCCCATTGTCCCTGCAAGTGTTTTTGTGGCAATGTGATGAAAAAAATCAGAGATCTGATTCAGGCTGAAATGGCCTGAAAATGTTCTTTACATGATAAATAAGACACTCAAAAGTGTTTGAATTCAGCTCTTCAGAGAGCTGGTGTGCTTTGGCAACCTAAGGCTGAAAACATAGAGTACTCTTAGGACTGTTCCCTTGACTAATAAAGCCCCGAGCCCCAGTATCAGTACTTTTACCCACCTTCAGTTTCCCCTGAGTTGGTTCACTGTACAAACACCTGTGCTACTTTAAAGGAGGATGCACCACAGAGGTGGGAACAAATGGTTAGGGCTGGAAATTTCTCTTTTCCTCTTTAAGTTACTCTGAAGTGTGTGCTGTAAAGGAAAACTTTTGCTTTCTTCAGTAACAAAAGGGAGTACAATTTAAAAGTGTTATCTTTGTACTGTGAATTTTTCCCATATGGCTTATTTCATTTTAGGGTGTGCTTTATTGCTCACCAGTTACATGAATGATAATAGCTTTTCTTTTGAATTGTTTTACTTTCAGAAGTTTGTGGTGATTCATTATATGGGAGAAAAATGTTTAATAGCAGTATGCTAATGGGCTCGTCTAAATCAATAGTTAAAGTTTTATTGAATCATCATTAACTTCCTGGCTACAGAATATTTCTGCATGTGAATCTTGGAAACATGTAGTTTTGGGAGGATCTTTCTCAGTTCTGGCTTGTTTGTTTTCTTAACCATCACATCATCTTTGAGCAGACTTTAATAAACACAACTGCTTATTCAAGGCTGTAGCTCTGAGAGGAGGTAAAAATAGAAAGAGGAAACTTGAGTCTTCCACTTGCAAATGTTTTGTCATCACAGGTGTGAGATATTTTCAAACATCTTCATGAAAAAATAGTGAAATCTCCTGTATTATGCCAATGAGTCCCAGTTGCTCCAGTCGTACATGGTGTTGGAATAAACAGACAGACAGTGGCTATTTCAGTATCCTGCTTACTTAAGATCTGTAAGAACGTGTTTAAAGTTGGGTACACAGTTTTCTTGCCACAGCAATTTCGTAAGTGTCAGTAATCCCCAGCTGAGTGAGGCAGAAATGTGTGAGAAACCCTCTGAAGTGTTGAACTGGTTTTGAAGATGAATTTTTCCTGATGGAAAACAAAAGTCAGTATAGTAAATGGGGATAAAATTGGCATAAAGGTGGTTCTTGAATTGCCTTTTGATTGGTACATTTAATTTTTGGGGTAATAATAGCTCTGCTACTGTACTTGAATTTTTTTCAAATGGGATGTCTTCATCTAAGCTCAGTTTAAAATTAAGAAACTCTTCTTGGCCCAGGCTGAAAGTTGTGATGGTGGATGCTTTCTCCCCAGTGCCCAGCAGCATACCAACTAGCTGAATCATTCAGCACAGGCCCACAGTTGCTGAGCCTTATTTGTAGTAGTTTGCCACTCAGTGTGACGCAGATCATTTCCTTACACTTGATGTTCCGTGTTTCTAAACCTAACAAGATTTAAAAACCCATGCAAGGTTTTGAAGGTATTTTATGATCACTTTTGAGGTGTTGGTTGAAGGCAATGTAGTAAAGCAAATGAAAGGTACTTGTTCTGTTCTTCTTAAATGAAGAAGCAAAAGTCATTTATAAAATTCCTCATGCCAGTTGCTGTCATTAGCAATTTCTATATTTTTACAGTCTAAATGCAGTAGTGGTAGCGCTGTATTTGGGTAGAAGTGTGAAGGTAAATGGGGCAGCTTGCAGTGTAACTTAAACTTTCTTTTCCAGATAGCAGTATTAACATCAGTGAATTGCCAAATGAAGAGGAAAACCTGGAGATAAACAACAAAGTGGATGCCTGCCAGAATGGGCCAGAGTCGCTTTTCCCCGACTCTCCTGTTTCTTTTGACCCCACCAGCAGTGCACGGGGTCAGGAGTCGTCCCCAGGTGTGACTGGTTTCCATGACAGCCTAAGGAAGTCTCAGGGAACTAGTGCTGAGGGCATAGTGCTTAGAAAAGAAGCTTTGCAGTCTCTCAAACTAAGTCTTCCCATGCAAGAAACTGAATTGTGTAAGCATCTGTTTACGGTGGTGCCCCTGCTTTCTCTTGCTGCATAAAGCTTTTTAATCTGAGCCTGGCTCTAGAATTCTATAACATCATTTCAGCTTGGACTAAACTTAATTTTTGCAGTAAGCTTTTACTTTGAACTACAGACTGTTTTCTTTCAGTAAATCACCCTCTGCTGCAGCTAAGGCATTACAATTACAATTTAAAAATTGTTCTTATGCTGGAGGGGAATTTTCGCTTTCTGGGGCTGAAGCTATTCTAATCTTCTTGATTATTAGGACTAACAGGTAATGGTAGGAAAAAACACAGCAGAACCAGGTGATTATAAGCTGAGTAATAAAGGGGGGAGGGGAGAGAAAGTGAAAGCCTTTACATTCAGGTGCCTAATGCTTCAAGAGTTTTCTGAAATAATGTTTTTAAAAAGCCTCAGTATGGGAAAGATTTACTGTGAGTTAACAAAAAGTATGAAAAAGTGTCTAGGGAACATCTTTCTCTGACTGCAGGGAATAAGTGGACTGCATTAGGTCTTAGTTTTGCACTTCTGGTGCTGTCAGAAGTGCAGGGCAGGTGAGAGATAAAATGATGGCAATGGTCTCACTCTTGCTCTGTAATCTTTTGTCATATATATGTGGAGTAACTACAGCATTTGCAACTGAGCAGTAGAAATACAGAGGGTTTATCAATGCTTACACAAGGCTATATTAGAAGAGGGTATCCTGAGGTGCATGCCACTGGGCTTTTCTTGCGTTCCTTGCTTAAGCATGAAGCATGTTGCTGATGGTAGAAGGGGCTTTTCTTCTTTCACATCAGGCTTGCCTGTGTTGGAGTCTTCTGTTTGACTGTAAAGAACCTTTCACTTACAGGCTCAGTAGATTCTCCACTCCCATTAGAGAAAGAAGAACAAATTAGACTTCAGGCAAGACGACGACTAGAAGAACAGCTCAAACAATATAGAGTGAAGAGACATCAAGAAAGAGTGAGTACTGCACACTAGATCTTCTAGATTCAGTGGGATGTTGAGAAGCCAGAAAACTTTATCCTTTCTGTGCTCTAAATTACTGGTTTCTCTGCTTTAAATGTTCAGTAGTTTTCTCAAATGTGAGAGAGCATTGGATTTTTTCCTTTTGGACATGCAAAATCTGATTCTCTGTTACCTTGTTGGTAATGTTCCATTTTGTGCTACTCAAAATGGTTGGGGGGGGGGGGAGGTAGGGTGGGAAGTGGGTGATGACACCAAACCCAAAGCTTAAGTAACTTTAATTTTCAATTTTGCTTATATTATTTTTAATTAGCTTTTGGAATCTACCTTGATAATTTTTAACATGCAATTACTGAGCCTTGATAGGCTTGATTACTGGTATAATTTACCTTGCTTATAAAACAGTGCATATATTTAAATATTAATGTAAAAATGCAGAGCTTTATGTATTAAGTCCTACAGCAAAATAAGTCTTTAGTGCTAGTTCAGATGTAACACTTTGGTATTTATTGTTGACTTTTTGCTTCTTTTAGTCTGTTCAGTTTTCATCCAAAACCCGGCCCTCCAGCACCCTAGATCCTGAGCTGATGTTAAATCCAGAAATCTTGCCAAGAGCTAGCACTGTAGCAATGACAAAAGAATACTCCTTTATGCGGACCAGTGTCCCCAGGGGACCAAAACTGGGTAGCTTGGGACTTCCAGCATCTTCAAAAGAGAGAAGTTCGAAATCGAAGCCCAGTAAGATCCGGTCCTTGGCTGACTACAGAACTGAAGACTCAGACTCTAGAAACGCTACTGGGAATCTTGTAGCTACTGATGTATCTGGTGGTACTCTGAAGCAAAGCAGAAGTGGTCCAACATCAGTTGTTTCTGAGATTAGTCTACCCTCTGACCTGGATGATCGAATAGATAATTCCTCCTTGGCAGGAGATAGTGTTTCAGAGCTTGATGGGAGTGAAGTGGGAATGAGGCTGGATGGAAACGAGAGCGACAGCTCTACCTACAGCAGCGTATCAGGACGAGGGCTGTATAACAGTTTACAGAATGCAGAAGGCAAACAGGGTATTCCTTATACAATAAATGGCCAGAAGATACATCCTGATGCAATGGGGCAATTTCCTTCCATCAGTGAGGTGCTGCAGGCTGCAGCACTGGAGCATCAAGCCCAGGAGCAAGAAGTTAATGGGGAAGTACGAAGTAGGAGAGACAGTATTTCTAGCAGGTAAGAAAGATCAATGTACAGTGAGGGTATTATTTAGTTTGGTATTTTCTTGGAATAGACAGCCAATTATTCTTACCTACTAACTTTGGATCCAGTTTTAACTTAAATTCATTGTTACTTAATGATATATATTATTGTCCCTTTCCTGATACGCTCACTTACCTTTCAGACCTCAAATAGTTATGAAATGTCACGATGTTCTAAATACCCTTATCCTCCTCAGATGAGATTTAAATTGTTTTTTATCAGTTGTCTGCAGATGGATGCATGTGAATATACATGTGAATTTTGGAATTGGTTTTTTTCCTCTTTATTGGAATAAAATGTAATGCCCTGAGATGTTAAGTTAAAATCAATTGTTGACAATTATTCCAGCTTAGAATTAATCCTTGTCGTAATGAGAGAGAAATGTCTCCTGCTTTCTCTAGACTTCTTGGCTGTACATCAGGGAAGAAGTATAAGGAATCTTTTATAGAAAATACCTGTTCTCCGTATTTTGCAGCAGCAGCTGTTGGCATTTCATAGAATCATAGAATGGCAAGGGTTGGAAGGGACCCCAAGGATCATAGAGTTCCAACCTCCCTGCCACAGGCAGGGACACCAACCTCAGGCCTGGAGCTACACAAGGTTGCCCAGGGCCCCATCCAACCTGGCCTTGAACACTTCCAGGGATGGGGCACCCACCCCCTCTCTGGGCAGCCTGTTCCAGGACCTCACCACTCTTTCTGCAAAAAACTTCCCTCTAATATCCAATCTAAACCTTCCCTCCTTTAGCTTTAATCCATTCCCCTTGTCCTGCCATTATCTGCCCTTTTAAAAAGCTGATTCCCCTCCTGTTTCTCTGCTCCCTTCAGGTACTGGAAGGCTGCAATGAGGTCCCTCCGCAGCCTTCTCTTCTCCAGGCTGAACCAGCCCAGCTCCCTCAGCCTCTTCTTGTAGAGCAGGTGCTCCAGCCCTCTGATCATCCTTGTGGCTCCTCTGACCCCTCTCCAACAGTTCCACATCTTTCTTGTATTGGGGGCCCCAGATCTGGACACAGGACTCCAGATGGGGCCTCACGAGGGCAGAGCAGAGAGGGACAATCCCCTCCCTGTCTCTGCTGCCACCCCTCTGCTGATGGAGCCCAGGATCCCATTGGCCTTGTGAGCTGCAAGAGCCACTTCTGGCTCATGTTAAGTTTCTCATCCCCTGTGACACCCAGGTCCTTCTCAGCAGAGCGTTTCTCAGGGACTTTCACATTAAAGCAGACAGTTGCAGAAAATAGTTGTGGAGGTTTTGTGGTCCTAGTGTATCCATTTGTCTGCTTATAAAGAGACATGCAGGTACAGGATATAATGAAGTCAGATGTTGAACTTCTGTAAAATAACAAGTATAAGAGTGCTACACTAGACTTCAGTTGGTGCAAATATAGGAAACTATCATATAAAACCTTCACACAGATATAATTTCTTTATCTCTCTGAATGATAACAAAGGTTGTTTCACTTTGTTCTGGATTCATCATAAAACCAGGAAAAATGTCCTAAATTTTAGGTCATATGAGGAGCCTGGGTAGTTCCTAATTTCAGCTTCACTGTTCTTCAACAAGAGGACTGTTGTATTCTTACCCTTTAATTGTGTATGTGATGTCTCTGTCTCCAGTGTTTCTATGGAAAGCTCTATCGCAGGAACTCACGACGAAATGTTGCAGGTTCTGAAGGAGAAGATGAGACTTGAAGGGCAGCTAGAAGCACTCTCACTAGAAGCTAATCAGGTAGAAAATAAATTTGATTTTCTGTATTTAGCAAATTACATTATTATGTTAATTAATCTTCAAGAGCCTTCTAGTCATTACTTGTGGGAATTGTGTTTTGTAAAAACATTGTTGAATAAGGTTCTACATAAGTAAATCAATGGATAAAACTATGAGGTGCTTTTTCTTAAGCATCCTTATAAAGGCAGTGAAGTCTTCAAGGGCTTTAAAAAAGTTGGGTTTTAATAAAAAACATAAAAAGATATGATAAATCCAGAGTAATGCTAGAGATAGATATAGAGCTGTATTTTCTCTTTATATTGAATGATGGTGTAACATGGGGAATGGAAAGTGTTCTTAATGTGTGAAAACATGTATTAAAAATCGTGTTGTGTTTGCTGACATATAACACTATCCATCTTTGAAATACCTGCTAGGTGACCTGTCACTTGAAAAAGGAATTTCTTACAAGCAAGTGGTCTTTGCCTTAGCAAAATCATTTTGTTGAGAATCTTCTTTAGTTAGCCATTAATGTATTTTCTCTTAAGACTTCTGTATCTTGATTTTTGGGACGCATTTAGGCTCTCAAAGAGAAGACTGAGCTCCAAGCCCAACTTGCAGCTCTGAACATGAAACTTCAGGCACAGATGGAGCACAGCCAGAACAGCCAGCAGAAGCAGGAATCTCTGAGCTCAGAAGTTGCCACGTTAAAGCAGTCTTGCTGGGATCTGGAACGTGCAATGGCTGACCTGCAAAATGCCTTGGAAGCAAAGAATGCTAGTTTGGCTTCTTCAAATAATGATTTGCAGTTAGCAGAGGAGCAGTACCAAAGACTCCTGCTGAAAGTTGAAGATATGCAAAAAAATGTTCTCACCAGAGACAGCACAGGTGGGATGATGTAACTGTCTTTAAAATGTGTTATTCCATAAATTGTTGTATTTCAATATAATTATGAAATCCAAGAGCAAGAAGGAAGTTTAATTTCATTGATGTTATACTCATCTGAATTTTAAGATAATTGGGTTTTATTTTGTGTGCTACAGAAGTGCCACAATTTGCAAGCTGTGACTGCCAGCCCGGAGAGGGAGGCAATGTCCTAACTGTTTGATAATGGACTAACAGCTCATAGATAATTGTACAAATACTGGTTTGTATTGATTCTACATGTCAGGGTACCTGCTTCCTGATTATTTCCTATTTTCTGCCATTTAAGGAACTTTGCATGTTTAAAGTGACTCATTTGCTTTAATTTTGTCCTGTTTATGAGCTGATACTTTGGATTCTAGAACTTCCCCTCACTTTTGCAGGAAAAGCCAGTCTTTGTTATTAGGCATATATGTTTTTGTTCCAAAAGAAAGGAAACCAAAAAAAGGCTATGAATACAGCAGCAAGCCCTGAAAATGTGTGCATAAAAATAGAACAGCAGAGTGCCCTAGTCCAAGTTCTCTATTTTTCTTTTCCTAGTTCATGATCTGCGCCAGCAGTTGGCTTCCTTACAGAACCAGCTTCAGAAGGTGCAGCTGGAACGGACCACACTGACCAACAGACTAAAGGCATCTGAAACAGAAATCACATCGCTCCAAAACGTGCGGCACTGGTACCAGCAGCAGCTGGTGCTAGCACAGGAGGCCCGTGTCAGGCTGCAGAGCGAGATGGCCAATATACAGGTATTATGTTTTACGTGCATATAAGAGGACTGAGAATCTGTTCTCTTTTATGGTAGTTTTATCCAGAGGATTATGAGCTCAGACAAGGATGCCAGTCTTGCTTGTGCTCTCTTCAGGTGGAAAACAAGCAGGGATGGTGTCTTGTTTTTCATCACATGACATTAATTCAAATTAAGGCTGGAGTGTTGTCCAGTTCTGGGCTCCCTGGTTAAAGAAAAGACAGGGATCTCCTTGAGAGAGTCCAGAGAAGGGCTACAAAGATGATGAAGGGCCTGGAGCATCTCCCCTAAGAGGAAAGGCTGGGCAAGCTGTGACTGTTCAGCCTGGAGAAAAGAAGACTAAAGGGGGACCTTCTGAATGTCTATAAATATCTGAAGGATGGGATGCAGGGGGAAATGGCCAGCCCCTTTTCAGTGTCTGTGGGGACAGGACAAGGGGCAATGGCTGCAAGTTGGAGCACAGGAAGTTCCACACCAACATGGGGAAGAACTTTTCCCCAGTGAGGGTGAGGGAGCCCTGGGACAGGCTGCCCAGGGGGTGTGGAGTCTCCATGTCTGGGGAGATTCCAGCCCCGTCTGGACGCCGCCCTGTGCAGTATGAGCTGGGGAGCTCCTTTAGCAGGGGGGTTGGACCCGATGATTTCTTGAGGTCCCTTCCAACCCCTATGATTTTATGATTCTATGAATCTTTCTGTGGATGACAAGGCATGGATAGATTCAACAGGATTGGTTTTTATATAAAACTTTCAACTTGTTGGCCAAACTTTGACTTTATTATTTCATGATTATTTATTTCCCCTTCCTTTAGGCTGGACAAATGACCCAAGCAGGTATGTTGGAACATCTCAAACTAGAGAATGTGGCACTGTCCCAGCAGCTAACAGAAACCCAGCACAGATCCATTAAAGAAAAGGAACGTATTGCAGCACAGCTGCAAAATATTGAGGTACGGTTGTAGATGGGCTTCACAAATTATGTTCTGACTAGGTTGTATATTTAAGTTTTGCAAACTGAAGGATATTCTGGGAAAGTAACATAGAATTCTTATAAATTTAATAAATTGCTGCATTATAAAACCAGTAAATATTTCGGAGCAAATAAATTTGCACAACATTATGAACATTAAGAGAGGGAGCAAGGCCATATGCTGCCTATTCCGAGGTGATACTTGCATTTTCAGCTCTGGTATTTGGTTTTAGTTGAATTTTAAAGGTGGATGTAAGTGTTCTTCTTTGACCTTTCAGGAACATTTTAAAGAGAAACCTTAATTGGAAATTAAACTAAGTCAATAAAATGCTGATTAGTGTGTGAAATTGCTTAGTACTTGGGTTTGTCCTTGCCCTCCAGTAAGAAAAGATGTAAAATCTGGAGTGCAATTCACTCACTTTTGAATTTCAGTGATGTTCCTGCTTCTAAGTCTCGAAGGGCAGCAAAGCAGCAGGCTAGTTGAAGCACCCTATCTCTGGTGTTAGTAGCAGTTGCGTAAATGACAAAGTGCTATTTCACAGAATAGCTAGAGCGTCCAAGGAATATTTTCTTGTTTCAGAATTTTTCCAAGCAGCTTAATAAAGATTCTTCTTCTTTACATCTTGTTTCATCAATTTAAAAAGGACATGGTGTTATTTAAGAGGAATTCAGATTTACAACTATGTAAGACAGTCAGTTATTCTAAGCTGTCTTTAAGTATATGAATGAGGGACTTCAGTAAAGACATGTGTGTGTAAGGCAGACATCAGAATTGTGCTTGTGTGTTTTCTCTAGAAACCTTCTTGATAACTTACCTTTTTCTTTTCCTCTTTTATTTTTCTTCTTTTTCCTGCCTCTCTCCCCCTCCCTGGAAATTGTAAAAGTTGATTCCTTGCTTTTTCTTTGCAGGCTGACATGTTAGATCAAGAAGCTGCCTTCATGCAGATCCAGGAAGCTAAAACCATGGTGGAAGAAGATTTGCAGAGAAAACTAGAGGAGTTTGAGGATGAGAAAGAACAGCTTCAGAAAATGGCTGATTCTGCAGCAACATTGGAGAAAGAATTGGAACAGGTAGGTTGTTGTTAGGTAATTTCCCGAGGGTTTCATGGGAAATACTTATTTGGATGGAAAAGCAATAGTAACTAGATTCTGAGCTTTAAACATTTATTTTTTAAACCTGAAAGATTGCTGCAAAAAGGAAGCCCATGTTAAAGCCACTCTGTCCTAGATGAAAAGGCTCCCTTTTTTTAACCATCTCAGGAACAGTACATTTTTGAAAGTTTGGAACTGCTGTCCCCTAGATGTTAGGGGGGTTTAGTGAATTCAATCTGTGATTAGTCTAGGGATAGACAAGAAGCCTAGATTCATGTAGAAAGTGGTAGGCATTCGGGATGTCATTGTATACACTTAACAGTGTAATAAATCTGCACTTTGCTATGGAGTCTAGCATGTTAATGGCTAGAATGAGGTCGAGTATGTGATGGCTCAGTATTACATACCATGTAATTACATGGCATAATCATTAGTAATGCTGAATTTACCCAGTATATCTACTGGGGACACTTTTTTTTTTTTTTTTCAAATAAAAATTTAGAACACTGTGAATCTTACTTCAGCATATTTTAGATTTGTCATTCTGGTCATTGCTGAGCCTGTAAGTTTACAGATGCTGTGGAAGGCAATCAATGCAATTAATAGAGCAAATACAATTAACCTAGGAAAGTTAAAAATATTTTCACCTTCTGCTGCTTTCTCCTAGAAGCTAAAATACAGTTAAAATATTTTATCTTGGTTGCAAATGGACTCCAAAGACATTTGTTCTGATTGAATTTAATCTTAAAACATTTATTCTCAGGTCAAGTTGACTTTGCATCAGCGAGATCTGCAGCTTGAATCTTTACAGCAAGAACACCTAGACCTAATGAAGCAAATAACTCTGACACAAGAAACATTGCACACCAAAGAGCAGTCCCTGGATGACCTACAAACACAGTATGATGAACTGAAGGCCAGATTAGAAGAGTTCCAAAGTGATGCTACTTCTAAGGATGATATGATCCAGTATTTGCAGAATGAGAAGATTGTCTTGGAAGTAGCTCTGCAGGCAGCAAAAGCAAGCAAAGAGCAACTCGATGAAGGAGCAATGCGCCTTGGGGAAGATACAGAAGTAGCATCAGAAGTCTTGGAACAACTGAGGCAAGAAGTGGCAATCAAGTCAAGCCAGGTATCCCTAAAACATAGCAAAAGATACTGTTGCTGTGTTAATTATGTAGGCTAAGTGACCTTTAGCATGTCAAACACCACACTTACGATTTCTTTTGTGGTTGGGTTTTTTTTTTTCCCTTCTGGCAGGTAGAAAATCTGCAACAAGAAAATTCCAGCCTTAAAAAACAGTTTCAAAAAGTCAAGGAACAGTTCCTGCAGCAGAAGGTAAGCAAAAGCAAACTATTTCAAAGAAATAAAACTAAAAAATATACTTTTTTTCACAGTGAAGTCATATATTCCTGAGGGGGTTGTGAAGAAACATAAATCAATCTTCTGTACCAAACAACTTTGATACAGAAGTGACATATTTATCCAGTTTCTGTATTTTGTACAGTTGAATTTTTTTCTGTGATTAATATGAAAGCAGATCCACTAACCAATTCATGCTTTCATTGGGCTTCAGGGAGTTTGCCAAATGATCCACCGTATAAAACCCCTCTGGTTTTGTCAGTGCCAGGTTTGCTTGTGCAAAAGCACCTGTGAAAATCAAGTGTCATAATTTTCCTGTGGCTTTGAAAAATGACAGTTGATTCCATAGCAATATTGAAAATAAGTACTTTGCCTCGAGCTTTATTCTTAATTTGCAGTGTTTTGAACATACCAGTTTTGAATTGCTGAATATTAGTGTTGTTCAAGTGTAGAGTCTTGCATCTGGGAAGGAATAACCACTTGCATCAGTACAGGCTGGGGGTGACCTGCTGGAGAAGAGCTCTGTGGAGAAGGACCTAGAGGTCCTGGTAGATGACAGGTTGGCCATGAGCCAGCAGTGTGCCCTGGGGGCTGAGAGAGACAATGGGATCCTGGGGGGCATCAGGAGGAGTGTGGCCAGCAGGTCACAGGAGGGGATCCTCCCCCTCTACTCTGCCCTGGTCAGGCCCCATCTGGAGTATTGTGTCCAGTGCTGGGCTCCCTGGGATAAAACAGACAGGGATCTCCTGGAGAGAGTCCAGAGAAGAGCTACGAAGATGAGGAAGGGCCTGGAGCATCTCCCCTAAGAGGAAAGGCTGGGTGGCTGGGGCTGTTCAGCCTGAAGAAAAGACGACTGAGGGGGGATCTAATCAATGCTTATAAATATCTGAAGGATGGGATGCAGGGGAAATGGCCAGCCCCTTTTCAGTGTCTGTGGGGACAGGACAAGGGGCAATGGCTGCAAGTTGGAGCACAGGAAGTTCCACACCAACATGGGGAAGAACTTTTCCCCAGTGAGGGTGCCGGAGCCCTGGGACAGGCTGCCCAGGGGGGTGTGGAGTCTCCATGTCTGGAGAGATTCCAGCCCTGTCTAGACGCCGCCCTGTGCAGTATGAGCTGGGGAGCTGCTTTGGCAGGGGGTTGGACCTGATGATCTCTTGAGGTCCCTTCCAACCCCTATGATTCATGTGTGTCTTATGTATAGAGTGGCATCACTAATTTAGTGCTTGATTGCTTATGAAGGTAATGCCACAGCTTGTTTTAGCCTGTTAGGTTTAAGTTTGGGAAGTCTGTCTAAACTCAGTCAGTGTTTATTGTTTACTTTGAAAAAATTGCACATAGTACGTGCGGTTCCATAATGAATGTGAAGAAGAGTATCCTGTACTGCTACAAACACTTAGAGGGGTTTGGTTTTTTATGAACTTCTGATGATATGTAGTGGTATTTGATATCTAGGCTTACATAAAAAACCTTTGAACTGGGGTAAATATGTTACAGGTGATGATGCTGGTTTGTATTCTGACATCCTGCCCTCCCTCAAACTAGAATTCCACCAGTAAGTGCTTTATAGTAAATCACTCTGGAATTTGTAAAGCAGTAACAGAGTAGATGATGTCCTCTTGTGTCCAAGGTAATGGTAGAAGCTTATCGAAGAGATGCAAGTTCCAAGGACCAACTGATTAGTGAACTGAAAGCTACAAAGAAACGGCTGGACTCAGAAGTGAAAGAGCTAAAACGAGAGCTACTGAAAATTCAAGTTGAAAAACAGTCACTTGAGTCTGAACATTCAAAACTACAGAAGGAGGTATCTCAGGTTCACCAGCAGATGGTGGAAATAGAAAACCAACTTCAGTCAGTGCAGAAAGAGCGAGATGATATGGAAACACGCCTACAGGTATGGAAGGTGTTAAGCTTTGGACTTTGTGTTACATCCAGGATACCTTGCTGTTTCTATTAACTTTGGAAATAAACAGAATGACCATCTGCAAGTTAAGGTTCCTGGTTACATCTTTAATATTGCCTATATATCTGAGCATATGCCTGCCAACACACAGTAAATACCTGACTGCTTATTAACAACTCGTGTAAGTGGGGAGAAGCGTGCTACAGCAGTGGTAGATGTGTGGTGCAGAAGCATTTTCCTTGGTCCCAAAGTGAACTCCATCTGAGAGCAAGGACCAAAATAGAACTCTGTACATGTTACAGGGGTAGCCATTGAGGGAAGAATTAAAGAAATAAAAAAGGGAAAGAGAAGGGAGGTGGAGAACCTTGCAACAATTTATATTTAGAAATGGAAGTAATTGTGAAACTTCATGTTTGTTCTTTTATAATCCAATATACAACAAACAAGCTTTTGGTCTTACTCTCATGGGTTTGTTTTTCTCCCTCCTATTAAGTCTTTGCAGTTCGATAAGGAACAAATGGCATCTCTTGCTGAGGCAAATCAGGTATTAAAACAACAAGTAGAACAAATGCAAGAAGAAGCAAAAAAGTAAGTCTGTTCTTTTAGTACACAAAAATGAACCAGAGTATTTATTTTTAACATGCACCTTTTTAGTAATCACGGTTCCTATTCCATAGTCTTTCCTTTAGTATGCCTCCTCCCTGGCAGTGTTCCAAGGCCAGGTTGGATGGGGTTTTAGGCAGCCTGGAAATAGAAGATGTCCCTGCCTGTGGTAGGGGCTTGAAACTGAATGGGCTTTGAGGTTCCTTCCAACCCAAACCATTATATGATTCTGTGAAATTTAAATAGCTGAAGAGTCTGAGTGTTGGAGTCTCATGCATGCCAAAGTATTGGTTGCATGCTACATAGGAGTTGCAGCTTCTCCTCTGATATGCTTAGGTACTATTGGTTAAAAACACACCATTCAACATACATATTTGAGCTAATCCTAGCTACCATTCACTAAATATTAGTCTTGATGCATTTGAATGTTAGCTTTAATGAGAAACACAACCACCTCACCCCCCTACTGGTGATCACAGGGTTTGTGTGATACCTGATACCAAGGATGTCAGATTCTTACTCTAAATTCTGTGTTACTTTTAGAGACAATAGTTTATATTCCCTTATATTGGAGTTTTAACGATTCTGACAGAGATTTAATTATTGTATTTTTAGAATGTTAAGAGTCTTCAAGGGATTGTCTTGCAGAGGGCCATGTTGTACCTTACCAACCCAGTGACTTTCTCTGAGAAGGGTGACTCTGGGACAAGGGGAGAGAAGTAGATGTTAGTTTTTGTTGGGTCATGTTAAAATTTAATCTTTTGGACTGCCTGAAAACAGTACTTGGTTTTCACTTGATGTTTTGTTTTTCTTTTTGCTTCAGGGCCATTACTGAGCAGAAACAGAAAATGAAACGTCTTGGGTCAGATCTGACAAGTGCTCAGAAAGAGATGAAAGCAAAACACAAAGCTTATGAGAATGCAGTCAGCATTCTTAGTCGTCGGCTACAGGAATCTCTCACTGCGAAGGAATCTGCTGAAGCAGAGTTGAGCAAACTAAAAGCACAAATCAATGATAGTGGAAACAACCAGATTGCTCAAGTATGCAGATGTCTTTTAACATTGTTAGTACAAAGACAGAGCTATATTGTTATTAAATAAGTCTTCAACTGCTGTTTTACACTGAAGTGATGGAAATATTTGGGATATAAAGCTAGATAAGCACATGATATTGGTGTTCTGAGCACTGAGGATTTCCTTAACTACATTTGAGAGGTGATTTGGCAGGCTTTGTATTGGGTGTTAGGGTTTTTCCTGTTTGTTTTAAATTTTACTTGTATCATTTGGATTACCAATTGTAATCCAAACTCAGCCTTAGTGCTAAGCTTTGATTTATTTTTGATACTGGTTTCTTCTATTCTGTTGGGATTTGGGTGGGTTTTGGGGTTTTTTTAAAACTCAGCATCTGAAAATTTTTCCAGCATTCTTTTTTTCCTTACTGAGAGGTAAAAGTTCTTCAGCATAGCCATAACTTACTAATATAAGTTATGCCTGTGATGAGAAAATTAATGTGTTGGAGGAAGTTCCAATTCCTTGGACCAATGGAGCAAGGCATCAAATGCACAAATAGAAGTAGTTGGATGCAAGGGTAGAAAGGTCTGAGCAAGACATACATTAAACACTAGTACCTCACGTAATACTTGCTAGAGAAGTAGACTTTTGAACAAACCCCAAATTACTCCTGTAGATGGGTGTTATATTAATCACAGTTGTAATTTCTTTGTTCCTTAGGAAAGGATTCAAGCTCTGGAGACAGAATTGCAAGCTGTTAGCAGCAGCAAGTTGATGTTGGAAAAAGAGTTGCAAGAAGTTATTTCACTTACAAGCCAGGAGCTTGAAGAATACCGAGAGAAAGTGTTGGAACTTGAGGATGAGGTGATTGCTTGAATTTGCATGGTAGTTGGGAAGGTGACAGTAAAAAGCGCTTGTGGGGGGGAACTTTAGGACAGTAATTTTATTCCTACAGTACAGGAAATCAGACTTTTACATGTCAGTGACACTTGCTAATTTTGTTACCCTGTGCTGATTCTTCATGGTTTCATGAATCCATGGGAAGATGAGAGAGAAAAGTAGTTCCTGTACTAGATATGAGCTGTGTCTGGTCATGAGACAGCTGAGGATGCATGAGTCATTATTTTTTAACTATTTGGAGTTATGGATGCTGAGTGATTTTTCAGGGCAGGGTGGTGTTGTTCAGTTGTAGAGTAGCACCAAAAAAAAGTTGCATGTCTGCTACTCTTGATTTGCGTATACATTTTAGCCTTCTAAAAGGGAAAAATACCAAGCTGGATTTATTTTGAAGTGTTCATTTTAAAAACAAAAAAAAAATGGGAAGCAAGATGTTTAATGAGTTTAGCTCACAACTTCGTGGTAGTAATCTGGAGTTGTTTGGATTGGATTGTTTGACTTGCTTTTTCTCTTTGGCTATAGCTTCAGGAATCTAGAGGCTTCAGGAGGAAGATAAAACGTTTAGAAGAAATTAATAAGAAGTTGGCCCTTGAACTGGAGCATGAACGTGGAAAACTTACAGGTCTTAGTCAGTCCAACGCCGCTTTGCGGGAGCACAACAATATCCTAGAAACAGCATTAGCAAAAAGAGAGGCAGACTTGGTACAGCTGAATCTACAGGTATTTAACCTTTTGATATAGTATCCTCAGAGAATTTCTGGTAACAGGACGTGGACATCTTTGTTTGTGTGGTACAAAGTTGGTGTGTTTCCTCCAAATCTGTGTCTCCCATGTGTTGTGTAACAGCAGTAATATGCAAGGAGAAAGGAGAGATCAGAAACCAGACTTTGTACCAAACAGAGCTGTTTCTTCTGGGAGGGGAAAAAACCAAATCACACTAAAATATTTGCAATAGTGTTTCACTGAAATTAGTTGGAACATACAAACTGTTACATATGGATTTATCAAGATGAACGATTTTTATGCTAATAGTAATGTATTTATGGGGTATAAGCAAATGGGAATTCAGCTAATGAGCATGGCTACTTTCAAGGGTCAGGAGCACCATGAGGAAAGAGTTGTCAGTGAACAGGAGAGAGGAGAGGAGTTTTGCAATCCCTGCATTGGCTTGTGTTTATATTTAATCTGCTGACATTTCTAGTCTTCCAGTGAGCCCACACAAAACGTGTGTGTGTGTTTTGCTACCTGATACAGGTTCAGGCAGTCCTAAAACGGAAAGAGGAAGAAGATCAGCAAATGCAAGAACTCATTCAAACTTTGCAGGCTTCCTTAGAGAAAGAAAAGGCAAAAGTTAAAGAGCTTAAGAAGCAGGTAATGGTCTTTTTACTTATTTAAAAGGTAATTTAAATGTAAAGTATTTGAAAAGCAGCTTGAAACAATGAGCTATGCTTTATAATGTACTGCTTCCTCCAGGGTCTATGTCGCAATGGTCAGTGGCTGAAAGATCAGTTGATATCTTCTCTGTTGTGCCCTGTTTAAACATACTCATTGACTACCAGGGAAATGCCATTCTGATCTGTAACATATCCTCAAGTGATGATATTTCATCCAAAAGTTCACAATGAAACAGCAGTCTGGCAAATGTGCTTCTTCCATTATATCTAGTTATTAACTGCCATTAGCATTAATAAGGGTAACACTAATAATAAGGGGTTTAGACAAAAGGAAGTGCTAACAGCTGCACAACTTGCTTCTGGATTCGTTTTGTACCTCTTTAGGCTAGTCCCCTTTACACTTCACCTACAGCAATGAAGAAAACCTGTATCTTTTTTTTTCCCTTGTAGGAAGCAGCAGCCAAATCTGATGCAGCCCATAACCGCCGTCACTACAGAGCTGCTATGCTTGAGCTCAGTGAAATCAAGAAAGAGCTACATGCCAAAGAACTGCTTGTCCAAGCCCTTCAGGCTGAAGTGGACAAACTGCAGTAAGTAAATGTCACAGTTTTTGGAGACCAGTAAATAAAATAAATCCTCTGAAAAAGCCATACATTAGTGAAGCGCTACGTTACTCTGAAGTGGATTATATTGAGATGTACTCCAGGAGAGCCTGACCACAAGATGTTTGGATGTTAGCACATACTTGCATTGTTCTGTCTCTTCATAATTCAGTGACACCTGAAGCAAGTGCTACATTTAGTCTTCAGTATCTGCGTTCTTTTATAGTTTTAATACAGGTTTCTACTATTGCATACTAGTAAGTGTTCATAGGCATCATATTATTCATTAACATCCCTGAAGAACTACATAGAGGGTGAATTTCATTGTTGAATATATTCCATAATTCAGATTCAATTAGTTTTCTAGTATAGAATATATTTTATGAGAATTCATCAGACTTTCATGTAATGGATGTAATGTTAACTGTACTCCTCTTAAAAGCAAAATGGCTGACAGGCATTTTGTTTTTACTGCAGAGCACATTGTTTGTAAGTGGACTATTACCAGAGCTCAAGGAGTATTTTTTGGCAGTATTTAATGATATATTCATGCATATGTCTCTCATAAGATTTAACTGTTGCTGTGAATGGCAAAGCCATCAGTCAAAATTATAACTAACCAGGTTCCATGCACTGTGATGTCATTTCGGGTTACAAAGCTAACCCAGTGAAGTACGTGTTTTAAAGAACAGATTGAATAACTGCTGTGTCTGTTAATCCTGCTGTACAGGGTAGAGGATGAAAAACATTCCCAGGAGGTATCACAGTTTCAGCAAGAGCTGGCAGAAGCCAGGTCTCAGCTCCAACTTCTGCAGAAAAAGCTGGATGACAAGCTTAGTGAACAGCCTGTAGTAAGCCAAGAGGTAAAAACTGCACATTCACTGTGTTTATCCTTTTTTTATGAGGCATTGTATTACTTTTTAAAAAAATTTAAATCAGCATTTTTAATGAAGCTTTGCTAGGTCTTAGAACCAGGAAGGGTTCATGAGACATGGATCATATGTTTCAAATTTTATGGTTAATTGCACCTATGGAGAATTGTGAAGATAACTTTTTTCCTCACCTTGGTAGGTTGAAGACCTCAAGTGGGAAGTAGAACAAAAAGAAAGAGAAGTTGAGACACTTAAGCAGCAGTTGGATATGAGTGAACAGCGCAGCCACAAGGAGATAGAAGGGATGCAAGTTGTCTTGCAGGTATTTAATCTGGCTGGCAGAGATTCTGATGGGATAACTGGTATCGTTGTAGGGGGATAATTTTAAACAAAAATATTGTTTTAAACATACTTACACTGATAATTTTCTGATAATTTAAATAATTTTTTATTCATAAAAACTTATTCACTGTGTCATTTGTAGTGTCTTTTCTGTTTTACTTAGACTCTGCTATTAGCTTCTTATTTCCTTGACCTTATACCATTAGTATAGGCTACTGACTTTTTAAAATATAATTTCTATTTTTCTCCCAGGGCAAATTGATTTCTAATAGCATTGTCACGTGTCCTTTCTTTTTCTAGTTTCCCCTGGAAACTCAAAAAATACTTACATGGCTGGAATTTTACACCATTTTCCTGTATCACATTGATTCTTTTCCCATTTAGAATATGAAGACTGAGTTGGAAATGGCAAGAGAAGACCTGTCAATGACATGGAAGGATAAGTTTATGCTGCAGGCTAAAGTGACTGAACTGAAGAACAGCATGAAGTCACTATTGCAGCAGAATCAGCAGCTGAAGTTGGACCTGAAGCATGGCAAGATGAAGAAGGTACTTGAAGAGGAAAAATACACATTGTAGGGAACTGTAAAATACTCCACTAATGTTCTTAAATTTAAGTACTGGAAAATACTTCCCAGAAGGAAACTTGGTGAGAACTCTGAGCTGAAATGCCTGTCTGTGATCCAGACATTACTGATGTTCTGATATTTAAATGATAAATACAAGAAGATTTGCAGGCAAAAGTAACTGCACTGATCTTGACTTCCCACTTTTTACTTCAGACATCTTTATTGGATTATCTTACATTTACATTTTGACTTAAAATAAAGCAAAAAAGGTACCACTTAATCACAGGGAAATATGGAGTTAATATTTTCTTAATGTTCACATGTCTGTCCTGTCAGTACTGTCTAGTTTTTCATTCTTCCACAGTTTCCAAAGGTAACTATTACTGGTTTTGTTGAGTTTTCTGACTTGTTACTGGTACAAGGAAAATGTAGTAATAGTAGATCTCTTCCTTCTTTCCATTCTGATGTAATTCTTTCAGCAAGGCAGAATTTTGTATGGAAGCCTCCATTTCATTCTTTGAGACATTGGTCCTGATACCTCAACCTGTAGGATCTGGAATTTCCAGGAGTTATTTGATTGTACTCAGCAGATTATTTAGTTAATTTTTTGATTGTTCTCTTAACAGCAGCATTCTTTCAGGATAGTTAACTCTTTTTATTGAAGATCCAAGTAATTTGTTTTTAAATCCTTCCTCTTTTATTTCCTTAGAAGGGTGAGTTCTTGAGTGTAGGTCCTAGATGTTTTGTTTACCTATGAGCGTGGCTAGTACATGAGATTTATGTTAGGAACTTTGCTTGTGACCCATGAGACTTCACAGGAATGTGCTTCTGATTTTCTGCTCTGTAATGCAGCTATGTCCTGGTAGTGTGGTGTGAGACTCTTTTCCATGTGTTACAAATGACATTGATGAAATAACTGCACGGTATTTCTGGCTCTTCTTTTTTCCCTTTAACCAGAGGAAGGAACTGAAAGGAGAGAATAACTCTTCAAATCCTGTGACACCAGTCAAGATTCCTGATTGTCCAGTGCCTGCTGCCTTGCTGGAAGAATTGTTGAAACCATCGACAGCTGTGAGCAAGGAGCCTTTAAAAAATCTGAACAGCTGTCTCCGGCAATTGAAGTATGACTTGTTATTTTAAACCATATAAAAAAATCTTTAAAATGTTTCCAAGAAGCCAACTGCCAGCCTAAGGGGGGAAAAAAGGATTTGTGAAATGAATACTTTTCCTCTTATTTGGAGTATATTTAGGACAGTGGGATGTTCTGTCATTCTAAGTGCTTGCTTATATGGTAATGAAGTAGGGAAAGAAGCCTTTACAGTAAACTAGACAAAATGTCCATCCTAAATTGTGCACAGCTGAATAAACTAGAAACAGCTATTTCTAGTTCTTAATGGTGGAAAAGCTGGTGTTTCACTCTTGACAGCATCAGAAAGGCTGCTCGTGGTAGGAGCCCAGGCAGTGTGTTAATAAGAAACCTCTACAGAGGAAGTTCATGCTGCCAGAAATATGTTCTCAGATCTTCCCTTACAAGGTTACACATGAGATTCTGAGCAGGAAAGCTACAACTTCAGGAAGACAGGAGGTTCAGGTTATTAGGAGGACTGAGCTGCTGGTGTCACCTCAGTTGATGTTTGAGGGGAGTGAGCCTGTACTCTCAGACTAGTCACTTTGCTAAGCTGGTGTCTGACTGAAGTCATAATGTGATCTGGTTGTTCTTCTGTGCTGCTACCCTCACCTCTGCCTCCTGTGTTGTCTTTTACATGTGCAAGAGCACTGCATTCATCAGGTTGCAGTCACTAATTGCCTTTCCCAAGGAAAAAGTGCTGCATCATCCCTGGCAATGAGTATATGCAGAAAAAGCTGCTGCATTGTTGGCCCTTACTTTTTAATTAAGCATGTTGTATTTGTTTTGCTTTTAAAGAAAGAGTTCCTCAGCTTCCTGTAGACTTCTTTATCTTGTATACAGCTATAGCTTATAGTCTTGGACTGGGTCTTAATATTAGGTTTTCTGATCTTGCCATTAGCAGTTACCTTTTTGCTTGTTAACTTTTGCTTTTTTGTTCTCAATAATTTTAAAAGGCAGGAAATGGACAGCCTTCAGCGTCAGATGGAGGAACACACCATTACAGTACATGAATCAATGACTTCGTGGACTCAGATTGAGGGGCAGCTACTGGAAGTTACTTCTCCCAGTCCTGCAACTGCATCAGACCAGCAGGAGATTCCTATTGTAGATGAAAAGAAACAGAATTGTAGTGTTAGTGACAAGGAAGCTTTGACACTATAACCTCCTTATCAGTTGTCTGTCTTCCTAATGCTTTAAGTATGTAAACAAATCTTTATCAAAATTATTTATTTATTTCATTTTTAAAATGGTGTTCAGATTTGTGCTTTTGCCTGTAGAAGCAAAGGGCATGGTTTTGAGAAACTGGTGTAATATTAAATGCAGGACATAATATTCCAAGGGTTTGTTTGAAAGTTTACCATAATAATTCTGTCATGTTGGGGACTGCCAGTGGTAAACCCAGCTCATTTTTGGGTTTAGGCAAAGGTTCTGATATGAATGGTTAAAATGAGGTCAGGAAGAGCATCTGTTTTCCAGGTCTGTATTTGTTCCTTCTGGGTGAGTTTAAGGAATGGCTGTTACGTAACAGCTGCGTTTTGGTGTTGGTTTGTTGTTTGGGCTTGTTTTTTGTGTGGCAGAGGGGAATGTGGTGTTTTTCCCCATCTTGGCTGTATCCAAATCACAGGGAAAAAATTCTGCTCATGTTCAGATATTAACAGAAGTTGGTAACTGGAGAGAGCATCCTCTTTCCTATGATCTCTTATTCCTGAAATTCAGATTACAGGTATCTCTATTTAAAGGAAAAAAAAATCCATTTGAAGCCATTTCTAGTTACAAAGGCGACCTCTGACCTATAGCAAAAAACACAAGACTAAAGACATGCAATGCAGACTGATAGGGTTTTTTTGGCAGATTTGCCTGGGATGTTTTCTGACATGTCAGTTTTCCTTAGAGCTGCAGGCCAGTAGGGAGCTTTGCTTCTTGACTGCACAACCACTTCTTGCACCTTTTTAGTTCAACTTCTGAAGTAGACACCCTTGAAAAAGGTATGTATGTTATATATATATATATATATATGAAAAAAATAATTTTCTGATTCTGAATCTGTTTTAATATGCTGTATACTGTAAGTTAAGGCTGACATGAGGGTTTTTTTGTTACTGTCATTATTTTAATGTTACACTTAAGTTTGCTGGTTTTTGACATACTGTACAAATGGCTTGGGGAAATTAGCCCCCAAAGCCAGTGCTTTCAGAAATGTAATTATTTTTACTTTAAAAGACAAAATTACCATGCCTATAAAATTATTTTTATTAGCTTTATTTACTCCCATATACATCCCTTACTTTTTGCACCCTCTGTTATGAGTTGTCCACCATGAATGGAAATGCTGGTACTGTGGCAGCCCCTCTGCAGAGCATCTTGACTAGATTATTATTAAAGCAGCCCACTTTAGATTCCTTAACCTTTGGTCCCATTGCTGAATGTGGCTCATAGCAAGCCCTGTCCTCATTCATAAATCCAGTGTTGCATTGCCTGAAGTGCTAAGTATGAATCAAAATATACATGACATTATTTGGAAGGTTTAGTGGCAACTCGTGCACTAGCCTGGTTTTGTCTTTAAAGTGTAAAATAAAAAGGTCAGTTATATCCACTAAGGGTCAGCATTTAAAAAAAAGAACCAAACCAACTAATACGAGTAGATTAAGAGAGGGGGAGGGTGATCTGTGTGGAAAAAGTTATTGTATTTTTCCAAAGAGTCTGTTGCTGTTGTCTTTTGCTGTATGTGTGCTTTTGGGGGGAGAAAATTATTGCAGTTTGCTTAGCAGTAAGGCAAAAATAAGCAAGCCAACAAACAGAAAACCCCAACTCACCCATATTTAGCCAAAGTCTGATTTCTCCTAAATACTAATTCAAGCTCTAGTCTGGTTGAGCATTTTGCACCTGAAGTGTTTATACTGACTGATTTCATGCTTCTCAGCTACTGGATTTTTAACTGATATTTTATTGGGATCAAAGTCAAGTGATGCTAAAAGTCAAGGTTTTGAAGTTGGTGAAGGAAGAAGTGTATTAGCATGGCATTAGGTGCCCATCATACCAACTTATCAAACAATTAAAAGTCAAAAGCTTTAAAGACTAGCTTAGACACATTAACCTCTGCATACTGCTGCAGTCTGCTTTGCAGAGTAAATGGTACTGATTATCTCACTGCTGTCATGTTCTTGAAGTTGCCTGTGTATTAAGATTGAAGAAGAAAACACAGTATTGTTAAAAAACAAAATTAAGCTACATAATGAATAATATACTCAGTACAAAAATTATCAAGAGTTCAGGATTTTAACTAAAATAATATTTGTGCAGCATTAATGTTGTTCATTTTGGTAAATACATTGCCTACAGTTAATCTGTAATGTTTTAATCTCCTAAATTTGGCAACAGTTGTATGGATAAAGGTTTTATCTGATATCAAAGAAGCCAGAATTGTTAGAAACTTTTGTTGTTCTTCAGCATGTGTGCTCTCCTCTCCTTTCTATATCAGTAATCATACTGCATTTTCTTTTCAGTGCTGTGTTTTCTTGCTAGCTCCTTATAAAGACATCTGAGCTTAAAAAATGAAGTAGCCTTAGGTGCATGTTTTTCCTTTTAAAGATGAGGGAGCTGTTGTGAAGCGCTCAGATTTCCACATTGACCCACCTGTTTATCTCTGAAAGTATCTGGACACAAGCTATTTTCATTTTATACTCCACACATTTGTTAGTTGATGTGATTACTATGTCATTTACTTAAATGAAGGACAGACAGTGAGACTTGAGGGACTGTGTGGTGAGGCATTAAGGCAATGAAAGTCACTGGGAAGCCTTCTAGAAGGAGCACGCAGCATATGAGAAAAGCAAGGCCTGTTCTTTGAAGCTCATCAGCTATGCCTCTTAATTATCCAGAGAAATAGTTGCTGTGTTAAAAAGCCTCACCCTGGGGCTGAGCATGCTTGCTCTACAAAGCTTGAGGTCTCTGCTGTCTAGGCAATAAAGCTAGTTCTAGGAATGAAAACTGCCTCCCCCCTGCCTGTCACAGCACTGCCAAATGCATCAGAGGAAAATCAGTGCCTCGTTACCACTGGTGTGTTTTTAGAAACAGAAGAACTGTCTCTTAAAAAGACTTTTCCAAGTACTGCAATAGAATGTATTTTCTGTGTCTGTTCCTTTAGTGGTTGCTATCTGCTAAACCAAGTCCTGCTGATGAAGGAGAAACGTCACTAATGTGCGAATGTTTCCCAAGTGCTAGCAGCTGGCAAAGGCTGCAGCATTTCTCTTTCAGAGGCTGTTGAGTTTTTGAGGACTCTTGAAAAATTATGCATTAAAAAAAATAATCAAAAACTACAACAGAAAACCAGCAAACCCTACGATGGACAAAATGTTACTGAGTGTCTGGCGTTGCTGACTATTGCTGTTCTATTGTCTTCCAGACCTTTTGGAAATACCTGTGCACTGTATTGGGATAGCTGAGGCCCTTACCCACTGATGCAGTGGGAGGCTGTGATCCCATACTGTTTATTCAGGCAATATCCTAGCTGAACTCTGTGAGAATTTCGCTGATGTAAAGAGTACGGTACTACCCAGGATGGAAGTTCTAGTGCTTGTATTTTCATGGATTGCTTACTCCTCTGTAGGGGAGCAAAGTGCAGTGGCATGGGTGTTTAAGTGCTAGTCATGATAGCACCAGGGGTAGTAGTGTCCATATAAATTCAACTTAAAAGATGACAAATTCAGTACTGGTGATACAAAAGCTTGTGATCTGTTTTATTAACAGTGCTGGGGAAGTGTGAATAGTTGCATGTGACTTGCTGTGACCAGAGCCTTTAACTATTTTTCATGTGAAAGCAATTATAGTCCAAAGGTAATCACACTAATGCCCATCCGCTCTCTCCTGCTCCTCTTCTCTTATGAAGGTGTGAGAGAATCGCAGCCTAATTTCCAATACAGGTGTGCCCATTTCTAGGGGAGGGAAACATGTTCTGGTTATTTGTGAAGGCAATATTGTCGTTTAATCCCTGGCATTCAGTAATACCTGCTTAGGCTGTATTTGTAAAGGTAGAAGTTAATCATTTCATCTTCTTGAGCAGATAACCCAGGGGACAGAGGAATTACGCTATGTACAAGTAATGTTTATGATCACACAGAGCATGTTGATTATAAAAATAACGTGCATAGGAATTCCTTTAAAAGTTTTGTGCAATAAACTATTTTTGGTAAAGGGCTCGGTGTTGGTTTTCCTTTCACAGAGCCGGGCGGGCCTGGCCGGGTGCTGTGGTGGCCTGCGTTAACCGGGTATCGGTTCTTCGCACCTAAGCTGAGCCCCGCTCGCCTTCCTGCGCGGCCCCATTGCCTGGCCCCGAGAGATGCCCGGTGAGGCGGGGCCCGGCCTTCCCGTCAGGCACCGGGACGGAGGGGAGGAGGGCGGGGCGGGGCAGCCGCGGCTTTCTGTCAGGCAGCGGATCGGGCAGGCCCGGCGTCTGGTGGGGCGGGGGCCTGGCGGGGCGGGGTGGGGGGGGGGAGGAGGAGGAGGCGAGACGGAAGCCGGGAGGCCGCTGAGGTACCGTCCCCGGAGGGCGTGCGGGGAGTGTCTGCGTGCGGCGGGCGGGACGCGGGCCGGGGCATGGAGCGGTGGGTCGGGGCCGCCGGGGGCTGGGGCTCCCTCTGGGGGGCCGGCTGGGGCCGCTGGCCGGGCTGGGAGCTCTTGGCCGCCTGCGCGGTCATCGGCGCCGTGGGCTGGCTGCTGCGCCTGCTGGAGAGGAGGCCGGGCGGCCGCGGGGCACCGGCGGCGGCCATCTCCTCCCCAGCGCCCCTTTCCTCGGCGCCGCTCTCTGCGGGGAGCCGGTGCTGCAGCGGGAGCCGCCCAGGTGAGAGACTCGGGGGAGGGCGGCGGGGGGTGGCGCTGCCTCTCGCTCTGCTGGAGAGACGGCTGAGCACCGGGCACCGCCCGGGGAGGCCCGCGGCCGCTCGGCCTCTCGCCCTTTCCTGTCTCCACGCTCCCAAGGGTCTCCTCCTGCGGGCGGAGCTGGGGGCCGCCCGACCGCGGGCTCCTCCTGACCGCCCGGCTCGGCCCCGCGTTGGGCGGTGGCCTGGCCCCGCCGCGGCCGCCACCCGTCCCGTCCTGCCTTTGTCGGGCCGGCCTGGCGCTGCCCTCCTGCTGTCGCGCCCCTGTGCCCTGCCCGCGGCCGGAGGGACGGCTGCTGCCCGCTCCGCCCCGCTCTCGGCCCCTGCTTTCGCTCTCTGCTGTCGGAGTTGTCTCACACCGAGCCTGCCTTCCCTTGCCGGCTCTAGAAATGCATGTGCGATACACGTTCGTTTCGCGGGCCTTTTTTCCCCCTTTTCCTCTTTCTTACCCCCCTCCTCTTCTTTTAATCCTGGCATTCCCATAGCTTTCTGACATGTAGTTCCTAATTCTTCGCTAATTTGGCAGCAGGCAGTGTAGACCATATAAGTGATGGAATAGCCACGGTTCTGCCATGTGCAAATCCGAGCAGTCAGAATAGAGTGGAAAACAGGGCATGTCTCATTTCATTCCTGCCTTAAAGAAGAAAATACACTGTTTTCTCGCATTGCTCATTTACTGAAGCATATAACGAGTAGTGGAATAAAATAATATTGCCATCCTTAACAGTCAGCCATGCTCAGATATGTGTTTCTTATTCAAACAGTTATTCCTATTTGTAAAACCCCCAAAGGTAACTTGCAAGACCTGCACTAAACTAGGAAAAGTAGCTGTGTCAGTAGTGGCCATACTCAGGATCATTTGAAATTACATAAAATACATTCTTAAGGTTCAAATAATCAGTTTTTGCACCTCCTTGTAGCAAATGATCAAAGGATTATCTTAAAACAGGCCATCACTATTTCTCAGGTTTGCAAGTCACACCTTTGGCTTTGGACAGATCAAAATAGGGGATGCATTGAAGAAATAATAAATGCTTATCTGTGTTAGCTGAAAGCTTAATGTCAAAACACAACCTCATTTCATGAAAGTTCTGTGTTGTCATTCCAACATTTTTCCTGTTTCCACAGCTAACTTACTGTAGAAAACTCTTCATGCCAACAGTAGATTTTAAACCGAAGATTGCTTTCTCCTCTGTTAGTCTGCTTTGTCATTTTACTGATTTAGTTGTGTCTGAGGTGTAGTGGAGGCATGAAGGAAATACTTCTTACATAGCTGACAAATGCAATTTTAGGCACCAAGTTCTATCAAAACACAAGATACTGGAGAAATAATTTCTTCCCCACATTTTTCTTTACTTGAACACAAACCAAGAAGGACTTTTGTGTGTGTGCCTGCATCCCCGTGTACATGAATTATACTTACGCAAGGGTCTGATCTTCTGCAAATGATTGTGCTGGTTCTGAACCCTAACAGTAGGAGCATTTCCCAAGTTAATTCTTCAAGGCTTTACATTGGCTCTTTAAAAGTGTTTTAATTGAGCTGCTTTTGCAATAAATTTTCTGACCTCTGAGTTTTCATATTTTTTGTGGGTTTTTCACTTACGCAATTTCAAAAAGCCTTCGAACATCAAGTTTTGACATTCTTATCACTGACATCAAGGTCACATTTTATCCCTCAAAATACAATGGCAAGTTTATTTTTAAAAAGAGGGTTAAAGAAAGTGGGAAGGTCTTTCACATCTGTCTTTTCAGTCTTATGGGCAAGTTAGCTAATCGCAACAATGAGGTTGCTTGGAGGCTTGAGAGTCATAAGGGAACTAGAATACCTCAGGGAGGTAACTCAGCAGTATCAACTAGCTTTGCCACAGTTGGATTTTTTTTAAGCTGAAATACTGTAATTTCCCATCATTTCAGTGAGGTTCCAGTTAATATTTGTGAACTTTCTGGGACTGAGGTATGTTCTGAAACCACAAGATGTTTAAAATTGGACATTCAAAAAAAGAAACAACTCTCAAAGGAAATGGCACTCAAAGAAAACAAACTTCGAACTCTTGTAACTGTCAAGTTGTAATAATGTTTGAAAACCTAATTAAAGTTTGGCATTAACATATTTTTCCATAATATTTCCTGGAATAATAATGCAGTAGTTTTGAAGTCAAATTCCAGTGAAAATTTTAGCTGGCTGTATTGACTAAGACCAAAAGGTATGAAAACTGCTGTGTGCATTCAGGTCTTTTAATGTAAGAAAAGTTCCTCCTTAACCAGCTTAATCCTTGGGTAATGTAAAAAGCAGAATTATCACATGTACTTTGTTGGTGTATTTTGTGATTGTGCTGGCAAGCAATACACATGGAAGAATAAGGGAGTTTAGGTTGCAATTCTGCCATGAAGATGCAATTTAGGAATTAATTCTGAGTTTGTACACTGACAAAATGAACAATTAACTTATTAGCATCCAGTATTTAGAGCGCTACATCCCTCCTGTGTTAGGGCAGCTGCTTATGGTTCAAGCCTCACCTTAGTTTCCCAAACAAAAAGGTTGTTGCCCATCAGAGTGGATATTGTGACTCATGTCATGACTGCTTGTCCAGCCTGTTTGTAAAGCAGGAGAGCTCACAACTTGTGGACATTTCTCATGCTGCCACATGCATCCACAAATAATCTTTTGAGGACATTTAATTTAAAATTCCAGGTGATACTGACTTCATACCTGGGAGATTGCTTTGTCTCTAATGGAATGACATGAGGAGTTCTATTGCTCCAAAGAACTCATTATTGAAAAAAAGAGAACTTGATTCATGTGGAAAAGCTGTAGATGTGTGTTCTGGTAGTCGTAAGTTTCATAAACTGAGGATGAAAATTGGAAGAACTGAAGTGTACATGTCTCTGCAAACCAGTATAACCCAACAAGTGGCTAGGCAGTGAAGAACAGGCCGGTCTACAGAGGGAGTGAAAGTAAGCTGAAGGAACACATCAGTCCAATTGTTTCTATCCTATTTGTAAATAGTATACAGAAGGAAAAAGTCATAGTTTTTGTGGAGATACATGGATGTAGTATCTGGTGAAATAATTTTAAAGCTTATGTTCTTGAGCTGCCCAAATAGTATGTTTTTCAGTTGTGTTTTTCACAGCAAGAAATCTGTATTGGCATTGTATTCTTTTCAGTATCTTCTTGCTGAACTGTGAGGATTACATGGAAGGATGTGAGCTGGGGGACTTCAGTATTGTACCAGAGAGAAGGATTTTCCTTTGGAACTGGAGAAATTGTTCCAGGTCCTGCCCTTTGTCAGAGAGGGAAATCTGAAAAGATCAGTTTTTCTTGTCTTCTGGCAGTTTGCTCTCAAAACAGGGGCTGGGAAACAACATGTTGTGTAAATAGTTCCAGCCTTGCCTCATGGCCAGCGATACGCTCCCCTGGTTGCTGCATCATACAGCAGCAGCATCATACATTCCTTACACTTTTTTCAGCTATTTCTTAGGGAAATAATAGAAATAGTGCTATGCTTTTAGCTGTGGGATGCTTCCTAACTGGAATCTCTTACTGAGGCTAGCTGGTCATCATCTTGTGTTCCATTATATATATATATTTTTTTTTTTTTCCTTTCTTGGTGGGAATAAAAGATTTATTTCTCAGTCTGTGGTAAATTTTAATGCACAAATACTCTGGATTGAATTCTCAACTCCCAAAATCTTCATGGAATTTGAAAAGGACAAACAAGAATAAAATGCAAGCTGTAAATACTCTTTCAAGCAGTTGTGAAAGGAGAGGAAGTAAACTCTTGGTGTAAGTTTTACAGTTTAAAAGTGTTTTTAAGGCACTGAGCTCAAAAATACTTGTTTTCTCAGCAATTGTGAGAATCAAAAATTTGTTTGGAGGCACCTTTTTCCTTGGCTTTAATAGAGTATTTAAATGGTAGAGGAAAAAAATGTTGTTGTGTTCTTTACAGTTTATCTCCTCTGTTTTGCCTTTCCTATAGGTGAAATAACAATGGATGCAATATTATCCCGACTGAAGCAGCTCACCGCTGATGAGCTTAGAGAAGAAATTTTAAGGGCAGGACTGAAATGTGGGCCCATTACCTTGACAACTAGGTTTACTTTTGAAAAAAAATTGGCTCGGGCTTTGTTGGAGCAGCAAGGAGTGTTGGAGGAAAGAGGCTCTGCTCAGTCAGAGGAGGCTGCTGGAAATGTCCCGTCTGATGGCAGCCGAGCAGAAGCACAAAAGGCTTTGAAAACTACAGCAGTGAGTCACAACGGTCATGGAGGTGTTTCTGAAGAGGCAGACTTTGGGTACTGTGTGGGTCTGAACCCTCCAGAAGAAGATGCTGTGATGCATATGAACTTTTTGTCTCCAGCCTGCGGAGCAGGATGTGCTGATTCACAAACTGGTCCTCAGACACCCTCCAGAGACCCTCCACTGTTCTATGGGGTTTGTCCAGTTTATGATGACATATTGGCAAGGAATGGTAAATACTCGTTTCCTTTGTTTCCAGTGATAAGCAGTTTACAGTCATGTCTAAATATGCCAACTTTTATATAGCAGGTGATACAAACACCACTGTATTAGTATTTTAAGCATTGTTTGAATTTTTTTGATGCTGTAAATACTGGATCTTTTGAGGCATGGAAACACACAAGACATCCCAGCTGTTCTGTCATAATGGCTGATACATGTGAGCATCCTCTACTAGATGTAGCTCAAATGAAGAAAATTCTTACTCTTTCTCAAGATAAAAGAATAATCCTACAAATAAGCAATCAAAAACCTAGTTACATGATCAAAGCTTAAATGATCTAACAGATCTTGTATTTTCCTTTCTATCATAATGCCAAATGGTATCTAGAAGCATCAGTCATTCTGTTACGTTTTATTGATGAATACTGCAGTAAGGAATTTCTGAATCACTTAGTGGTGGGATTACAGTAGTGCATAAAGGATTCTTTACTCTGAGGCAGTAATAAGTATCCTTTCTCATAAAAAGCATATTCAGACACCATAATTTGAGTAAGTTAATGCAAAAGGAGAGGGAGGAGAAGGTTTTTCTTCATATCTAAGGTTCTGTGTAGAGGTCAAGGTTGTGGTAGTGGATCACTTCCATATCTGATCTTTCTGAGTGAAAGAACATGGAAGGTAATGCAGGGTGAATAAGCTCTAAGTCTGCTTTTCAGTCTGGATGTGAAATACTTGTTGAAGCTCGCCCACCTGTTTTAAAAGATACACAAATATTGTTTGATATGGATGGCCAGACACTGAACAGGCATCACCTCATGTTAGCTCGAGTGTATAAAGTTCTTTTCTCAGTGTTACAGAAGGGAATTTGATTCTTATGCCATGTTTGGTAGAGAAACAGTTTGATACCAAAGCTCGAAGGATAGTCTGAGGCTTTTGTAATCTTTTTCTAGGAACAAATCTGAGATTATTGAAATAACTTTGGTTGTACTTTGTTTCAGAGAGAATACATGTTTATGAAGATAAAAAGGAAGCTCTCCAAGCTGTTAAGATGATTAAGGGTTCCCGTTTTAAAGCTTTTTCAAACAGAGAGGATGCTGAGAAATTTGCTAAAGGAATCTGTGATTATTTCCCATCTCCAAGCAAGTCATCTTTGTGTTTGTCTCCAGTGAAAATGGGATCATTTAACAGAGGTAAGTGAGGATATTCATCTGTAGATGCAATATACAGTCTGTTAATATTTTATAAGAGGAGAAGCAACAACTTCAAAACCAATACACTAATAACAGGAAAAAAATTCAAAGGGTGAAGCATCTTAATAAATCCCTTCAGAGTGGTGGTGTTTAAGATAAGCTGTAAACAAATGTTAGATCACAGCTCCAGAGCTTACTCACTGAAGAAAATTGCTTTATAAATAGATACGACAGCCAGAATTTAATGAGGGTTTTTTTTTCTGTGAAATGTGTTAGGAACAGAATAAAATGCATATATTATTTTTTAAATTCAGATCCGGTTTTACTTCTGTATGAAATAACAACTGGCACTGGATACACCATCCTTTAAGTTAAATGATGCTTTTCCATCAATTTAATTCCAAGTTGATGTACAGAAATTACAAAAAAAAAAAAGAGGTAGAGTATGTTGGAATCCTGCCATTTCTCTTGAAAAGAACTACCACAGAGGTAAATTAGAGCCCCAGGAATCAGTGGAAAGACTTGTGTTGTAATGCATTTGGGTTTGTCCTTCAGGGTATGGTTTGTGTGGTCTGTGTGACAGTAAATAAACTGGTTACTTTTGAAGCAGTAGCTGTTATTCTGGTTTGCACAAATTTTACACTAAAGATGTTGCTATCATAAAGTCAAAATGTGGATAATGGCCTGCTTAGATATGTTGCCTGTTAGTCTGTGGTTGTATTTGGTAGGATTTGGTTTTACTCATGAACTTCAGGATTTTCAGGTGTAAAAAGATGCTGATAAAATCACACAGTATATGCAAACTGTACTTCACTGTTACGTACGTTCAGAAATAAAGTGGTAAAAGCTGATCATATTCCACAGTGTTCCCACCTACTAGATTAAAGGGACTCAGTAGTCCACATAACCACAAAAGTAGTTTTAATATTCAGAAGACTCTTGTTAAATTTTGCTTTCAAGTTTGCATGGAAGCAGGTTGGTAATTATAAAGTTTATCAGTTCCTATTAAAGTCTGGAACAGTTTTACTAGATGATTAAGTCATATTCTCCTCTCTCCCTATTACTGACTACTAGTATTTATAAATGCCTTTTCATTAACAATTCTTTTATCCTCCTACATTAAAGATGCAAAGTTAATCACAGAATCACAGAATTGTAGGGATTGGAAGGGGCCTCAAGAGATCATCAGGTCCAACCCCCTGCCAAAGCAGCTCCCCAGCTCATACTGCACAGATAGGCATCCAGACGGGTCTTGAATTATCTCCAGAGAGGGAGACTCTACCACCTCCCTGGGCAGCCTGTTCCAGTGCTCTGTCACCCTCACTGTGAAATACTTATTTTCAAGTTTATTTTCATGAACTGGGTTTGAAAATAGTGGTCACTGAAAAGGTACAGCTAGAAACATCTTACTTGTGTTTTGATAGATGGCTTATGTTCCCCTGAGACCGAAACAGCTAATAAGGAGAGAGCCAATAGTTACAAAAGTCCACGTACTCAAGATCTTACTGCGAAACTTCGGAAAGCTGTCGAGAAAGGAGATACAGCAACATTTTCAGAACTTATTTGGAGCAACCCCCGCTACCTGATTGGGTCAGGAGACAATCCCACAGTTTTACAGGTAAAAAAGGAAACAAGATAAAAAGCCAGATTCTGGTTTCATGATGGAGCCTTGAGTGAGGCCTGATAAGCAGGACTGAAAGGAATGTTGTTTCCTGGTCTTTTGTCGAGGTACCTTGTTCCACCAGTGCAGGGTTTCTCGGTGTTTCTTGATACTAGCTGAAAGCTAAGTGAAACATGGCAGTTGTTTGTCTTGTGTAGGTCATCCATCATAACTGTGAGTTCACTTTGCTCCAGAACAGCTGGAGTAAAGAAACTGAGTGTGCATTTCTTTGGGGGAAGAATAGTTTTATCCAGTCATGAAAGAATTGTCTTGCCTTCATATTTTGTTGGTCTCCTCCAGATAATTCCAATCATTTTTTAATAGAATGGTTTTTAAAGAACAGGGTAGTGCCTGGGCTGTAACTAAGGTGTTCCCACAGCATTGCTTACCTAGGCACCACCATTAAATTTCAAATCGTGCTCTGCATCTAAGATTCATGTATAGGGTACCACTTAGCAGACACTGACAATCTTACTTCAACAAATTACTTCTGTCAGACCAGCTTTGTGATGGTGAAATGCTGTATGCAATACATTACAGCCAACTGGATTTTAAATACACATACACACACACACACACATTTTCCTGCACTCTTTATACACTGAACTTCCTATCCCTTCTTATTATGTGTTATCTTAATATACCTCTTGGCTAAATTTTGCCCTGGATTTTAAAAAAAGACTATAGGTGATTGTAAGAATAACGTTGTTAATTTTAATAATGTAGCTATAAAGATGAATAAGTCATGCAATGTCATGTACTGAGTGTTTATGTACCCTTTTGTAAACATATTTTCCTAGTATTAAGAAACAAAAATCTAAGACTCAGAGTGGGCACCTTTTGTATTTTCACAGTTAAGTCAGTTAAGTGTGTGGGCCTAAGAAAGCTGTTTAGATACCAGTTTGTTCTAATGGTGTTTGTTGGATTGGTTTGAGGGTTTTTTTCCTTTTTTTTTGTTTCAGGAAGGGTGTAGGTACAATGCCATGCATGTTGCTGCCAAGGAGAATCAGCCTGATATCTGCCAATTATTACTGGACACTTTGGAAAATCCTGAATTTATGAGGCTTATGTATCCAGATGATAATGATGTCATGTTGAAGAATCGCATCCAATATATTGTTGACCTTTACCTTAACACACCAGATAAAATAGTAAGATTTGAAGCTTTGCCAGTTTCTTATTATGGAAACAACTGGAAGGTGTTAAAGATGTGTAATGGCAAAGGAAAGAGCATAGAATGGGGCATATCTAGTAAAATGAGCTATTCATGAGTTTTGTGGGGTTTAATAATCATTAATCTACAGTATGGTGGGAGAAAGATCTGTTAAGAACTCTGATAAATGGTCATGATATCTATTTGCCTTTCCCAGTCTCAAGATAAAATATGCAGGATTGACTTTTATCTTCTTTCCAAATCTATGTGAATTTTCCTCTTTTCCCACTGCAGGGGTTTGATACTCCATTGCATTTTGCCTGCAAATTTGGGAATTTGGATGTTGTTAATGTGCTTACCTCACACCCAGCTATAGTGAAAAATCCAAGAAACAAGTATGATCAGACTCCAGCAGAAGTAAGTCTCCCCACATCCACAGCAAATCTAAAACCATCAATGTTTTTCAAGTTCAAACTTTTACTAACTACTTTATGATCAAAGGCTTGTATTAAGATACTAGTGTGACAATTGGAGTGTAAATCTTTGATACTGTATCTGGGGAAAAGTTCTAGATTTTATGATTCACTACTGTTACTCTCAAGTATCCTTTTTAAGGATATGAATGTATTTCAGTGGGTTGTTCTGCCATGAATTGAAAGTACTGGATATGATTGGTAGAGCCCAATTATGTGACTGTTTGAAAAGAACACACACTGCAGTTGATGTGAGATTGATATCTTACGCTTTACTAACAAACAACTCCAATTTTTTAACAGGTAGTTTGTGAAAGAAGCAAGAATAAATCTGCAGAATTAAAAGAAAAACTAAGGGAGTACTTGAAAGGTCTGTGTTCACACAGCTCTTCGCTGTCTTCTGTTTGCTCTCTGTAGCATTCCTGTTCATAAATGATGCTGCTGTAGAGTGGTGTGAAAAAAAAGAAGAGAAACTCTAAAACTGACAAGGAACATAAAACGTTTTCTATTTTAATTACATGGTCAGAACTCTTACTGTATGGATTGCAAGGTTATCCTCATAGCTCTGTAACATAGGCATGGCCCATATTTTATTCAGCGAGCCTGAAGCAGAAAGTGTAATCTGAAAGTGAAGACACTTTCTTCTTTTCCTGGAGAAAAGAAGACAAAGGGGGGGCCTTACTAATGTTTATAACTATCTTAAGTATGGGATGCAGGGGGGAAATGGCCAGCCCCTTTTCAGTGTCTGTGGGGACAGGACAAGGGGCAATGGCTGCAAGTTGGAGCACAGGAAGTTCCACACCAACATGTGGAAGAACTTTTCCCCAGTGAGGGTGAGGGAGCCCTGGGACAGGCTGCCCAGGGGGTGTGGAGTCTCCTTCTCTGGAGAGATTCCAGCCCCATCTGGACGCCGCCCTGTGCAGTATGAGCTGGGGAGCTGCTTTGGCAGAGGGTTGGACCCCATGAGCTCTGGAGGGCCCTTCCAACCTCTACGATTCTATGGCAGGACCTTTACAGAGCAAGAGATTTGTCACACTGGGGAGTCATGTAATTTCTTAACATAGTACTCTTCAGTCATTTTGTCACACGTGATTTTAGGTATTTGCAAAGGGTTTTGAAATTTCTTGAAGATCCTTAGGGGAGGGAAACGTGTATCAGTGCAGGTATTTCTGTGTTTGAGAGAGAAGGGAGCCTGTACTAAAATACAGTCTGTAACAAGCAATAAATATTGAAACACTGAGTTTGAATTACAAGTAGTTTTCCTAATGAAATAAAGTCAGATGGTTAAGTGTATGGGTGTATTGATGTTCTAGGAAGAAGCAGCAGGCTTATGTAAGGTAAACTTTTAAAGAAAGCTTTGTATTACTTATTTTAGGTCGATACTATGTACCACTCTTGAGAGCAGAAGACAATTCCTCAGCTCCTGTAATCGGTGCCCCGTGGTCACCCGACCAGACAGACGATAGCCCCCAAAGAACTTTCTCTAAATACGCTGGAAGTCCCAAAGATCCAGTGTTGTCAATAAGAGCTTTTGCAGGCCCCATGAGCCCCTCGAAGGTAAGGAGAGAATTTCATATGACTCTTAGGCCTGTTTTTTTTCCCATTTTATTAATGAAGAACCATGAGAAGATCCACCCACGGTTCATTGTGTGGTGTAGCTTGTTTCTCATACAGACTGCATCTCTCTCTTTCTTGAAGAGATGGATTTTCCTCCGTAGAGAAGCAGCACGGAAACTTGTAAATATTTCTTATTGCTGAAAACAGAAATGTGTGGTGTAAATAAGAAGAGCAGAAGTTTAGCCAAAAGGAAGTTGTTGTTTTCACTTTCCTGTTGGAATCTATTCGAAAGCACTCTTTGACAATCCTTGCATTGCCTTACAGATAATTGCTCTAACTTTCTAATCTGAAACAAAGTCTTTCAGTGCAGCTATGAATCGGATCAAAAAAACCCATACCCTTACCTCACTTCTAGAAATTGACACTGGATGTTAGAAGCAATTTATCACCTCTGTTCATTGAATTAACAGGAATAGATTTTTATAAATGGAACCAAGCAGGAGGTACTGGGATAGTCTGGGAAAAGTATTGATTGTGTGGTAGAAAAGCAAAGTCTTTAGTTTTCAGGAAGAACGCTTAGATTTCAGATTTGTTTAATATGGACATGTTGGAAGTATGACAGCTTTAGAAATGGTAAATAAATACAATTGAGGACTCTCATATAATCACAGACTGGTTTGGGTTGGAAGAGGACTTTAAAGATCACCCAGTCCCACCCCCTGCCATGGGCAGGGACACCCTCCACTATCCCAGGGTGACCAAAGCCCCATCCAACCTGGCTTTGAAGCCTGCCAGGGATTGGGGGCAGCCACGATGTTCTGTCATCTGATTCTTGAATTCTTCAGGATTGTGTTTTACCAAAATTATTAACGCTTTTTCTTCTAAACATGTTCCTTGGTTGATCTTCTGTTCCCCTGACAGAAATGTAAATATATTTTATACTCTGAAAAATTAGGTTTTAAATATTAGGGTTTAAAAAATGCACTCTTGTGATTGCTGACAGATGCTCTTAATGTCTGATTGTAATTCTTACCCATCATTGCTGATTTTTGTCATTATAAAGGCATAAAGTTTGGGAGTTCACAAAAATCTGTTAGTTTATTCTCTTCAGGAGTTCAAATTCCAAATAGATGTCAATAATATATTCTAATAATTTAATTCTGGGGAATTAAATATATACATATAAAAATATCAACTTTGCATCTTAGAAACCAGTGACCAAGAAAGCATTTGTAATTAAACAAAATTGTAATGGTGTGGCAAAATTCTAAGCCATAGTTCTGTTTCCTGATGCACACAAATTAAAACCAGGCAGATTTGGTACCTATACAGTGTCCTTTCAGATGGTTGTACACTGTGGTCCTTAACAAGCAGTTGTGAGATCAAAATAGCCCCTAATACTGGGGGGAGTAACTTCAGACCCAGTACAAAATACTTCACAGCCAGAGTTGAGCAACACTTGAGTTGTTTACATGTAGACAGCAAGCAACTAAATGCCTTCTGGACCTGTGGGGAGACATTGAGGCAGCTTCATGTCAGGGTTTTTAAAAATTATTCCTGGTTTTTTAAAGGCTGAAGAATTCCGCAAGCTTTGGAAGACTCCACCCAGAGAGAGAGCTGGCTTCTTTCACAACGTCAGGAAATCTGATCTGGAGAGAGGTGTTGAAAGAGTTGGAAGGTATCTAAGAGAGTGTTGGTATTAAAAACCAGTGATAGACAAAGCAATTAAAAGCAAAAAGTTTGTGCTGAGAGTGTGGTTATTACTGAACAATATCTTAGGGCAAAATTTGCTGGCAGAAATATCTATGAAGTACATTGCAGTTGTTTTTTTACTGTGTTTTTGATAGCTAAAAGTGTGAGAGCTAGCTTTCTTTGGAAATAAAAAGATTCTTTAACTATGCTTACATACTGATGGTATGTATAGAATGCTTTCTCAAACATCTACTTGCCTGATTTCTCAGCAGATGTAAAATGATGCGTAGACTTCTTTTTCTGTAAAATGGGGGATTGTTAAAAACACAGCAGAATGAGCAGAACCTAACACAAATGTGCTGCTTTATAGAGGCTGTGTGTTGTGATACGTATCCTTGCTGTTAAAATACCTTCTATCAATAACCAATGGAAAAAATTACTCTTTTTTTAAAAAGCTGATTAGATTTCTTTCTTTAAAATAACCCCTCAGTTCCTCCTGCATTCTCCCATTTCCAAACAGAAAAAGCTACTGAATGGAGTATCATTCAAATTAAGCCTACATCAGTGGGGATTCATCTCTGTCTGATGTCTAGATACACTCAGCTTAAAAATAACAGTATTTACAGTGCCAACTGTAAGAATAGTAGGTGAAATTCAAAAAATACTCTAGAAAAAATCAGATGATATTATGTTTGCTGAGGATGTGTATATTGCTTTTGCAGACTGTTGATTGTTGCAGAATTGTGTTGCCTAGTTGCACGTTTGTACCTCCTATTAATAGCTGATAAAATGTATTCAGAAAAGTTACTGTCAAATTAATACTTATGTCTTCACAAATGATCCGTTTTATTTTATTTATTGCAGGGAGTTAGCTCATGAACTGGGGTTCCCGTGGGTTGAATACTGGGAATTTCTGGGCTGTTTTGTTGATCTGTCTTCCCAGGAGGGGTTGCGAAAATTAGAAGAGTACCTGAGTCATCAGGAAATGAGCGAAAAGGCTCAGCAAGAAACAGGGGAAAATGAAACCTGCAATAGATATAAAACTCCACATCCTTCTGGTAAGAAAACAGCAAATGCTACAAACAACAGGTTGTACCTAGGGAGAAGAGGGAGAGAAAAAGCTTGGTGCCCAGGGGAAGTAATATTCACCTGTTGCTATTATTAATCTGTTATCCAAACAGTCTGGTTATAGTATTGAAGAAGTAGCTGCAGCAGTGTGAATGTAAGAGAATTGGAATAGACTTCCTTAGATGTTCTCAGTCTTTCATATGAAGTACTTGATTTGATTGTAGCCTGCATATTAAATTCCTGTAAGAAAACCTCTGTCTTAAGTAAGTTTTTACTCAGACTATTTGAGGATTTATTTTAAGAATATGGAATTTTGTAATCCACAGATACAGAGTATCTTATACTTATTTTAAAATGAAAGAATAATTCTTTACAGTTGAGGGTAAAGACATGCTGAACAGAACCCAGGAAAGTTTTTATACCTTCTTAGACCACTGCTTGCCACGTGTTTGTGAAAAGCAGGCACTCGTCCTAAATCTTGGTGCTCCTTCTCTCCTGTGTGATTGTAGATCAGAAGGGGCTCTGGTACTGGGGTAAACCTGGGCTGACAAGACCCTGAAGGAAAGTCATAGGACTAGTCATAAGCCTTTGTGCTTTGCGAGAGATGAAAACTCTAATCTGAATTAATAACATTTTCCTTCCCTGCTCTGCTTTATCCCAACTTTATCCTTCATTACTGGGTAATGATTGCAGCAAGGAATGTAGGAAATACAGTTCCCAAATGACCAGGATAGAAAAGTTTATTTGCAAAAAAGATAACAGCCATAGTGTTGTTGATTTTTGCATTTGTAGCTTTAGTTATGTTAGTTCATGCTGTTGTGTACATAAAATTAGAGTTTCAGTAGAGTAAAGTGTAAAGACTCTGTATTTGTTCCTCATTATTTGGCCCTCTGTTGAAAGTCTTTCCCTGTGTTGCTCTTTTTTTTAAAATTGTTTACAGGCAAGAGTAAAAAGTGCTGCAATTCCATTTCTGTTGGAGCATTTTTGGATGAGGATGATGATGACATGAGCTTAGAAGAAATTAAAAACAGACAAAATGCAGCACGGAATATCAGCCAACCTATTGTGTCCAAAGAACCTAGCATCAATGCTCTTGGGGATGCTGAGTGTGACATCTTGTCAATGGAGCATGCAGTAAACATCATAGAGACAGCAGATCACCCCAGGCACTATGAGAAGGTGGCTTCTTCCAACAAAAATGGATTTTGTAATCCTGTGCCCAGTGAAAGAATAATTGGTGCTGGAGATCACTTGCATGATGGAGAAGAATGCCTTGTATCGCCCGTTTCCAATCTGATGTCAGAGTTTGAAAGCTTGTCATTCCAGGAACAAGAAGTAGTGGGAAAATCAAATAAAATCAATGAAAAAACTGAGAATCAGAGAATTCTGGCTGAAGGAACAAGGCAGGTGAGAATATCCAAGGACCATCTGGATAAGACCTGCTATGCAGTTCCACTGGCAAGTTCTTCTGAGCCAAATGTTACAGGGAGACCTAGGGAGACCAAGCTAAGGACAGAACACAAAGTGCCATCAGAAAAGGAGAAACTGCCTGTGGAATCTGCAGTTCAGACTAACGAGGCGCAACAACGTCAAGAACTTTCTTCCCAGAAATTTCTTCTGAAGGCTTCACCTACAAATGACAGTTCTAAGAAGTTATTCCTGCTTGGGTAAGAGTTACCTTTTTTCACACTTGTTTGTCCTTGGGTTTATGTATGCTTTTGATAAAATCAGTGACAGCAGGGTTGACGTGATGTGATACTAAGCAACACCCTGTAGTCAACCTTGACTTGAAGTGGTACAGCAGCCATATATTTCCTCTTAAAAGAAACTACCTGAATACCATACCTAAAACAGAAGGAAGAAGTCTTTGTTTCCAGACCAGTTTTAGTTGACTTTGTTGCATACCGTTCATCTGACAGGCTTGTGACTTCATGATGAGCCTGACACGGTTTTACAAAGTGTTTACTACACTGTTCAGATGAAATTTAAAAAAAAAGGGGGGACACACAACTGTCTAATAATGAACAGTCATTTACATGTGGGTCTGCTGGAAAGAAGTTCTTAGAGAAGCCCTGTTTATAGGGCAGCGTGGGCCATTTGTTTGCTTATATCAAAAATAAATGTTTTAGAATTGGGATGCTTTATTGCCTGAATAAATACCTAGTTCTCTTTTCATCTACTTCTGTTTATATTCTAGGGAGCAGCCCTCGAAGCTGGATAGTGATGTCTTAGCAGCTATAGAAGGAGTAGAGCTTGATCCACAGAAATACCCAATTACTTACAAATGGAAACATGCAGTGCAGTCCTACTCTTCATCTGACAGGCAAAGGTATTTCTGCAAATTCAGTTAAATGAGTTGAAATAGAATTTTTAATGGGTTAGCTGCAGAACAGCTTGAATAGCTGGAACTTAAGGTCTTGTTGCTCACAAAAACCTTGTTTTAAATACTCATCTCTGTTAACTATTAGTGTATCTCTGAAAATACTCACCCAGCCTCTTTGGCTAGTGTCTGTTAACAAGGAAAGTCTACTGGTGTTGCAGTCAGATTCCTTCCATTACACTGCAGTTCCAGAGAGCTGTGCAGACAAATCAGAAAACAAAGGCCTCCAGAACCTAAGTGTTTTCCAGTTGGCAAATGTCTCAGTTTGTGGATTTATAACTTCGCATTTGGATCCTTTAATGGTCTTAATGGTATTTCTGACATAAGTTGGTAATTGTCTGTTGTGGATGTTGTATTGCTTTGAGGTAGAAAGGTGGTGCCAGTGATGTTAAAGTGAATGTAGTATCTTCAGGCATCCTTTATTGCTATGGTTATTTTATCCTCTTATTGCCCCAGCCCAGAGGGATCGTTAGTGTGAGCAATGGTGTGTGTTAAGTTTTTAGAGAGAATTGTCATGTTTTCCTCCACAAAGGCTGGAAGCTGACTGCATTTGTTGGCACACTGAATACATGTTGTACCAGTTGTACGGGGTTTTTTGAATGCTGTAGGGTTTTTTTGTTGCAACAGTTTTCATACAAGGGGCTGCTTTTGGTAATTGTTTTAAGATTTCATTCCATTGTGACAGACATCAGTCAGAACATGGAAGAGTCCCTTGCTTAGGCAGCCTCCAGTTTATATAGAGTCATGACAAAATTCTCAGAGGAATAACCAACTGTATCAGTACAGGCTGGGGGATGACCTGTTGGAAAAGAGCTCTGTGGAGAAGGACCTGGGGGTCCTGGTTGATGACAGATTGGCTGTGAGCCAGCAGTGTGCCCTGGGGGCTGAGAGAGACAATGGGATCCTGGGATGCATTAGGAAGAGTGTGTCCAGCAGGTCGAAGGAAGTGATCCTCCCCCTCTACTCTGCGTTGGTCAGGCCCCACCTGGAATACTGTGTCCAGTTCTGGGCTCCCTGGTATAAAAAAGACAGGGACCTTCTGGAGAGAGTCCAGAGAAGGGCGACAAAGTTGATTAGGGCTCTGGAACATCTCCCCTGTGAGGAAAGGCTGAGTGAGCTGGGTCTGTTCAGCCTGGAGAAAAGAAGACTGAGGGGGGACCTAATTAGTGTTTATAAATATCTTAGACATGGGTGGCAGCGGGAATTGACCAGCCCCTTTTCAGTGTCTGTGGGGACAGGACAAGGGGCAATGGCTGCAAGTTGGAGCACAGGAAGTTCCACACCAACATGGGGAAGAACCTTTTCACAGTGAGGGTGAGGGAGCAGTGGAATAGGCTGCCCAGGGAGGTGGTGGAGTCTCCTTCTCTGGAGAGATTCAAGTCTCGTCTGGACGCCTATCTATGTAATATGAGATAGGGAGCTGCTTTGGCAGGGGGGTTGGACCCGATGATCTCTTGAGGTCCCTTCCAACCCCTAAGATTCTGTGATTCTGTGAAAAGCGATGACCCAGTGCCACATGGCTGATTGGAAAGGGGGCAGGAACAGAAAGCCATCAAATGACCTGTACTGACTTTTTTTTTTTTTTTTTTTTTTCTCCTCTTGGTGATTGTAGCTTTCTTAAAGGCATGAAATACACTTAGTACGAGACCTATTTCCCCTAAGAACGTCTCAATATAGCATTAAACACTAGAGGCTTTAAAGCTCTGTCAGAGCCTGTGACAGTTTTAAAAATTTAATTGACTTTATTAACCCCAAAATTCATAGTAGGAGTTGGGAACCAGCTGCTGAGACATGCAACTGTGTTAAATTAGCAGAGATTGGAGCAGGAGGAACTTTGTGGCAAGCTGAGACAATGTGGCAGGCCTAACAGAAGTGCAGATGGTAAGTGGAAGGAGAGGTGCTGCCTGAGGCTGAGCACTGGGAAAGAAAGCAGCTTTCCCTTGTCTCTGCCTCAGATAGTGCACTGAGAGAGGGCCATCCAGTGTAGCTTTTGAAAAAACATGAAGCTCACTACACTTGTTCTGTGATTCCATGTGGTGTAGGACCAGAGAAATCCTGTCATAGCCTTGGTTGATACAGTGCCCTTGTACCAGTTCATTTTTCAAAGGCAAATCCTCTGGTCCCCTGATTTGTGTGATTAATTTTTTTTGAAAGAAATAGGCTAATTGTCAGAGGTTCTTCATTCATTCCATTGGCTGAAAAGTCCAGGGTGTTCTTCCAAAATCCTAAATTTTAGCCTCAGATTTTTTAGGTGTAATCACTGTTCTGTTGTGCAAGTAAAACTGATTAGTGTAAATACTCGATGATGCCAAGGCGTGCTTGGTCAGCCTCCTTCATGTTGCAGTGCTGTCTCTGCCAAAAGCAAAGGGCACACTTTGGGATTAGGTATGTAACTGCAGAAATCAGACTGAGCAGTACAGACACCACTAGGTCTGTAGGGGAGAAAGGGCTTTTTAAAGGTTTTAAATAAACTGTGGGAATGTACATCTTTCTTTAATAGTTTGGGAGGAGGGGGTGTTTGGGCTGGAGGGTTATTTATTTATTTTAAAAAACAAAGCCCCTTACAAAATGTCTTTAGCTTACAGCATGATTTCTTACGTGGCTCATCTGAAGAAATTGCCTCACTTAAACAAAAGAACAGATGCTAGCATCAGCCTGTGGTCATTCTGCCTTGCTTGAGCTAAACTTTAAGGAGAAAGGAAAAGTTTATACAGAAAAGGGTTTTCAGTTTAACAGGAAATACTTTGCTGTGCTTTGAAAGAAATTTTAGATACCAGTTCTCATTAATTTAAGAAAAAATGTGACACTTGCTGTATAAATAATGATACTACTTCTGTGGCATCCAGACATAAATTGTATTTAAAAAGGAGGTGGAAATCGTGCTCAGCCACAGCCGTGGCACTCGCCAGGCTCAGGTCACCTTTGGTCTTAATGCCCTTGTCTGCTGGGGACATTGGACTAAAATTGCCCAGGGGCTCTGCAGTGCCCTTTCTCAGTGCCCACGAGGAGCAAATGACATCTTGCTGATGAGGCTGTGTGCCTGCGTGTAATAGTAGTGCACTCACTGGTCCATCTCAGACCTGTCTTTTACCAGTGCTGATATCTCTGCTGGTGCCTTATTTTGAAGACCTACAGCAGTGATACTGCACAGAGGTACCACTCTCCTTATTGCTGTTTTCTAAACAAAATGCCAAGTAACTTCTTCTCTCTTTCAGTTGGCCAAGTCCAGCACTGAAGGCAAGATTCAGGTCCCAAACCAGCGCTGCCGGCCTTCCAAATGCTTCAGTGTATTCCAATTCAGGAAGAAACAGCCCCGTAACAGGAAGCCCGGGGAAATACAGCAATGCTGCCTCCTTTGCACCAGACCCTGGGAGTCCTGGGCGCTACAGTCCAGCTTGTGTCAACCATGCTCTGTTAAAACTGCGCTACTTCTCAGAGCCTCCTGCCCACTAAAATACAATTCCTCTTCCAGGGACTTTGGGTTATATTTTCATTGTTAGAGTGGAGGAAAAAAAAAAACTACAATGTTACTAAAGTGACATGAGGTTTGTACTTGGCTATTTATTTTTCCTCAATTGAGGACAATTCTATGTTAAAAAAAAAAAAGGAATCTATGTTTTTACACCACATGCAAGATAGATTACTGGTGATACACAACAGGTTAGTGACAGTCAGTGCGGTTGTCCAGTAGCTCTGAGTTAACCCCCGTTGGCAGTAAAGCTGAACCTTCACTTGGAAATGGTGGTATTGCACTGTCAGCAGTTGTCATCACTGTAACAAACCCGTTAGCCCTCAACTGCATTTCTTTTGCTTGGATTGCCTGGAGGAAGTACAACAGCAGCAAACAGAAGCCTTAGGAGGGGGAATGGATGCCAGAGGTGTTCTTCCACTTGCAGGGGAACACTCAAAGTGAAGAGCCTGAAACAAAGCCTGGGTAGTGACAGAGAGCTCTCCCGTACTGAGTACGTAACCAGAAAGTAAGTGCTTAGAGCCAGCAGTTTGGTCAAACACACACACACTCTCTCTCCCCTCTGTATCTATGTGTATGTAGGCACGTGTTTACACAGTAAGCCATGAGTCAGTGGTTGTTCTGAGGCTGTTACAAACACCCTGCTCTACTGAGTGCTTTAGTAAGTGGCACTATTGACAAAAACCTAAAACTTAACTGGTTTGTTTCCACAGAGGCTTTTAACATTAGCAGATTTTAATAGTTCTTACACAAAAGCACATCAGCAATAACTCCAGCAAATTTACCAGCAACATACCTTAGTTGGTCTAGTTTGTACTCTACTAGCAGTAGCCAGTGACCCAAGATACAGCTCCTTGTTTCCCAGCTGTAGAGAGGAATGGGGACTAAAAATATTGTTACGGAAATCAAAGCTTTTGCTGCCTCTAGTCTTGCTGTGGTAATGAGTTTCTGTTACAGCAGTCAATAATTTTATTCTTCAGCCTTCCATAAGAATGACTTGTTTCGACAGCACGACGCTGAGCTTGAAGAATGCTTTTCAAAACTCAAGGTGGTTTTCTGTATCAAGCTTAATGGTTGTAATGTTGCAAGAGAACAGAGCTCTCCAGTGGCAACAGCGCTCTACTTAAAAGAAAAAAACCCTCACCTCTCATCATTACACTGTAAAGCTGATCAGAACACTAAAAAATGCCAAGGCTGTGCTGGTAAACAGGGAGGAATTCAGCCTGAGCCAGGCTCTGTGGGCTGTAGGCTGAGCACAGGGCTGAGGGGACTCTGGCTGTAGGCAGGCATGGTCAGGCCATCTCCCACTCCCAGGGCCCATGGAGCCTGGACTGAAGACTCCAGCCCAGAAAGGTTTGGCAGCTGTTGCACACCGCAAAGGGACCATTTGGTACAGAAACTGTACCCCCTTCAGTAGGGTCTGGTACAAACCTAAAAACCTGCACTAAATGCTTTTGCAAGCTTAATAGTGCCTTTTGTAACATATTTTTTTAATTAAATTTTTGTTCTTTTAGAAGTTTTTAAGAAAAAGTGGCATCCACTTAACTATGGGCACATAAAATCCAGTTGTTCTGGGCTACCTGAACAGAACCTATTTTAATGTCTCATTTCTAAGTTTGATCCTTTGGTGTGATAGCTCTCCCCTGGGGGAGTGAATTCCTATTCTGGAACTTGTTCTTAAAAAAACAAAGCTTCCTTAGCTCGCTGTTTATAATCAAAGCCTGTTAGCAATGAGCTGGGCATTAGAAAGAGCTGCTTTACACACTGACTGTCATTCAGTGATGCCAGGCAACGAGCTGGGGGTTGCAGGGCTGTGTCAGTCTTCAAGAGACATTTAACCGAACCAACCTGCTCTGTTACTACAGCCATTAACAACTTTTCCCTGAGGTTTTTCCAGTCTCTTTTTTTGATGCAGCAGCCCCCCCTCATCTCTACTTCTTTTTCTGTTAGGTCCCACTTTCCTACAGTTTTACTTTAAAGGGTTTGGGGCTTTCTGGTGGTGGGGAGGGGGTTGAAAATTGTGGAGTTTAAAAAAAAAAATAATGTAAACGATGGCTTTGACATTCTGGAGTAATTCCCCAGGTGAGTAATTGACCGATGCCCTGTGAAAGTCAAATCTGTGGGGTAAGTTGCTGGGCACGCAGCAGCTCTTCTGCACCCTGGTCCTCCATAAGCTGTCACATGGTGACACCCTTTTGCTAAGAGTTTGTTACAGAGGCAGGAGACTGACACTAATGCTCTTGTTCTTCCTTTTTACCTTTGTCATGCTTTGCTTTCTATTTTTAATATTTAAATGTATATTACTGGTATGATTCAAGTAGACACACCCCCACACACACACACCCCCTCCACACACAGCCCCATCCCCAAGCCCTTGCCTTTCACTTGTTCAGTTTGGTTAAGAGAGTTGGGGTATTTTTTTTAACTGTTCTATGATGTGCATTAGTCCAGTTGTACTGGTTCTTAAGAAGTCATTTTTCTAACACTATATTTAACTTCAGATATTTAAAAAGAAAAAAATAAGGCAATTTGTGTAGCTCTTGCTCATTCATGATGGTGAGGAAAGTTCTTCCACACTGAGCCTGTGGAGACACTTTAAATCAGATGGGTAGTGCTTGAATTGTGTTTTCTTAGCCAAAAATTCACTTCTAAAGGTGCAAAAGATTAGTTGTGGGTTTTTTTAATTAGCTGTCATGTTAAAAATAACAGTTACCCTGCTTTCTATTAAAAAATAAATGAGTAACTAAAAGTGTGACACTGTTCAGTTTATGGTGGATGGGGACAAGTAGCTGCGTCCATGGCAGCACAGTACTACTGATTTGTCCAGGCCTTACCCCCACTCAGGCATCTTGTGTGTGCACATGCCCTGACTCCAACGCCACTGAAGAGGTTGAGTCTCCAAGTGTTTTGAGAGACAGGAAGTCCAAATCTTGTAAAACTGGTTACAGGGGAAGTATGAAATTTAAAATTAAGTACATGCATAAGTGACTGAAGTCCCCCACTGCTGACAGTGCTACTCTGTGCCTGTGTCCCTGGCTGCCCACCACAAAGGGTTGGATGAGAGGGTACACAAAAACCCACAGAATTTTCATCTTACCAGCTCCAGCACTGCTGTTCCATGTGGTGGTAGTGACACAGCCCTTGAACTCCCAAAGGGCTGGGATAAGGCACCAGGACTCCCTTCTCTGTGCTGCAGTGCTGGGCTGGCTCCTATCTCATTTCAGATAGCTGGAGTTAAAAGAGCCGGGCTACAGAGCCTGCTCAGCAGGCAGAAATGCATGTCACTGAACAGCCAGCACTTCAGCAACCCCTTCTACAGGAGACAGTCACACCACTATTCCACTGAAGAGACAACAAAGACAGACCAGTTATTTTATTCAAAAGTTTTAAAAAGGTGTAGACAAAAACTGATAAATTAGTCTCATTGCATCAATGAGCGATACGTCGCAATGGTTTCCTCTTGCTCCCACAACCTGCACTACACAACAATCATGTTTCATTGCCCACTAGCCCCAGTTCATTTGAACTCATCCTGCTGTCCTAGCAGCCCTGACCCAAACAAGCCCTTCACGCCCTTGTCTCGCTAGGTTGTGTGCCAGGATTGCCGGTGCCATACGGGTCTGACCAAGCGAGGGTAGGGGCTTGTCAACAGTATAATAAGGGAACCTGTCAGACAAGTTAGAGGTGGTTGTTGTCCTGCAGTACCTGCTGTCACCAAGGCACACTACACAGAGTGAAACTCTGCAACCTTACAGGTATTGCAAGCTGTTCCTTCTTCCTACACAGCAAACAGCCTGAAGAGGAAGCACCTCCGCACCCTCCCCTCAAAAATGAGACCTAGTTCTGAGTCATCTGCATTTTTCCAAGCACAAGCCCAGCAGTGTCAGAGCTGTACAGAGCCAGCATTTTGCATCCCGCCTGACGGCTGTACTGCACTCTTGGCCTCGAAAAGCCACCCCACAGGTACTGTGTCACCATTCTGGCACCAGTAGTTTTAAGCAGCAGCTTGTTCCAATGCTGCAGAACCTCTGCCCTGCAGTGTCACTGCCTCTACTCTGAAAGCAAGGTACAACAAATGCCAGGGGAGAACGCACTCTAAACTGGAAGCACTTCCAGAAGATTGGCGTTTCCTTCTATCTTACTGCTAAAAACTCAACCCTCTTACTATCTACAGGCCACATTTTAGTTAAAGGCTTTAAGAGACTGAAAAACATTGTTCAGAATATCTTGAAGTACTTCCTGAGGATGGAGGAACACTTGGTAGCAGCAGTTAATTCTAGCACCACAGCTCTGAGGCGAACGCTTTTTTATCCTCTCTGCTTTATGCTTAAAATCTCCAGGCACAGTTTACATGAGCTTCGTTTGGGGGCAGAGGGGAACAACAACATAAACATAGATCCTGAATAGCTTACAAAAAACGCATCCCTTTGTCCTTCGAGCAGCAAAACACCGTTTGCCACTTCTGCTGGAGCTGAAACAAGCTGGCTCATCTTCAGTTTTGGCTGCAGAGTGATACATGCTGTTTCTTCCAGTTCCCACAACAACTGCTTTCCTGCACAAGAAAAACATCCACAGGCGCAAGCTTTGGTTAAAGAAACTCAGAGGGGGTGGAAGAGAGTCAGTGCTCTGGCGACTGCTGAGCACACAGACATTCACTTGCTTTGTATTCCACAGCTCGGCTTGCTGTTCTGAGGAATAGCGGAGGACCGCACAGCTTCAGGCTTACAAAGACTTACTCTTTTCTGGACTGAGAGGCAGATATGAGTTGTATGAAAGAGGCAAGGGGGCTAAAGGACATTTTGAAAACAGCATCACACCCCAACATAACAGATAAAAACCTAGTGGTACTGTAGCTGAATGTACTAGTGCAAAGAGACTAGAGGCAGCTCCTGGACAGCTGTCAGTCTTGCTCACTCAGGTGCGTGTGATTTTATCCGGTGGCATGAAGCCCGTGTCACCCAGTGTTCGAAGTGCCACTCTCCCATTCGGACGTATCACCAAGTGAGTTATACTGCCGTTGTTAAGAGACATTCGCAGCCAGCCTTCTGGGGGGAACTGCAATGCTCTGTAAGGCAAAAAACAGAAACAGCCATTCATCATGTTAACAAGCTGCTCACAGCATCACCTTCTGGTCCAGATGTGGGGCAGGCAGGGTAAGACCATAGCTGGTCACGGCAGCTTGCACACAAATCCTCCCAGTCAGCCTCAGATAAAATAGTTTCCTTGTACAACCGATATGAAATCATAGCGTTGGTAACTGGACCAGCACCAGTGATACACTTGCATAAGCAAGTCCAGCAAGATGGGCATGATTAATGCAGACAGGATTAATTCAAACTCATAGAAGGAAGAAGTTCCAACATAGTCAGGTTAGCTGGGAGCACTCCAAGCAATCTCCTAACAAACAGGTCAAGAGACAGAACAGGTTCAAGTTGGTCACTGAGCCAACTGCAGCACCACAAAATGCCGTGCGGTTCAGGACAGGCAGAGAAGATGGCTCACCACCCCACAGCCTGCCCCCCAGACAGCACAATCCTACCCCTTATTCTAGCCTTACCAACACAAGTAGGTCTGTAACTGTAGCAGAGAGGAGGTGGTGAGGTAGGATTCATTCTACTTGCCTGTACACACCATGGAAGAAATTCACCACAGCTACTCTCCATCAGCTATATTGTTCCCCAGAAGCAGCAAGATAAAGTACCTTGTGTGTGGCATCACAGCTACTCTCAGCTGTTCTAAAATCCCTAACGAAACAGTCTTAGGAGTCAAATCAATTGTAGTAAACAGCTGGAGAGAATACTAAGCCATCTCTAATATCTTTTGTCTCAGATTCTGAGGGTTAACTTGGTTTTTGGCTCATGACAGTCTTTTAGAAAGGCTAAGAAATTAAGTAACAGCTACAGTCAAGCTAGACTCAAAGGGAACACCATATGGATTGTGATATCAGATAGCCTGGAATGGAAGGCACAGAAGTTAAAAAGAGGAAGGAAGAAGCAGCAAAAAGAAAATGTACACATGTATTTCAGAAAAAGCCTAGGTAGCAGCAAGGTGATCTTTTTTAGCACAGGAAAGAGTTATTTTATTTCCCTGGTCGATAATTCTAAGTATAGCAATTTTGAAGAGTTCTGTATCAGTCCACAGAGCAAACCCGCTAGCATTTAACTAGCTCAGCTAAATAAAGCCAACTGAAATTGTTGTAAGTATTGATCAGATTAAAGTTTAATCACATCTGTCCTGCTCAAGACAAATTATCTTACAGACAGCGCTCTGTTGATAGGGAAGAGAAATAAAACAGACTCAGCTGACTGGATACAGACACAGGCAAAGATCCAGAACTGTTTTCTCCTTCACAGAGAACATTGCTGTTAGCAGAAAGATTCAAGCTCCTCACGAGTCCAAAACTGAACGTTACTGCAGAAACACACTAACACACTTGAACAAAATCTTCCATTAGTAGAAAATTGCCAAAACTTCTAACTTTGTGTCTGCCAGCTGCAAATTAATCCTGCAGTGAAGCTGCAGAAGCAGCTGCTCACAATGCAGGCACTGAGCTCCAACCACCTCCCATCAGCCAAACATCTCCCAGCCCAGCAGTGCCATGCACCAACACTAGCAGAGTAGAACAGAGGCAAAGCATGTGCAGTGCAGCAGGTACCTGCACACAATGTAGCGGATCACGTTGGCGTGGCAGACAAAGATCTCGTAGCTGTCTTCCTCTTGCTTTGCATCAGCTCGATGAATGAAGTTCCGAAAAGCAGCCTCAATTCGAGCTCCATCTTCATAGTACTGCTAATGGCACAGAGTTTGGAATTAAAACACAGAGCAGCATGTGCCACTGTCTGCATCTGCAGACAGGACACGTCCTCTAAAGAGTTCTTTACTAATACTGAAGGACTTTAACTTTCCTGTTACACTTATTGGGGAGGAGAATAATATGCAATCATCTGAGGTCTGTGATGAAATACATCAGCTCAGACGCTGCTCGTTATCACTGCAGTCAGTAACGAATCCAGTAACAGACAAAACATACACCAAAAAAACCAACTTTAAGCAAAAAGTTACCACAGCTTCTGGTTTCCAGTGAGAGACTGGTGGGTCTGGTTCTATAGGTGCTCCCTCTCTCAGCAGATCAGTACTAATTTTTTTAACTCCTGAAATATTAAATACACATTCAGAAGGGAGTTGTTACTTCACATGCCATGGCAAGCAGTCCCACAACCCTACACTCAGTACATCTTTCATATTCTTTCTTCAAGGAAGTTTTCCCCTCCATCCTGAAGACTAGAATAGTCTACACACTTCCCATGAAGGTGTGTGGATCTCTCCAACACAACAGTTTCATCACTAGATGAAGTTTATTCCAACTGAGAACGGCCAGGCCAGCCTGGCACAGCAAGCCAAGGCTTCCTGGTCTGCTGCACTTTGAAAAAGTGCATTTGAAAGGATGACAGTTAATGTCTACTGCTAATTAAGGCAAATTAAAGTTAATATGACACTTCTGGCATTTAATGTTTATACTGATTTCCTCTGTGGAAGAAAAGATTCTTTGGGGGGGGGGGGGTGTGTTTTGGGGTTGGGAGGGTGTTTGGAGCTTTTTGTTTTGTTGGGGTTGGTTGGGGTTTTTTGAAGCTGCACATTTAAGGAAACAAACAGAATTGTTAATAGAACTGACTTTCAGCTTGTCATACCTGGTTATCTGCTGAGACATCAGACAGAACTACCTGCAGGCAAATATCTTTAGATCCTGGTATGTCTGAACAGCAGGAAAAAACCCCACAGAAACTAAAACAAACAACACCCTCCCCCAAAATACCCTAACAGAGCCACCCAAACCCCCATGTAACCAAAACAGCCACCTACCACATTAAAAAAAAAGTCCCTACACCTCTGTGAGTGTGCCACATCTTCCCCTGCAGACAGGGCAGGGCAGCACACAAGGGCCTGTTAACTAACCTGGCACCACTACAAGAAATAGAGTTTAGGATCCCTTGATCCCTTCTTGCCTGCGAGTTGCTCCCCTAGACCAAGGACTGAGTCAATCCCGATGACTCATGACAGGCTTTGCAGAGCTCTCCCATACAACAGTCCATACAGCAGTCCATACTCAGAGGGGCAGGTATCTCTAGTGTTTTTAAACATTAACTGGAAACGAGCAGAATGAGGGTTGCTGGTTTCTCTACAGACATATTCAGAAGGCTTGGAAGTTGACTAAATAACATAACCCTGAGGACAAGCTTAGAATTCTACTGGAAGCAGTTTCAAGGATCGGAAGAAAATGACAAATTAAGGGAAGCCACTTACCTGGGAGATGTTTGCTTATAATTTCAGTTGTTTCAGTTGCTCTAGTCATGGAGGAGTGGATAATCTGATCAAATTTTAATCCCAAACTCGCCAGCCTCTGCCCAGTCAGTTCAGCCTGCTCTCGACCTTAAAAACGATTCATTGCATAAATCATTTAAGTGCCTTACTCAAACTGCTAAAGAAAGCTGTCCAGTAGACATAAAATGTCTCCATCAATGACAGGCTTTTTGCTTGCAAGGAGTAACTGGGAGACATTTTTACCAGAGTCACTACTTATTCAGACCAAACTTACTGTCTGGGCGATTTCAAGTCACATTTCCCTTGGCAGAAAAAAAGATTTAAAAAAAGATAATCAACAAACCAACTACATAAACGAGCAAAGTTACTCAGAGATTTCCACTAAAGTATTCCATATCCCTGCCAGTGCCATCCCAAAGGAGCTGCCTCCAGTAAAAGACCAAGCAGACAGCCTGGCTCAGCACTATGTTCGGGGAACGCAGAGAGGAGCCTCTGGCAAACTGACCCACTCAGAGCTGGCACTGCATGTTTCATACAGTAAATGCATCTTTCACCTTCCTAACCTGTTCCTCTTGGAACAGTTTAGAGCCACAGCACTCAGATATCCTGGGGAAGGCTTTGGTGCATCTTTCAGGTAGCTAAGTGAAAACACACCAGACATCTTAAGTCACTTACCCAAGGCACAGGATGAGACAGGATTAAGATTATACTTTGTTATCACATTAAGATAAACACCTTCGTCCCAAAATTAGCATTTCACTCCTGTTTGCACGCCTGTGATTAAGGCTTGGCTGGATCAAAGTGTTTAGAGGATACTAGATGTTTAGCAGCAGACCTTGAGCAGCACCACACAAGAGTAATTCTTCCCCCCTCAAAACAGGGTTGGCATGCATATAATCAAGCAAGCAACTACTGTTTTATAAATACACCATTAAAAGAAAACTAAGTAACATCTGAGTCCTAGTCACAGTACCAATTAAGATTAACATACCAGAAACCACCCTCACATCATGCAGTATTCCCAGAAACAGCGCTTTGCAGTAAGAGTGAGATGTATTAAATTAGAATCACTCCAACAAAAAGGGAAGTTGGGTTTGTTTTTTAAAAAAATATATATCAGCAAATTAACTAACAGAAACACAAGCTGCCTTTTAAGAGAAATCTGCACCTAAATTGTCACGGAGCTAAGCTTAGAAGCCTTAACCACAGGGAATTATGTCAGCTAGCATGAAAATTTGCTCAAGTGACCTTAAGATAAGTGGAAGTTTCCTTTGTGAACTTTCTTTGCAACTCTGTAAAGCACATTTTAATGTTTGGATTTAGAGAATCAAAACCAGGGGGGAAAAAAAGCCCACTTTATTCCCAACATTGCTGCCCAGAGAAGTAGTGGATGCCCCATCCCTGGAAGTGTTCAAGGCCAGGTTGGATGGGGCCCTGGGCAACCTTGTGTAGCTCCAGGCCTGAGGTTGGTGTCCCTGCCTGTGGCAGGGGGGTTGGAGCTCTGTGATCCTTGGGGTCCCTTCCAACCCATGCCAGTCTATGATTCTATGAACATATTTCTGTCACAAAGGATCCAGAAGGTGGACTAAGGTTTGGCAGCAAGACCCAGAACAGAGGCGAGTTACTGACCTGACCTCATCGACAACCTTCTCACAACACAAAATACACTGCTTCTGGTAATACCTACCAAGTGGGGTGAGAGTCCTGTCTTTATCAGCCCGGCCATCCAAATTATACTGAGAATGACGGATAAGGAATATGTGCCTGGTGGCTTTTGCTTTGCAGTGATTTAAGCGTGAAGCCAGTTCTTCTTCCCCGGTTTCTTCGTTCTTCTTTTTGAGGTTGATAAGAGCCAGTGGTTCACGCCTACACAAACACATTGAAAACATCACTGTCAGACAGGGGATACTGCAAGGCAGAGGAATTTTACAGATGGGTAGTCTTGCCTTAGTTCTACATAGAGCTGAGCTACTAAAATGCCAACATTTATACCTCAAAACTGATCCAAACCATGGTGTGAGAGCTATAAATAAAAGCCTGCACTAAAAAAAGCAAAAGTTAATGCTGTAGGTTGAGAGGCACAACTGACACAGATAAATTTGCTGTTTAGCAACAGCCACCTTTCAATTAATTATCCAGGGGGAAAAAAAGCAACCAATGCAACAGAAAGAAGCTAAATCCTAATGCAAACAGATGGCATACACTGAAACATATGAGAGCTACAGTCTGCCTGGACAAGAAGATTATAAACACTAGCTTCATAAATGCTAGGACTTCATATCTGAATTCTTGTGGATACAATAGTTCTTGGGGATTTTCAGGCACAGGTACAATGGTACGTTTTCCCAACAAAAAAAACCATCAAACCCAAACCTGAGCATGAATGATACACAGGATAAGGAGGGCTGAGGGATTATGCACACACACAATATCCTAGAAGGACTCCAACTCTTTGTACTGCACACTGAGAACTATTTTGTGATTTAAACCAGGTCACAGCAGGTCTCTCCAGGAACATTTTCTTTTTCAGCCTGGAGCGTTTATTCATCCTTTTATCTTTTTTCATCACTCACTCTCCCCCACCCCCTCACAGAATTCCCAGAATTGTAGGGGTTGAAGGGACCTCAAGAGATCATCAAGTCTCCCTTTCTGCAGGCTACAACCTGTGCATCACCCAGACACCTGGTCCAGTTCCTCAAGAGCACACAGGGCACAAAGGTTATCTCTTCTTCAACCCCAGTATTGCAGATTCCATAGAAACTGTATCACTGGAAAGATATGTTAGGAAAATAGGGAAAATGCCTGAAAAATTCAGGCAGGTAGGGATTAATTCATCCTATGGCAGAAACACATAACAAGAGACATCCTGCCCTCTCCTCCCAGCACCCCTGAAGCTACTCAGTGCCAATGTGCGCTCTGAAAAGCGACAGATGCTGTAACAAGTCATAAGATAACCAAGCTTAACAGTATTTTAAGCATCAGCTAGTTTTAGAAAATTTGAGCAGGAGTACTTTAATATTACTAAGACTTCATGTAAGTAGGGTTTTTAGGCCACTGAAACTCCATTTTCTGTGTACTTTTGTAAAAACATTACTCAACACGTCCAGAACTTTGCTAGAAAGGACTAGCCATGCCAGGGACTGTCCTTAAGCCTAATTACAATGGAAGTATCACTTCATCCATAACAGCACCCTTTTCAGCTTTCTTCCAGAAAGCCCTTCATGTTACTGAAATGTGTGTTGGCCTGAGAAATATTTCAACTCTCATAACATACTTTGAAATCCAGATATTTCTACTCTTACTTGTAATAAAACTGCTTGCAAGAACCACTCAAGATGTAAGAAGGTACCTGAAGCCCAGAAATTTAGATGATTCTAAAGTTTTCCTTTCCCTCCCACACTGAGCTTTCCAGTCAACAGAAACTTAATTAGCACAGATTTCAGATAAAGTATTTTACATGAGTGAAACTAGTCTTATGCAAGAACTGAGCTGTACAGTTCCTGTGTGGTTGGCACAGGCCAATATAACATCCTAGGTGTAGCAAGGATCAGATCAATGGGGGGCTTGAAAACAAAGATAACTCCACTCTTGTTTCAAATTAAAAAGCCATCAGTCATTAAGAATGCTGTACTATCCTATTATTTGCTCAAGACTTCATTCCTTGCCCCCCAAGCAGTCAGATGCTTCACGTAGTTATAAGCTGCTTAACAATTTTACACTCTAAGTGGGGTTTTTTTGTCAAAATCATCAAAAAACAAAAGATAATAAAAATTAAGGCTTCAACCAAGTCTAGCCAAAGCCACAGCACACCACCAAGCAGCAGAAAGCTAAAACTGGTCTGTGGTAGCATAATCAAATACCTATTTAAATAGATCCATGTACCCCTGATTATAAAAGTAAGACTCACATATTGAGGGAGTGGTATTTGCAGAACACACTCCCACTGTTTGCACGCTGATGAACAGACAGTACGCTACCCTTAGCTGCTATGATGTGCTGTCCAGCGGTGTCTGCTCAAGGAACTGTAACAGCTACATCAGTTAGGGTGCAATCATAGAATCATAGAATGGCAAGGGTTGGAAGGGACCCCAAGGATCATAAAGCTACAACCCCCCTGCCACAGGCAGGGCCACCAACCTCAGGCCTGGAGCTACACAAGGTTGCCCAGGGCCCCATCCAACCTGGCCTTGAACACCTCCAGGGACGGGGCATCCACTACTTCTCTGGGCAGCCTGTTCCAGCCCCTCACCACTCTCTCTGTAAAAAACTTCCCCCTAATATCCAATCTAACCCTTCCTTCCTTCAGCTTTAACCCATTCCCCCTTGTCCTGCCATTATCTGCCCTTTTTAAAAGTTGATTCCCCTCCTGTTTGTATGCTCCCTTCAGGCACTGGCAGGCTGCAATGAGGTCCCCCCACAGCCTTCTCTTCTCCAGGCTGACCCAGCCCAGCTCCCTCAGCCTCTCCTTGTAGGGCAGGTGCTCCAGCCCTCTAATCATCCTTGTGGCTCCTCTGAACTCTCTCTAACAGTTCTACATCCTTCTTGTATTGGGGGCCCCAGATCTGGACACAGTACTCCAGGTGGGGCCTCACGAGGGCAGAGCAGAGAGGGACAATCCCCTCCCTGTCCCTGCTGCCACCCCTCTGCTGATGGAGCCCAGGATCCCATTGGCCTTGTGAGCTGCAAGAGCCACTGCTGGCTCATGTTCAGTTTCTCATCCACTATGACACCCAGGTCCTTCTCACAGGGCTGCTCTCCAGCAGCTCTTCTCCCAGTCTGCATCTCTGGCTGGGATTCTTCTGGTCCAAGTGCCACACCTGACACTTGGCAGTGTTGAACCTCATAAGGTTCCCCTGGGCCCATTTTTCCAGCCTGTCAAGATCCCTCTGGATGGCTCCTTTCCTTCTAGGGTGTCGACCACACCAGTCAGCTTGGTGTCATCCCCAAACTTGCTGAGGGTGCAATCTCTGCCTCCTGAGCTGGTTAGAAAGTTTAAGCGAGCCTGAAAGTACTTCTGGATCCCTGAAGGGAATGAGCCACTTCGCAGAACCAGGAAGGCCGGGATCTGCAGTTCGGCCAGCAGCTGTGGTACCTCCCTCAATACGTGAGTTTTATTTTTATAACCAGCGGTACACGGATCTATTTAAATGGGTATTTGATTCTGCAGCATCTCAAACATCAAACCGGGGCGCATTATACAATAAAAACCTGTTGGTAGTTAAGCTCGGATTTACTGCGATTAAAGCGGGGCCTGACACCAGTCCCCGGGGCAGGGAATGCCACCGGACGGGCGACACAGGACCCGGAGCTCAGCACAGACATTCGACCGTTCGGATGAAGGACCAGGGAAGGGGGGGGGGGGGGAACCCCCGTGGCTGACCCGAGCAAGGCTCAAAGCCGCCTTCCCTTTACGAGGGTTTCCCCACGGCCGACCCAAGGGGCAGACGCTTCACCCCGCGGCGGTCAGAGAGCGGAGAAGCCCCGGGGCAGCCGCGCGGCCGGGACGGGGCACGGCCGCGTTAGAGAGAGCGGGCACGCCCGGTACACCGCGCTCGCGTCCGCCCCAAGCCGGAGGCGCTGCGGTCTCAGGCGCTGCACGGCGCGGGGCGCACGGGACGGCGGGGAGAGCCCGGGCCGGCTGGCAGAGCCCCCCACACCCCGAGTACCGAGGGTACCGAGGGCTCGGGGCGCCGGGGATTTCCAGGGATACCCAGGGATTTCAGCCGCACGCTGCTCTCACCGCCTAAAGCTTCACTCGGACGGAGTCCTGCGGGCCCTGACCGCGGGGACACCGGCTCGGCCGCGCACGGCTCCGGCGAGAGATGAGGACGGCTCCCGCCGGGCCCCTCCCCGCAGCCGTCGCCCGGGAAGGGAACCCCCGCCCCGGCGGGGAGGGAGACCCCGCCGCCGCAGACCCGCCGCACCCACCTGTCCCAGTTGCTGTCCCAGTAGCCGCCGGTACCGGCGGGTCTCTCGATCCAGCCGGCGGCCGGCGGGCAGGTGGCGGCGGCGGCCGGCGGCAGCAGCAACAAACCCGGCGGCGCCGCCGCGGAAGCGGGAGGAACGGCGGCGGAACCGCCCGGCCGCGGCTCGCCGTCGCGGGCCGGCTGCTTGCCCACGACAACGGCGGAGAAGAGCGCGGAGCCGCCGGCCAGCCCGCAGGCGGCCAGCGCCAAGGCGCGGCGGAACGACATGGCGCGGACAGCGGGCCGCGTGCCCCGACAGCCCCGGCGCCGCCCGCCCAGCGCGCCGCCCCGCCCCGGACGGAGCGCGGCGTGGGGCAAGATTCCTCCGCGAAGGCTCCGGGCCTGCAGCGAGTAGGGAAAGGGAGTCTGGGGCTCTAGGTGCCCAAGCGCGGCCGGTCCCGCTCGGTTACGCTTCGTCCCGGCGAGGGCGAGCCCTTCACGCGGCCGCGGGGCCCTCGGGCGGGGACAAGGGACCTGAACCCGCCTCAGGACGGGAGGGTCTGGGGCGCGGCTCCCGGGCTCCACGCCGGGGGCCCGTGGTGATGTCGCTGGTCAGAAACCAGCCTCTGCCCCAGCCAGGTCGCGGGTAGCCCGGCGGGGCTGGGCGGGGCGGTAACCCCAGCCCTACCCGCCTTTAACCAGGTGCCAGCGCGGACGCTCGGCTGCGACGTTCGCGGTAGAGCGCGCAGCGTGTGTCGGTACAGGCCGTGCGCTGGCTCCCGCGGGACCCGGCCTCCTGCAGTCAGCACGGGGTTCCGGCCTTGGAAACGGGGAAGCCGGCATCTGGGGAACGCAAACGGACTCGGCAGCGCCGGGCCGGCCTGCCCCCGACCCAGCCTGCCCCCGACCCGGCCTGCCCCCGACCCGGCCTGCCCCCGACCCGGCCTGCCCCCGACCCAGCCTGCCCCCGACCCGGCGTCCCGCCGCGCCTCGGGGGAAGGAGCAGTCGGGTGCCCCCTCTGGCCGGGACGCTGCTCCTCGCTCCCCGTGGTTGCCTTGGTCGCAGTTGAGCTCCAGCGGCATGGCGTTGCGCTGAAGAAACTATGCAGCCAAGCGGGAATGTTAATTACTTGCAGATAATTAGTACAGCGGCGGCGGCGCTGGGTTAATCACCTGGAAGCAGCAGCTTTGGGGGAGGCAGAGCCCAGCCCCTTTGCTCTGACCTGACCCCCAGGATTCACAGAATCACAGAATCTTAGGGGTTGGAAGGGACCTCAAGAGATCATCGGGTCCAATCCCCTGCCAAAGCAGCTCCCCAGCTCATATTACATAGATAGGCGTCCAGACGAGACTTGAATCTCTCCAGAGAAGGAGACTCCACACCCCCTGGGCAGCCTGTCCCAGGGCTCCCTCACCCTCACTGGGGAAAAGTTCTTCCCCATGTTGGTGTGGAACTTCCTGTGCTCCAACTTGCAGCCATTGCCCCTTGTCCTGTCCCCACAGACACTGAAAAGGGGCTGGCCAATTCCCCCTGCACCCCATGTCTAAGATATTTATAAACACTAATTAGGTCCCCCCTAAGTCTTCTTTTCTCCAGGCTGAACAGACCCAGCTCACTCAGCCTTTCCTCACAGGGGAGATGTTCCAGACCCCTAATCACATTTGTTGCCCTTCTCTGGACTCTCTCCAGAAGGTCCCGGTCTTTTTTATACCATGGGGCCCAGAACTGGACACAACACTCCAGGTGGGGCCTGACCCAGTAGAGGGGAAGGATCACCTCCCTTGACCTGCTGGACACACTCTTCCTGATACATCCCAGGATCCCATTGGCTCTCTTGGCCACCAGGGCACACTGCTGGCTCATGGCCAACCTGTCATCTACCAGGACCCCCAGGTCCTTCTCCACAGAGCTCTTTTCCAACAGGTCATCCCCCAGCCTGTACTGATACAGTTGGTTATTCCTCCCCAGGTGCCAGACTTTACACTTGCACTTGTTGAATTTCATTAGGTTTCTCCCTGCCCAGCTCTCCAGCATGGCCAGGTCTCTGGATGGCAGCGCAGTGTTCCTGCGTGTCAGCCACCCCTCCCAGCTTTGTATCATCAGCACTTACTGAGGGTGGGTGCTGTTCCCTCATCAAGGTCGTCAATGAAGATATTGAACAGGACTGGACCAAACACTGAGCCCTGGGGAACACCACTAGTCACAGGCCTCCATTCAGATTCTACTCCACTGATCACGACCCTCTGAGCCCGGTCTGACAGCCAGTTCTCAACCCAAATTCAGCACTGACTTCACCTGTTTAAATCCAGCAGCTCGCAGACCGTAACAGAAACGCTGCCGAGCACAGACGCCGGGATGCAGGCAGATGTTACAGGCTCCATTGTTCAGCCCGTGCCCTGTGTAACCATGGATTGTTGGCATCCCCGCCCACCTGTTCCAGCTTCTCCTCCCTACCCACATTCCCCATGCTGGGAACTACACCGGCTGTGTTACCACACTGAGATGCCATCTGGGAAGGCAGTTCACAGAATCACAGAATCACAAGGTTGGAAAAGACCTTTGAAGATCATCAAGTCCAACCAATCCCATCCTAAGCTAAACCCCTTTCCTGTCGCGAGGCCAAGATGGCGGACACGCAGACCGAGCGGGCCTACCAGAAGCAGCCCACCATCTTCCAGAACAAGAAGCGGGTGCTGCTGGGGGAGGGGGGCAAGGAGAAGCTGCCCCGCTACTACAGGAACATCGGCCTGGGCTTCAAGACCCCCAAGGAGGCGATCGAGGGCACCTACATCGACAAGAAGTGTCCCTTCACCGGCAACGTCTCCATCCGGGGCCGCATCCTCTCGGGCGTGGTGACCAAGATGAAGATGCAGCACACCATCGTCATCCGGCGGGACTACCTGCACTACATCCGCAAGTACAACCGCTTCGAGAAGCGCCACAAGAACATGTCAGTCCACCTGTCCCCCTGCTTCAGGGACGTGCAGATCGGGGACATCGTGACCGTGGGCGAGTGTCGCCCCCTCAGCAAGACCGTCCGCTTCAACGTGCTCAAGGTCACCAAGGCTGCTGGCACCAAGAAGCAGTTCCAGAAGTTCTGAGCTGGGGAGGGGGCAATAAAACCCTTCTACCCAAAAAATTTTTTTTTTTGAGGAGTGGCTGACACGCAGGAACACTGCGCTGCCATTCAGCGAGATCTGGACAGGCTGGAGAGCTGGGCAGGGAGAAATCTAATGAAATTCAACAAAAGCAAGTGCAAAGTCTTGCACCTGGGGAGGAATAACCGACTGTATCAGTACAGGCTGGGGGATGACCTGTTGGAGAAGAGCTCTATGGAGAAGGACCTAGGGGTCCTGGTTGATGACAGGTTGGCTATGAGCCAGCAGTGTGCCCTGGTGGCCAAGAGAGCCAATGGGATCCTGGGATGCATCAGGAAGAGTGTGTCCAGCAGGTCGAAGGAGGTGATCCTCCCCCTCTACTCTGCGTTGGTCAGGCCCCACCTGGAATACTGTGTCCAGTTCTGGGCTCCCTGGTATAGAAAAGACAGGGACCTTCTGGAGAGAGTCCAGAGAAGGGCGACAAAGATGATTAGGGGTCTGGAACATCTCCCCTATGAGGAAAGGTTGAGTGAGCTGGGTCTGTTCAGCCTGGAAAAAAGAAGACTTAGGGGGGACCTAATTAGTGTTTACAAGTATCTTAGACATGGGTGGCAGGGGGAATTGGCCAGCCCCTTTTCAGTGGTCAGTGGGGACAGGACTAGGGGCAATGGCTGTAAGCTGGAGCACAGGAAGTTCCGCACCAACATGCGGAAGAACTTTTTCACAGTGAGGGTGACAGAGCAGTGGAATAGGCTGCCCAGGGAGGTGGTGGAGTCTCCTTCTCTGGAGATATTCAAGTCTCGTCTGGACGCCTATCTATGTAATATGAGATAGGGAGCTGCTTTGGCAGGGGGGTTGGACCCGATGATCTCTTGAGGTCCCTTCCAACCCCTAAGATTCTGTGATTCTGTGTGATATCCCCAAGTACCTCATCTTCCCTTTGTTTGAACACATCCAGGGAAGGTGACTCAGCCCCTCCCTGGGCAGCCTGTTCCAGGCCCTGACAGCTCTTGCAGTAAAAAAATTTTTTTCTAATGTATAATCTGCCCCTGACCTGGCACAGCTTGAGGCCATTGCCCCTTGTCCCATCTCCTGTCCCCTGGCTGAAGAGACCATCACCCACCTCTCTACAACCTCCCTTCAGGTAGTTGTAGGTGGTGATAAGGTCTCCCCTCAGCCTCTTCTTCTCCAGGCTGAACACCCCCAGCTCCCTCAGCCGCTCCTCAGAGGATTTGCCCTCCAGCCCCTTCCCCAGTCTGGTTGCCCTTCTCTGGACTTGCTCCAGGCCCTCCGTGTCCTCCTTACAGTGAGGAGCCCAGAACTGGACACAGCACTCGAGGTGGGGCCTCACCAGTGCCCAGTACAGGGGCACAATCACTTTCCAGCGGCCGGATTTCGGTCGGTGCGAGTGACCCCAGCCCAACTGCCAGCAGAGCGCACGGAGCTGCTCTGCCGGGTTCTGGTGCCAGGCGGCTCCTCCGTGCTGCGGGGCTTCGGTCTTCCTGCTCGAGTCAAACCGCTTCCCAGCTGGGTGTCTTTCCCCGGTCCGCCGCTTTGTGTCTCTGTCGCACACGCGTGCGGTGCGGACAGGACTACAGCTGGCTCTAGCGCTGGGCCCCCGGCGCCCGGGCGTCAGACAAGTGACCCAGGGACCCTCATGGAAATTTTCTACGGATTGGATGTTTTCTTCCCTTCCTTTACCCTTCTTGCCTGCCTCATCCTCTATATTTAAGGCATTCAGCTTTCTGTTCCTTCTTATATAGCTTCAAAATGTTCATTTGATCGTTTTTCTTCAGTTTATCTTGAAGTACTAGCCCTCATCACAGAGCAGGTATGTGCATTTATACTGCCTGTGTTCTTTCTTACCAAGAGCCCAGAAAGAAGTTCGTTTTCAAAACTTCACATCCAGTTCCTTATAAATAGGGCAGTGCCTTTTCCCCACTTCCCAGTCTCCTAGCTTCCTGCAAATGCCTTTCAAATCTCCCTGCCTTTTCTCTTTTATCCCTCTTAACGCTCATTCTCCATTAACTATCCCACTTGTGTCCTCACCGCCTCTTCCCCTGCAGCCTGCCCTCTAACCATAGACCACTTGCCATGTTTGATTTCCAACAGCTCACAAAATAAGGAAAAACCCTTCACCAGGTACCACCATCCGCTCGGGACCACAGACAGGCTGAAGCTGGATGGGACAAACTGTGCAATTCCTGATAGATCCCCCAGTTCCTCAAACAGAATTCCAAAATCACACGGTTCAGTTTGAAACTTCAGTGCTATTAAAGGTGCATCAATTGCACAAATAGCCAACACTCAAAAGTCAAAATCCCAGTATAGACTGAGGCAAGTTTGCCAAGTGCAGCCCAGTGGCACCAGCTTCCATCGGGTCTGATCTCACTCCACTGCCAGAAAAGTTTGAGATCATTGTTAAACCATAATAATAAAAAAAGGTTTCCTTGGCAAACATGTATTGTTGAACATCTGAGCAATCTCATTGTGCTAGAAAACAAAACCAGATAATATTGATTGTATTTTGGATGTCATTCTTCTGTGGTAACACTTCACCATCAGATAGTCCCCAGTTTATATGCTTACACTCTGCAGTTTATTTTTGCTCAGTTTAGGTACTAATATGCACTTTATGTGCAAAAAAACCCGTTGAGATTATCTTACATTTTGCTCAATAAATCAAAAAAAGATATTTTTCATTTGGTTAAAGATACCATTTTGCAAAGCTTGCAATTCAATGAGGTAAAAAAAAAGCTTGAAATAATTTGTTGGACTGTTACCACTAGCTTGAATATGCAGCCCTGCATTGCATTAATAACTACTTAACTGCTTGCTTTTTTGTTTATATATACATGTATACATATGTAGTGCTACTATTCTAATCCAGTTTTATTGTGTTGTATTTCATCTGTGAGCAGAAAAATCCATCTAAGAGGATAACAACCCACTGATGGTAGCCACTAATGGATTTATTCTGTTAGCTAAACCAGTAAATGCTTGAGCTATGATGCCACAGGACATGAGCCCAGGGGTTATCCCATTTCTGTGGCTAGATGCAGAGATAACTTCAAGCAAGTTGCCCAAGGTCAGGGCAGCCTCTTAACCATGGCCAGAACAAAGCAAAACAGAAGGCAGAAAGCCAGCGCAGATGTGGCCTCACAAACGGTGTTGCTTTACCTTGGCAGGCAGAAAAGTTTGTGGCAGGAGCAGCAGCATCCCTCAGGATGAAAAGGAAGAACTACATAGGAAGAACTACATAGGAAGAACTACATAGGAAGAACTTCTGTTTTCTGTATGGGCCTGGATGCTACAGGGATGAGTCAGTGTTTGGATGTTTTACCATTAGCTACAGAGAGAGTGAGAGCTGGTCTCTAGCCCACACTTGGCAAGATTTATGAACTTTCAGGCTTGTTTTTTTTTTTTTTAAACACAACAATTAGAGCAATAAAAGGACATATAAAATGAGGGAAATGTGGTTTTGAAAAGCCTTTTCCAGGACCTCAAGTGCACTTACTCACCAGGTATCACCTTCACATATTTAAAAAAAAAATAAAATTGTAAATTTATTCTCAAAAGAGACCAAGAAAGATAGGAACCATTGTGTCATTTGATCCAAATGTATTCATACACATACTGTAGGCTTACTGCTGGCCTTCTTAATGGAAATATTGATGTCATCCTGGCCTGCTTCAGTCCCAACAAAATTTAAATGATACACTAGTTTAAACTTTTGGGTTATAAAATGATGCTATTTAAGCTCACGTAATGCATTTTTGGATTTTTCATAGAGCAAGAGAGAATACTGCTTTTAAGCAACTTTGATTTGGCTGGACTTGACCAGTTAAAAAAATAAAATATATTTAAGCAGATACTGGCTTTCTGACCATATCTGACCGCATCACTGAAGGCTAAGCACAACCATGCAGGTACTGTGTCGGATAAATACAGCACAAAATTTAGGGAGATTTTAGCATGAAAGACATTCTACAGTTATAGGTATGTGTGTATATATATATATATTAGCAGTGATTCAGATCTTGAATTTAATCTAGGTGGTGTAAACCACCCTCTGGAAGCTGGAGGATCCTTCAGTTCTCTTTTGACCAGAAGCAAATTGAAAGAAGAAAAGCTGATTTGGGATGAAAGACTTGTCCTTTCCCACAGACACACTCACTGTAAGCATATTTAAAACAAGGCTGCATCTAGTTTTATAGCATAGAAAGTCTTTCAGTCACTAAAGATCCATCCATTTCATAATTTTACACTCACCATCCTTCTAAGTGAAGCAGACTGAAAGAAATTTCTTTAGTAACACTGGGTATCACAGGTAAGTAGAAGTTTATCAAGTACAGCCGTAAGGAACTGCTCTGCTTTCCTGGGACTGCATCTCTTGCCTTACTCCTTCCTTCAGTACACTGTGACTAAACTCTCATTAACATTGAGTTGTTTGGTTTTTTTTAAAATTACCTTGCAAGATCTTGTATTTCTTTAATTGTCCCAAAGTAGTCGAGACTGCAGTGGCAGATCAAAGTCTGTCCTGTGTGGATTGACCTTACTGAGCCTCGCCTCTTACAGAAAGCATGGGACAGGCTGCTCCAGAGGGTAAGAATAAAAACTTAGGAACCTCCTTCAGGGGTGGGAAGTGTTACCTGGTAGATCCTCAGCTGTGACAGGCACTGCGGATGTATGAGAATAGATGTCACCCCATCATCTACAGTGTATTGCGCTTTCAGCTTTAGATGGCGTACAGTATTAACTGTCCTCCTCAGTATCTTCCCTCTCAGTCATTTAAAACCAGAAGGTTTCACTCTACCAAAAGCAGACATTCAGAGTTACAAATCCAAAGATATACCAAAAAAAAATATTTGTGAAAGGAAAGGCCTAAAAAAAAGAAAAAGCAATTTCTAAGCTGGTAAACTAGTGTTATTAACGCAGCCTGCAGCCCTTTCATTAAGTAAACACATCCAGTTCTGCCCCTGAAGCCATGCTCATGAAACTAAGGGTTTATAACAGCAATACTAACACTACATTATCTAATGTAACGCTCTAATAAATAACGATGCATCACGCCAGAAGGGTTTAATTTGAAACAGATGGTCTAAGGAATGGAAACATAAGCAAAGTATTTTACTGTAATCACTATCCAGGAAACAAAAGAGGATTTGATATTATTGCCTCAAGGGCAGCCCCCCTCCCAGTGGTTTTCTTCTTAGATAACGGTACTGCTGGTAGCTCACAACAGCACAGGAGAACTCAGGCGTTTTTCCTAATCCTGATCAGCACCTGAGAATTTGCTTTTGCAACAGCATTTGCTGCTTTTGCAAAGACCAGCTGATCTATATGCTTTTTTTGTTTTTTTACCTTCTGGTTCAGGAAAGAACCCAAACCCATGGCTGTTATGGATTTGACAGTGTTGGGTTCTGTTGCATTTGAAATACCGAGGCACCAGAGCGTAGGCCCTAAACTCACCTCTGCTTCTGGATGCGTTGGCACAAGCCTTTAAAAGACAGACTCTGCAAAACTCACTTGGCAGGAAAGAGAGCACTCTGCTTGCTGAATCATTTGAGGTACTGTGATGTACATAATCACGCACTTAAGAAGATTTCTAGTTTTAACAATGCATTTAGTTCTTTACAAGAAGTATAAAGGCAAAATTCTAACTTCCCCCCCCTCCCAAATGAATATTCTTTCCTGCCTCTGTCAGGAATTGTTTCAGATATTCCTTGCTTTCTTTCAGAAAAATCACCCTGGGGATGAGCTTAGCACACGCTGTCTAAACCCTGCTGTTTCTTTTTTTGGATACAAGCATTGAAATGCAGTGTTTTCACATACAAGCTTGCATTGAGGCTGTGTAGGCAAAACCCTGGAATGTTTTTGGGGCGCTAACTACAGGTCTGGAGAACCTGCAGGATAGTCAGCCACATACGTGACATTCTCTGCCGGCGACATGGCAGAAATAGCAGCTGCAGCTCAGATGTAGCTGGACAAGCTTTCGGAACACCACCCCCGTTTCAGAAAGACTGATGCCCAGACCAAGCAAAGCACTTGCTTAGACTGCACCTGCCTTTAAATGCATGAATAAGCTTTCTGAAGTTGGTGGACATTGTCAGTATTGTTACAGTGCTGTCCTGGTTTCAGCTAAGATGGAGTTAATTTACTTTTTAGCAGTGGATGGAATGCCATGTTTGGGTGTTAGGACAGGAGCAGAGCTAATAGCACCCTGATGTTTTTAATTGTTGCCAAGCAATTGAGGACTTTTTCAGTTTTTCATAGTTCCCTACTGCTGAGAAAGGAGGGGGCACAGCCAGGACAGGTGACCCAAAACTGGCCAAAGAGGATATTCCATGCCAATTACATCATGCTCAGTTTAAAGGGGAGACTGGGAGAAGAAAAAGCCTCCAGGATGTGCAGTTTCTTTGGGACGGTTGGGTTCCGGGACGGTTCTGGGCTGTATGGCCTAAGTTGTGTGGTTCAGTGAGAGACTGCATTGTGTATCACCAGTTTCTTGTATTCTGTGCTCTAAAGTCATGTTATCAATGTTGTATGTTTTTTATCTTTTTCTGCTAGTTTAGTAAACTATCCTTATCCCAACCCGCGGGGTTTTGGTTTTCTAAGTTTTGGTTTGGTTTGGGTTTTTTTTCCCCCTCTTTACATTTCCCTTTCCTTCCTCCCCCCCCCCTCCCAACTGCCCTCCCTCTTCTTTTTGTTAAAAGAACAAGCAACTGTGTGGGGCTCAGCCCTCGGCTGGGGCTAAACCACCACAAGTGCTTAAAACTCCCACCCTTTTCAGGAGAAATAATGAGCTCGACACTTACTTTTCCCAGGTTTGAGGTGGAATTTTTTGTATTTCAAGCTTTTCTCTGCAATGCTGATGACCATTTTTTTCCTCACCTCTAGTGAAAACTCAGAAACCTCCATAAGTAAGTGTTTACTTGAGACTTCAGGAGCTTGGGGCCTTAAATCCCCAAGCCTCATGAGATCAGCCCAAATAGCTTGATAAGTAAGAAAAGTTAATAGGCTATTCAACTGCTTAAACACAGATGTGTGGTGAACGTGGGTCTTATTATACATTAGTTGCACTATCAAATAAGCTTGGCAAAAAGCCAGAAGCTAAGAAGTCTTCAATATTAATTGCTGTTCTCTTGATTGCTTGTGTGACAAACACTTCAGTAAGAAATGGCCTGAGAGCGTTGTTGTGTGCTCTGCAGAGACTGTCTGAGCACAGGCCCTTTTCAGGCCCTGCGCGGATGAATTTCACCCGGCGGTCGCTGGGTTTGTACCTCTAGGGAGAATACCAGCAGGAAGGGGGATTTGTCCAGGTGACAGTATTTCTCAAGGAAAAAAAGGATGTTAATGTAAATCTGCATGACTGATGAGACACAGAGATAGCCTTGCCTCTCTGCTGGCAGAGCTGATGAGCCCAGCATCAGACTGGGCAGTGCTGTCCCCTCAAAGCACAGTTGAGAGCCATTGCTTCTATATAAGAGGAGTTAGTACAGTTCCTATGTCTATTCAGGGTTTGGTTTTGCCTGAACACAGGATGCAAAGTTCAAGACTGAGGAAACAAAGTCAAATCTCAGTTGCAACAGTCAGCACCTGGATCCTGTGGAAGTATTCCAAACTGAGACCTGTCATACAGCATGACACACACACTCTCCCACAATCCGACTCTTCCAGCTGGGAGCAGCACACAGTGATATTACTTCACCTGAGGATTTTTTTATTCCTGATCATCAAGTAGAAAATCACGGAGAGCATCTTCTCACATTACAATACTCACAACTGCACGTCGTCTTTCTGTCTCATTCCCAACACTAATAAGCACAGGACCTAATTATCCCCATTTATAAATAACCTTCTTCATCCTATCTCTATTCAACAACATTTTGGCAGGCATCCTCAGCAGAAGACTTGAAATTATGCCCCTGCCAAAAATTATTGCTGCTGATGAATCACAGCACACAGAATTAAAAGGCTGTGGTTGCTACTATAAATATCTGCATGCATACATATATGTAAATGTATATGTATATATATGTATGCGTGTGTGTGTAGCAACTTGGAAATTGCAGTATATATAGACCAGGCAGAAATGTCATGGTGGCTTTTTCTCTCTTCCAAATGATGTTACTAAGCTCATTCACAGAATCAGAGTCACAGAGTTGTAGGGGTTGGAAGGGACCTCGAGAGATCATCGAGTCCAACCCCCCTGCCAAAGCAGGATCCCTAGGTCATACTACACAGATTGGCATCCAGACGAGTCTTGAATATCTCCAGAGAAGGAGACTCCACCATTGATTTACTAGTGACTGTGCCTTGAAAAGAAGGAGCATGTAAAAACTACTTACCTGAAACGAACAACAGGCACATTAGCTAAAATAATTGTTGCTAACAGTTGGAATTTATGCAGACCTCTTAAAATACTAGTAAAATCCACACTCAGCAGCCATTGGTGTAGCAGTAAGTGTAACAGACAGCTTACACCTGATGAATCTGTTTCACATCCTCTGTTTCTTATCTGCAAAATGAAGAGTAATAAGCAATTTACAGTTGCTCCAGATTGAATTTACATTTCTAATGAATTTTGTATGTCCTATAAATCATAAATTTGAGTGTAAACTGTCCTGGGGGAAAAAAAAAAGTACTAATGTTTTCTTCTTGGCAACTTCAACAATTTGTGGAGGGGATTTACTTTTACAGTGCTTCACCCCAGCTGGTTTGTAGTGCATTTGACAGACACAAGGCATTGAAAGAGTGGTTGGTGATTAAAACAACTCCCCCCATTTTATACTAAAAGTGTCCCTCCAAGCCAAGTCTAGAGCAATGTGAATTGCCAAGAGCTGGTGGCCATCCTGCGAGGACAGAGCTCTATTTCAACTACCCCCCCGCTAGCCTGCTTTCAGGCCCCAGTCAAACCTGTCAGTGCTGAAGATCTTTGCTATTACTCTGCCTTACACCCCTGACCTTGTCAAGGCCCTGCCTACGTTATAACCTTCTCTCTTTCTGAGAAATCATGATGGGAATCCACCTGGAGCAGGAAGAAGAGATCTTTTATGTACTTAACAGTATGCTGCCTGACCCAGCCAATCCTTCACGCTGATAGAAACTGGAGGAAGTTTTTCTTGCCAGCGATAACCCCAACTGCCCTTTGCTCTCTTTTGACACTGCTTATTCCCTTTCATGTCAGCTGAAGATAATTCTTTTCCCTCTGTATTCCTTTTGACCTGAGGTAGGGACTGTAAGACTGCCCTCTGAAGTGTACAGCATCCATACGGTCATCATACTGCCTCCACCAACCAATGCTCCACTGCCAACACATCTCAAATCTGGCTCCAGGGAACAGCCACATGACCCAACACTGCAAGTCACTTAGCAATTTAAATCCAGAGGATCTCAACTTGTGTGTCAAACCGGAATGACAGTTGCGGAGTGGAACGTGGCATTCCCGAGGTCCCAAAGTCAGTGACACAGCTGCAAACAAACGCCATTCCCTAGGTAAGTGCCTCACCCCCACCAGCAGATGACACACCCTGATTGCCAAGGGGACAGACCACAGAAGAGCTCACTGCTTAAGCTGCCCAGTGTTTGAGCTAGGAGGGAGCACAGACACAGCACCTAGAAAAACTTCACAGGTCTCTGCTTCAGGCAAGCAAAGCACTTCTGGGTGCACGGGTGCACCCAACAATAGGATGCTTAGGTTCCTTCTGATGACCACCCTCTGTTGTCCGTACATAAATAAACCAAAACTCTACAGCCCAAGTCTCTTGTACCCAAAAAGGACTCCCCATCATTTTGGACACAGTGCTGAAACCTAATTCTGCAGCATCCAAGGCTTTAGGTATCTATGAAGAGCATTTGTATAGATGTCTCCAGAATTTGAGCAGATATCATGCAATTAAAAAAAAAAACCAAGAAAAAATAATCACAAAAATATTGTATATTCTGTAAAAAAGGAGGGAGAAAAGCAGTAAATTACCATGATATATTTTCTTATGAAGGTTTTACAGGTTTTGAAAAATGCAGCTATTCTGTGCTTCAATGTAAGTGGAAATAAATATATTTAGTCTTTATAGTTAAATAATCTTATGCAACTTCTGTTTACACATGCACACAGCTAATCTTCCTATGACTTATAGCAGGATATGCTTTCCTGTGTTAAGAATCCCAGGGATTAAGAATTTCTAACTCTTTCCTGACCCTTAATTAGAAAAGAAGTATTCAGTGAAGGACCGCACTAGCAAAGGAATTATTTTGTGCACTGAGAGACACCATCATTCCTTCTTTGGTAATCTTCACATGCTGTGAATACAGTATTGTAGACAAACAGATGTGTATTTCTGTGCAATGTTAAAAGAGACACAAAAAAGACAGGAATTAATAACAGTTTTCTCATGGCAACACAGCAGCTTATACCTTGCTCTCAAGAAAAGATGGAAAAGGCTGTGTTTCCTCAGCAGCCCACAACATGGCAATGGCTGCCAAGCTCAGCTCTCCCCATGCAGCAACAGCATATTGCAGTGTCCCCTCCTTTTGAAGTCGCTCCCCAGCCTACAGCTATCTCTTTTACTGTATTTCTGCTCAGTAATTTTAGTTATTATTGTATGTATGTACAGCTATTCCAAGAAGTAGGCAGGGAAGAACGGAATTGCTTAAGGCAACGAAGCATATGGTCTCTTGGAATGAGGATTGTGCTGTGTGGGTATTACGCAGAGGGTTTGGATTATGAGGAAATATGCAGGAGGTCAAGGGAAGGATCAAGGCAGAAATGTCTCTCATATTTTTACTAGAACAGTTTTCCAAAGTCGGCATGAAGGACCAAGACTACCGTCAGCAACACCTATCACACAAACACCCAAAAACTTCCTCCCGGAGAACATGGCTGGGAGTGATGCTTTCATTTGAGGTCAGATCTGCCCCAAATCTGAACATTGCTCCTGGATGCCCGAGATGCATCTGCTTTGCTCCAGCTATACAGCTGATTGCAGAATGGTTAGGTTTGAGCTTCACACAAACACATTCCCAAGGTCAGGAAGTCACATCCCCATCTGACATGGAGCGAAGACGCATGGAAAGACGTACGAGTCAGCAGTCGTTTGTCACAGAGCCAGGAACCGGTGCCAGAATGCCCGAAGCCCATTCCTGTGCCTTAAGTACCGACTGAGTTTCCAGCTCCACATCTGACTGGTACAACTCTTACTGCAGATCACAGCTGAACACTGTGAAGCTGCCAGAGAGCAGTGCAAAGCCCGTACATTTCTATATAGAAGATTGTGGCCAATGACAGAGCAGTTTGATCGCATTAAGTCAGAGTGGGTCTGGAAGAGTAGTCGTAGCTAAGTACCACCTACTTAGAGCTGCTTACTTCTTCAGCTAAAAGTCTGTTATTTTAGGTACCTGTCAATGAGACAATAAGGGCTGATCTCAAGACCAGATGGATTCATAATATTCAGGCTGCAAAAATAGGCTCATGGTGTTACTCACTGAATTTACTCAGACACTGCAGTTTCTACAAGGTGAGTCTTTCCTAAGAAAAAAAATAGCATTGGTTCATACTTACAAAAAACCCAACAAAAACCCTTTCACCATCTGTTCAAATGACTGTACAAGAGCAAAAGCTGACAGTCAAGCTGTATTCCACTAAACCACCTGTGCCCAGGACTAGAATCAGATTATAATGCCATTTTATGAGCTCCCATGGGGATCTTTGATCCAGAGATCCCCATGTGCTCTGCACCTACCTAACTGAAAGAGGCTTTCAGCGTGACTGCTCCATGGCAGGGAGGTACATTTTGCTGCTGGCACACACTGGAACCATCCAGCTCATATCCACCGAAGCAGTGAATGCAGGAAGAAACCACCCCCCAGGAGATGCTGACCTGCACACTTCATGAAAGGATGAGCCAGAAGGCAGAAGAGCACCATGTTATACTGCTTCACTGGTAAATCCAAATTTCGCCCTGCTGCCTGCCACTCAAAAATGGCAGCGTAAGGTCAAAATAACTTATCTGTGGTAGGGACAGAAGCTCAATTAAAACAGGATGTTTATGAAATTTCAGTTTTCCCTTTGTCCTGTTGTGGGAAAAAAGATGGCAAGTGTTTTATTTGCTCCCAGTTAGAGGCTGGAAGAGTTCCTAATGTCAATGAAGTATAACAGTGAGCTGATTCCTGTGGGTACCATTCCCAAGGCATTTCAAGTATAATAAGGCTCCACTAATATCAAAGGAAAAACTACCACTGATTTCCAGGAAGCCAAGATTTCAGCGTGAGCTAGGAATGGCAATCATGAGCTTAATGTGTTACTGTGACACTCTGAAAACAGGGTTTTTCATTTCAAGTGTTCATCTCAAGTACCAAAGGCTTGTGATCTTGGTGCTGAAAGCCCTATGCTAAGTCCTCATTGCTGACTGTGTAATGACATGATTTACTGAATCCAAACTCACAGGCATGCTTTGGTTCCAAAACAACAGTGCTAACTAAATGACAGCTCTTCACGTGTATGAAAGACTACTTTTTCCCTGAAAGATTTCCAGACATTGCCTTTTCTCCAGCTCATCAGCCATGGCCTCCTTGTAATTTCTTACAGTTACCACCAACTTCAGTGGGAGGGCTTCCCACATACAGACAATGCTCAAATACACCCCTGAAAATCCTGTTCTTACACTGTACTGAAGAATTAGGTGGACAGTGCAAGCCTGGTGTGGAAGCTTAGAGTGTAAAGGTATGAACTACTCTTCAGGATGCAGTATGTGGCCCTCATGGTTTTTGCATGGCAGATAATTTACACAGTCTGCTGAAAGGAAGGTTTTTGAATTACTTACATTTGTAACATTATTTTATTTCAGAAATAAAATACAAGGCTTACCTTTAGTAGCTCTATTACTCTAAAATGCAGCTAAACTCACAGAAAAGCTCATGAGCTGTCAATGAGTTGTGTGCTTCTGCCACGTGGTCTGAGCAAACTGGCCTAGCCCCACGGATGCAGAAATGACTTTGATTAATGAGAAGGGGGTGGACAGAATATCTTAACACAGTCTAGAAATAGTGGTAAACCTCAGCACTGCCTCACATAGCCTCACATGCTGGCCATTTCAGGCCAGAGACATTCTGGATCTACTACCATATGGATAGGCTACGTCAGCGCTTTATATTCCTTGCAAACAAATGGCAAAAATGACTCCTGGACAAATCCACACAAGGGATGTATGTGTGAAGGGTGAATAGGAAGGCAGTACAGCTTGAAATAACTTGTAAGGGAAAGGAAACATGAAGAATCTTCCTTACAGTGAGGAGATGAGTCTTTCCCCCAGAAGCCACTTTTCTCTCTCTAGATAAGGTCCGCTGTCTGAAGCTTTGCAGAAGTCCCTGTTCCGTGTCTAGCTAGAGTCATGAGTGTTGCATCCTTGGTGGCAGAAAAAAAACAAACCCAAAAACCACCCGCTCTCTGGATGGGAAAGGAATCGATTTGCCCTTTTGAAACAACTGGTAAAATACCATCAATGCCAATAGAGCTGTTGGGTTCTTCTTGTCACAGCCAAGAGCTCATTTTCTTGAAACCGCTTGTTCAAGGTGATTCCTGATTGTTCACCTAAAATCTCATCTACCCCTAAAAGACAGCCCACTGCCTCCTCGTGCACCTCTCCTTTAAAAGTCTGAGCACTGGGGTGCTCTCAGGCATCCCTCATACTCTTACATTTTCTTCACTTTCTTCAAATTCCCATCACTGCTTTCCCCTCTCTCTGAATATCCCTTAACATGGTGGGTCTGCCTACCAGTCTTCCATTGCCTGGAACATAACCATGGGCAGAAACTGTTTCCAGTCTATTTTATTTGCTTATGTTTTAGTAAGTATTTTGGGGTTCCATTTAAAATACATCAGTTAGTGACACCTGTAACTAGTTTTACTTGAATATATGTACACAGTTATGTATACATTATATACATATAGGCATTATATATATACACATATATATGTGCACATATATATAAGGCACTGTGCAGTGTACCGTCACTTCTCTATGACTGATTTTAATCTCTTAAAGTAGATCATATTTCCTCATATAATTTGAAATGTCTAACCAAAACATTTTAAAATGTTTCAGGGTTACAGAAATATCTTCTGTGAAATAAGCCTTACTTTAAAATTCAAGTTATTGTGACAAGATGAACAAAACCTATTTTGACAGTAATTCTAATCCATTTATTATATAACTGCTCCTCTCTTAAAAGATATATTCACCTGCATAAATAGTTTCCTTTGTCTCTCCTTATTATGTTCCAAAATGTGAATTGAAACTCGTCCTGCAGAATAAAAAAATAACAATAATGGAGAAATGAATACAAACTTGGATATTTTATCCGTTACTTAGAGAGAAGAAAGCCAAGATCACTGTAAGCTAAGATGTCTTTAAATAAGAGGTACTAAACCAGATCATGAGCTTACATCATTCTGGTTGATGTAGCCAGCATCAGTGGGGCCTGGTGATTATGTTTTGGGCCATTTTCTATGTAAGATAATCTCTGCCACGTGAAGACATAACAGCACACATATGTGTCTGGCATTTATAATGAACATGCCTGAATGGATCCTTGCTTAATGTAATTAGCCTACATATGCAAATCATGGCATCAGAAATCCTGCAGCAGCAGCTGTTAGGAGGGCTCAGCAACTGCATGTGTTAGAAGCCAGCCTACCACATCTAACGGACATATTTCCAAAGCCTAGAAACAGATAGATGGATGAAGATAAGATTAAAAGTTGTACATCTCTGGAATGTATAAATCCAGGTATCCTGTACAGAACATTGCAAAAAACACCAGTATGATATTTTTTTCCACTGTAACTCTGTATCAATGGTTCAAAATTGCACTGGGTCACAGGATCCCTGTTAACCCCCCAACTTTAATAAAACACAATACAGAAAACTTCATTTTGCACTGTTTCATGGACCACTTTCTGTGGCCTCACAAGCACAATCCACTGGTCACAACAAGGAGATACTCTGTTAAAGACCCAGCATATTTTCTAGTCTTCCATAAGCACTGTGAAAATGAGATATTAATCTGCAATCATTTCTTTTAATGCTTTGCCCCCCCTCCAGTCCCATTGGAACTGGCTTGTCCGGCTCTAGCGTTCCAGTTCACGTCTTGCACAACTGGTAGTGAAAAAGGGCAGCACACCATGAACTGGCAAACGAATGCATCTGGGGCAACTCATCGGGGAAAACCAGACACTTTAAAATACTGAAGTGACTCAAAGGTTTAAAAAATATATATGTATTACGAGAGCCACAAAAAAGGTTACAGACAGAGCTCCACAAAGCCTGCACGGATACATTCCAACAATCCAAGGTGGCAGAACAGGTGAAATACAGACCATAAAAACGGTTTGACATTAACTTTCCAGACTGTCAAGAGACAGCAACCTTGACCCCATCTTTCCCACACACACAGAAAAATATTGAATATATATATATATATATCTCTAGTCTGGACCACAGATATAGTCCAAAGAAAACCACATTGCAATTTCAACATTAGGCTTGTAGGAGAATAGGCATCATCTGAGGAACGTCCGTTATAATGCCCATGAGGTGATTATCCTAGGCCGAGTTGACGTAACATTATGCTTGGTTAGCAATTTTAGAACAGCAACACAACACAGTTCATTTGCTGCACATGGCTACTAACACATAGCTCTGTGCAACCCTTAGAGCTGACTTTAATCAAACTAAGTAATTACATTTGATTTGCTTAAATTTTGAAAGGAAATGCAAATGTAAGATATTAGGGCAGTTCCTTGCTATTACCTTCCTTAAAAATTCGAGACTTGAAGACTTCTTTGCTTACAGACACGTTTTGAGACTCTAGTAACGATCTTCAGGAAAATATGCCACCCTGAGGCTTTTCCCCTTGTTCACTTCAGGTTATGTCTGCATCCAGTTTCAACATGAGGGGCCAAATGCTGGTTGTATATCAGTGCAGTATTTGGCCCAGATTTTCAAAGTCTTTGCTAGTCAGACTTTCCTATGAGGTCAACAAACAAAGTAGTAAAAAAAGAAAATATTAAGGCTTCAAGTAAAAATATTTCCTCTCTCTCCCACCCATGTAGTAAGATACATTTAATTTCATAATACTCAATATATTATACAATTAAAGATACAGAGATCCAACTTTTCAAGGCAGATTGTACTACAATGAAAACCTGGAGGCTAAATGGGAGTGTATGAACAGGGAACAAACGGCTAATAAAATGCAGTATGCAATGAAAACTGATGCATAAACTAAACAAAAACTATTGCTGTTTTTTAAATAATACAATCCACAGCTAAAAAATAAAAACATGTTGAAAAGATTTAAGACTTCTGAAACACGAAATAAACTTGACAAAAATAAAGAAGCTACTTTACAAGATGTATTTAACTTGTGCTGGATTTTCATGGCTGATCCCCACCTCCTGTAAATTACCATTGCTTCAGTGAGCTTTGATGGAGCCACATCAGTTTATACCAGCTGAAGATTTGACCTGCAGTGTCTGCAAAAACTGAGACTACCTGGGCAGAAGAACCTTACTGCTAATCTGTAAACCGCTTGAAAAACTATACTTAACACTGGCTGGATTCTGCCCCAAAACTGGACTTAATAAAGAGGTCCCCAGTCCCACAACAGGAGCTATGGAAGCAGACACTTACAATTATGAGAAAAGAGGTGCAGGTTCAGTGCCTTGGATGGAAATGAAGCTGGATTTGCTGCATACAATCTCCTGTTAACAGTTCTGCTTAGATTATTCTTTAAGAAGATTTGAATAATTTACTCCAGGCTATGTGCACTGAATTATATGCAAACCTCAAAAGGAAAAAGAAAAAATTTTTAAAAAGACAAAAAAATAAAAAGAAGACTTTGGTACCATTGTAAACCTATTAACAAGTCAAATGTCTCTCAACTGTGGGCAAAACTACTCACAAAATATATAATCCTTACATCTGAACCTGTAACATCAGAGTGCATCCATTCTTTCCTCCCTTACCCCTTGTGAACTATGTCAAAATAACCCTGGATATTAGTGCTTTACACACACACAATACCGTGTTTAGTCTTACTGAGACATTCTCTCATGAACTAATGTAGTTACCTTCAAAGGCTCTTTGGCCCTTCAAGTTCCTCAGTAGCTTTTTCATTTACAAACGCAGGAGAAAGAACGATCAAAGTGGAGCATCGCTGGGATGCAATCTCAAATACTAAATTGGTGCAAATTTTCAGCCTTGCTTGCATGAATTTCATGTACATATTCAAAGATACATGATAAAAATGTGCCCTTGTCTACCTCCATAGCCCAAATTCAGTCTGTCACACATCTCTCTTTCAGGGCTTACATATGGCATACATGATACTTTAAAACCAAGTAAGTCTTGTGATACTCTATGCACCAGAGTGAATTCCAGTCCTTGAGGAAGTGCTGCATCTTCCTGAGGAGTTAACATCAGGGTAGAGTTGCAGATTAGTTACAGTTAAAGATGGAAGAAATCTATAAGGCCATCTGGACTAGCCCCTTGCCCCTGCAGGCTCACCTCTTACAGAATATTTTCATTATTTGTCCAAGTACAATTTGACTGCCCTAAATAGTTAGTCTCCAGTACTCTGCCTTGGAAGACTATTCCACTGCCTTTTCCTCCCCATCTTTTCTGCCCCTTTCTAAACACAGACCTTCGGTTACCAGTGACAACCCTTTAATTTACCTTTGGTTTTACATCTTTTGACTAATGTATTTGTAAAATTATTACACTCAATTTTCACTTCATTGCTTAGCCAGTTGCATGATTTTAGCCCTTTAAGTCTTCTCATCAGCCAGCTTGTCCAGTCTTTTAATATATATATATATATATTGCTCCGTCTGTACCTGATCCAGTTTGCCAGTGTCTTTCTGGTACCGTGGTGCCTCCAACTGAAGGCAACATTCTACACACCAGTGAGCAAATCTGCATAGAAAGACTGTTGTTTCTCTGCTCTGCAATGTCCCTACAGTAGGCATTTAAAATATCAGCCGAGGCAAAAAAACACACACTGATTTCTACTTCATTCTCTGATAACTTTGGCCTATTGCAGTTGCATTGCTTTCCAGGTTTCTCCCTTCAGGCAACACAGAGCATTACACAGAGAGATGTTTAACCTTCTTATGTTCTCTTCAGCCTTCCTCTTTAAAAAATGATGTGATATAGAAGGGACATAATAACCACATATTGCAGCAGATGTCAAGATTTATCAAATCAGAAGACAAATTTTAACCAGGCGTAACTGAGGTCAATATTTGCCTTCTGAAATAATTAATCTCAATATACATGAAAACAAGTAAGATGTTATCAACACATTCTGAATTGCTACCAAATATCTGGAGAGCTCTTATATTGTAGTCAAGGACTGAAGAGAATTCAACCCCTTGAAACAAATATCCTGAAAAATGACAAATTTAGCTCTCTAGTCAAAACTATTAATCAGGAGAACCAGGTGGGAAGTTGAGGTTTCGTATGCTGACTGGCTCAGTGATAAATATTAATTTTTAGTGACTTTGGCAACAGTTGCTCAGGATATTCTTAATTGCACACGTGATCTGACTAGTTAGCATTGGTCCAGATCTCAGTATTTTCGACTTCTGAGGTGGTAATCGAATGGGAAGGAAAAGGAGATAAGGAATGGAGAAAAAAAAAAAAAAAATTCCATTTGTCCCAAAATTAGCTTTGCCAGGGTCCTCATATTTGTGACAAAAGCAATGCACCCCTTTCTTGGTTTTTATAGTAAAGTTGTCTTTAAATCCAACAAAGTAAATATAGTTTTCTGGAGAGAGGAAAAAGAAACCTCAGAATGTTACATAGATTTGATTGATATTATTTTAAAAAGTTGTTCCCCAGGGGAAAAAAACCCAAATGGAAAATCCTTTGTCTAACAGTATTGAAGACCAGAGGGAATGTGCTAGTAATTAGGCAGACAGAAAATTTATATCCTTTAGATGTATGCTTGGCTCAGTTACACAACACTGTAAATTCAACAGATCATGATAACCTTGCTGCAGGACGGCACCAGGGCCAGGCAGTAAACCCATTGTTATTGCCTAAATCCAACAGGTAATAAGGAGAGTGCAGGGAAAGCAGCTGACGACGGCTGTTTAAAATACGCTCCCATCCAAACATCTCCTTTCTTATCTGCTTGGTTTCGTTTCGGAGTCAGAGAAGCCTTTAAAAACCAGAGGGAGCAAGAGGCCAGAGTGGAAGATCCTTACTGGTGCTGTGGTCCTTTTCCACGAGAGGCGAACACGCACACACTCACACACACACAATGTCACACACAGGGAGGCGAATGGCAGACAGTGAGAAGCTGTTGTTATCCTTTCTCCTGCTCCCATCTGGGACTGGGCAGCAGGGAGGCTTTGAAAGACGACACGGCGTTTGAGGCCCAAATGCCCTTCCTTGCCTTGCTTGTTCCCAGGAGGAAGAACCCAACCTGCAACGCCTGGGTGACACACAGCGTGGTCCTGGCACACACAGACGGCCCAGCACAGGGAGCCTGCTTCTCATGTCGATAGGACTGCGGCAGCTGGGCCTCTGACTCCTGCCGGACACGCTGCTGGCCAGAAGGGCTGGGAAGGGACATGAGAAAAACTGAATGATCCTGGACTGACTGTACTTTTTCACAGCACAACGGGTACACAACAGGTTTGCTGGACAGATGCACGCACAATGGCTTTAACACTCTCTTGCATGACAGAAATCCGCTCTGTGGTCGTGGTGTTGGGTCGAAGCCAGTCCCCGCCTGTCGGTTCAGAAAGAGTCTTGATGGACTGTACAATTCTTTTCCCTCAGGAATAAGGCTGCAGCTGGTTTTTGGCCAAAAGAGGAGGATGAAAACAGAACAAACCCAAAACAAGAAAAGGAGAGTGGCCGGCTGCTGCTGCTGCTCCTTCTTTGTTGTTATTTGAGTCTTCACAGTGCTCCTAGCTTCATGGCTGGCTGAGTGAATGGCTCTTTATTTTTAATTAATTTTATTTTACACTGAAATTTCATAGGTTGTTCCACCAACTCCAGACACCTTCTTAACATTTGAGTGTCTAGCAGGGCTGACTGGTGTCCCCTGGGAGCTTGTTGTTGAACCCAACCTGGATATTCCTTTTGGCTGTCCATTTATTTTACTGTGAGGTGTCTTCAACTGCACGTCATCCCTGCATCAAAAGAGTATCAAAATATGCACTGTTAGTGACAAAAATGTGACAGCAGAATGGCTTTGTTCAGGATAAACAATTATCCCTGTTACCCCAAGTCCCAGTGTTGCGAAATATCCAAGCATGGGAGCAACCTGGTTGAAGCCAATAAACTTGATGAAAAGCCACTGAAATGGAAGAATTCACTTGGCCATTAGGTTAGTGGATCAGACCCCAGTAATATTTGTTCATTTTATTACTTGCTTAAATGCTTTGTTGAAGCAAACTAATTGCATATGCATTTGTAGAATGCACCACCGTTGACCTTAAGCCAGACTGTGTTTTACAATCAGAAATAAAACACTCAGGAAAAAAACCCCATCTTCCCAGTTAAATATCCAGTTAAACAGAATTACGCTGCTCATCTCTGAAAGGCATGAGAGGTGAAGCGTAAGGCTTTTTATGACAGAATACACAAACTGAATCAAGTCAGGAAGCACTCCACGAGGCCTGTAATTAAAGGCCATATTCTGGATGGACTCTTTAAAAGGAATTTCCTTTCTTATAACCTACTGCCAAGGTGCACAACAGCCTTTCCTCAAAAGATCTCTGAAATCCAGGCCACTACACACTAACGTTGTTCGTGCCCAAGACCCACAAAGTAATTAGATAAAAGCCTACCAAAGAACTTGTGTATGTTCTAGAAGTGCCAGAACAACTGGGGTCTGCAGCATTCTCATATCTTACTCTGCAGAGTCTGAAGTTCAGAACTCTGGCTGATGCCAGCAGCAGTGGCTGGGAGCTGAAATACATTCCCAAAGGGAACACTGTCTGCCTGCAAACTGAGGCAGCCTGAGTTACTCCACACCACTCTTGACTTTTTCTGAAGGCCAGAGGGTTCGATGGACTAACTGGATTCCAAAGGCAATCTCTTTCTTTACATGTGTCTGCAAAACAAAACAAACCTGGACCTTTACACCACCCTCAACAGGCTCAGAATAGCTCCAAAACTAAAACTAAACCCACTTTTTATTTGGCAACCTGGCTGCTGTATCCTGGAGCTGGAGCAGCAGGTCCACCAGCTCAGAGCAGACTGGCTTCTGCTCTGTGTTTAAGCTGTGCCTGCACTAGAGAATGGAGCTGTAGGTATCTGAACCAGCAAAACAACGGACATTAAAAGCCCCCAAACCACAACCATGGTTTTGTAAAATGCTGCTGTGTTCCCAAACAGCCAAAATAGACAGGGACAAATTTCACATTTACCTCACCAAAGTATTATAAAAGTCCTAATCCAGTGCTGAAATTCTTCTGAAGAACAGAGTTGAACTCTTGAAACAAGACAGGAAGTAGCTGGGGAGTGTTAGGGGAATGGGAGATGGATGGGAAAGTCATCTGTTGTGTTGTTTATGGAGAAAATGTGCTAGGTTTACACAGCACAGAGTGCTTCTGTGAGCTTTCCTTCACTAGGTAAAAATTTCACATTTATTAAGCTATTCATTTATTAATCTAGAGACTTGGGATTTTGGGAACTTGAGTAAAAAAGATCCTCTGCAATGGTACCATATGTTTGCAACTTTCATTACCATCTGATGGGATCTGTAGCTATTTTAAGAGCTAGACCACTTTTGCCAAACACTATTTTTTATTGCTTCACAGAGCTGAACTGCAGTGAACTTCCAGGCTCTACATTTTAAACAAAGACAATGCAAAAGCAGTGAGACTGACAAGCTGACAGTAGAACCAAGAACCCGAGACCAAGGCAAACAGCCTTTCATATTAGCATCTTTCCTACAGTAGCAGCTGACACATCCAGGTCTCAAACAGAGGACAGAGAGGCAGAAGAAAGTCCACAGGTCTTCTTTCACTGAAGCAAAACCCTTTCTTTGCTACGAGTGAAAACAAAGAAAATGACTGACTACCTCCTGAATGTTAGTTCTTCCACCAGCAGACAAATCATCTTAACATCTACAATTCACTTGAAAACACTGAGAAATAACTTGCTGGCATTAAACTTCAGGACACCTACAATAATGGTTCTCCTATATTTCAATAACTTCCCCCAAAACTTTGGATAATATTGGAGTGCGAAACTTAGCACCTTAACAAGAGGACAGCGTCATGCAGTGAGTGCCAGGGCAAAGAAAACCTAGGTATTTCTGACAGAGTCCTCCAGGCCCCAGCTGTCTGGGGGATCACATTGCTGTTTTCAGACTTTCCAAGCCCTATAGTCTCCAGAAGGAAGGAGGCAGTGAGGCCCTAAGGAAATGCCAAGGTGATCTATGCTTTTATCACCAGCTCTGTACTATGGGACACTCAACACAGCTGAACACACAGCTCTGTGCTGAACACAGTTTTCAGGACTGGTCGCAGCCCATTTTCCTTCGTGTGAAGTATGCCTGCTCATGCATGATCCCAGCTTTGCTTTGCCTCTGTGTCCAAGCAATGGCTGGGCCCAGCATCCCTTTAGGCTGCACAGTAAAAGAGCTCAATCCTTTTGTGCGTGACAGGAGGGGTAATCTGCATCCTGCCTTGCAAATAATTATCCAACTCAGCTAAGACACTAAATCACTATGACTCCTACAATTTAACTGACCACCTGCAGTTCAAGTTACAGCAAATGTGCAAACATTTTGTCATGATGAGGTTGCTGTGAGGGTGTCACAGAACTGAAGAGCACCCACAAACCTCCCACCCTTTCTGGCCTACAGCAAATGTGTAATATGGGTCATGCCTCCAGTGAAGTGCTCTGCACTTGCTTGCAAACAAATTCCCATTGCTACGCAGCACCTAAAGCAGTACATACCTTTGTGCTCCCACTGATTGCACCTCTGTGATTTCCACAGTGTTTACAAATGAGACAGCCTTCGGGCCTCCGTAAGAAGGTGACCTAGGCATCCCTGTGGGGGATGATGGGACCTGGTGGCCCGGGGATTTGTAGGAGCCATTGCTCACCCTGCCCTGTAGTGCTTGATGGGACTGGACATTATTATTGGCTAAATCAGCTTGCAGAGAAGTTGTGGAAGTCCTTGGTGCTCTTGTCATTGCACTTGAGAGTGAAGACACTGAGGACTGCAGTATAGGGTTCCTTGTGCTAAAACTGGTCGCAGCCATCAGATTGTCTCTAGATCCATATCTCATTGCCATGCTGCGTGGGTCTTCAGAGAGCGTGCTGACTTGCTGAAGGCTGTAAGAGCTAGGGGTGTCATAGACACCCGAGTCTGCAAACACTGAATCGGGGTGTGAGTGGAGGAGCTTCTCCCTCTCTTCCATCTCCTTCCTCTCCTGGATGGATGCCATAATGGTTTTGGAAAGGTTATCGTAGCGGACTGGCGAGGGGTCTCGCTGATGTGGGGCTGGAGCCCCCAGCACTGGGCTGAAGCTCTGTGGTGGTTGGCGTTGCAGCTCACTCCCCCGTAGATGGCACATTTTGGCTGATAAATAGGGGGAGTGGTACCCAACGGAGCTGACAGCAGAATGGGCGATGCACTTCCTCCCCGAGGGTGACATGGGGTTTAGCAAACTGTCATATGAAAGACTCCCATTTCTGTTTGACAGGGAATTGGGAGAAAAGATGCTTTTGTAAGGGGTGGAAGCCGCCCCTTCAGACTTTATTGGATGAAGGGGCACTTTGTCTGTCCCTCTCCTGCCAGCAGATTTCAGGCTCAGGGACCGTGAATTGATGGCAAAGGAATCTATCTGGAGTGGGGAAGACTGATAGGTCTTATGAAGGGAGCTCTTGCGGTAGCTGGGGATGTCCAAGCTGGGTTCAGACTGGTAATCGAGGCTCCTGCCATCCTCTTCTATCAGAGCCCCTTGACTGTGTCCCTCCTGCATGGTGATCTAAAACAGAGGTGAATATGAGAAACACAAGCCAATGATATGCAAGTACAGGTTTGCTCTCCATGGTGAGTGCATGGGAAGAAAAAAAGCTGGAGGTCTTCTCTTGGACTCTCAGTCCAGCTATGACACAGAGTCATTACCAGGAATCACTCCTGTTCAGCACATGGAAAAGCACCTTAGGAGCAGGGAGGAGTTATTCATACTAGGTGCTAAATAACAGACAGTAATAAATATGTCAATACATGGACACTGAAAACACAGAGCGAGAGACCTTCTAAACTGAGACTCAAGTCTCAGTCAAGGTAAATCAGATTGTAATCTGATAATACTGCCCTTGGAAAAAGCACTTCAAGATTTCTTCAAATAGCTCTTGAGTTGAGGGATGTCTGGTTTTACATGCTGAGTCAGAAATACTTTAGGCTTCATTTCAACACACTGGGGACCAGCACACTCTTATCCACTTTACTCAGAGCTATGAATATTCAGTGATTCTGAATTTCTGGTTATAGGTCTTCAAAATTAAGCATCTAAGCTTAATTAAAGCAGAGAGGCTCCTTCCCACCATTTAGGCAACAAAATGAAGCAATTTTCTCTTAGTTTATTGCCTGTGTAGGAGAGAGCAGCCGCATCAGAGAAGGAAACCTATGCCATCATTTATTTATGTGCACTGAAAACAGATAGGACTTCACTTTGTTTTTCTCTGTGAAAGATTGCTTACAGTTCTGTTCACTTACAATGCCATTCTGCACTAAGCAAATTCTTTATACTGTTATTTTTAAGGAAGATTTTGCCATAATGCATAATTAACTGGCTACATTGGCTCTGTAAAAAAAAATAAATTACTATCAATCACCTATTTTATCAGAGATGCAGTCCATGCAGTTTGTTCTTTATCTAATCTCTCTTAAAGGAAAATGATCCAAAAAACTATAACTGGTAAAAGTTCTGAATTTTTCTTCAAGATTATTTCTTTGAGCTAGAAGATAGGGAAATAGGCAAAACAGCTATCTTCTAGGTCATGATACTAAATTTGGCCTCCTCCAGAAAAGCAAGACCAAGTGACAGCCTGTAAAGGAGAAGGAGAAAGCAATGGCGTAGCTTGTATTTGTGGTACCTATCTTCGAGCCTCGATCCCTCTCCCCTAATAGCTTTCACTGCTCAAAAGCAGAGCTGGCAAGCTGGAGAACTGATATAGAAGAGACATGATATTCCTCACACCAGCTAGTCTCTTTGCCTCTGTACCTTATACTTAGATATGGCTTGGCAGGCAGTAGCAGCTTGCCAAGTGAACTCATTTTTATAATATTCCCACTTGACTACTAGAAAGTTGTGACTACTTTAAATTCGAATGAGTCCACAAAGCTGATTGTGTGCACACCAGTCAGCCTATAGTAACAACATCTGTTTAGGTCAGGACTGAAACAGCAACCCTCAGAGCGAAGTTGCTGTACCCTGTTATCGTTACAGGCACTGCCCTGTCTCCTGGCTTAATCAGCACCTATCCTGTATTTATACTGCATCTGTGTCTACGTACTGAATGAATAAAACCAGCTTGCCTTCCCTGGCTCTCTGACTTCTGGCATCATAACCCCAAATACTCTCTTTCTCACACAGCTCCGAATTGCTAGCTGATGGCTGTAAATAGAATATTTTGAGTTGGATGTCAAGCCATTTGTCATAATAAAGTGAAGATGATAGGATATTAAACTTTTTGGATATGGTTAACACAGTTCTTATGTTCCCCTTCATAAGCCAACATTTATTCATTCTCTGGATAGATAACTAGAAACATTTTCTTCACCATTTAAGGAATATTCTGTCTTATTCCAGTGCTGCTACAGTCAGTTATATATCTCTACCATTTCTTTTCCTTACTTATATCACTCCCATCTTGTTATTGCAGGGGTGACATTGGAGGAGCTGATGAAATTAATTGTAAGAAAACTGCAGTGTGGTATGTGTACTTTAAGGTTATCTCCCTTATGAAGATTTGGATACATATTGCAAACACACAGTTAGAGCAGTGATTTTTGAACCGCTCTCCTTAGGTCCCAAGAGGGCAAGGAATATTCACAACAAATCCATGAGAAATAAGTGAGAAATATAAGCCCATTATGCAGAGGGCTCAGTTTTGCAGTCTGCTTCCAAAGGAAACCATGTAAATGGTTTCCAAATTCCTAAGCAGAAAATAGTCAACATTTCTGAGCAAGTCTCTCTAATTGTTGGGACCTCAGTTTCCTTGATAGGAGGAAACGATGCCAAGCATTAGGAAGGGTTTTTTCCCCATTATATAACCCAAATGTGGTGAGAAAGTGCTAAGGAAGGTCAAACATGAGGAATCTTCCATTAATTTTAACTAAAATATCTCTTGGGATGCTTTAAAAGTAGTTTCTATTTGCAAGCAGACATCCTAAGGAATCACTGAGCACAGTGGCTGTTGGCTAAAGGGTCTGATCCAGGAAAGCGCTGAGCATGCCCAGCTCCCTCTGAAGTGAATGGGAGTTGGCATCTGTGTCGGGAGAAGCCAATGGGAGGTGACACTTCTCAGTATCTCAGGGTCAGGCTGAGACACCGGTAAAGCAGCAGTGCATGACTGTCAGCAGGGCAGATGTGTCAAGCTCAAAGAGGAAAGCTGTGAAAGCAGACATGTTTTCATAAGGAGCACAGTGAACAGTAACACCGAGTGTTGGCATTTACTTGTACACTCTGTCATTCACTAGAGCTCCACGGTGGATTAACCTCAGCTTCCTGTTAGCTGGGAGCAGATTCCCCCAGGCTCACTCACCTGCTCAGCTGTGGCATGGTAGTGGACTTTTGGATTGTTGCTAAAAGCTGGGCGATACTTGTACATGGCAGGTGTAGGAGGGCTGATCAGTTTGGGTGAAAGGCCACCTTCTGGAAAAGAAAAAAAGAAAGGGTTTTCTATTAAAATGTGCAGGCAGCATGTTAGCCTCCCTAATTCCCTGCTATCCAGGGTCATCTGCAAACAGATCTGCTCTGGGACAAAAAAAATCTGCAGTCCTTTTGTGCAGAATTCCACCAAAATCAGTGGTGACCCTGTGGAAATAACAGCACACTGCTGCCAGATCATCAATCTATAGAGAAGGTAGAAAATATTAACTGGGGTGACATATTTTGGTGAGTAGTAATTTTGCCATAATTTGAAATGCTAGATATTTGGGTTGAAATCAGCTAGTAGTTTTTTTCTGGGGGGGAAAAAAAAAGGAGTTTCTATAATAGTATCAAAGCTTTAATTTCACATTTTCATAAATCAAATAAATCAGTTTGAAATGCCATGGCATTTAATGCTAATATTTCAGATTCCATAGTTAAAAATTACATTTTTCATTTAAAAATTGATCAAAAATTTAAGAAGGGCTTTAAGAACTCTGTGACACTGAAATGAAATATCCAACCTAGGCTTGAAAAGTAAACAGTAAATAATAAATAGTAAAAACCTATCACTCAAATCCCATTACTGTTTTCTAAGGATACCAGAAGCCTTTTAAAGATGCTGAAATTATTTTTTTTTAATTAATAAAAATAAAACATCAATCATGCAACTATACCTTCACTGGTCCCCAGCTGCCCTTTTAGCTCAGAGTACTTGCTTGGATCTCCTTTGGGTGGGAGAGGTGGTTGTACATCCATACTTTTATCCTCCAGACCTTCCAGGCTAATTTTCGACTGAAAATGACCAAAGAGTCAAACATTACCCATGATTTGGTTAAATAACAGCATGTGACAGAATGCTGGATGTACCACAGAACAGGAACTACCTATACCTATAACGGGAAATATGATTTCACATCCACTGCAGATGAGGACTGGCATGTGTAAGATTAACATCGTCATAACAAGCCAGTAGAATTTTAAATGCACTAATCAAGTCTACTTGGCACGCTAAATAACATCATCATCATCACCATGCTAGTTAATATGTGGTAGAAGACAATGGTGTTTTCTAGCATTTTCTGTCAACTTCCCAGGCAGCAAGTAACTATGCACCAAAATCTTGCAAAGTGGCTTTTTATATGACTAAACAAATCTATTTTATGGCAATAGAAATTTAAAAAAAAATTAAGAGGAGCAAAGAGAACTCAGCTGCTGACCCAAGATTACATGCACTGGACCACAAGCCTTACTGCACTCCAGAAGCTCAAAACCCTATTTGAAACAGAATGGCTGACCTGGTGGTACAGGCTGACTGTACCAATCTGTTAGGTTAGTTAAGATTAATTTGAACACCAGAGGTGGCAATTCTTGGGACAGAAAGTAACTATTGCAAAAAACAATCACCTCTTCCAAAAGATGCCCAGAGTTCTATTGTAGAGCTGCAAGAAGGGCTGTTACTGGAACAAGAGCTGCTGTTACTGAACCTGGTTTACTTTCAGAGAATGAAGTGTATGACAAAGACTCAACCCCTATCATTTTCTCCAAAAAAATGCATCATCTCAAAGAGCTTTTCAATGACAAACTCATTCCCAGGCTTGATAGTACTTAATCCCTGCTCTTCAAAAGCAGCACTTGAAGGCTGCCTTACCTTGCTCCGGTTGAGGTTGGCTTGGATTCCATTGTCACTGATCTTCACTGTGATCTGTCGCTCAGATAAATCAGGTCTGAGGAAAGGTGGCTTTACACTCACAGCTTGCTTTTTCTCGGGCTCGACTATGTACCTGATAAATTGTTCAACAGTCATCAGTAAAACAAACAATAGCCTAAGAACAAGGCATGGATACCAGAAAAACTTCCTGTTTCCAGGGTATGATTTAAGAACGGGTCAGAAAACAAGTGAGCAAACTGTTCATGTCAATGGAGGTAACAATTAAAGGGCAATAAAGAGATCAATTTTTTTCTTGTGAGCAAAAGGAGAGAATATGTTATTTAAAAAAGCCATTTTTGAAGCACTGATGGACGAGAGAGCAGTTCACACAAAGAGAGAAAGAGAAGCCTACCAGCAATGGAAGTGATTTACTAGACCTGACCTAGCTAACACCAAACAGCTTCCCTGCAGTGGAAGACAGCAGCTGGGGGAGTAAGACCCAGCACGTGGGGAGTTAACATGGTGATGTGCTGTCAGTTCTAGCTCACCCCACAGTGACTTGTTTCTGTAGCCTGTTTAAAGTGTTCAAACAAATGGAAGTAAAAGAAACAGACAGGCCTATAGGAAGCAACAAATCTAAAGGGAAATGGCTGACTTTAGGTATCTAATTTCTTTTAGTGGATTAGAATTCTGTAAGTGCAATTGGGCAGTGGCTGTACAACACATAAATATCAGTACACACACAAGCTTTCTGTTTTATCTAGTGCTCAGGACATTCTAGGAGTGATGGCTCAGTAGCTTTCATTATACTGGACAATTTGAACAGATCTTCACAGAACACAAACAGTCTTGCTGAAAGTCTGAGAACAGCTGTGATGATAGCACTCAGATCTCTCTGTTAACAGGACAATCCCCCAACATCTAATAACTCTCTCTCATAAAGCATCTTGACTTGACTGTCAAAATTGGGTAGGTTTGAGACGCAGCTATTTCAGTGTCTTCACTTTAACACATGTAATATAGTCTTCTAGGAGTTTTGTTGCATAGCAAAGGGAAAAAAAGAAAAGGCAGATAATAGGGTCTGGAATTGCTAAACACCCTCAAAAAGCTCAAATAAGTCTTGCAGTATGATTATTAATGTGTTTGCAGGCTGGACAGCTCAGCACCTAGGGTATTTATACTCCATCTGATCTATTCCATTAAAATCCTGATTTCAAAATGTGAAACAATAAATCCATTTCCCCCAAAATAGAAAGCCATAAATAAAATCCCGAGTTCCATGATGTAGACCTCATTGAAGATCTGTTTTATGATAATGAAAGTGCCAGTGAGATTGAAAACCACAGCAGCCTTAAATTAGATTTAAGTCTTAAGGAGAAAGGCTGATTTTAGATTCCTTCCTTTTCTTTAGCAGGCTAGAATGCCCGGGCATTGACTGTGCAATCAAAAAAGTCATGTTGGGAATGTGGTAACATAAGGAAACTTACCTTGTTCCTGAAATCCACTGGATTAAACAAGTTGGTGAAGAAGAGTATCGGCTCTTGAGATAATTTCACGTGCTCATACCAAATAAATATTTCAGCAATGAGGATTATGAATTACATGAAGAAAGGCTTGGACAGATTACAGCCATGCAACAGTGAAGTAGCTATGACAGAGCCCTGCCTTCAGGAGTGTTTTGTTTTACTTCCCTGTTACTTCGTCACTGGTCTTTCACTTGTGAGTCCAACCAACCACATTTTCTTCCTCTGTCCCCACAACTACTCTACATCCCTCATGCCCAGTCGAAAGCATTTCTCTTACCTGGGAGCCAAGGGGCTGCAGAGCACATGTTCCACGTTTCCACAGCATCCGCGGGTAAAAGGATTTACTCCCCCCCGGAATTTACCTGTCACCTGGGAAACATATTCAGGACAGCACTCAAACCTCTGGTTACATAAATGTCATCATCCAAACCTCAGAAAGCTAAGAAAAAGTATGCCTTGCTCTGGCCCTACCATCCTTCCCAAACAGACTGGTTTTCTTTGAATGCTGCACTTCCTCTCTCCTGCTCTAACACACCACTTCCATCTGCTACTTCTAGCTAGAAGGGACACCAACTGAAGATCCTTTCCCAAGAAGGGAGCTCAATGTGACTGTGTTTCAAAGTGGCCATGCTCACCTTGCCATGCTGCTCCTGCATTAGATGCATGCCTGCTGTCAGCCTGACATCCTGTTTTGGTCCCTTTCATTGCCCTGTCACTTCCACTCCTCTGCCTTGGCATGTCCCCTCCAAACAAACAGGAATGTCAATTCAACGTCTGTGATGTTGGATGAGAGCAGTGTTTCCTCCCTATCAGTATCCCATCCCTAGCAGCAATCAGTACGAAACGCTGCCTTATGCAGGAGGGTGCCAGGAACTCCCTGGTGATTATGATGTTTGCTTGGAAATGAGCTAGTTTAATAAAGGCCAAGCCTCATTAGATTGGCGGAATCCATTCAGAGCTTCATAAGCATTATAAAGGGTTTGTACTCTACAGGCAGATACTTGAAAGTAACCATATGGGGATAAATACCAATAAAGCCAGAGAGATTAATAGTGGTTGCCATTAAAAGCATTACTGTTGCTGTTTGCAAGTAATGCATTTTAATCAAGTCATAGTTCTGATCTAGCAACAAGTTTACAGAGTACCAGAAATGCTTTAATTGCTCACACATAAAATAACAACGATTAAAGGATTTTGCAATGTATTATGCTGGCCTTTGATACAACATAAAACTCTTTAAAAAGCCCAGAGAGAAATGGAAGTTCCAAGCGTTGGAAGAGTAACCTGATGACTAAAACATGGGCCTGAGACATTTGGCACATCTGCATTCAATCCTGGGCTGAAGCTGACTTGTGCCAGATGCTGGCAAAGCACTTCATCTCTCTGTGCCCATTCTCTCGAGCACGATATGAAAATAAGATTTCTCTAACTCACAGATTACATTACTAATTATATCAATTTGGTTTCTAAAGTAGTTTGAAACCCACTGATAGAAAGCAGTCTCAGAAGGAAGGATATTTATTTATTCAGAAGCTAAAAATACCATGATATGAGCAGATGTTGGGTTATGGCTTATTTTGATTCCATAAAAGACTTTCAGAGGCATTCAGAAAGCTCACAAACATCTTAACTCAGCCACTCTTGTCTCCTAAATCATAGTCTGCCTACTCTGAATGCTCAAAATCTACAAATTTTGGAGTGAAGAAACACTAAAAATTTACAGTAGAACACCAAAAATATCTGTACCACTGGCCTACAAAATATACTGGGAAAAGAAGACAAGTGTAGCTGAGCATATTGTAACTGGAAAGCTGACAGCAGATAACCAACAGTGTGCGAAAGGAGAATCAATACTGAGACTGCAGGAGAAAAGTGAATGTTTTAAAACAGTGGCAAAGCCAGGAGCAGATCTCATGTCCATCACTCCTGGTCTGGTGCTCTAATTACTTAGATATGCTTCCTTCGAAAGGGATCTGAAGGCTGAGAACATCCATCCCCCAGTTACAGGTAGGCAGTAATATGACTAAGCAGAAATGAAGACCAGGTTATATTTAATCTTCAGAAAGTGGCATGGGCAGGTGAGTTAATTTCAAGTGGTTTGGTAGCTCTGGAAAGCAAACCAAGTCAAGATGCATTTTCCAATATTTACTTCAATCAAGTTAAATTCAAAATTCTCAACCTTCCTATAGGTTAGTGTAGCCTCAAGCAGAAGCTGTTACATTTTTTTAGTTTAAATTTTTCCTCCCTCCTCAGCCCAAAATTTTCATGGACAGTTTACAGCACTAATAAGCCTAAGGCAGACCATGATTTGGGTTATGAGACTGAAATGCCCTGGTTTTCATGCTACTATCATTAGCACTATCAAACCTAATACTTGTCCAAAATCGATTTAAAATGAAAAGCAGCTGATTCCAAGCAGGACAGAGAAAAGCATTGAAAGACCTACAGCTGGAGTAAGCCTCCTTTGTTCAAAGGCCACGTTAGGCAACAATTCAGGCTGACTTCAGCTTCTTCATTTATGTCAACCTCCCACACTACACAGGATAAAAGGTTTTATTGTCTCTTGTGGGATAGGAGACAAACTCAAACCAGTTTATGAAGGCCTGGCCTTGGACAGATGTCTTCAGCTCTCACAGTCTGTACAGCTGCGTAAGCATGAAGCCATCAGCCCACAGGACAGCCAGGACAGCACAGGCTCAGCAGGAGCTGGGGAGCACCCACAGACACAGCAGCAGTAAAAATGCATTTGGGGAGGGAGGAAAAAAAAAAACAAAGAAGTGTGATGAGGGAAAAAAGCTTTACAACTGGAGCTCTGAAAGGGTAAAGCACTGGAATCAGTGCAGGCTTGTATCAGGACAGGCTGGGGGTGACCTGCTGGAGAGGAGCTCTGTGGAGAAGGACCTGGGGGTCCTGGTGGGCGACAGGTTGGCCATGAGCCAGCAGTGTGCCCTGGGGGCTGAGAGAGACAATGGGATCCTGGGGGGCATCAAGAGGAGTGTGGCCAGCAGGTCACAGGAGGTGATCCTCCCCCACTGCTCTGCCATGGTCAGGTCCACCTGGAGTGTTGTGTCCAGTTCTGGGCTACCTGGGATAAAAAAGACAGGCATCTCCTGGAGAGGTGAGGTGATGAAGAGCCTGGAGCATCTCCTCTACAAGGAAAGGCTGAGCAAACTGGGGCTGTTCAGCCTTGAGAAGACTGAGAGGGGATCTGATTAATATCTATAAATATCTGGAGTGTGGGACACAGAGGGAAATGGCCAGCCCCTTTTCAGTGTCTGTGGGGACAGGACAGGAGGCAATGGCCTCAAGGTGGAGCACAGGGAGTTCCACACCAATATGGGAAGAACTTCTTCATGGTGAGTGTGACAGAGCCCTGGGACAGGCTGCCCAGGGGGGTGCGGAGTCTCCTTCTCTGGACATATTCAAGACTTGTCTGGATGCCAACCTATGCAACCTGTCCTAGGGACACTGCTTTGGCAGAGGGGTTGGACCTGATGATCTCTGGAGGTCCCTTCTAACCCCTACAATTCTGTGAGTCTGTGAATGACACACACAATTAATGAGCCTTGGGAAGAAAGCTGAAAATGCTGTGTGCAGCTGACTGGCACACTGGATGACCCAGTGTCAGGCTTTCTAGCTTCAAAATGGCAAGAGCATGCTACCAATCCCATAGCTAGATCTCTGTCACCTGCATTGTGGTATTGCTATGCATATAGATCTGGATTATATATGTTTGAGTAACTGTAGGGGAAGTAAAGTTTCACAGGCTTTTTGACACAAGATGTCATGTTGGTGCTTGGTTTGGAGAAGCAAAACAAGTCATGTCCAATAGCCTCTCTGTGTGAGTGCGTGCATACGCATGAGAACAAGAGAGGCAGAGACAAAGAGCTAGCTCAGATCTTATTATGTGCAGTGTGGGTTAGCTGGGGGAGTTCAAAATATCAGAATACAGGGCAAAAGCATGATTTAATCTTTTCCTTCCTTTCTTTCATTCAATCTCATGATTCGTTCAGTCTGACTCATAAAGTTTGAACTTCTGGGGATGATGGTACTCACCACATAAAACCTATTTCAAAGCCACACGTAGATTTTAAATGATAAATAAGCCTGGGATGATCCTTTGTGGTAAAAGAGGGAAATCTTTGCTAGCAGTACACTGAAGAAAAAAAAAATCTGAAAATAACCAACCCCTAAGCAATCTTCCTAGATCTCCACAAGAGCTCCAGCAAGTGTGTTACTGCTAAGATTTGAATACTTTGCTTTACACAAATGGACTTGCTGACTTTCCTTCCCAACTCAACACCTTAGCCATAAACACAGAGAAAAGATTGCTTCTTACCTGTTCATTTGTTGTGCGTCCTCGGGCCACCAGAACAATATGGAAGCCAGTGAGACCAATGACTGGAATGAAGAATAACCCAGCCACACACATGACAGCCATTCTGTATCCAGGAGTTAAAGAAACTAGGATGAGTGAAGGGAAAAAGAAGCTATGAAGGAGAGGGAGAGGGAAAGGAAAAAAAAACCCAACTTGGAATTTGGGAGGGTGTTCCTCACCTTTAATTAGGCTGACTAAATTCTACCCCAAAGTCAGGTCCTAGCCTGGGTCCTTATCCTTGAGATGGTTAAAAAATAATGTTAATTCATTGATTCTGGCTCTAACCATCTTGTAAAGACCATTCTGTACTAATGTCTCACCCCCTCAGAGCATATTATACCAGCATGCATGGGGGCTGCTTCCAGGGCAAACTCTGCTTTAAAGGACAGCAAAGCATACAGTACAGTAAGTACAGGACAATTAAGTACTTTTACCTAGTAAATAGCACCCAGAGGTTTAGAGTCACACTCAATTGGATGTAAAACTTGGGGGAGCAGCATATTCTTTTGCTGGGTTGTCATGGCAAAGACTGAGACAGACAAAAGGTCAGCTATAGCTTTGGGGGTAATCAATGGTTACATGATTACTTGTCAGATGGGTAGAGAGGAAGACCAGCATTAAGCATTTAGGGAAGAGCAATGGGGGATCAGAGAGAAGTAAATCTTCACCAGTTCCAGGAAGACAAATCTTCAGCCCTATTCTTTCACATTTTCCTCAAGGCCACCTTGAGGAAAGACCGTAAAGAAGGATACGTAATGGTGGTATGAGCTGCTCCGAGCTTTTCCATATGGTTTAATACAAAGATGAGGCCAAAGGTGAATACTCCAACCATGTGTGTACTTAAGGACAGCAAGAAGAGAAAAAAATAGCGGTAGTTCCTCCGTCCTATGCAATTGTTGACCCATGGGCAGTGATGGTCAAAATCCTTGTGAAGAAAGGGAGACAGGGAACAATATCCAAAGAGTGAAAGGAAATACACTGTCTTAGAGATAAATCTGAACTGTCACCATATAGAATTACATCAGGCTAGTTCTGCAGCTTTACAACATGCCACATTCTCTTTACAAAGCTCTTCTTAGGAGCAAGTGGTTTCTGTATCTATGGATGGAAAGGTACTTCAGTGTTTACACGTTTTGAAGGGAAGATATAAAAAAACCCAACCCCACCAGTGATTTATCTGCTAGTAGCAGAAGCACTAATTATTTATCAGCCTTTTCATGAGGTGTCAATTACAATGAAGGTCTCATAACCTAGAACATTTTCAAGATGCAATACTGCTGCAGAACTCTCTGCCTCACATTTCTGTATTTATACAAAGCTGAATGAATCTTCTTCTCAAGAATGGACATGATGAAATACACTTTTTTTACCAAGCAGGTCTCCAAAGAAAAGCAACATCTGACTGAAACACAAGCAAAGTTCATTAATAGTTATGAACCTAAACTTAACTATCTGTCTCAGTCAAAAGTTCAAAGTCCCTTATAAAGTCAGATCTCTTCTGACAGGCAATTTAATAATGAGGGCAAGCCACAGACACCTTTAAAATGCCTTTACATGGTTTTATAAGCATGCAATCCACTGTGCTCAATGGGATGGATTATTCTTGATGTGAAGACAAAATCAGGTGCAAGAAATAAACCCTTCTACTTTCTGCATTCTTCAGCAGAGATATTACACACTCATTACATCAACAAATGCATTTTCATTCTTTGTTTTGTGGCAGTGCTATTTTTAAGCATTTCTCAGTGATGACAATGGGGGTTTTATATTTTAAAGTTTTGCACAAAAGTATTTGCCAAAAATTTACAAAATACAAGAAAACAGAGTTGGGCATCCTCCAAGCATGTTAGAAAACAACAGGGGCAATTTAATAATTTCAAGCTATATATGAAATGCTGACATAGCATATGTATTATGCAAATCCAGTTGTATGCAGCCCAAAATATCTATTCATTATGAAACTATGTAAGAACCCACTGAAAACACTTCAGTAAAGAAAACAAAACTCTGACTACTTTTGTCACAGATTCATTTTTGAATCCCTCTGGTCACAGCAGGCTTTAAGTTTTAGGTCATCTTACGTCTGCAAGTGTTGTTGGCTTTTCATGTTTGTTCATTTTTATCAAATAATCTCAAAGGTTTTTATATTCAGGGAAAGATTATTTTAATTGCACATTCTAGATTGAAAGCGAGATGATGTGAATTACAACCCTTGAATGGGTTCCACACAGAAAAGCCAGCAGAGTTGTTCCTGTCACTGTCTCCAAGCTCTTCTAGAATAGGCAGGTGAGTGGAAAATAAGCATCAAAAGAATCAATAAAGCATGTTGTTTAGGACCATGATTTATTGATTCAGAAGTCATTAATGCTTTTTGCCTGTGTACCTCCACAGTAGTCATAATTTAATTACACAAGCAGAGCTTCTTACTTGCCCACCACAACAGTAACTGATCTACCCATCAATAATGGTTCTGGAGAGCCAGACAGAGTCACCTTGTGTTCTGGTATTTTATGTAGGTTACTTTTGGATTCTCTCCCACTTTCTGCTGCACAACTGACTCCCTTGGAGGCCTTGTGGCAGCATGAAACTGCAAGTATTTATACCAGGGAGTTTAGAGCAATCTTTTTCTAAGAAAACTTCATTTGTTGAAAACAAATTTCCATGCTGAGCCACTGGGGAGGACAGAAGGAAGAAATTCCATGAGACAACTGAGAATTTATCATCATCTAAACAATCCTCAGGATCTAGAATCAGTGAACACAATTCTGTTTTAAAGCTAGGAACATACAACTCAGGATTCCTATAAATATCCACTTCTATTCAACAATTCACAGTTGTCTAAAGAAGTTTTGTGACACAACTTATGAAGAGTTGTGGCTTTTCCCCTCTACTTGGCAGTCTTGGTAGCTCCTTACTCCCCATCTTCTCAAATCCCACATCTTTCTGAGGCAACAGGATAGCCTTGTCCTGTTCATTGATGGTTACTAGGCACAGTGCTGCTTCCAGATAATTCTAACATAGATATGTATTGTCCCCAAGGAGAAAATGACTGGCACAAGATAAACCCAGGCAGCCTTTCTCTCACACGTGACTCTGCTGCTTTCTTTGGGACTATACCCTTGCTTATGGCAAAGAGGATTAGGACAGGGATGGTGTATACAGCATTCCAGCTGACTCCAGTATTTTTTCCCTTTCTGATGAGTAATTCCTTTCATTTTAACAGCACAGCTGAATATATTTGAAACATATTAAAGATTTCATCTTTCTATTGGAAAAAAAAATAGGCCTTGCAGCAGAAATGATCCTTCAGAAGTGGAATTTTTAGCTCAGCAATAAAAAATTCCCCCTGACAATAAACTGCTGTGGATATAGAACTCTGTACTTAGAAGTGTGTGAGACATTTATGGCCCAAAAGTACATCTTACTGTTTGGGGGTTATTTTTTAAAAATCTCATGTGCCTCACTAAAATTTAGGGCTACCAAGAAACATTAAAGTCCCATATAATTCAGAGTGGCCAACACTAGAAACATGAACAAGCCCATGCTCTGAGCTGGAGTGTTGAAACAAACATGGGGTCCTTCCATTGAATGGAGAACCACATGCTGAATTCGGAGTTTGGTTTTCCTAAAGCTTACACTCCACTAATGTAGGCACCAGTTTGTTCCAAATTAAATGATGAGCCCATACATGACAAGCTACAACAATTGGTTCTGAATTTCCCACTCTCCTGAACTCTGCCTCTTCATCATAGAATCATAGAATCATAGAATGGCAAGGGTTGGAAGGGACCCCGAGGATCACAGAGCTCCAACCCCCCTGCCACAGGCAGGGACACCAACCTCAGGCCTGGAGCTACACAAGGTTGCCCAGGGCCCCATCCAACCTGGCCTTGAACACTTCCAGGGATGGGGTATCCACCACCTCTCTGGGCAGCCTGTTCCAGGACCTCACCACTCTTTCTGTAAAAAACTTCCCCCTAATATCCAATCTAAACCTTCCCTCCTTCAGCTTTAAACCATTCCCCCTTGTCCTGCCATTATCTGCCCTTTTAAAAAGTCGATTCCCCTCCTGTGTCTCTGCTCCCTTCAGGGACTGGCAGGCTGCAATGAGGTCCCCCCGCAGCCTTCTCTTCTCCAGGCTGACCCAGCCCAGCTCCCTCAGCCTCTCCTTGTAGGGCAGGTGCTCCAGCCCTCTAATCATCCTTGTGGCTCCTCTGAACTCTCTCCAACAGTTCTACATCCTTCTTGTATTGGGGGCCCCAGATCTGGACACAGTACTCCAGGTGGGGCCTCACGAGGGCAGAGCATTCAGCCCTTTTTCACATGGACAATCTCTTAGCTACTCCAGAGAAGACAACAGCCAGCACTGCAAATTTTTATTCTTAATTATCACTGGCAACAAAGCTGACACCAAACATTATTGCCTATGTAACATACATCATAACTGAGGGCTATGTTTCAAATGGTACTAAATAGCAGGGCTCCATCAACAAGGCTACAGCTAGGAACTTCCAAGAACTGGAATACTGAGGGAAGCACCCAGCTGCATAGTTCCAGTAGTATCTTCAACCCCATCACTGAGGTTGTCAATAGAACATGTAATCAACAGAACTGCTACCTCAACACAGTTGTCACAGACGCTGCAGTGAGAGCAGCGTGGAGGGCGGTAGAAGTGGCAGGTGGCACACCATTTCATCCGTACTTGGATTCCTTTAATCTCCACATTCTTGTAGAGTGGAGCTCGGAAGTCATCGTCTTTATCTTCATCTTCATCTGCTGCTCAATGCAAAACTAAAAGTTAGTGGAAATAATGAGAGGTAAAGATAAAAGAGCTATTCCAGACAGTGCCTTGGATACAGGGGCACACTACATGCTCTTGGACTTGTCAGAGAGATAAGAGTATGGTGAAAGTGATGGACTGTCAGAATAGGTTGCTGGGCTGCAGAGCACTTCTGTGATCAGGGCTCATTTTAGCACCTCTCACAGGAGTGCTGTGCTGCCTTACTCACCAGCCCCTGGGCAAAGAGAGGTGTTTGTGTCTTCTCTTTGACAGCATTTACAACCTGAATAAGATGAGCTGCAGACTAGAGTCAAAGAGGGCATGGAAATTACCCAAGCCTTTCTTGTGAGAAATTCTGCTGCATACCTTAGGGACTAATTCAGTGCTAGCCTGCCAGCACATAAAGTGAAAGACATTACATCTACACATAGTAGAAGAAGGTTGCACTAGATCAAACCCCAAAATCAACCCAGATGACCACAAGTGATGGTTTGTTCAGCACTCTACTGTCAGTGCACAGTCACCCCAAAGACTTGTTGCTTCGGACAGTACAATGCCCCAGTGAGATACAGCATTCTGAAGCAATTTGTGTGACTCTGAAAAGCCCTTGCACCAGTGCTGACTACTTCATAGCATATCCCATGATCACTTCCTCACAGGATACCCAAAGCACTCTCTTTAGTAACGGTACATAACTGGGAAGATCTCACCTCTCTCAAAGGCATCACAGTCTACTGATCTGAGCACAGGACTGGGAGTCAGGAAGTCCTATGTTCTAATTTTCTCTGAGGCCTTGGGCTAGTCATTTAGCCCCTCTTTGCCATTAGTAAGATGAGGATGACAATATGGCAGTCATCTTGTTAGGGACAACGTGATGGGTGAATGGTTTATTATCTCAGCTAAGTGCTGCCCTGTTTAAGAAAAGAGACTGTAAAAAGATATGCACAAAAAAAGGCACCAGTCTGTAACAGACACATAGATATTGGAAAGAAAAGGAAAAAAATGAGAATGACATTCATGAAAGTTCATCTTTTATTCTAGATTCCTGGAATCTTTATTTGTTTCATTCTGACAAAGAAAATCTAATAAGTTAACATCTATTTTAACATCTAGTTAAACATTATACTGCAGCTGGCGTTGGGTGACTGGCTTCAAATTAGGTGGAATTTGAGAATATTGTCCCTGTGGGGCATCAATCACTGCCATTCAGGTCTGTATTACATCTTCTCTAGATGTGTTATCCCTACTGAAATGTTCCAATTTCCATTGGCTTCAACAGGAGTTTCTCCCTTCACTTAGATAAGCTTGAGATCTGGCTCAGCTACCGTATTTATCATACAAGAGTGTTCTCTGGATTAAGGTCTGTGCATGGAAGCAGGGTGCCATACTGCCATCATGCTCTACAATTTCCCATCACAACTTGTCACTGGGACTCTTAGGGAGACCTAGACTCTAGACCCCTCAGGCATTTCTACAAATACAATCTGTAGGATCTTCTATACTATGATAAACAAGCCCATGTTGTATAATATATGTGGCTGTAAGAAAGCAAGACAGTAGAACAGTCAAACCATTTAAGCTCTTCTAAAAAAAACCCAATGATGCAAAAAAATCTGTACATTGCATCTATCTACATGCATAGAAGCACATTAGTCTTGCAGAACTGACACACACTCAAATGGTTTGCATAGAACTGGTTCACATCAAAAATACTGGAAGCCAGTTTGTAGTCAGTATCCATAATTAGCCAGCAACAAACACTGCAATTCTCAACCCAGACTGTAAATCAGGTTTGTCAGGGTAGCCCCAATTTCAGTGACTTTCTTTCTCAGTACTTTATTTCCTTCTTATTCATTCTGGCTGTATTGCTGGCAACTTGCTTGCACAGAGCCAATCCTGATTCATACCAGAAATATTCAGGGAGCCAACATATTAGAAAATGAGTCAAAAATGAGTAATGGATCTGGAACTTTGGTTCAGGCCCTCTTCAACAATATAAGAGACAGCCGGGTTTAATTCCCTCCATAGCCCAAGTTCTAACTGCCAGAGAACCCGTAAGTTCCTATGATATAGCTAGAAATGTGTTTCCTTCCAGAGATCTGAGCAGAAGAACACACCAGTAGTGGGACATTTCTTACTATACAGATTCTCATACTTTGATCCACTGACACAGGACACCCAAGTCTTGTATTTTTATAACATATGTTATGACTTTTGGTGGCTGCCTTCAAGGAATCCTGTGATTTCATTAGAATATCAGCTTTTCGATCGCTTATTTGTTGTTTTGAAGTAAATTTCTAACTAGCAGAGTGTGCTGGGAGGTTTGAAAACCAGTAAGACTAAACCTGGTTTCAGTAACAGAAAGCACATAGATCTATTGTATATTCCTTTTAAATCCCTCCTATAATTAATTTTTGAACTCCCTGCGCTGGCAGCTCTGCGGGCGGCGTGGGGTGGTGAGAGCTGTTTTCACATGCACACTTGTGATCTGAAATAACATCTGCTCCTCTTTCCTCCCAGCACTGGTATTTATAGTCTTTTCCATCTTTTCTTTTCCTTATCAGTTTCTTCACACATCTAAACTCCTACTCCATCACTTTCTTCCAGGATGACTTCCAACCCTTTTCTCCTGCTTTCCTCACTCCCCTTGCTCCCAGCCTCTTTCAGACCAAGCACATGCAGAGCATAGAGATATAGGGCCAAAGCCACAAATGAAGAGAAAGAGACAGAAGAAAGGTGAACTGTAGGACCTCCTCCTCTTCCTGCCTTGCTCCTGACTCCCTTGCAGTAAGGGAGGTGGAAGGGGAGGGCAGGTGATGAGAAAGTTTGAAAGTTTCTATTTATCTCCCTGTGTATTTCTCCTTTAAATACCAAGTCCAAAATAAAGAACTTGTTTGCAAAAGGAAGCTATGAAGTGCAAAGGAAGGTATGAATTTACAATACACTCAGTACTTCTCACTCACAGGGCACGGTGAACACCCAGCTGCAGGTTCTGGTCTGAGGGAGCTATGTTGCAGAAAGATATTGGATTCCCAGACTGAGATCCTCAAACCAGAACAGCTTTATTCCAGCTCTCCTGCTACTGGAGGCAAAGAGCACAGATGCTTTCGATAACCTCACATGCAAACTTTGTTCAAACATTGCTAGTTCTGTTGAGATGGAGGAACTAAGAAGTCCAGGAAACTCAGTAAAATCTTTAAGTGCTTAAGCTCTTTTACAAATCTCACCAGCACCTATTTGTACCTGTAAGCCCAAGAAGCTGGGAGGGGGCACAGCCAGAACAGCTGGCCCAAACTGGCCAAAGGGATATTCCATAAGTGAGGGGTTGGATGGGAAGTGGTGCGGCTCAGGAACATCAGTTTTAAGTGGTGAGCAATTGTTTTGTAAATTTTATCATTATTATTATTATCATCATCATAACCTTCCATTTCTGTCCTATTGAACTGTCTTTATTTCAACCCACAAGTTTTACCTGGTTTTGCTTCAATTCCCTCCCCCATCCCACTGGACAAGGAGGGGGGAGAAGTGAGCAAACAGCTGTGTGATTGTTTTAGCTGCCTGCCAGGTTAAATCCACAGTTAGTTTGCCTTTACACACAATTATTTCCATAACTAGAGTGCTGCAACACTTAATTAGGGATTCAAAAGCTTCAGCTGAAAGGAATGACAGACAGATGCTCATCATTAGACCCTGCTGCCTGGAGAAACCTGGCACTTGCTATTCAGTGAAGCCAGCAGGACAGGTACCTTGTTCTTGTCAGGTAGCAATTCAAAATAGGTAGTGAATTCAGGGAACAGAGGTGAGAAAGCAGAGCTTTCAGACAGCACAGATCCATTGGTTTAGCCAGACTGCCTAGAGCAGTCTCTGCTGCAAACTGCATGTGAATAATTATTGGAAAACAGATAAAATGAGGTGATAATTCTCTCATTAGGATGTGTTAAAAGAGATAGCTGCGCTGTGGTTCCCATTACAAAAGCTGAGCAATTTTTATCCTATTTAATCAGCTGTGAATCAGTACTAATTTAAGCAGGCATATCTTTTAAATGTATACATTTTTAGACACTCTAAGGCTAAGGCAAGCCTTAATCATTATCTTTTTTGGCCTTCAATGCTTTTGCATTTGTTGTAAAGGTTTTTTGGAAGGTCTGCTCTGATGAAGCTGTTTCAGAAAGTTTAGCCTCTCCCCTCCATCACACTCTGCTATCTATTGTGAAAGACAGGGACTTAAATCCAATGTGCCAGCATGACACAGCGGATGGCAATGGCAATCACATCAGCCAGGAGAGCCACTCAAGGAGAACCATTCTATGTACCCCTCGTGCCCTTGACTGCCAGTGTGAGCAAGTGCAAGGACAAGTGACATCCTCTGGCTCACAAGGGAGATGAGGGTATCCAGCGTTTCACTACCCTCCCACCTCCACTGCCAGCTGAGTATAATAAATAAATATATACAATCTACAAGGAACAGTACCAGACAAAAAGGGGATTAGTCAGCAAACAGTGCATTTTGAGTATCTGACATCTCCTTTGGCTTGGCTTTCCAAATCCCTCCCCCCAAAAAAACCCCCAAACCAAACCAGTCCTGTTCTCTGTTACCTCGTGGGAAAACTCCAGGGTCCATGAAAGTTGCCATGCTGAAGTTTGCCAGTACAAACAAGAACACGAGCCCATTGTACACTGGGATGGCTGGGGAGATGGCTTTTGTCAACCAGGGGCACCTGTGGAGAAGAAAAGTTATAGGTAAGGACACTTCCAGCTGTAACACGTAGTTTCTTCCCACTCACCATCATCACACAGAGAAGTAGCCTCATCCCCTCCCCACCAGCCATGCAGCGAGGCTGAATTTGCAATTTAAGAACAGAAATTTTCATAGAGCCAGTTTCAGCAATCCAAAGTACACCACAGACACTCTCCGTGAAGCTGCTTTGTTCCACAGCACAGAAAGCACCAATTGTTCACATGGCTCACAGGGCTTTGCAGCCCTATTGCCTTATTTGCAACCTGGCATTTTGCTTCCCTGTATAAAAGCTCCATCCCATTGTTATGTTCCTGTTTACCTTCTATATAGCTTTGTTGCAGTTACTTCCAGTTTGTTACTTCCAGTTTTCACTGGAAGCTTGTATCAGAAATAGCGTGTATCTGATATACTGATATTCACTGAAGCTTGTATCAGAAATACCGTGGCCAGTAGGTCTGGGGAGGTGATTGTGCCCCTGTACTGGGCAGGTGAGGCCCCACCTCGAGTACTGTGTCCAGTTCTGGGCTCCTCACCATAAGGAGGACATTGAGATCCTGGAGCAAGTCCAGAGAAGGGCAACCAGGCTGGGGAAGGGGCTGGAGGGCAAATCCTCTGAGGAGCGGCTGAGGGAGCTGGGGGTGTTCAGCCTGGAGAAGAGGAGGCTGAGGGGAGACCTTATCACCACCTACAATTATCTGAAGGAAGGGTGCAGAGAGGTGGGTGATGGTCTCTTCAGCCAGGGGACAGGAGATGGGACAAGGAGAAATGGCACTAAGCTGTGCCAGGGCAGGGTTAGATTAGATGTTAGGAAAAAGTTCTTCACTGAATGAGCTGTTAGGATGTGGAACAGGCTGCCCAGGGAGGGGGGTGAGTCACCAACCCTGGATGTGTTTAAAAGATGGGTAGATGAGGTGCTTAGAGCTATGTTTTAGCACAGGACAGGAACGGTTGGACTTGATGATCTTAAAGGTCGTTTCCAATCCTGTGATTCTGTGATTCAGTGAAAGTAGAATAGGATTCCTACACCACTGATCTCCATGGCAGGTACAAGCAGCACACTCCCTTCTCGCTATGCTTCCCTGAGTGGTTTCCAACTGCAAGTAACACTCAGAACCAACACTACAAAACCTGTCCTTGGGGGGAAGTTCAGTCAGCCTGAGCATGGGCTCTGCAGATGTCAGCAGAATGTGAGACTGCACTATCTAAAAGCAAGTGGATGGCTTCTGCCCCATGACCACTTTTCAGAAACACCGTAATGGCTTGCTGCCTGCTGGGCAAACATACCTGAGGGGCACTGAAAATAAAGGGTAAGGGAGAAAAAGTAGGAGACTTTGGAAAGAGAATGGAGAAATGCCTGGTAGTTATAGGAAAATTGTTCTGGCTGCACAGAACACTTCCCACCAGCAGAGGAGGGCAGGACCAAGGCAGAAAAACATCCTGCCTGACAGTAAACTACCCAGTAAATAGCAGTGCTTATTCACTCAGCCCTTTACAGCCTCCCTAAACACTAGACCAAATCTACTTCTCCGTTCTGCATAAAGAGGTTCGGTATTATAGGGTTGCTGCAGGGGGAAATGGATCCTGCAAATACAAATAAGGAAAAATGTGGGACAAAGAATCTCTCTGGAAAAAAGTAGGACCCCTGCCCGAGCGGCTCCTTCGAGTCCCACCCGCCTCGACAGCCAGCGTCGCAGCCAGGGCTGCGGAGCAGCCAGCCATTCAGCAGCAATACCCTGCCACCATCAGCATAAATCATACAGCAGCCCCCGTACTCTGGATTGTGTTTTGCCTGAATTACATCGAGGGTTGAATGTGATTATCTGCCAGGCTGAAGCCTGCAGAGAAAAACAACAAACACCCAGCCGTCTCCCAAATCTAATTCACACTGGTTTTGCTACCGATGCGCTGTTCTGAACAGCTGAAAATGGTGCTATTGACCTTGAAGAGACACTGTTAAACACGCTCTTGTGGCCAGCATTAGAAGGGCACCATGTTTTCTCCTCCTGTTTGTTTGTGAGCAGGCAGGAGGAGATGGTTTTGTGCTCCTCTCCTTATCCCAACTGGGCTTTTCAACATTGCACTGCTGCAAACTGCTTTTAAAAGGACCTTTCCTTGAGTGTGCTTCAGGCAGCCTAGCCTGGAGCAGGTAAAAGATGGACAAATCCTGACCAGGGTGAGCAAGCTGTAGAGCCAAGAGCAAGATGTGTCTGTGGCAGAGGCCAAACCTCCAGGCTGACTAGGGGAGAAGGAAAAAATAAATCTCACTTGAGTAAGGATGCTTTGCTATTGCCCAAGGAAAGGGAGCAGAAACACGGGGCTTCTCCTGGGACTGGTATTAAGCAGCAAAAGGCCAAAGAAATTAACACTTTTTAAGAGAATAGGAACGGGCTGAGACCTCAGTGGAAGAGAGCTGAATTTCACTGTGTTTCTCATCCAGGTGGTTGTGGAGCTTGTGCAAAGGAGCAGGTCTCGTGGAAAGGAAAGCTAATGGAGATGAAGTAGCTCAGACAGACCCGGCTGAAGACAGCTGGACTCCACGAGGTATCCTAAGACTCAAAGCAGCTGACCATGACTGAAAACCAAGGCAAGGCAGAAGTTTCTCACTTGGCATGAAACGTGCCACAGTGACCTCGCCAAGCAAGCTGCAGGCATGTCACTACCAACAGTTTCTGCCAGATCCTCTGGAGGAAAGCAAAAGAAATCCTGAGGTGGATATAGAATGAATTCTACCCAGGGAAAGGTTCTTCCCTCTAAATGATAATAAAATTAGATTCAGTAATGGCCATGACTGACTTAATTTCTTCCCATGAAGAAATTGCCCACACAGAGAAAGACTACGAAGTTACCCATTGCTTGTCAAGCATGGAGGAAAGATTTCCTCCAAGGTAAATTCAAGTAAGCTGGCAAATCAAGGGACAGGAGACCCTTTCTTGCAGATAACTGGTTACTCAGAACAAGATTATAGTGAGAGAGTCTGTCTCAGCTGATTAATGTAAGCATTTAACATTCTCATTTGTGATTTACTTTGTGGCGTTCCCAACAAATACATTAAAATACTGGGGAGAAGCTCTGGCCATAAGCTAAACTGAACAGCTCATTTAATGGGTAAATAGTGTAGCTGAAAATACTTCACGGAAGTTGAAATAAAGGATAGAGTGAGTCATTGTTCATATTAGCCAGAAGGTCTGCTCACAATCCTTCCATTTTTTTCTTCCCAGAATCTTTATGCAGCATCACAGATTACATAAAATTAGATGGGACAAAAGGGGCCTCATTTGTAAACTAGACTGACCGACAAAAACAGATGTGGAGATCAAGTCCTGGCTCCTAACTGCAAAAAAGGTCTGAAAAAGAAAATAAAATTGCTACTAGGATTCCCAAAAATGATGCATCTTCCCTTTCCCTCCCCCCGAGCACACACATAATTTTAGGCAAAGTAACAGACATTCTAATCCAAGTCTGGCAGGTTGTTTTATCACTAATCCATCATGCAAAAGTCTGGCTTCTGACCCTCCGCACTCTCTTCCTCAAGAATGAAACTACAGAAAAGTCTCTGCAGGACTTTGTGCATATCCTCTCTCCAGGAGATCTGCTTCCAGCAGCAATTAACGCCCATCTATGGGAAAAATTTAGCTGAACATTTCAGCTGTTTTTTCTAACAGAAGCAGTTATGAATCTAGATAAACAGCACATGGATTTCAAAGATTTCTTTGGATGGTGAACCCAAAATTTCAAGAGGCTACAGCCTTTTGTCTTCAACTCATCTCATGGTAGAATTATATTTATATATTTGACAAGGCCATGTAAATTAAATAGAGCCAAGAGCAGTATGTAGCCCCTAATGAAGCACCACCACCAGACTGTTCCAAGATAAAAACTAAACCTCAAGATTTCTGATGTGCGCTGACATCTAGGAGCAAAACCACCAAGTCCTAACCCAGAGCTTTTCTACTACAGCTCAGTTATTGTCAAAGGAGGCTGCAGCTTTTGTGTTTGCTGCAGAGGTCAAAGGCAACATCCTTGGACCACTGGAAAGTTAAGTGATGGAACACAGCATCAGCTGTGCTATGGCTTTCTTTTTGCACCAGTAGCTAGACATGCCTCGCCTGGCATCTACAGATCAGAAGACTCTTAGTTCTCCAAGGCCATTATTCCTCACTCCACAATCAACATTTAAGTTCAAGGTAGATGTGAATGTAAATGTACAATGGGTGGGTACTCTGTTCCAAGTTGATTTGCATCCTTCACATGAACCAGGAGGCTTGAAGGAAGATACCGCTCTTGTTGCGGGTACCAGCCATGCTATGTCAGGAACTGCTCTGGAGAGAAACCTTCAATGGTTTTGTTTACTGTAGAAATTAAGAGCCAGCACATGTAACAGTAGCATAATAGAGATAATTAGGGATCTCAGATTCTTCTAAACAAAGCACACAATTACACAGGCAGCCTTTCCCTCATAATTATACTTCGCCAACAGAGAGTGATTCTGCTTATAACTCAGAGGAGAGTAATTCAGGGTGACAGATTTAATCTCATTTATCCTATTTGCTCTTGAAACCCTATCCTAATAAAATGGAAAGTTAGAAAGAGCAACAAATAGGATCACACAACTTGCTGGATGTCAAATAGACTTATGCATCATCAGCTGACTCCCTGGGCTAAATTAAACAACAAATAATACTTTCTGGTTTTTTGCTTGGTGCTTTGTAGCAAGACATGTTACTGTCTTAAAATTATAGTTCACCTATAATTAAGTAATTGAATAGGACGTTTTTCTTGAATCCTGCTCTGAATTAAGATTTGGTATTCTTCATTAAAGCCTTACACATGCTTAGAGTGGCAGTTGGCCATAAAGGATGGAGCCTGGGATATCAAGAACCGGGTTTGCCTTTGCTCTGGCAGTCTCAGTCACTCTGCAAGCCATCTGCTTCTCCCCTCTGCCCCAGTTAGACCTTTTGCAAATGAGCCACAAACTACTGACAGACCATCTTCCCCACTGCAGGACAGAGAAGGGATCACCTTTGACTCTGCAAATCTCAAAGCAGCTCTGTAAGGGCCAGGCTGGTGCTCTGGTGTTTGCTTCCCTGAAGCCCAGCACTGGTCACCCACCCCCACTCCTGCAGTGGGCAGGCGTGAGGCACGCTGCTCTGCTAACAGACCATTGTGTGATGATGTGTCTGTGATTTACTAGCAAACAAGGCCAGTGATTCATTTCACACTCTACTTGGAGCACAAGAAGCACATCTGCACATAGGCTCCCTTGGGGTGTTGGGTGCCTGGATGCCACAGACAAGGAGCAGAGCGTGGAATGGGAGACTACAACCCTTCTCTTTTGAGCACAAAGGCAGGGAAATTTGACAGCAAAATCAAGCTCTCAAACTCTGGATACTTGCTCACACCTAATAAGAAAGCATCTTGTACCTGGAATCAACCTCTTCCATCATCAGAGTGGTAAAACAGTAATATGAAATAGCTGATTCAGTGCATGCAAGTAGAAGTAGCTCAGTGAAACAGGGACTGGTCAACAAACAGATATAATTTGACTAAGCACTGGTACTGATTTCACTGAAAACTTTCAGACAGTGTCCTGGTTTGCTCCTCTCCAAGAGCTTCTAGCCAAACCCTGACTATTAAGAACATGCTCCAATATGTGTGCTGTAAAATCCATGTACACAATTTCTAATCATCACCTGAGCTGACCAAAGATTTAACATTTCTAACATTACCCCAGTATCCAGCAACCCCAGGAGCTGGAACCAGCATCCTAGTCTACCCAAAAGCTGTTCTAATCTGAAAGGCACAACAGTCTGATGGCTGAGATAATACGTCAGAGAAGAGATGGGAACACAAAGGTGACAGTCCTCTGCACCAGCTGGACCACAAATGAAAGGGCTATCAACTGAACACCCACGTTTCAGAAGAATTTGGAATTAGAGAAGGTGCAAGACAGCACCTTGAAGGCTGTACACTGCCCATTATGCACCACAGAGAAGGGCAGAGGTCTCAGGCTTTAGCAGTGAAAATCCAACCCATTTCTCACATATCCCAGTCTGGGTGAGACTTTTCCATTTATATGCTTTTCCCTACCCTGCAATCACAGAAAAGTACTTTTCTGGAATAGTAACAGAAGGGGAAAAAAAAAAAAGAAAAAGCTCATTTTCCATTTTTTGTCACCACCCCAGATAACTTGGAGATTATTGTACATCTAAAAATACCTTCTGAGGTGCCAAGTCATCTGTACATTTAAGAAGGCATCACTGGAAACAGTCAGGGGAGAATATATCTGAGTGTCATAACCAACGTGAAGCAGAATGGCAAGACTTCTGAAAACAGCGGGAGGTTCAGGATAGCTGGGCCCTTTTCTCAGCTCTCCCACATCAGATTTTGATAAATGAACTAATTTCTGCCCCATATCTTACTCACTGGTGAGACTGCAGATAATATATTGTTGCCATAGCACTACACCCTCACTGCGAGTACAGTAGTGGTACTGATAGAAAGTGGTATAAAAGGATATCAGCTCCAAATGTTACATAAAAATGGGAAAAAGAGAAGTAAATACTGGAGAATTTACTACTGAAAACCAGAAACTGATGCAAGCTGAGTGCCACTTGGAGCGGCTCAGGCTGCAGGAGGTAAGTGGGAGATATAAAAACATCTACCTTGGGTTTGCAGGTGCAGTTATCCATCACAAGAGGCAAAATAATCCCCCCCCCAAACCCCGACAAGTTTTATAATCCCCTTCCTAATTGAAATACAGCTGAACACTAGAGACACAGGTTCAAATCCATCACCTGCTTAAGTGTGTTTAATTATTCACAAGAAATGTCCCGGGCTGAAACTCACTCAGGTTTAACAAGAGCTGATGGGGTTTCAGTGAACTTTCCATTACACCCTGGACTCCATCCAAAGGCTAGTAGTTCATGTCTTGGCAGTGTACAGATCAGAGGAGCTAAATCAATTAAAAAAGTCAACTTGAGATATAATGGTGTTTGGTGAAAAGTCTTTTCCGGACTATACATCACCCCCAAAGTAACATACACTCTACCCTTTCCATAAAGCTGCTTTAAAGCTCTGGAGCACTGTTCCCCTCCTCCCTCTTTAAACAGTCTCCAAGTACCTCAGAAAAGACACTATTGTCATGTGAACTGATACGGGAAAAATATAGGGAAGGAAAAAGAATACCAACAACCAATTCTGAGTGACACAGCCACAGGAATAAACATATTCATCACCATGGTAGAGTTCAGAAGCCACCCAGCCACCCCAGACCCATTGCTGCAGCCAATGGGCAGGACGTAGTCTTATGAGCTACACAGACAATTCTTGTTACATCCTATGCACAGTAAGCAGAACAGACTGCATGGTGCTGGACTCCATGCACGTACTGTGCAGAGATGCTCTCTGCCCACTTGGTAGCTGCTGGGAGCCCAGAAATCTGGTAGAGCCCCCACAAACCCAGCAGACATTGGATACTGCCTGGAGCTGCAGACAGTTGCTCACAGCAGCAGGGCTGGGGTAGGCAGGGGCTGGGCTCATTTGCAAATACAGATCAAACCAGCAAAATCCTTCCCTATGGAGTGCTTTGAAATTTGCCTCATCCTGCAGTGACTTAAGGAACTACATGGTGCTGATTAGCACTTATGGACTGACATACATGAAAGTCCAGGCCAGAGGTTTTTTTTTTCAATACCTGTGAAGGAATATTCTGGAACAGCTTTCCTTGAAACACCAACCTTTATAGTCACACTTGAAATGTAAAGCATTCATTGCACATGGGTTCTCTGGGCTGGATTTCAGAGTACAAACCAACATCTTTGTATTAGGAGAAGGATAATGTTCACATCCAAGTGAGACAGTAGGTCTTCATGGCACTTCAGGCATCTAATGGGCTGCAAGCAGAGTCACACTGAGCAACAGTAAACTCTCTGGTGCATTGTGGAAAGGAGCTGGGTGCTGGTGCATGGGCAAAGCAGAGTGGATTCTGAGTGCAGGTTACAGAGTGAGCACACAGATGTGGAGACAAACTTCCTTATGTGAAGCTCCTAGCTTTGCTTTCTCAGCCCCAGCTTTTACAAAGCCTAAAATGCCATGCAAGCTGGAAGAGGCAATGACAAGTGTCATCCAGGACTTCTCAAACATGCACCAACCTTTATCAGTACCATGCTGAGCAGCTGGAACAGAACCTGTCTTCTTCCAGCAGCTAGCAGAGGGCTGAGCATATGAAGTTCTGAGCTGAGTAGAGGTGGTCACAGCAGCAGAAGAGGACAGTAAGGAGTTACTGCAAAATAACCACAGCAGGAGAGACACTAGTTGCCCTGTCATACTGAAAGTTTTAAATCCATTTGGTTAGAAAAAGAAGGAACTGCTGCCCAGTAACATTCCTTTGCAGTTCTGTCTGCATATGGCTGGCCACCAGCATCTCTGTATTGCAACAGCTGAATGACTTCCAGCCCGTTCCAAAATTCACAGAAGGGAATTATCAAGCCACAGAAACCTTGCTAAATGGGAAATCAGAGAATTATCTCCAAAAGATGCTGTATGAACCAATAACTCGTAACACAGCCAAATTCTCAGTGCATGTGGCTGTGCTGCCCTCAGCCTGTGCTCCTGTGTGCACCATTTCCAGCGATAATAACAGTCCAGCTGCCCAGCATGGGGTCCTGTGAGGTCAAAAGACACTTCACAGTGTCTGAAAGAGATACACATGCTACACAAGCTGAGTTTTTCCGAGCATTTTTGAAGACACCATGTGGAATGCAAACTTGTGCTTCTAATTTGTAAACACCAGAATTACTAAATTAATGCCACATCTACTATAGCATTGCTAAAGAGACCACCCCTCAACGTGAGTCTACCAGAGTCCCATTTCATAGAATCACAGAATCACAGGGGTTGGAAGGGACCTCAAGAGCTCCTGGGGTCCAACCCCCCTGCCAAAGCAGCTCCCCAGCTCATACTGCACAGGGCGGCGTCCAGACGGGGCCCTTCTCCAGAGAAGGAGACTCCACACCCCCTGGGCAGCCTGTCCCAGGGCTCCCTCACCCTCACTGGGGAAAAGTTCTTCCCCATGTTGCTGTGGAACTTCCTGTGCTCCAACTTGCAGCCATTGCCCCTTGTCCTGTCCCCACAGACACTGAAAAGGGGCTGGCCATTCCCCCTGCATCCCCTGCTTCAGATATTTATAGACATTAATAAGGTCCCCCCTCAGTCTTCTTCCCTCCAGGCTGAACAGTCCCAGCTCACCCAGCCTTTCCTCACAGGGGAGATGCTCCAGGCCCTTCATCATCTTTGTAGCCCTTCTCTGGACTCTCTCCAGGAGATCCCTGGCTTTTTGATCCCAGGGAGCCCAGCACTGGACACAACACTCCAGGTGGGGCCTGACCAGGGCAGAGCAGAGGGGGAGGATCATCTCCATTGACCTGCTGGCAACACTACTCCTGATGCCCCCCCAGGATCCCATTGTCTCTCTCAGCCCCCAGGGCACACTGCTGGTTCATGGCCAACCTGTCGACCACCAAGACCCCCAGGTCCTTCTTCGCAGAGCTCCTCTCCAGCAGGTCATCCCCCAGCCTGAGTAATTTCCTGCGTTTCACAGTGCTAGTGACCCTCGTGATCTTCCAGACCTCTCAGGAACCTGTAACCCAAGTTTTGACTAGATAGAACTGCATGCACCAGATCCCATGCCTCTGCTGAGGACAGCTCCTGCCCGACTGAAGGCTGTTTCTCCAGTGTTTCCCCTATTGTCCTGATCCTTGTCAATGCACACACGAATCCACCAGCATTGCAGAAAGGTGAGGTGGGCTGCTCCTACAGAGTTGCTTTTTAAAACAAGTTGAAATTATTAGCAGTCTAATTCAGACACACTTGAGGAGATCCCAGCTACTGGGACAGAAGGATTTGTGCACTTTGCCCACTGCATTCCCCAACCACATACTGGCAGAGCACACATAGTACACATCCCAGGTTAGAATCCATGTGGCAGTGGTGTAGTGGAGGCAAGGTGGCTCATTATAAGTACACTGTACCTATGAGCCAAGTATATGAGATGAGAGAAACAAGTGAAGAAATATCATGTGATAAGGAGAGGGATGGTGACATCAGGGAAAAGATACAGTCTATATTACCCTTGTTGAGAAGTTAATTTGATATTTTAGATATTCCTTTTTCACATGAGCTTCAGAAGAAAGACATGAAATTTCACAGGATACCATCCCTTTACAGCTACTGGAGAAATGACTTCACTAAAAGAAAGCATCTATTGGATTAAAGTATATGCCACTTAATTTAACAATGAGCCAATATGCATAAGAAATGTTCAATACCAGCTCTAGCTCTGTGCTCACGTCCTCTATGGATTAAGCAGAGAACTGGCACCACAATGTGCTTTCCAAGATGCAGGGAAAAAGAAAAGCAGAGACACTGCAGGTGTCTGAGCTTAATCCCAGCCAGCCTGGGTGTCAGGGTGCCCGTCACGGCTCTGCATCAGAGCGCAAGTTGTCTTGTTAAAACTCTGCATTGAGAGGAGCTGCAGGGGCTGCTTGGGGCGGTGGATACTAGCAGGGAATATCTCATTGCAGGACCTTATCTCTCTGCCAGGCTTGCCACCTGCTTCATGAACCAGCAGCCAGATGGCAGCTGGCCCTGTCAGGGACATTGTGTGGCCTGCGCTAGGACATGAAGGACCATCCAGCTGCAGGTGAGGTCTGACACGGCTGCCACAATGCAGGTATGTGGGGTGAGCACGCACCCCAATATCCAGCTGGCTCTGCCAGATCTGCCAGCCGTTCTCTGCAGTGCTGGGGCAGCTAATGAGACCTGCACAGAGGAGGGAAGGAACATCCCCTGAGGCTGGTGATAGCAGCTAAATGTCTTCTATGACTTGAAGAGCTGTTCAGGAAATTTACAACTAATTAAGACCAGAGGTTCATGCAGACTTGTCTGGATCATGTATTGCCTTTGAAATCTGGAAACAATACCTGTCCATGGCCTGAATAACACGTTTCTGAGCTGCTATGCAAGTTCTTTTATCTATGCAACAGCCTACTTACGCAGGGCCAGTCCTAATCTGAACTCTCTCCTTTGAAGATTTCTAGACATATCTATAGCAAAATTACAGAAGTTATGGAAAGATTCTCCTGGATGAACCAAAAAGATTCATGACTTCATATTTTACAGAAAAGATGACCAAAACAAAGAAGTAGTTACCTCTGTTGCAAACAGATACAGAAGATAGCATAGGAAGTGTAAATATTCTCATTTATCAAGTACTGCAGCAAATATATAACAACAAAACAAAAGTGTCTCCTTAAATCCCATCTTTAATTTCCATCTGGAATACCCTCCCAAAGGGGTTTTATGGAAACCTGAACTGAGACCATGACATTTATATACATTATTCTCACTACACTGAAAAAGAACATTTGCATAGGTGGTGGTACAATGGGGACTTAAAATAGTAAGATTGGGGAGTTGGGGGTGGGGTGGGGAGAAATATCAAAATTACTTTGTCTGATATTTAAGGAAAGACAAATGCAAGAGACCTTCATGTTTCAACCTATAAAACAAACATTGCATTTAGGAAGAACATGCCCCTGTGACCACCTGCTTTGAGACATTTTACCCCTTCCCAAGCCACCAGCTGGTACCAGCCACCTCGTGAGACAGGACATCAGAGGAGAATCATCAGTGATTCAGTCTATTTTGGCAACACCTTTAATTATAAGCTGAAACAGACTTAATAACCATGGCCAAAGTAACAAAGAGAACAGGACACATCATCTAATTCAGCACCCTGCTGTCACAGGCCCCTCGCATACCCAGCTATGCACTGCTGTGAAACCAACACACATTTTATACACCACGTCTTTTCTCTGCAGGATAGATGCCAGCAACTGTGGGGCAGAACTGGGCCCTCAGAAACCAGTTCTCAGGCTGCTTTTGCTGGAGGACTGCAACTGTTCTGGGGCACAAGGACACAGCTAAAAGATTCTTGTTTCTTCCAGCCAAGGGTAGTGGGACACACAAGCCAACAAGGAAACGTGTGAGATTACACTGCAAGCAGATGCATGCAGCTCGAAACAAAGCTAAGGGATGCAATAACAGGAATAAATACATTGCTTAACCCCAGGGAAATGTTACAGAACTAAACACATTCCTCCACTTGCATTCATCAAGGGAAGAAACAGATCAAACTTTCGCTTGTTCTCATTATCTCCACCCTGCCCAAGTAACATCATCATCTTCATTCCCCTTTGGAGTTTTGAGAAGCAACACCCCAGGCGGCTGCAGGGTCAGCGCAGCCACCTTCCAAACTCCTCTACTAGAAACACGTCTTCTCTGAATAACTTCCAACCTCTGTTTCCTCTTTTCTCCCTCTCATCACCCTGTTACTAAATGAAATGACTGAGCAGCAAAGGAACATGATGCTATTGCTGGTTTAAATTGGGTGTAGGGGAAGGCAGAGGCGCTGTAAGGATCTCGCAGCCCATGGGCAAATCTGCGGATAGATGCCCCAGGCTCAGAGGCAAAGGTGACACATGCAGGAGATTCACAGCTGTTCCCATGCACTCCCTCAACAGAAAACACCAACAAAAAAAGGCACTAAGCCAGAAGCACAGCCACTATTTTCTCAAACTATTAAAGGACTAGGACCTCCTGGCTTAGATTGAACACCCCAAATTTTAACAGCACAAACCAAGACCACGTCCCAAGACTCTGCACATCAACAAGTACAACATCTCTGCTCACCATCTAACAGGATTAGGGCAGGCTTCCAGAGACAGCTTCTCCTGCAGGTAAAATCTCATTACAGGACCTATCAGAACCAAAAATGCTTTTGGGGAGCAATAAAACCCTAACACAATCCATACTAACTGTCACATTAACAGCCACATATTTGTGTTTAAATTATGAAACATAGCATTACTCTTTTAGGTCTAAATGTTTCTGTCAGCTTGGACACAATACAAAGGGAATCTTCCAATAATAGTTCTGGTGCACAGGCGTTCAATTCAGGTTGACAGAAAACAAAATTACTTTGCTTAGAAAACATCCTAAGAGATGATAACATCTTAATTACAGAGACAGGGAAATGGGATTCAACCTGCTATATAGATTTGTTTCTTGCCAGTTCCACTCTGAAATGCGACAAGCTGGGAATCTCACCAGCAGTCTTGATGGCAGGGGGGAAGTGTCATTGCTTTACCTCACATGCCATTATTTTAAAGACAGAGGAGTGGTTTGCTCACATACTGCAGTGGACACTAAAAGCCCATTGGTTTTGTGACTTTGGGAGTGGGTTTTAATGGAAGAAGTACAAAATTGACAGAAAAGGTACAGTTAGGCTCTGGGCCTGATGAACTCACCATCTTCCAGCTCTGTAGACATAATTCAGGAACATAAGCCAGGATTACAATTACCTGAGATGCATTAATGTAGCTAAATACACTCCCAAGTCAAAATGGGGCAATTAGCAGCTCCTGTACCAAAATAGAAGACTATGGAAATGGTTATGTGTCACCATCTGCTAACGATATGCACCAGGCAAACCAATTCAGGGGAGGAAAAAAAGAAAGAAAAATAAGAAACAGTTTCTTGACGAAAGTTGTTCCCATTTCCAAGAATCAAAGCAAATATTCAGCTTAAGCATTACATTTTCCAGATTCCCAGCTGGGACCAGAATGAGAAGCGTCCCTTAAATCTTATGATTTAACTGTTGAGAAATTTCCAGGCCAAACTTTCAAGCAAGAGGTTTGGAAACAGATCTGAACTGTGGGATGTTTTGTCTGTGGACTTCTCCCATTGCTTCCAATAGCAATAGTCACCATTCGTATGCATGCTTTTTTAAATACCAAGTGGCTCCTGAACTGTTATGGAGTTCATAATTCATGCTTTTCCCCCCTGGATTTAATTTAAAGAGTAGGGACAGTCACTCTGCTTTTCAGAAGAGCTGTCACAGTGTAATGAAAGTAATTTACTGTTCAGTTTTTCTGAATGAACCCCTTATCCCTCCTGCCCTTCCTCCCTCAAATATTTCCTAAAAATAATATGCCACAAACCAGTTTTGAAAATATTTAAGAAAATATCTTAAATTGGGGGATACCTTATTTTCCTTTACATTCCTCTTCTACAGCAGATAGAGTTTCCCAGAACAGTTAGGGGAAAGTGGGGGCCTGCACATCACAGAGAACAGCCAGAGAGACAATAAGCAAAAAGCTACAACTGTGCTTCTGTCTCCTTTGATTTGAGGTGGGGGTGGGAGGGTGGGAAATGTAAAAAGAAAGGAAAAGGAGGAAAAAAATACTATCATACATCACCGACAACAATTTTGGTGGGGATCCTTTCTCTCTCTCTTTCTCTCTCTCTCTTTCTCTCTCTCTCTCTTTCTTTCTCTCTCTCTTTCTTTCTCTCTCTCTTTCTTTCTCTCTTTCTTTCCTTTTTTTACATACATGACTACTGGAAAATCCAAGCACAGAGCTACAATTCATATTCTGAAGAAAACTTTGAAGGAAACTCATAACTTCTCCAAATGTAGTTCACTCTGACTCCAAAGGGCAGTAACATGGTAAAAATGAAACATGTTCTGGGAAGTTAAATCCCTCAAGTACCCTCTGGTGAATATGAAAAGCAATTTATTTTTCAGAGACAAAAAAGTTCCCTTTTTCATGTCTTAATTCCAGGATCTACTTTTGAATCCTACAGAAAATATTTTTTCACCCACCCACTGGACTGCAAAAAGGCACTTTTTTATTTACTTGAAGGAGTACAGTCAAGTATTTGGAGTAGGTGACCTGGTCAAGGGTTATTTTTGCACCAGTTTGCCTAGGTACTCCCCAATTCAGTAAATTTTTTACTCAGAGAACACCACATTTAACATTAACTACCCTCCTTCAGCAGTGTTGGAAGGTTTTCCCTTTAAAAGAATACAAAGATATGCCAACAAAAATTAACTGTAAAGTGTTACAGTCAGTCTCAGGAGAGGTTCACCAACTAGGGACAGACACCAATTTACAGAAAAGAATGGCTGAGATCAGTGATTATTAGCAACAGACGAGTAAATTCTTGCATCAAGAGTCTTACACTGCCACAGGTCAGACAAGGAGATGCAGATGTGGAGTGGGGCTCATCTTCTCCTCCCTCACTACTTATACCTAATCTTCTGGCAGGCTTGCAGGTATGTTTCCATGCCTTGCAGTTAGGAGATGGGCCTTTTATATTGTTTGCTCCTCAGGCATGAGTGACACACTCATTTTACCTACTCTTCAACATTTGCTATTCAACATTAAACATAGCTATCAGAAGGGCTTCATTTTTTTAACAATACTGGATCAATCAATCGACAATCTGTTTGCTTTCCATGGTGCTTTGCTTTGGTTTTTGTGTAATTAAAGGAAAGATGGTTTGGATCCTGCCTTTCCCCTGAAATGGAAGGCTGCCCACACAGGCATTTTAACACTGTATTTACTTTCTAAAGCATCATATTTTCTCTTCTCCCTCCCCATGACAGCTCAAGGCAAACCACAGTCCCTGGGACATCTGGAGGTAGTGGTCTGAATGAATCCCTTCCAGCTATGAACAAAAGCAATCATCTTTGCTGAATTAATAAATACTTAAGACTTGCTAGTATTTCTTAATTGCAAAACTCCATGCTTGCAAAAGCCCTACAGTAAATAGACCTCCTTCAAAAGGTTATTAAAAAGGAAAGCAAAAGCTCCATGTTGGTTGTCTTCACTGTGCAAGATGAGACAATGCATCTGCCTTGTATCTTTAGTAACTGATGTGCAGCAGCTCCTTCAGTATTCCTTGCTTCTCCTAAATTCACATAACCATGGCTTTAGTTTCCCAAGGACTTTCTCTGGATGTTGGGGAGAAAAAAAGGCTCCAGAGAAAATGATATGGTTATGCTAAAGATACAGTGAATGTATCAGCAAGAAACTGTGAGTATCCTCATTCAGAATAGTAACAGATGACCAGACAACAGAACCCAGCCTTGAACTGGAAATGTTTTAAATTCTTCACAATTTGTGCCAGCAAGATAAGGAAGGGGTTAAAGTGAATCCAGAACATCTTAACAGACCTAGAAAAAGCAGAGAGTTTGCCCAGAGAGCGTGCTCCCACCCAAGCCTCTGTACCATACCCGTGGGATGAGGGGCAGCACAGCATGTGTGTGCTTAAACCACTTCAGCAAAGCTGTGCCCTTCCAAAAGTCAGCCTGGCTGTGCACTTCTGGCAGAAAGGCTGCCTGGGCAGCAGAGGGGAGGAGCAGGCAAGGAGAAACAGATTCACTTTCGCCTGGGATTTTGTTTCCTACACACTCAACTCCCAGTGCTCACCTTCCCAAACACGCAGGCGTTGAATTGTTCGAATTACACATCATCTTGTGTTGCTCCTTTACAACAGCTCAACCAGCGACCAAGAAAAGAACTTCAAGTGCTCTGCTCCCTTCAAACAGGAAGAAAGCCTGTGGTGACAGGCTAGAGAACGCCTGACTTGTTTTTCCACCACCCCATAATGCACACATACCAAGCTGTGTTCAGGAAAGCTCCAGAGAGACTGCACACAGGCTCTGAGCAGTTGTCTGCAAGGGAGCTGAATCTCCAGCTCCCCCTCCCCAAGTCAGGAGCACAAATCACAGCAAAAAGAACCTCTCTGAAATATTTCTCTTGCAAATTGTTGTCATTTACCATCCATCTTCAGCTTGGATGACTTCACCAGGTCCACAGGGAATGATTTACAGCATTTGTTTTGGATTAAGGGTTCCTAAACTCTGACTCCGGAGGCAGAGTCAATGATCTGCAGCTGCCTCACAGAGCCATGTTAAATGGCCAAAGTGCTGATCCCATGTGGCTGTGCTAGCTATCCTAAACCTGTTTAAGTCCAGAAGTTATCACCTCATCTAAATTTTACGAATCAATGGCTGTTCACATTGATTTGCAGACTAACACAAAAGCAAAGGATTAGTTTGATAACCTCTTCCAAGAAGGACGTGCTCTGTTCAGGCATTATGTCACTTTTTTAATTTAGTGAAGTTGGCTGAACAAACCAATACAACATTTTTTTCTATTAGTAAAACCTTCTGTTTGTCATTTGCTTTTGTGCTGAAAGCCACTCCTTACCCCACACCTTGCTTCATGTGCAAACAATACAAGCAATTGCGTTTGTCCTGACATCTAGCCTACCTGTAGCAGAGCTCCAGAGAAGCTGGTGAAGGCAAACTGAGACCTGCAACCTCTGGCTCAAAAAAGGTTTTCAGAAAGGACACATTCATTTGCTTGGTATTTCTGTGGCAACTTCTAAATTCTGGAAATTTCTGGACTTTTTTCAGTAGGCACAAAGTCCTTTTCCTAGTAAACAGGAAAAGTGTGCTTTACATTTGTCTCATATGATGGTGTTTTCTGTATATTCAGCAACAGGCAACCAAACAGCACCATAACAATGTGGTACTTTAACTTCCCCTCAGTTTTCAGTCTCCATACTGTCAGGTTTTAGTCCACCAGTTGTTGCTAAGCTGTCTCCAGTGCAATATGGACTTCCCTTTAAGTGGAAGCCAGACTGTGAGAGCCACCTTGAAATGCTTCGCTCCTTAAGCATCCCCTCTGTGCAGAGAGGATACAGCCTTACAGGTGGATGCTACCTGCCAGTACTGGGCAATTAACTGCAGTCCAGTAGGAAAATTGCATTAGCATAATAGCCAAGCCTACCATCGATCTAGTAGACCTGTGCAAATCTGCAATGCAGATGCAGAAGCCTATTTAACCAGTTCACTCAAATATTTAACGTTTAATAACTGAAGCAGTTCTGCTGCTTAGCTGTTCAACACCTTCTGCATCATGGAAGATTCTTCATAACCTACCAAAACTCTGGGTCACTGGGTGGTGTGCACATTTGAAACACTGAAAGCAGTGCCTGCAGTGTTTGCAGACTGCTGAAATACAACACAGGAACTAAGTAAGCATACAGAAACACACTGCGGTTGGTATTAGAATCTTTTAGTGCTACCTCATGTCCTACCATGTCAGCTGTGTGAGAGGAAATTGGTTCAAGTGAAGACATGTGCTCAGCTTGCAAATACTCCCAGTTACGTTCTGTGGCTGCGAGCTTTGCCCTTCAAATCTTTTACAATCACAAGCTGCAGCTTCACCATGTCAGGCTCCAGGTCCATTCCATATTTACATTTAAGGCAAATCAGAACATTTATAATGTGGACCTAGAAATTAGTTGATAATACAAAACAGACTAATAGATCAGCTTAGCCCTGAGGAACTTCTGAACAAAGGACTGACACAAACAGGATTGCTGTACCAAGTGTAAAGGATTAAAAACGAACCTGCCAGCACATCTGGAACTGAGCACCAGCTGGAGCCAGTCCTGGCCCTGGTCAAAAGGGTAGACTGCAGCCTTGTACCTTTGCCTTCTAGAGAAGGCCTTCTAGAGAAGACAACCAGCAACACTGTCAGCAACATCTCACTGTACCAGATGGCCCCTTCTACACAGCAGCACATGGAAAAGAAAGAAGGACTTTTACAGCTTTTCATACAGCATCCAGTTGCATCAAGAACTGAACAGTTAAATTGCTGCTCCATGCCAGCTGACAAATTCTGTTCAGAAACCTAGTAAGCATTTTGAAAAAGGTTTGATCAGAGCTGCCTGGGGGCCTGGCAAGATGCAGAAAACTTATATGACCCACTTATATTGCTGATCAGAAAGAAGACTTTTTCCAAGCAGAAGGTGGGATGGTGAATGAGAACAGCCAGTGAAATTTCAGGGGAAATCTCTCCACAGTATTCTGTAGGTCAGTGTCTCCTACTTTCATTACCATGACCGTGTAGCATCACTTTTGCTTTGTTTCCTTCAATGAAGCTTTCTTGAAACTCCAAAAGACTTTGCTGCTTTTAATGTGTCAGGAGCATTCCCTGTGCTAAAAGAATTTACACACTATGCAGCAGGAATCTTTGAAAATTGTTCACTTTTGACCAGAAAGGAAGCTGAGGAAGAAGCCCCTGATGGAGTGTGTCAGTGATGGTGAAGTAGGAGTGAAGTGCTGCAGCCATGAAAGAGAAAAATAATTTAATCAGATTGTGGAGTAGATACTTGGAACATATGTCACGGCCAGATCAAAGCAGGCAATTGTTGCTGTTATCTACTTAATCTTCTGTTGTGTGGAAAAGGGAGTTGGGAAATTCTTTTCAGCCAACGCGACTGTCTAAGCCAATGCCCAAGGCAAATAATGCTCTAAACAATAAGGCATTTTGTTTAGTTCTGCAATAAATACCAAATTTGCACAGACAGCTGTTTGGCTGCAGTCTCCTCCTGCAATCTGCATTCAATACTTCATATTTACATACATGCATAAACACACCTAACCACGCCTCACCATCCCCCTCCTGTCTCAGCTCCTTGGGAGAGTGGGCATGAGGTGTGAAAGGGGGTCTTAAAAAGTTTAATCCTTGAAACAAAAAGTTAGGCTACTTCCTTGAGAGCTGCCACATGATTCCTGTTTGAAAAAGTGTTGTTCAGTCAGGGCACCATACCACATGAGATTTTTACTTTTGAGTTATTGAAATATTTCCACAAGATGATCAATCACAGAACAGTTTCATTGCACAAGGATCTCAAGCAGAAGGACTGATGGAAGCAGCTCCTTTAAATTGGCATTAAAAGCAACTGCAAGTCAAGGCAACAATCTGAAACCTTTGCTTTCAAGGGAACCCAACCTTGACAAACTAGCACCAGCATCTGACTGTACCATGCAATGGGCTTTGATTTTTCAGCAGCTGTATTATTCATGCAGTAGATGAACCGAATGTTGTTTGCCCTACCTGTTGACTGTGAAAAGCTAATGAAATGCAACTCTGGCTGAAAATGATACGTGCCAGCCTGTGCCTTATGCTGAAGAGATCAGTAAAATGAGCCAAACCCACAAACAGAAATCTTAATTTAAAGGGTCATTACCCTGAAGGTACATTTGTCTGCCTGTACTTGCAATAAAGTTCTATCAGCTGTCTTGAGGAGCACAAAACTTTAGGAGCGTATTATTTATAGGTTACACTACAGACTGTAGAAAGACAGGAGTATATTCATTTAAGTTTTAACATATTTAATAACCCTCAAAATGGAGAGTTCTGGAAGCTCATTATCCCACTTTGCCAAGCAGATCTGTTCTTGCACTCCACCAAACTCTGCTAAACCTTCCATTGCCAGAGTGCAGAAGTCCCTTGAATGAAGATGAACATATATAGGTATTATAGGAGCAGACAGACTAAGCCTGCCTTTTTCTGCACCTATAACCACATTTCTGCATGACAGCATTACACACTAGGGATGCTCATGCAGTCACTGCTGCAGACTCTGAGGAGAAAAAGGTTTGAATATAGCATCAACCCCCTGAAAAAACAAACAAAAAATCCTTTAGGATTCAATGCAAAGCACAACCTCACACTCACTGAGCTCAGTAGGGTGAGTACAAACCTTTACCTTGATCTGGATCTACTACCATCTGTTTTTAGAAGCTAACTTGCATATGGCCAGTCTGAGGCTAAAAGAAGTACATCCTAACATAACCACAGAGCACTAATGGATTTGCTCTATAGCTTGAAGACTCAGGTATCTGACATGCTATTGAAACTGCAGATGCTTGGAATGTGTAAAAAAAGGCACGTGAGTCCCAGTATAGCTCTTATACCCAGGTGCATCTTGCTTCCTCTTCCCTAATTCTTCACCAGGCACATGGCCCATTCATTGACAAGTGTGTTTTCCCAGTTTGGTTTCCTGGGAGTCTCGATTGGCTGCACACCAAGCCAAATGTTCATTTTGCTATCAACATAGCCAGGGGGCTTAGAGATGCTAGCCAACCCTTGTTCAACTAGTGTTGCTGTTTTACAACATGTCATGCTTGGTGATATTGAAAGGGAAAGCCAATAAAAGGAAAAATTAATCTTGTGATTAAACACAACCCTTTGGATTGCTGGCTGCTGACACTGGCACTGTGCCACCCTCTCTGAGGACAGAATAGAACCTGTCTGCTGTCTTCACCAACAAAAGGATTTTTACAAAATAAGGGTCTCTTGCTATGAATGATCAAAATGAGCAGCTTGGCAAAGAGACATGGACACCCATCAATTACAGCTTTGTTTTCTCCCAACTTAAAGCTGATATTGTCCAGTTCCAGACCAAGATGATCAAGTCCTGCTCCTACAGAATTTCTGCATGCTGTGTTAAGTTACAGCTATAATCACAATATATAGTGTTTAAAGCAAATTTATAAGAGAATTAGAGTTCGAAAATTAGTTTTCAAGATATCTACATGTGTCAATGCAGAGTATAGATTGTTTTGAAATCTGAGTCCTCAGGGCATGCTAAGCACCAGCTCCCTCAAAAGCAAGCTTATGTGCCATTGAAAGATTTGTGCTGGTCCTTTGGAAAAGGATTGATTCCTTTTCAGCCATGCATATTTGCATAGGATACTGTGTTAGTTGTGCCAAAGTCCTCTTTGATACTTGCATAAATGGTAGTTTTTGTGATCAGTGCTCCTTTCTATTCTGGCAAATGTTGAAGTTTCAATTAAACTCTGCTTAGAAGGTCTCCCTTAGGGAAGTTCAGATATGCAAACATACCTAGTGAAAACAAGAAAGTTTATAAGCATGGCCTAATCAGAGTGCACACCTGAATGACCTCTCACCATCACTGAGTTGGAGGAATATGTCAGAAACTTTATACTATGAACAGCAGAGTTTGGCCTCTATGTTATTTGCAAGTGGAACCCTCCCTCTTCCAGTCCTCTTCTCCCTCTAATATCCATTAGTCGACCACAAAATCTCATCACTCTCTACATGAAACATTCATCACTCTATACATGAAACTTTCTCTAAAGTTTAACAGCAGAAGCACTGGACAATCCTTCCCAGTCCAAAAAACCTATCATTTATGCCAAATCATGTGAATGACCAATATAGTTACCATCACTACCAAAACCATCAACAAGACCTTCACACAAAAACGTTTTAAGTATGAAGAAATCCAACCCCAAATGACTTTCAAGCCTCTAATTTCTTATTTCAATAGAGTTGCTGATGTTACAGTGCACCCACGGCAGCATCAAGGCCTCTCAGTTGATCAGTGTGATGAATGATACTTCTTATAAAATAGCTTTATTATAAATCAGCTCCATCCAGCAGCTGTATACGGCTGTCTCCCAGTAAGCACAATGATATAGCTGCTTCCCAGTAGTAAATGACAAAGATACCATCACTTCTCAAAACAAACCCTATTTTTATGAAAAGTTCTCCATTTGCATGTTTTGTTACTTTCAGCCATTCCTAAACTGCATCAAAGGGGATGCTAGAAGTCTCACAGAGGGGGTTGTGAAGACACAAATATATTGATCAGAAGAAACCTTTGACCAAACCTTTGATGATGAATAACAAAATACCAGTTTTTTGAATCAATGTCTCAAGCTTGGAATGGTTGTGGCACACAAAAATGATTTTGAGATATAATTCACATAATCTGAAATGGAGTACAACCTGCTTGTTTGTGTGCTTCCCAAGTAACTAAGAAACTACTCTTCAGCTCAGCAGGCAGGAAAAACCCATGTGTTGATAGAAAAGTTGTGTTACCTAATGCTATGAATCCATAAAAGTGATGAAGAGTCCCAATGTTGATGCAGCTGGTGAGAAGATGCTGTCAGATCATTAAGCAGGGCCAGGTGATTTGTCAGTGTTCAGAGACCTTAAGTTTTCTATCTTCCATTTCCTCCCTCAGGCTCCTAGCTCATGCTCATGTCCTCGAAACCCATCTTTCATTACAGCCTGAAAATTGTATTTCCTCTTCTCCCTATTCACCTGAAAAATCCTCCAGATTTCCAGGGATGATTTTCAGCTCAGTCTCTCCTTTCTCAGAGAGGTTGGTTTTATGCACATGTATTACATGCAAGTTTAGACTAACACACTGCACTGTGATTATTGTGTTCAGTGTTCCTAGGAAATCCTTTGCTGCCATCCTACATGTGCCCTCTGTCCTTTTCTGGCTACAGACAATAAATACTACTTTTTACAGAGCAGCAGATTGGTGCTAGATTAATTCTAAACCCTATTTTATCAAATTGGTCTGATTAGCTTGGATTTCAGATCTGTTCTGCAAGACGTATCAAAAATCTCTCCAGTTTTAAGTTCCGGGAGAAAAAAAGCCAGTGATTTATGTGTATCATAACAGGGAAACAAAGCTCCTACTAAAACCAAACCCAGACATGAGAGGCACCAAGGCCATGATAAATGGAAACCGTAAAATCACAAAGAAGCCTCGGGAAAGCTCCTCCAGTAACACCATTCCATGCCCAGTGTGCCCGTGACTCTGCTAAGCAGCACTGGAAGATCACTCTGAGGTTTTTCACTTACGTAAGCCATTGGGCCAGAATCACTGAGCATATGAGCAACCTGGCAGGGCTGTTTTCAGCTAGAGTTCATGGCTAATCCCACAGATACTGGTGAAGAGAGTAATTGGAACATTCTTCATGTTGTTCACAGGGTGAATGGTTTTCTGACTTAACCATAATGCTTAAATGGAAACATCTCACAGGGGACAAGAATAGACATGAAGATTACACTGTGAGAAAAGGATCTTCAAGAACACAATGCAGAGAAAGTGTTTTTCACAGTTGTGCAACTAAGATAATTTCTACAGGGAAAAATCCACTCCTGCTGTTGGCGAATGTTCTGCATCCAGCAAACAAAGCCCTGAAGAACAAGGAGATCTCAGCTAGGAGATGCAGAGGCAGAAAAGCGGGTATCTGTCAAACAAAGCCAGGTTTTGACCTGCTAGGGAAGGAGGGGTGGAGACACAGGAACCTCACTTTTGTCTCAAGCAACTGCTTTCCCGTAGTTCATCAGCAGCACTGCACTGCATTAATCTTACTTTGCAACAAGGACTGGCTGGGCTTTAGGACACTCAAAAGAACTCAAGTGGAAACCGCCTGTATTTGCTCAACACCTCATTTTCAGGCCACTTGTCATCTTGGTATTAACAATGCAATGGCAGTGCTACTGTGGAACAAATTCCTTATAAATATGGATTTAGAAAACTGAAATGCCTAGGTAATAAAGACAGCTGAGAGAAACAAACCCACAAGTAGGATCATCTTTAAGACCGCTTGCAAAATGTGAAGAGAGTGACAGCATGCAACTCTTAATATCTTTATCAATCTCAAATTTGAGAAAGAAGCATTTAAACAACACAAAAAAGGACAAAAGTAGAATTAGAAGACGCAAATGAATGCGAGTCACAGACACACAAATACTGTATTTTATTACTGCACTACATTTACAGACTGCATAAATAATTGTACATATATTCCATGGCTGTACTAAGCCTCTGTGACAACTATGACCTTATTGTGGCAACAGAATGCCAAGAAATCCCCTGAGATTTAGCAATATTTTCTGACACCACAATCCTGCAGCTATCTCCACAAGCAATTAAATGAAAATGCTGCACTACCTCCTGCTACCTTCCAGAGAGCTCTATCAGGGAATTCAGCTTGCCTAAGAAAAGACACTGAAGATGCATAACCAGTGATTGACAACTGCCAATCAGCTCTAGCACACCGTAACTTCCCAAAGTGGTTTGGATAGGCTTGCAAGAGAAGTACTGCACTGCATTCCCCTGAAGGTGTGAAGAGTATCTTCCAAACAGGTTAATCTCCCTGAAAGGGAAATGTAAAATGTATATTCTTCACAGGGGAATAAAAAAGAAATTGCAGTTGTGGAGGATGACAGATTGCTGTGTGCTTTCTGTGCCAACCCTCCCTGCCACCCCCACCACGTACAGAGAAACTGGGCCACGCTGCAGCCAGCATGGCAGCAGCCACCAAGAATATCCCACAGGGGAAATACACGGCCAAGTCCGGTCAGGAGCCCAGTCTGTTGCTATCAACTACTGGCTTGACTGGAGGAGCGAGGAGGCTCGCAGCTGGCTGAGACACGTCAGTGCTCCCATAGAAAGAAAGCCCTGGGAAGGCAACAGAAAGGATGTAGATGTTTCCCAGGGACTAAAAGCAAAAAAAACCAACCACCCCAACAAAACAAGCAGTTAGAACCAGACTGCCTTGGATTGGGTGTGTAAGGGAATAGTGAGTGAAAGCAGAGGGAGAGGATGAATGTAGAAGACAGGGCAGCAAGGGAAAGGTAGAGAGGGCAGAAAGGAAAACAAGAGGAAAGGAGGTAGCAGAAAGTGTTGCAAGAATTTTCCATGGTGCTATGGCAGTGACAGACTGAAGACAGTAGGGGTATTTTGTGTTTTGGGAACGGCTTCAAGGAAGACCATTGTTCCCTCTGGTGTGGTTCTTGCTCTACCAGTCCGCATTAAAAATCCCTGCCTTAGAAGGACTACTGACAGCTAAGCTTGTCCATAGAATAGAGCAGGGTACTGAACATGGAAGGGCTTGGCATCACACAAGGTTGGTCACTGACTGCTGCTAGGAAGAAGCCTAGTACATCCTCCAGCTCCCAGCTACCGAGGGCACTTCCACAGTAAATTTACCAGCATTTCAACAGTCAAGATCAGAATAGCAGTTGAGTCTCTGAATAATCAATAGTCTGTAGTTCTTAAAGATTACTTATACAAAAAAGGTAAGAAGTAGTTGCCAAGTTTGGCTTTTTTGTTTTGGGGGGCTTTCTTGCATTGATTTGTCTCTTTGTCTGCTATGAGTTGGTCTCAGCTTAAAAAGCTGATAGCTGTGCTTTGTCATTTCCTGAGCTGGAACAAAGAGATGCAGCCTGGAGGTAGCATCTCTGTGATAGCCTCTTCCTCAGGTTGTTCAGAAGACTACTGTGTCCACCACAGGACATGCTAAGCAGGAACCTGACACACAGGAATTGATTTTAACACATTATTCAGGATTTTGCATGTTTTCAACACGCTTTTCTATTACAAGCAAATCACTTTCTTAAAGTATTCGAGGACCTGGCATCAAATAAAGCAGAGCCTCAGATTCCTGCCTGGAGGGGCTACGCTACAGCATTTGTAGACTCAATCAAAAGGCAAAGTCTGCTGATAGACAGCCAGACTTTTAAACTTCATTTGCTCAGGCCATACCAGAAGCATCCAGCACTAATACAATTCTAGCAAACATGGCAATCATTTGTTCTGCTTGACAAAGGTCACCAGACATCAGCTTGAATCTCCCACTGAAGTCCATTTACCAAATTCTGCTTTCATTGGCAGAACCAAAGACTCACTTCACAACGAGCTGGGCCTCATTTTTTTATGATGAGCAGTCAGGAACATTATGCTTTTCTTATACTCTGCAATTTAAAATTTGCAGGGTATAATCCTGAAAACCAGGATTAAATTTAATATGCTTTAAATTCACATGATCTCATTACAAAATGAGATGATTCTAGACAGACTACGCACAACTGTATGCTAAATGTACTCAGAGACCCAGGATGTGACAACTATGCACATAACTTAGCAATTCTGCCTGGAAAGGGGGGGTTGTATAATTTTACAGAAAGAACCTTTTGATTTTAGTCTCAGTCAAAATCCAAACTGAGTGGCAAACTCTGAACACTGAAGTAGTTAGCCCCTCAAAACGTGTAGATTTTATTCTGGGGCATAAAAGGGGCACAGTTTTTGAGAACATTAAGCTGGTCTCTTTTTTACTGTAGCAAGGTACCGACTTGCTCATACCTTACAGAAGGATTTGCAAGGAAACAGCCAGCTGATAACTCATCTAATTCTACAAGTGCAGAGGAACGGGGTTTGTGTGGCTAACTTAGGCATGGAGATTTCCAGCTTTCAAAGGGGAAAAAGTGATTTAAATACAAGATTGTCTGCCAAATTCCTCAAACAATTACAGATGTTTCTTACATGTCTGACCTAAGAGGGCTGACGGCTGAAACCTAGACTTATCCAAACCACCACAATTTCCTCTACAAGCCATTTGTCTAGAGTAAAAGGACAAGAAGAGATCTAGATTTATGGATCGTGACACCAACTTATAAATCTTTCCTCTTTTCACAATTTAAAAAACATTTAAGCATGAAGTCTGTCAGCCAAAGTAGCTTTTTGTCATTTAATCACGTGTTCCAGTTTAATGGGCCAGAGGCACCACTTGTGTTTCCTTGCCTGAATATACTGGTTCTGTTCAATGCCAGTGTCTGCTGCAAGACAGCATGCAGCCACACCTACGGAATACTGGGAATGCAGCTGCTGACTCCACGGTGGGGACTAGCCCAGGTGAGGTACCTTCTCCTGCACACCACAAGGCATTGCTGTTGGCACATCAACAGCTTCTCCAGCCTTATAAAAAGAAACCCCAGGCATGGCAGGAACAGAAGTAGCCCCAGAACTGCTCTAATGTTCAATTTCCTATTCTGGATCTCATTGCCCCAAAAGTACTGTTGTTTGACAACTCCAAGATAAAGAACCTGTGCTCACTGTCATATAGTTTGCCAAACTTCAGCCATTTGGGGTGGCTACTCTTCAATCTCTTGTCAAATTAATTTTTCAGCTTGTTTTTTAAACAAGGAAAACATTTTTTTCCCGATTAAAATTCCAGGTACCTAGTTCATTGTGATACTAATGGCGATGATGTTTTGTGCCTAAAATTTGGAAGGGCATTGCCACTGACATTTCTTCAAACTAAAACTTAATCATGTATTATCCCAATTTTTAAAATAGCTTTTGCTGGTTGAAAATACCATTTTTTCAGTGAATCAGCTATTCAAAAATCCTAATGAGGGACCCATGTTACTATGAGCTGTATAAACACAGCTGCTAGGCAGAGTCTGGTACAGATTGTAACATAATGCCTTGAATTCTGTTTGGAGAAGAACCTCACAGTGGCAACTTAAACATGCCAAACATGCTTCCGTGACCCTGAAAAGAAATGTGATGCAGTTTGATTAAAAATAAATACTCAAATATGAAGAGCAGAAGGTGGAAACACAGTAATCATGACTTAAAAGTCATGTGTATTTGCACAGAAGAGCAACACCGCTTGAATAAGAGGAAGAGAAGCTGAGGAGAAAAGACAGATCTGAGGGAAGAGTAGTGAAAACAACGTGAGGCAAAGCCAAAGCCAAGGAGGGCACTTGAGGCCTGCTCTGCCTACCAGAAAGCCACTAGCCCTGGCCATTGAAGCAACTAAGGAACCACTAATCCTGAAAGAAAGCTCCCAGGATTTAGAGCTCCATGTGGAGGGCTCTTTGAATTGTATTCCGCTTCAGTCGGATCACTTTCTTTCAAAACTATTCATTGCTCTCAGGGTTCAGAAGAAATCCAGCGTGGTGTCAAAAACAGATGGGAAAATGTTTAACAACAAGCAGACTCAGTGCCAGGAGAAAGCCCAAACGCAGTGATTCAGAGATAAGGCACATGAGGTTACGGGTGGAAAGTGCTGAGAAGACTTTTTCAGGTGGGAGCTTCTGCAGGCTCCTCGGGATGCTGCAGAAAAAGATCAAATACTGGTTATACACTTCTTAGTGGTTTTAGTGGGGGAGAGGGGTGGGGAGCAGGAAGGCTAGTTGCTTTATTTGCTCAACACTGAAATAGCTCTCAGTTCCAGCTACAGTGATCCTAGCAATCATTCCACTGTGTCACAGAATCATATATTTGAGATAGTCTGGTTTTGATTTATTCAGTATATATAACACTGGCAAGAGGTTTTCAAAAAGGGTTTGTGGTTGGATTGATGGACATGTAATCATTTTGGAAGGCAAGATGAATCGCTAAAAATAGTGAGGTAAAGCAAAAATACACACTGAATTCTCCTTAGTCAAGGAAACAAAAGAATAAATGATCACATTCTACACAATTTTTTTAAAAAAAACCCAAAATGGGACCAGAAAATTTTGCAAGAAAACTTATATTTGAATTTCAGATTAAAAGGATGTCTAGGAAATATTTTTTGGAATGTATGTGGAATTTGTTATAGCTAGCTAGGTAGCTTACCTTCTTACTGGATCATGAATTCTCATCCCTAAGAGAGAAGAGGAACATATCAGTGTTATATTGTAAAGCTAAAGCTGGGGGTGTGCTGTTAAAAGAGTTTGCAAAAATACTTACTTACCTAACCTAGTGCCTCTCAGATGAGCAAGGTCTCTATAATTTTGATTCATTTGATCATCCTCAAAAAAAACCCCCAAAACAAAACCAAAAGAGGGGGACAGGGGACGACTGCATCTCAGATTGCAAATGCTGGTGTCATCCAACTCGAACAATCCCTGTTGGCTGCTGCAGTTGAAATTGGCTGTGTCAGAGCAAATCATATTGCACAGAGGATGACTTACATCTATTGTCAGTCCCACCTACACCGTACAAAAAGAGGGCAACATGCTTTCAATAACCAGGTTAGGTTGCTCAAGTTTTTCTTTGGGTATTTCTGTTTGTTTCTTAACAGTTCTGCAGACTGGAAATTTTCTACAGAATAAATAGTTCCTTTCACAAATCCTACTAGAGATTATAGATTTTTTTTTTCCCCCCAAAAAAAATTCTACTTTCACTAAAATTATCAGTCCTCTCTTTGACTTTCCTTGCTGGCAAGACAATAACCAGAGACACTGACCATTGTCCCAACACAGAAAGTGGCAAATCTCAAACCTTGCCAGAGCTCAGTTTTGGAAAGTGCCCCTTGCATTTCCCATCATTGCTGTTCCTTGGCTTGTTCATGCTTGCGTGTTTATAAGAAGCAGTCTGGCCTTCCTAATAGATTGCACCTGCAAGAGATTTGCCCAAGCAGCAAAATCACTGCAAGGGAAATAGTTTTTAACCACACTCCCTAATAATGATCTCTGGGATGTTCTGCCTGGACTGGATTTTAGCGTGTTACTGACTGATGAAATCTTTCTGTGAAATGGAGCTTTTCTTTTAAGCCAAAGAGCCTTCTTGCTGGGATTGATCTTGATGCTTATTTTCTCTGCGCAGAGATTGCTAATTTGGAGAGGGAGATCAGAATAGCCAAGGAGAACACCAGGGGAAAAATCAAAGGCAGGAGACAGGCCACTTGCTAGGGTAACTCCAGAGTCCTGTATTTTGCTGCAGTATAGGATGTGTACATCATACATTGCATTAAAAAACAAGACACAAAAGCCACAAACTGTGTATTGTGTTCAATTCTGGCAACTTAAGTCCAAGTGCACCAGGAGGAAGTCTGTAGCCTACATTTGACACATTAGTTCTTACACAACCTCTCCTTGTACTCTTACCCATACATGCTGGGGTTTGACTGCATGCCTCACTTTTGGTGCTCAGTTTTGGAAGGTGCTAACAGTGCTGACAGAGGATGCCTCATCTCTGTAGAGCAGTTATCCAGATTCTCTGACAAGAGACAGGACAAGTTCATTCCAGGCATAAACACTGGCTACAGGAAAGTTCACAGAGTTTATTTTGCAGCTTCACTAAGAAACTGTTGATGGGTTCCTGCTGCCTTATCATCTCTCATCTACTGCCACGTGGACAAAAAGCAGTTTCAATTGTATTGGAAGTATGACCCAAGAAATGATTTTTGGTGGCCTTAGAGGACTGCACACATGTCAACTAAGTGTCTATAACTGCTGAGAAATTCTTACTGGAGGTTGAACTTAATTAACATTTCCGTTGATTACCCAAAGCCCTGGACACGCGCACAATGTGTTTATTATGGGTACTGGCATAAATCAGTTTTCCTGAGCCTGTTCTACATAAGGAAATCCTTCTGTGACAGACACTGAGTGGGTCAGAAGTGTTTGCTTTACAGTTCTGGAATCTGGGGACTTGTTTCTCCCAGTACAGCAAAATACATATCTAAGTTCAAGCTTCTGTTCTTACTGTGACAATGGTTGTTTCTCCTTTCTATATAATTTTTCTCACTAGAAGAGCCTTTGCATTCATTCTTTATCTCTGCCAACATTAAGCTGCCACCCAGCTTAACAGACAACTGTATGAGCAAAATTCTAGCCAGTAGCTTAGATACAGTGAGAGTGCCTTACTAACAGGATATTTCAGGAGGACAATGAGGATGATTGTTTCAGTCTTCACCAAGTAAGAGTAAGTTAAAAGCTCAGAAGCTTCTCTGAATCTCAGCCACTGCCCAACAGCATTAGGTGTGTATGGGACTTTACAGTATGATGCTCTTAAATGGAAAAGATAAGACGATGTGGCCACAGTCAAGGACCTTCCCATTTTCACAAACTGGGCAGAATCTAGTTTCATTAATCCTTTAAACAATTGACCTAAGGAATTAGCTAAAAGACTAAGTTACATTTGCTTTATCCCATGTAATTACCTTCTGAAGTACGAGAATGAAACTACAGCTGTGACACTGCATGTCACGTTTTGATTTCTCCTTCATTTAAATTCTTTTGCCAGATTTTAATTAAAACATAGTTTACATTGCATTAATCTTTTTTTCATATTAGCAGAATACGAAAATAAATGTAAATCACCTCATAGTCCTTAAAATCATGTTAGGCTGGAGTTTAAAAGCTTCCTTCTAATGTAAACCTTGTGACTGGTCTTATATCTTGATTATTAACAGCAAAGTTATTTTTTTACAAAGTACAAAGGATTGCTACTCAACAAGCCACTCTTCTCAGTAATCAAATTTTCCCCATCAAAACCAAAGAACGACTCAGGAATGAACTCTTACATTGAGACTCCAGCAATAACCAGAGACACTGACCATTGTCCCAACAGAGAGAGTGGCAAATCTCAAACCTTGCCAGAGCTCAGTTTTGGAAAGTGCCCCTTGCATCTCCCATGAATAACTTATTGACCACCCTACTTCACAAACAGGGAAGGGATGCCCAGAGGGCTCATTCTAAAAATACTTATCAAGTATGAAGGTATTAGGAATAAATCTACTTTTAAATGGTTTTAGGCTAGCTTCAGTAGCTGGGATTTGTGCTTTTATGCTAAAAGACCTTGGTTCAAAACCACAGACTCTCCTGGGGTCACTGCATAAGTGTTTTAAGTTTTCAAAGAGACAGTTAAGTAAAAGATTAGGTCCAATGGTCTGTTCTCCTTAATAAATAACCATAATAAAAAAAATCTATGAATCATTCTCCCCTTCCTGAGTCAAAACTTCCCAGAATCATTCCAAATTTCCCTCCTCCAGCCTTATTCTAAGAGAAACCCCATGTAAAGTAAAATGAGGAAACTCGGTGCTTGTTTTTAAGTTTTCCCCTCCCACACAGCAAACATTTTTCCAAGGGTGGAAAACCACTGTTTTACTTCTTGAAACGGGGCACTGCATTAAATAGACATCTCTCTACCTGAATAGGCAGAGCCATGAATTCCTCTTGTTTCTGGGAAGCAGGGCAACCTCCTAGTGTGATAACAGAGCCTGACGCAGCAGGTGGAGAATGTCATCTATTCACAACTAACCATTACTCCAGGTATTAAGTGTCAGAAGTGCTGGAGCTGTGCAGTACTCTGCAAGGTAATTGTGCAGGCTAATTCCTGGATAAATCTGTTCCATGGAAGCACACACAGTAGATCTCCTAGGAACCCTTTTTCTGCCTCAGTTCTGATAGCATCTGAAGCTCTTAATGGAGGATTTGACCCAGCCTTAATGTAATCAGATAAATCAGGTGAAAATGTAGGAAATGGTTACCAGAAACATGTTAATTTCAGCCTTTTCTCTGTCAGTAGACTAGGCAAAGCCAAAAAGAAGTTTTAGTAAGACTGAAGATGCCAGGGAAAACATCCCCAAAGGATGAGAGAGGAACTAGAGTCATAAAGGCAAACACATGGTAGAGAATCAGAAAATTCTCCATTGGGTGCCAACTCCTAAATTAACAGTGTGTTCTGACGCAGGCTGGGGAGAGACAGCACTGAGACAATCTGGTTGTGCCCTTTGCGAGATGGAAACAATCTCTTACCCTTGCTCAACCTTTTACAATAATCTTCACATGAGGAATCACTCCAGTCTGTCACACAGGGAGTCAGGACACCCACCCTGCAGTTTTTCCCCACCACTGCTCTCCTCCTTCTCTACCCAAAAAGGGTCAGTCCATACCACAACTCACTGCCAAGCTCTGCCAGAGACTGCCATGGGCCAGAGACTGCCAGAGGCTGCCATGCCATGCACACGCTGTCGTACTTCCAAAGCCACCTGCAGAGTTCTGACTTGCAGGATGTGGAGGGGAAAAAAGATTATCTTTTGACAGCAGAAAAGAAACACAAACTTTAGTTGCCATATAGCTTAGTGCCTAACAGATGTGAGCACTGAAGATAAGGACAATACCTGCAGCATTTCAAATTGGGTTTTAAAGAGAAAGGGCTTAATCTATTTAAGTCATGAACTGACATTCTGGCTCTGACCAGACTCATACTTATCTCATACTACGACTATGTATGTTGCTGAGGAGAGAAGCAGGGTAACTCAGCACAAGTCAGATTACTTCTGCGACCTATAACTAATCTTCAGGCAACCCGAGCAGTGCCAAAACTCCACGTGGGCACTTTGAGCTGGAAAAGAAGCCAAAACCAGAGGACAGCCATCCAAGGAGAACACAAAAGCAGATTCCAGCAGCTTTGCTTACAGGCTCCATTCACACTGCTTAACTCCACACAATGCAGTCTGGCAGCGCTTGCCTGACCAAATTAACAGTGTGTCCCTAATGAGCCTGCCTGACAGCTCAGTATGTTGGCATTACCGAGCTGTGGAGGAGACTCTCCCCACTGCCTGCCCCGATGACAGACCCGCCCCTCCTGCGCTCTGCCATTTCCTTAGGGACAGATTAGTGACCTGTCACAGAGCTTTGTGATTCTCTTCTGCTTAAATGGCATTTTCAGGTGAACCAAAGCCTTAAACCAAGGGGCAGGGAAGGGGAAAGTTCCCAAATCCTCCTAGATTTGGTAAAGATTAGATCCATCTAATCTATATAGGTTAAGATTAGATATCAGGAAAAAAATTTTCACTGAAAGACTCGTCAGGGCCTGGAACAGGCTGCCCAGGGAGGGGCTGAGTCACCTTCCCTGGCTGTGTTTAAAAAAAGGGTAGATGAGGTGCTTAGGAATATGGTTTAGCATAGGATGGGAATGCTTGGACTTAATGATCTTAAAGGTCTTTCCCAACCTTGTGATTCTGTGAAAATTACTCCTGCCCAAAGAATTGTGCATAATAAAAAGGTATCAGTGGGGAATACCTCAGCATTGGTCTTGGCGCAGCCACTGCTCATCCGGCAGCTGTGCAGGACTCTGTGGCAACTATATACCATGGAGGCCTGATGCATGGGCGGAGCAGCGTTGTTGCTTGGTCTGATACATTTTGCAATGACCTCCAGTGCAATCCCACTCCAATTCTTAGCTCCAAAGTCAGATACTAAAAATAAGAGCCATCTTACAAGAATTCCTAACAGAAAAGAGAAACTTAACATGAGCCAGCAGTGTGCTCTTGCAGCTTGCAAGGCCAATGGTATCCTGGGCTCCATCAACAGAGGGGTGGCAGCAGGGACAGGGAGGGGATTGTGAATCGCCTCTGTGAGGCCCCATCTGGAGTCCTGTGTCCAGAGCTGGGGCCCCCAATACAAGAAAGATGGGGAACTGCTAGAGAGGGTTCAGAGGAGCCACGAAGATGCTCAGACGGCTGGAGCAGCTGCCCTACAAAGAGAGGCTGAGGGAGCTGGGCTGGTTCGGCCTGGAGAAGAGAAGGCTGTGGGGGGACCTCATTGCAGCCTGCCAGTCCCTGAAGGGAGCATACAAACAGGAGGGGAATCAACTTTTAAAAAGTATAGAGAATGGCAGGACAAGGGGGAATGGATTAAAACTAAAGGAAGGAAGGGTTAGATTAGATAGGGGGAAGTTTTTTTACGGAAAGAGTGGTGAGGGTCTGGAACAGGCTGCCCAGAGAAGTAGTGGATGCCCCGTCCCCGGAAGTGTTCAAGGCCAGGTTGGATGGGGCCCTGGGCAACCTTGTGTAGCTCCAGGCCTGAGGTTGGTGTCCCTGCCTGTGGCAGGGGGTTGGAGCTCTGTGATCCTTGGGGTCCCTTCCAACCCATACCATTCTATGATTCTATGAAAAGTGATTGGTATTGAACTTTTTGAGGGACAGGGTTCAAAAGATGGGCTAGCCCCACAATATTGAAGTTCAAATTTGAACTGTGATACAGTTGCTCAGTGTATTTAATTACAAAGTTTAGTCTCTTGATATATGGTACAAAGTGGAATGAGAATTCTGTGGTCTATTACTCACCTCTTTCCTCATTGGTGTGTGTTCAAGTGCTCTTACAGGAAAAATTTCACGAAAACAGAACAATCAGCCTAAATGACACTTCAAGATCAACTCCTCTGAATCTCCCTACATGTCTACAGTGCAAATGTAGTGTGGGAAGCTTTCATCCATTAATTAAAATTCAGCTGGGTTGATCTCTAAAGCAGTTCAGATATGGAGTGTAACACTGGGGTTTTTACTAGGCTTCATCCTAAAGTTGGTTCTCCCACTGAAAGATGAATTGTTATTATACTGCACTGCAAATTCAAAAGCAGGATACAGGGAAAAGACAGGCATTCAAAGTTCCTGCAAGCATCAAATATCAAAGACACTGAGCACATTACTCCTTTCAGAGATAGGAAAGATGATGATGGTGATATTTGTTCCTTGTTAGATTAAAATCTTCCAATATCAGGTCAGCAACAACAAAAGTTGTGAATACCATAATGACACTCAGCCTCTACACTTGGGTTGGCAGCTGGCATAGTAAGGAGACCCTGAGCTCTCCCAAACCACAGCTTCTTTAATCTGGATTAGTTTAGCTGCTTTCCAGGCTGTGGTTCTTTCATGATTTTCAGGTAAGATGGGAGGAAGGTGAACCTTTTCAAGTAGGATGGAAATTGGAGTAGCTCACTGAAATACATAGTGAGCCTTGATCATCAGAATCCTTCAAAATAGGGCCTGCACATCTGCCTGAAACACAGCCTTCAATACTTCAAAGCAAAAGTTACCAGCTCTGTGGTTTAGTTTTCCAAGAAACACTGTTCACTGCTAACATGCTGCCTCTTCCACACCAGCACTGTCTTTCATTTTCAAATCCTTGTTTCATTTCACCACCAAAGCAAACTCTAGTTACGGAGCCTCCAGGACTTCATGTACAGGTCGTTGTCTCACAGAACTATTTTACCTTTTTAAAGGCAGTTATATTCTTACACATCTAAACGTTATGGCTTCTGTTATAAAGTCAGTCACTCAACATTTTTATCTGTTAACACTATAATAATATTTCTCACACAGAATATTTTTCATTCATTTACCTTCTGCAGCAAGTTTCAAAAGTAATCTGCAGGGCAATTCTGAGTGGGTCAAATTCTAAACAGAAGACATTGCCTAATTTGCCCCCAACACTGCCAAAACTGTGACAACTGCACAGCACATTTTTTTGCTGAAGCCAACTAAACAGTAGTTTGTTCTCACACAAGCTCAGATAGTTAACAATAATGTTGAGTTTTGTTTTCTCTTTTTAAAGTTAATTTCTCATGGGGGAAGGGGAGGGGGGCAAAGGAAACCTCCAGAACGTGGATAATATTAGTAACAAAGACATTTGGATTCAGAATTTTTTGAGATTGGCAAAGATGTATGTTAGACAGTATCCTGTTCTCACTCTTGCTGGTTTACTGGTTGAAGTACATTGCTTGGTGTTGTTTTCTTCATCTTGCAGAGGAAAATGATACAGGAAGCGGTGCAGGTTTTTATCCCACAGTGTGCTATGGTTGACTTTAGACCAGAAAGAAGTTCTGTGGGGGAGAGAGATACAAGATATACCCCATATGACACAACCCACCACCACAAACAAAGAAACCTTACTGAAGTGTGAGATTCAGAGAGAAAGACTTGTTTAGTTCATCTGGTTTGTGTTCAGAGCAAAGCTTGTTTTAATTCCTGTCCATTTTACTAACTATTCCAAACAATACTCTCTCCATAGTTAGAGCCAAATGCAGAGGTCTGCTGCCCAGTTCATAAAATTTAGCATTTCTATGAATAAGCCCAATTAATCCTTGGAGAATATCCAGCCTTTAGGACAGAATTCCCACACAGAGCCTTTGAAGAAAGGCTTCTAACACCTCTCCTTCAGGAGACAAACAAATTCCAGTAATATGGCACTATATTTTTTTTTGCTTCAACCCCAGACAGCTTAAAATGGAACATTGTTATTGAGCAGGAACCAGCTCTTCCTCTAGGTATTTTGTGTATAATCTCCTGGAATTTATCCAGATCCAACACAAGAAAGCATCCAGAAATAAAACTAGGAAAAGAGAATATGAGCAGCCCCAGGCAAAACTGAATAGCACCTTATCCTTGTTTTTTAAAATTCACCTCATGTACCACCAAACTGTTGGAAAACCTCTTCCTTCCCAAGCCCTGACTTCTCCCTGTCTCATTACAGGTTCCCATTCAAGGCCAGTGACTCAACACCTCAACAGGGAAAACAGTCCAGGCTGAAATTTATACCCAACAGGATGGGAGAATGTTAAACTCATTGCAAGAAGGAAGGAAGGAAAACCCATTAGTAGTCAGAAAGGAAGCACATTTCAATAAGGCTCTTTTGTCTTTAGAAAAGGGAAAGCAAGCAGAGAAACACGTTCTCCCCACTACAGGGTTGTGCTTACACAGGCTTCTTGCTTGGAAAAATCTTTAATTTCTGCAAAAACTATGCAAAAGGAGAAAAAATACTAAACTGCTTAAGAAACCTCCCAAGTAACAGAGATCTGGTCTGGAAAAGATCTAAATATTTGCACCTTTCAGGTAAAGAGGAGAATTCCAGAATAGTGAGAGGCAGGTAAATCATCTGCTCTGACTGTTTTAAAGTGCACCTCTGCAGCTGTGATTGCCCATGGAACTGGCTCTGTGTAAGTGGCTGGGTAGATACCTGGGACACTGCTTGGCTGCTGGACCCCCTTTTCTTTCTCAAGAAGGTAAGAAACACCACCCCAGGGCATCACAGGGGATTCTCTGGCTGCTTCTGAGACCCCCACCGAATCACACCACCATTTCATCATGCAGCTGTTCAGGCTGAAATGGAGAATTGTGCAAGGAGATAGAGCAACGAGGTGCTTCTGGAAAGGATGTAATAAGGGTAGGCCCTCCAGGATGGCCCACAGCTTACTTTAGACATGCAAGACTCAGGAACATAATGAATCTTTGATGCATTTTTCTACTGCAGCAGCAGATTCTGGGAACAGGCAAGTGTACATCACTGAGAGGTGGGAACCTGGCAGGTTCCTCTCCAAAATGGCATCTCCACGAGCAGCATGGGGAGACTGCCCATCCATGGGCACCAAGCAGCAGCCCTGTGCAGAACAAGCAGCACTGACTGTGCTGACATCTCTGCTTGCAGCACATGCTTGGGTAGTTTTTCCAGAGAAGTCACAGCACCTTCTGCAGCTGTGCCCATCCATCTGTTTCCTGCTTTTGATGAAAACTCAGCAGTTTGGCTAGACTAGATTTGAGCCTTCACATGGATTTTTTCCCCCCTCCAACCCTCTCCATTAGAAATCAGATGTTTAAGTACAGACATCTCTCAAGTTCACAGCAAAGTATTACAGTTTATCATATTAGCTCCCTTCTGACAACTCCAAGGATAGGAGTATTATGTATCTATCACTGCCTGTCTGCACTGAACAAAAGCCACAGTATTTCTATGCTTTCATTCACAAGCTTAAGCCCAGACTTCCAAAGCATGCTTGACTCAGGCAGTCCTAGTCCACCCAAAGGTGGGTGGCACCAGCTGAAGGCCAGAGCACCTTTGCCTGCACTGCAGATATGGCTTGGCCACCATTCAATGCCACCACACATAATGTGCTCTTCAGAAAAGGGCCAGACAATGGAAGATTTGTGAGATAACGTAGTGGAGCAGAGCTGAATATTTAAAACTTTGAAAAATGCAAGGGGCCAACGAGCTGAGCAGACACACACTGAACAAAACCTTTTCAGAGGCAGACTGAAGTCTGCCCACATGTTACCAGCTACCAGCCTCCACAACAAGCGTGAACTGAGGCCTGATTGTATAACGCAGATCAGAGGCTTTCACCAGAAGTCTGGCAGACTGCAGAGCTTTCTAAGTTTCCAGCAGTGGGGCTGTTTGCAGGAAGCACAGTTCATACGATCTCTTGCACCCTCCCCAGGAACCATGATCTTCAGGAAGAAAAGCAACAGCCTAAAGATGGAATGAAGAGTGGGGATCAGCTCTCCCGTGATAGCAAACCAGCTCCTAATAACATCTGGTACCCCTTTGCTTTTCTAGAGAAGTCTTCTCTGCATATCTCAGCTTTTAACTTTGCTGAATAGGTTTTGGCTACAGAAAGTGTTAACATATTTAGCCTTACTACAAGAATTATTTACATTAGGGTCCACTCTCCTTCAATTATGCCCTAAACATATTATTGTTTGAACTCTGTAAACCAAATTCTCTTCCCAGACCTGCTCCAAGTAGCCGGCTCTGGTGCTGCCCTGCCCAGGACTTACTGGTAACAAAGGAGCCACATGCTCCTCTGAGCAGACTATCCCTCCCAACCTGGTTACCACCACAGCTTCTCCATGGACCCCCTTGGGGCTGGATCTCCTGGCTTACAGCAAGCCAAACACCAACAGACCCTATCCTGGCACCAACCATACTGCTCGGGCATTCTCTGCAACATGCTCCAGGATCCCTGCTTGACACTGTGCAGAAAAAACCACCACTGCTGATTTAAAAGCACTCTGGACTGCAGCCGAGTGCATATTTTGGCCAAGCATGTCATCTGGCTTGTTCCAACACTCCTCTTCAGACAACTGCTACTGGCTACAGTTAAAGACAGGATATAGGGCTAGATGGACCCAGTACAGCTGAAGTAGTAGTTGCAAGAAAAGCACTGTAAGAGGAAGTACAAATCAACACAGATTAATTCTTTTAGGTGTCATACTGGGAATAATTTGGCCTGCAGAACTTTGGCAACGAGGGTGGCGGCTGAGATGCTGCGACCTTCAGATCTGCGTGCCCGGCAGAGCTGCTCAGTTGAAAAGCAATTCTGATCAAGAGCCTCATGAGGTTACAGGTTTCTCTCTGGTCATTCAGTAGGAAATGTTCTGTTCAGAAATAAAATTATTTTCAACTTAAAGCAGAAGTTTTAAACTGAAAATGATTTTTAAACTTAATGCTTTTTGGCTTGAAGCCATAAGGAAACAAAATTCCATTCATATTTATAGTTCAGATTACATCCTCACCATTCACACATCCATCTGTTTAAAAGGTGCACTTTTCATTTATACCTTCTTAGGCAAAAAACAACAAAACAATCCTCAGACCTTTTAATTTCTCAATGACTACAGCCTTTCAATCTCTATACCTGAAATTAACAGCACCCACTTGCATATGACTTAATTTCACTGCCATTTGGCATATAAACCTCCATTCTGTGATCACACAGTAACTCAGACAACAGCAAGAAGTAAGGAATTAAACAGAAACCTGAAGAAATATGACTAAACCTGGGGTGGATTCTGAATGGATTGGAAAGTGAGCTCACGCCTGCAGCCTCTACCAGCCAACACGCTGTGTGCATGCTTCCCACGCTCCCACAGCTCCCCTTCTCCCATGGGTTAATACCACATCACAGGTTGTTTCATACTTTGGATTTTACAAGGAACAGGCCAACACACTCCTCTACAGCAAATAGTTCCTTTTAACAAACATTAGCTTGGATGAAGGTGAGTTTAATGGGGTTTTTTAATAAAATAATAGCTTGTCATCTGTGTACAACAGCCTCAAGGACAGGTATGTAACAAGAAATGTTTGCACAGTTCTCTATTCAGGTGTACTCACAAGCAAGAACAGTCTGTCAGTATCTGTTCACACAATCCTTCTCCTTTGCTGTTATTTCAAGGTAGCTGTTGAATTTGGAGAAATTAAGTCTTTAACATTACTATAACGAGTGAGTGGGAACCCCGTCTGAAATGGAAATATCATCTCTCAAAACCATTCAGGCTTTGTTCTGGATTGGGGAAGTGGCAGCATAAATGCTGGGCCAAACATCCCCGTGCTGCCCCCAGTTCAGCCCTGGGGTCTAAGCCCTTGTACCCCTGCACAGAGCGGCCTGGCTGGGTGCTGAACACACACCAGAAAGTTCTTTCCTAAAGGCCCCTCTGGAGCTACTGTTGCTCTCCCTTACCCATTCAGATTAAAAAATAATAAGACCTATATAAAGAAAAATATTTACTTAATGCTGTAATCATCTCAACAGTGATTGTTCTGGAAAGACAAATAACGACAGTGTGTTGATCCCTGCAAGCAAATGACTGTTCTCCGAAGGCAGCCTTGGAAACCACACCTGCAGCTCTCGGCACACCTGCCAGCGGGTTGCAGATGCTTAGTCACCTCCTCAACAGAGCAAACAAACCCGCAGCCACGTCTGTGCCTGCACGTGATTTCATTTGCCAAGTTACAGATGTGCCTACTCAAAAGCATGTTGCAAAGGCAGCTCCTCAGAACATTAAGCCCCTTTACACCTTCTAAATAACTCCAGCTGCAAGTACAGCAGGGATGTTATTTGTTATCCCATCGTTAGGGATTACAGTTGAATTACTTTGCTGTATATCATCCTCCGCCCAGATATCAGAAAGAATCACACTGACTGCTTGTCTGAGCAGGAAGGAAGAGTTTCAGCAGTATCAAAGGAGAGGAAAAATCCAAGCTGTGTCGACAGTGAACCTCCTCTGAGATCCCTCCCCCCACGTTGCGCTGTCTGATTTCGATGTCAGCACTACTGTAGTTCAGCCTACTTAAAAACTGAGCAACGGAGATTAAAGATGGAGCAGCTCAAAAATGAAGTTAGGCAAAACCTTTATGTATTTATCATGAAAGGATAGGCTTCATAGTCCGTGAGGATATTACTTGGAAAACAATCTGCAACTGTGATAAATTTCCTTAAGCTTCTGCAAGCACAGGTCTGTACAAAACAGGATTAATTCAAAACCTTATCAGCAAAAATTCATATGGCCCAATTCGTGGATCCTACTTTACAGGGTTAAAATTTAAGCTGTCTGGTGTATTACAGAGAAAAAAAAAATGGTTTATAACCACAGTTACGATTCTCAGAGCACAATTCTGCCCTTGAGCAAGTTTGCTATTTCATTGTTAATAATGAAACCCTAAAGGAAAACCTCAAAGGAACTAAAAGGAGGAAAAAGATATCTCAAACTATTTTTTGTATTTATCTATTCTGCTGACATTGCCATTTCCCCAAAATAAATATTTATTATGCTCCTAAAGCAAAAGGAGATTTAATCCATGGTTTAATTTTGAGATAATATTGAACATACTATGGATTTTAGTTCCATCCTCCTTTTGTAGCAGTACAAGCTGTAGGTGAAAAATCCCTGAACAAGTGTTTATTTTGTTACTGGTGTAGAAAACAAAAGCCTGGGCAAGTGCGGTGGGCCACACGCTTGTCCCCACAGTGATGACAGCAGGTGCCTCTCCTATCACTCACACAGACAGATATGTGAAGCAGCAGCATGCTTATGGGTCATCAAGTGGATTAATCCTGCTGTGAGCAGATGGCTCTTCCTCACCCTCAGAGCATGGCTACTTTGATAAAGACATCAGTAATGGATAATTCAGGTTATCAGAGGCTCCATCAGAACCATGTAAAGGGTGTTGACTACATACCAGCTGGCTTCAGGACATGATTTTCAACACAAGGTTGCATGCCTTTTCCAATTCTGCTGAAGGCTAGCAAGACCAGTAAAGACAGATTAAGGTTAGTAAGGATGGATTTACACAAAACTAAAATAAACCTGATTTTAAATTCCATGCAGATCTTCTCTTAGTGTAACAGAGTCTTCTTTTGAAAATACAATTTAGTGATACAAATCTGCAAAGAGGCAAACCTTGAATATTCAGGAGCCTCTTCAGTATTATGGTTCAAGCCATCTCATGTAATCAATTCTGCTTCCCCTTTCAAAGCCTCAGAGTGTGTGACGTTAGCAGTGAGGTCCCCTACCCGAGATGCTGAGTCTTGGGAAGCTGCTGCAACAGCTACTGAACATGAAAACCTAAAGCAAAACATCAAGCTGAAATCTGCAGTAGTCCCAGTTTAATTTTTGACTTGGAGGCCAGGCCAGTTTCTCCACTTCCCAAAGATTTAAAAGATTTCAGAAGTGTGTGTTAACTTCAGCTAAGCTGTGCTGAGCATTCAGGTCTGGAAACACTTATTAACATCTCTTTCCACTGAAGAAAACACAAGAAGAAACTAGACTTGTGAATCAAAGTATAAACAATGACATCAAGTACAAACACTGTCTTTACCAGAGACCTTGACCTCTGACCAGCACTTGGAAGAAAGAAGTGCCCTACAAGAGTCACCGATGTCTTGATGGAAACCAGCAGCCTGTGATCTATTTGAAACACTTTGCTCACATGACACATATTGTATCACTTCCATATTTTCCAGTCTGTTTACAGTTTTTAACGGCATCAGCAGATACCCAGCCTGTAATGAGTTCATTTTTAAATGTACATCTCAATGTGCAGGATAAACTGGATGCAATTCTCCAGCAGGACACAAAAGAAATGACTGCTGACTGCTAGAAGGAAAGGAGCCATCCAGAGGGATCTTGACAGGCTGGAAAGATGGGCCCGGGGGAACCTAATGAGGTTCAACACTGCCAAGTGTCAGGGGTGGCACTTGGGCCGGAAGAATCCCAGCCATAGATCCAGACTGGGAGAAGAGCTTCTTGAGAGCAGCTCTGCTGAGAAGGACCTGGGTGTCATAGTGAATGAGAAACTTAACATGAGCAGCAGTGGCTCTTGCAGCTCACAAGGCCAATAAGATCCTGGGCTCCATCAACAGAGGGGTGGCAGCAGGGACAGGGAGGGGATTGTCCCTCTCTGCTCTGCACTCGGGAGGCCCCAGCTGGATCCTGTGTCCAGAGCTGGGGCCCCAGTACAAGAAAGATGTAGAACTGTTGGAGAGGGTTCAGAGGAGCCACGAAGATGCTCAGAGGGCTGGAGCAGCTGCCCTACAAAGAGAGGCTGAGGGAGCTGGGCTGGTTCAGCCTGAGGAAGAGAAGGCTGTGGGGGGACCTCATTGCAGCCTGCCAGTCCCTGAAGGGAGATTATAAACAGGAGGGGAATCACATTTTTAAAAGGGCAGATAATGGCAGGGCAAGGGGGATGGATTAAAGCTGAAGGAGGGAAGGTTTAGATTGGATATTAGGGGGAAGTTTTTTACGGAAAGAGTGGTGAGGGGCTGGAACAGGCTGCCCAGAGAAGTAGTGGATGCCCCGTCCCTGGAAGTGTTCAAGGCCAGGTTGGATGGGGCCCTGGGCAACCTTGTGTAGCTCCAGGCCTGAGGTTGGTGTCCCTGCCTGTGGCAGGGGGGTTGGAGCTCTAAGATCCTTGGGGTCCCTTCCAACCCTTGCCATTCTATGATTCTATGATTCTAACCTCATGCTACCACTGGAGTAGAATAGACTTGGCAACTGCAGGCTTGTTTGTCTGAGAAAAATGCCAGAATGAAACTGAAAAATTTGCATAGGCTTCTATTAAAGGACAGGAATGCAACTAATGGCAATCTCAAGAGGTTTATGATACTGATTTTCAAACGAACCTTATTGCAGAATTTGAAATCACTGGTTTGGGTGGTAGAGTTAGTTGAGTAGTTTAGTTAAGATTTAAAAGGCATATGACTTATACCACATGATACTCTGACTAGAGATTTGGCTCATGTGTCAATAAAGCACATGCTAAACAAATTAAAGTTGGCCAACTGACAGATCTCAAAGTAGTTGACAGCATAAAGTCACTGGGGAATGGAACTGCTTTAGTTTGGTTTCCTATTAATCAGAGCTAGCCAGATGCTCATCCAGATCCATAAAAATGCTGAAATCTAGATATGACACATTCCTTGAACAAACCCATTCTGCACACACATAGACTGGCAGAATGATCCAAAAAAATAAACAAAGAAGACTAAAGCCTGCATACATTCAGGTGACACCAGGTAAAGCAGGCAAAGCTGGGGTAGAGCTACACTCCTGGTAACCCAGAGCTACAATAGCTACAGCTGCAGCAGAGCTGAGCAATAGCTACAGCACAGGTGATGAGTCCTGAAGAACTTCAGCATCCTGGCAGGTAAGTTACTCAAGAGTAGCTTGATTTGTCACTGCCACAAGAAAATGAATAAATAACTAACACAGCTATCTGAATCAAGGGAGCAGGAAACAAGCAAGTGCATCTGTGGCACCACTGCTATGTCTGGGGATCCAAATTTCCAGAATTTTTACTGGAAAACTGAAGGTGGGAAACTCTGAGGGTTAAAAAACAGTATTTCTGTGAGAGATCTTAAACATTCCATCTACTGAATAGAGACAAACACCAAAATGCAATCCCTGGGGAGATCCTGAAGGACTCTTTAGCTACTAGGGAAGGCACATTGGGGCTTAATCCCAGAAGCTGTTTCACAGTTCAGGCAAAACAAAGTCAAAATATGGTAAAGTTTAGTGGTGAGGCCAACTAGTTACTGGAACAAACTGAAGTGAGACTGCAAATCCTTCACTTGGTGTCATTAGATTAAAAGTAGCAGCTTTTCAGAAAAGGGTAGTTTAATCAACAAGGTACTGAGCTCCTGGCAAGGGTAAGGTAGTGCCCATGGGATACATATGGTGAGACAAGATGATTATGGGTTCCTTCTAGCTGGAGGTTTTTTGCATCTGAGTTTGATCCTACAAATACTTTTAGGTAGGTTGATGGGCATGCATGCCTCTATCATTCTACTAAGGGTATGGAGATTATGTAAACAATATATTAAGATATGATAAAGTTGAGAGAAAAAAAATGAAACAAGGTTAATATGATTGGCAGGAGAAATATTAACTAATAAAATTAATATAGATATTTTCTAGCAAAAATTAGCCCTTGGGAATCACTGAATCAATATTACAATCTCCTCTGAATATTACAGAGAAAAAGGGACTGCTAATTTGGAATTATGTACATATTTACATGTACATCATTCCCTTAAGCCCTTATCACACCAAACATTTAAACATAAAGTTAAATAACTATGTTTTCCAAATTTACCATGCATTTGGAAAGCTTCCTGTACCACAGCCTCTTAATTATGATTTAGCTCTATTCATTGTATGCCTACAATTAGTACCAAAACAAGTAAGAATGAAACAGGAAGGGAAGCAAAAGGCACACAGAAGAAAAACAGAAGCACTACCTGCCCTCATTCAAAAAACACAGCAAAGCAAGTTTTGTGTTTACAGTACTTGGCCTCAAATTTCCATTGTGAAGTTTCAATTCATAATTCAGGAGCCAAGGTGAGTAGGCAGGTTTTGTTTGTGGGTAAGCTAATTCCTAGCCTTTTCTTGGATTAGATCCAAACTCTAAAAAAAAGGCCATCTGTAAGAAGGGCAAAAAGGCATTTATTCTATTCAGGAGCTTTCAAGATCTGCCACTATCAGAGATCACTACATGTTCCTTGCGCAAGGCCCATCCAGTGTGATCCCTTAAGGAGTAGTGGAAAAGTTGAAGGCTCAAGCCTACTAAATTGGAACATCTACAAAGAAAAAAAAATAAATTAAAAGTTCAATTGAGAGATCATCCCACTCATATCTGCTCTGGATATTCAGATCCAAACCACTGCTTCCCACCATTTCCTTATTAAATCTGAAGTGGGCTTATCCAGTTAAAAACAGATGCACTAAGATTATTTCAGGTTTTTTTCAGTTACTTACAAAGCTTTAATGTCAAAAGCTGAAGTGACACTGTATGTATGTCTGTGCAAGCATTTGTAGGATCCCGTATTTTTAAAAATTTTTAGATTATAAAGCCAGGAAATTTTGGAAATTCAGATGAATCAAGGAGGAAAGAGGGTCAGGAACCAATAAGACAGCAAACTTGGAATCAGTTTACTGGTTGAAAACGTTAGAAGTAATGCTTGGTGCTATCAATAATATCTTTGCAATTACAGATACTTAGAAGGGTCACATTTGCACATGTGAAATCTAGAGACCCTTTAGAAACCTACATATCAGATAGATAGCAGATTTAATTGCTTACAGTCCTAAACTTTGTATATATAAGTCCCAATCCAGTCTTTTTCACATCCAGTAATGACTTTCAAATAAAAACCAGAATCTCTGGCTAAAACACTGATTGTTTTGCAAACTTAAAGATAAGAACAAACATCTTGTTTCAGAGGTGGTGTGTGTTCTGCACCGCCAGTCCATTTCTCTGCACAGTTTCCAGTTCTAATTCAAAATATAATTGTGACTGATTAGCCTATCACTTCCCCAGATATTCTTTGATATGTGAGTGTGATAGAGGAAGAAAACACTTGCCAAAGCTGCTTGCCTGAACAAGTACAAGGATAAGTGTTGTGTGGCAGACAAGAACAACGGGCAGCCATCAGTCCTTTTGTAAAGGGAGGCAACGTGAACGCTTTGCTTAGAAATCACAGCCCTCTTCCTTGGCTCATGTAGGACACATTGCAGCAGTGCAGTCATGCAGGACTCCTTTCATTCCCCTCTGCTTCAAAGGGAGAGGATTTTCAAAATTCTTAAGAAAATAACATTTGCATCATATCAGAGCACAAGTTCAGCAGGCTCAGTCTCCCATCTCTGACAGTGGCTAACAGCAGATGCTGAGGGAAAAAAAACCCTAAGAACAACTCATTCATCACATCTTATCTGTTCTAGCATTCTTGCATCACTGATGGCAAAGCTCAGGGCAGCCAGAGCTAGCAAGATCATAATTTAGCATCAACAATAAAATCTTCCATTCACATTCAAAGCAAGACATCTAAACTATCAGAAATCTGAAGCAGCTCAAGACACAGGATGAAGGGCAGGTACATCCATCAACTGTGCTTTTGGTTGAATGTGCTTTTTTCATAGGGCTGGATTTGATGACCCATGAAGTTCCTCCCTGCAATAATATCAAATCACACAGCACTTCATTTTCTTTGACTTCAAGCAGTCAGACGAGCCTCAAAGAAAAACAGCCCAAGGATCACCACTATATTTCAGAGGAAATTTGTTTCAGGTTTGAGGTAGTCCTCTCTGTCATTTAGTCCCATTTGACACTCTCAGGTATTTCTTACAGCTCTTCCCATAAATTATTGTGCAGGGAGAATATTAGAACTTTACCTGGCTACTGCTGTAAAAGAGAATTAAACAATGTTTGGATAAATACATTAGCAACAAAAAGGAAGGCTGAGGAGAATGCCCATTATTTACTGGATGTGCAGGGAAACATAGTGACAAAGGATGAGGAAAAGGCTGATGTACTCAATGCCTTCTGTGCCTCAGTCTGTATTAGTAAGACAAGATGTTCTTGGGGTACCAAGCCCCCTAAGCTAGAAGACAAAGATTGGAAGCAGAATGAAGCCCCCATAATCCAAGGGGAAACAGTGACCTGCAACACCACTTAGATGCACACAAGTCTATGGGGCAAAGGGTACTGAGGGAGCTGGCAGAAATGCTCACTGAGCCACTTTCCATCATTTATCTGCAGTCCTGGCTAACCCAGGGGGGTCCAGTTGACTGGGGGTGAGGAAATGTGATGTCCATCCATAAGTAGGGCTGGGAGGAGGATCTGGGGGACTACAGGCCTGTCAGTCTGACCTTGGTGCTGAGGAAGGTTATGGAGCAGATCATCTGAGTGCCATCAGATGGCACATGCAGGACAACAAGGTGATTAGGCCCAGTCAGCATAGGTTTATGAAAGGTGGGTCCTGCTTGAGTAACCTCATCTCCTTCTACAACAAGGCGACCTGCTCAGTGGATGAGGGAAAGGCTGGACTTCAGTAAAGCCTCTGTGACACCGCTTCCCACAGCATCCTCCGAGAGAAACTGGTTGCTTGTGGCTTGGGTGGGCATATTCTTCACTGGGTAAAAAACTGGCTGGATGGCTGGGCCCAGAGATTTGTGGTGGTTTTCTAACATTGGAATAGCCTGCCTAGAGAAGTCACCATCCCTGGAGGTATTTAAAACGTGTGTAGAAGTGGCACTTTAGGACATGGTTTAGCAGTGGAGTTGGAAGTGCTAGGTTAATGGTTGGAGTTGATGATCTTAAAGGTCTTTTCCAACTGAAACAATTCCAGGATTGGTTTAGAAATACATATGTTTATACTACCCATATAAGGAGAAATATAAGGGAAGACGAAGCACCAAGAGGAAACGATACTCTATGTCCTATGGTGTGCTAAGGCTGTGTGAACTAGAAAAAGCTACTGCTGATAAACCAATAATCAACCATGATTGTAGAGATTAGTCTGTCCTAAAAACTAGTGTTGAAAGAAGTGAGAAACAACTGACTCAGGAGTTACATGTAGATGAAAAAAGGAAAAATCTTTTCACATGCATAGGAAGGGAAAATAAGTGGGTTCTGTTCAACCTCATTTCATAATCACACTCTATTACATCACACAGAACAAACCTGATTAACTCAGGTAACAAGGAAAACAAACCCCACAGGCACAGAAGTGAAGAAGCTTTAATTTCCTATTTGTATCCTTTATCGTCTCACCAATTCACCCCTTCCTTCCAATAACCCCACACATCTCTTCAGTAATTCCAGCAGGAAGAAGAGAGTATTTATCACAAGGAGTCAGGAGCTGAGCAGATGCAGACTGACCCCAGGTCCACACTGGCCAATTCACTGGTCAGCTACTGTCAAATGAAGTGCAACTGATAATGCCGCCTGCACGCTGCCTCCTCCTAAGCAGAGATGTGAACATGCGTCACCCTCGCAAAGAGCAATGCTTCTCCAGGCTTCTAGCTCTCTTTTCAAATGCGGTTAGAGCCGGCCAATGATTTCAGAAGTTATTCAGCTACAGGGCAATCGCCAGCCTGGCATTTCCTTAGGAAGCAGTCTAAAAAGAGTAAATAGCCTTATATAGTATTCAGATTCAATCTGGGCATCTTGGGTTTGAATACCGGAAATAGTAAAGACAGATAAATTGCCCAATATAAATGTCTCTTAAAAAGCAACAGCTAGGAGTTTAACATTTGCAGCTATCTGTAAAGTTAGGAAATACCAACTTCTGAATCATTTGAGCAGCATCCAAGCTGTACCCCTAACATTTAGTGCTTTTCACTGTAGGTAGGTTAGTTCATGCCATCCAGTATTGTGTCCAGTGCTGGGCGCTCTGGTATACAACAGACAGGGATCTCCTGGAGAGAGTCCAGAGAAGGGCTACAAAGATGATGAAGGGCCTGGAGCATCTCCCCTGTGAGGAAAGGCTGGGTGAGCTGGGGCTGTTCAGCCTGGAGAGAAGACTGAGGGGGGACCTTATGAATGTCTATAAATATCTGAAGGATGGGATGCAGGGGAAATGGCCAGCCCCTTTTCAGTGTCTGTGGGGACAGGACAAGGGGCAATGGCTGCAAGTCAGAGCACAGGAAGTTCCACACCAACATGGGGAAGAACTTTTCCCCAGTGAGGGTGAGGGAGCCCTGGGACAAGCTGCCCAGAAGGTTGTGGAGTCTCCTTCTCTGGAGATTCCAGCCCCGTCTAGACGCCGCCCTGCGCAATATGAGCTGGGGAGCTGCTTTGGCAGGGGGTTGGACCCCATGAGCTCTGGAGGTCCCTTCCAAGCCCTATGATTCTATGGTTCTGTGATTGCTATCCACCTGGTCACAGTCAGCCCTAACACGCTAAGTCACTTCAGACCCAGGCTCATATAATACCAGTTTAATTCTTCTTTTATGGTGAACTTTGGTTCAGTATCTTCTGCAGAGACAGATGATTAGGACTTGCTCAAGAAACATTTTCCAGGTTTTTTTAAGCTTATTGACATTAAACATAAAATAGATGACAAGATATAAACCTAAAGTGGACTTTCTAGAATAACATCACACAGCGTGCCCACCAGGTATTCACACCTGTAGCCTTCATTTCTTATGTGATGTATAATACATCCAATGTATATACAGTTCCCTTTGTATGTTACACATTAGGCAATTCTATAATTCTATTGCATTTTATGTCAGGGCCCTTTATATAAGGCGTAATCTCACCAAGTGTCATAACTAAAAGCTCATTATTCTCAGGCAGGAAGGCAATAAAAAGATTGTAGCAGACAAGGCAAAGTCCTCCAGTGTCAATTGCTAGAGGCCACTAACCAAGCACCTCGGCCGCTCTCCACACACCTGGAACAGTGCACAGCCGTCTCCGGAAGCGGCCTTCCCCATGAAGGAAACTCTGCAAGGAGTTCACAAACTGATGGCTGCTGCAGGACCTCGCTTTATCACTTCAGCAGATGCCATTTCTATTCTTTTCACTGAGATGAAAGCAGTTGATGGAGTCACTGATTAAGCCTAGAAACATTTTGTACTGCACAGTTGCTATCCCAGGTCATTGTTCTAAGATTTATGCCACATAAGCAATAATACAGATACCCTGACAAGCTACATCAAAGAAACAAAAGACGTTTGCAGTGAAGCCCCCGATGAAGCAGCACCAATCACTTGCCTAGGAATGGCAATTAAATAAAAAGATTGGTTTTTGCCATGAATTTGGATATCATTTAACAATACTGAGTATTTCCACCTTTTTACTTCACAAAGAAGCATGCTTAAGAGAGAAGTAAGGGAGGAAAGCATCAGGCGCTCAGAATCTACTTTAGTTTACAGCTCAGCAAGTTTGGTATAGGTATGGAAGGAAGTTTCAACCCAGATGTCTGTTTAGATACCTCACTGTAATCTACATTTTGGCATTCTTAACAAATTCTCAGAGGTCTCAGCTACCCAGACACTGAGCACTCAATCTTGCCTTTCACCGCCTTCCTGCCAACCAGGCAAGGCACACCAGATGTGACCTCCCAACCTGTTGTTTATCATATCAGCTTTGCATTGTGGAAGTGACAAGCAGTTGTAAATAGTTCCATATTTTGACCCCCACCAAAAGTGGAGGCACACCCTCCATCCCCTTTGAGCATCTCTACTAACAGTGGCCTTGGAGGACAGTATCATTTCGCAGAGTCAACTAGGAAATAAAATAATCACCAGGTGATGAAATTTTGCATTAAGAATCTTTCTCACCTCTGAATCTGTATCTCAAGCATCAACACCAAACACATTTCAGAACACACATCAGCTGTTGTACAGAGAATTCAGGCTCAGTCTCCTAGCAGCATCACTATTAATAGAATCCATTTAGAACAATCTTCAGTTTCAACCTCACTGAACTCTACGGACTGAACTTCATAAGCCCAGAATTATGTAGCAATCCATAGCAGACTTTTCCACCTTAGTGTTCTGCAACTGGCACATGTAATGTCAGAATGAGTTCAATGAATACTATCCTCATCCTTGATCAGTCAGGGTCAACTTTGTCCAACAGGAATAAGAATATTTCACCTTGATTAAAAATGAAGTGGCCAAAAGGGACTTGTGGTTTTGCCCACACGTTTGTGCTATGGTAGAAATGTTCAGGGATTGTCTAGTTCTACAGCACTGCTTCTAGAATTAAACCAACTTTCTAATGCTAGCGTGACGCCTTGGAAATTAAAAATATACACACGCTGACATGTTTTCAAACTTGTCAGTTCCCATCTGGAGCAGCATTCACTCATCTCTGCCTTCAGCTTTAAAGAGAGTGCTGTTCCCAGAATCATAAATGGAGCAACACTGTGTGCACAACCCTGGGCCACACAGCCCAGGGATGGGATCCATTTGAGAAGTGCAGCAGAGACAGCAGTTGCATCTGTATCACACTGAGAGAAGTCTGAACAGCTTCTCCTTCTGCCCAGGCCGACAGACAAAACTCAGAAACTGCTCTCTGATGGTCTCAACTCCCAGAAGGACACAAGCTCCAAGGCTCATGGATTTTAGGTCTTTGGGAAGGAGGGTACAATTGATGAGTACGGATAATTACAAAGACCCAGTTTCTACCTAAACAAATATAACAGATCTACACAGTTGCTTCTTCCAGCCCCCATGTTTTAAAGCACCCAAGGTACTACAAAGTCTTCTTTCCTTACACCCTGATTCTCTTTTCCACAGCCTTAACTATCTACTCAAAAATCACCTGTAACATCCCTTCATTTCAGCTCTACTACACATGAAGACCATTTATGGCAGCTAAAAATACACAGAGATCTTACTGTTCTCTGAAACAATCTCAGAGCTCCCTTTTACCTGCAGTCAGGCATGCAGATGATTGCTAATGTTGTTTAGGCAGCTTTTCTGTTTATTAAACTACTTTTACTCTCCCTATTAAGAAGGGATTTCTTCCATTCCTGTGATATCCTGAGCCTAGAAATACTGCTAGCCTCTGTGTCGCAGTGTCACCACTCCCTGAAGCCTGTAAACTAGCAGTTTTGGGGGGAGGCACATTCTGACCATCTTTGGGGTGCAGGCTGCCTTCACTGCATTGCTACTTATGCACATGGATTTTTCATTAAATTACAGTGCTTTCAACATCTTCAAAACCCACCTATTCCACATATTGTATCAATAATGACATTCTCCCATCTGCCTTTGGTGCTTCACATCCATCGAGTGTCAGGTAGTTCTTCAGGGCAAAGATTCCACATTGCTTAGTGTATTTGACCTCCTGTAAAGCACAGCATAAATAATGCTTATATTTAAAAAGGGACATTTGGGCCCCTAAAAGTTTAGTCCATGTTTAAATTTTCATGGGCTACTGATACTTCTTTTGCATTCTTTTGCTTGTTTTACCCTCTCAGTATCAACCTGCATCAAGCATATACACATTAGAGACTCTCTCCTGTAAACCATTCACTGGGATCTCTAGCTCCTGTACAGCAAGTCAAGCTCTATGAAAACTTAAGTTCTTTTAGCTGGCCACTGGATCACAAATCTAGAAATCTGAAATCTAAATCTAGTTATTTTATATCTTTTAATATAGAAGATAAGCCTTTCTGTAAGTCAATAGTTATGTGAGACATTAAACAAGCTCCTTAAAGACTTTAAATGGGTCCTTCTGGCTTTTTTTGATCAATTTGCCTAGTCAAATAAAACTCATTAATTCAAATCTAAGTTAATACATATAGTACCTGCATTTCAGGGTGGTGGTGGGGAAATGCTTTGTTCTCCAAGACTAAAACTGTAACTTGACACTGAAATAAAGGTGACACTAAAATAAAGATCACTCTCCAGCTAAAAGGCTCAACACTGAGAATGTCAGTTGAAGTGGGGACACAAACCACAGGTAGGTTTAAGCACTCTTTACTTGGCTGCCCTATGGAATCGACAAAGTTAAATGCTACGAACTGCTTGCATGCCTGGTTGCATTACATGGACAAAAAGGAAAGATTACAGAGCAGAAAAACACCCCATTACAATCAATTCACCATGCACTTGCTATCCATTTAGGTTTGCAGGGCACCACTTTGCTCTAAAGAGAAGGTAAAATAAATCACCAGAATAAATACCTATACAGAATCCTCCTGCGCCTGCGTTCAGTTTGAAGCCCAGGGAATCCAGGGGAGAGGAACAGCAGCATTTAAGCTGAATAGTGAATCTCACCCTAGATAAAGCTAATCCAGCCTGGCAGGTCTCACTTTTATCCGCAGTTAAAAAGATACTTTGAAGATAGAATGTTTGTATTTCAAATGCATCTCAATTCTTATGAAAGACCATGCAAGGCAGGATGTCTCCCAAACCTCTTCACAAGAGACTTGCTTTATTTTACAAATCAAAATGAGGACTGAACTGAACCCTGGGATCTGGGTAAATCTTCCATCCAGACAGTTTTTGTAGGGTTTTTTTTTTGCTTATGAGTAAATCACCTCTGAGTGTTTCCTATTTCCTGTAACTTAACCACTAAGTAGTTGCAGGGTTTTTTTGTAGTAGAGGAAGAAAAAAACCCCAAATCAAACCAAACCAAACAACCCACCCAAAACAAAAAACCAACCCCACGTGGCAAGTCCTAAGAACTGTTCTTAGCTCTTACCTGTGCTTCGTAGGACAATTGGCTAGCACCTACTGCATCCACATAAATCATCTGAAGAGCTTCCAGGTGTTTGCCTCTCAAGTTTGTCTCAATTTACACTATGTATCCTGTAAAATCTGTCTACCTGACTGAATACTTTCTGGACCTTTCAATTCTGTGCTTGAAGGATAGTAAAAGCAGAAGAATGTTTCAGAAGATTAACAGTGAATTACCAGAACTATTTCCTTCTTGCTTGGTAAAAAGCTCTTTTTATGTTGAGCATAACCTGCTTCATTAATATAATTACAAATAGTAAGCAAAGGAATTATTTTTAGAATATTGCTTTCTAAAGACTCACTGAATTTCCAGTTGCATTTAGATATTGATGGTACAGGTCACCTAAGGCTGAAAGTTTTGAATTTTGCAGGCAAGCTTGGGTAGAGACATGAGGAATTAGGACCACCATTGTCCTCACCATGCTGGTGCTGAAAGGAAACAAATGGGGTAAGCAGAAGCTAGGCAGACAACAGTTTAAAGTGGATGTTCTTTACAAACCAAAATGATTGCATTATTTTGTGATTAGGGCAATAATGCCTGGAGTTTCAAAATGTAGGCCAAGTTTTCAATACTTGAATGCTAAATTAAAGCACTCTGTTCTATATTGGTTCAGGTATAAACTCCAAAAGTAGAATATTCAATTATGTGCATGATCAATATTTAGTGCCAAAGAAAGCCCCCTGGATATTCTGTGGGGTTTAGAAACAGTCTTCTACAAACGAACTACAAAGAAACCGATGAATGCACCAGGAAGCCTACAAGACTGAAATGCAGCATTTGGCACTAAGTTTCAGAGCATCTAAGTAGTTAAAGAGGATTTATTTATCCCTTTTCTAGATTTCTAGTCCAGTGAGTAGGGAGAGAAAGTAAGAAAACACAAGTTTTCCAGTTGTTTTCACCCAAATGCACATACAGTATTCTTCAGAATCTTGCCCATACATCCCGCCGAGTATCACCAGAAATGGCCTGAAAACTCAGTCTGATCTTGCATCAAAGTTTAAATCTCTTTACTTACATATATAGCTAGCTAAATACATGATACTTCCAGAGTTTATGACTCAAATGTATCACCCATTCAGCTCTACACCACCTGGTCTATGTCTGCAGCCAAACAGCGAAGTCAGAGCCTTTGGTCTCAACACACGGGCTGTGGCTGGGCTGTCTAATCAGCTTTTCTGAGATCTAAATTGGTAATTTTAATCCAAGGAATAGGTTTGAATCTGTACTGCTTGAGATGGTTTACAAAAAGATAAAAGAATAGCAGAGCTCTCAAGGAAGCAGAATTACTACAGAGCCTATGCAAGATCTTATTTTGCTCAACTGCATTGTAAATCCACCCATCATCCCACAAAAAAATAACAGATTGTGCTATTCTGTTTCTTGGATGAGATTCTGAAATGTTTTCTGAGTTGGCCAAAACATGCTCCAAGACTTTTACTAGCGACTTTAGCAGCAGAAAAACTGACACGCCTCTGGTAGCATTGAGACCAGTCCCAGTATGAGATGTGTAATAGAGAACTCGGCTTTTCAGCCAACCACTCAGTTAAAACTAAACATTGCCAAATACCCATCTTGAATGTTTTAGCTTAAAACATCCTGGCCAGCAAGGAATCTGTATAGTAAAACAATGTTAGCATGAAGCTTGCAGGTTTAAAAAGTATCCACAGATATGTTTCAAGGCACTACATTTCACCAGAAGTCCTTATTTTAAGAAGAGCACTCCTTCTAGATAAAATCTCCCATTACTCTGTTACATGCTACGTTATAAAATTAATATACAACTTCTATTGTGCTAAATCCTAAAGCTTACATTTGATTTCCTGAACACTAAGGTCTGAAACATTGGAAAGCTGATCAGCAGTCCTAAACCAAACCCTTCCCACTAACACACCTTCCTGGGCTCTTCTGCTGAACTTTATCACCGGAGCGAAGACACCTTTTCAGATCAGTTCATTTTTAAACATGTTGTCTGGAGTGCTAGCCACCAGAATAGAGCTGTCTGAAGCTACAGGAGTCCTCTCCCTCCCTTGAGCTACTTCTTCAGGACTGTGCAGTGTAAACCCCAAGCTTCTACGTAAATCTGTTGAAGAAATAACTTTGCTTGATAGCTAATCAGAACATGTATTTCCTGTTATCAAGTCAATTAAGTCTTATGTTTCTCCTGATCAAAAGGCAGCAGCTGGTTATGATGATCTACTGACTGAGATTTGTTTCAAGCTTCACACACTGCAGCCTCCACAGCCTAACACTTTCCTCTGTTCCATTACACAATAGAAGATTAATATAGCTTACGGGGTCTCTGCTAGGTTAGGAAGCTAGAGTAATTACCAGTCATTTACTGCTAGCACCTAGAGAAACTCTCTGGGTACTCTGCACGCTGTCAGAAAAGGTATTCATTCAACTCCTGCTTTTTTTGCTATCCAAAGGCCAGGAAGCCTGCCCTGTTACACTGAAAAGCTTAAATCCCACTAAAATTAATAGGTCTAATGCACCCCGAAGAGTTAAGCAAACTGGAGCCAGAGTTTACAAGAAGCACAACTAGTGCAGGGGCCTTCCTATAATGCAGGTTTTTTTCTCAGGATGTCATCAGCCTTCTAGGGCAATCTGAAAAGCTGACTATTAGAGTTCTAGTTCAGAACTCTAGAACAAACCCCACCTTTAGAAATCAAGGCCTCAGCTCAAAGCCTTGACTATATCAGGGATATACAGCAAATAACACATGCAGTTTCCGAGCTGTTTCCCACTCTATCTGCCTTTTCTCTCAATAGATCCTGAGAAGTTAGAATTTGCTGAATACTGTTTCAGATACTGCTTGAATAAAACCACTCTTGCCAAAGCAGAAAAAATCAATCTTGCAGAAGACTTTTCTCTAGTTACAACTTTGCCTAGTATAACCATTTTCATTGTAGTCCCACCTAAAGTTACCACTCATGAAGCAATACCCTTTTGAAAAAGAGAATGTATGTGAGCACATCAAGCCTTGAAGTGTTTTAGGACTCACAGCAAACAATCTGAATCATAGTCACAGTGATTATTAAAAAAATTCCATTGCTTACTTGTCCTGTAGTATCTTGAGCTCTGGGCTCTGCTTACACCCGTCAGGGGAATTTCATCACCAACAGGATACTGAATGTAAGCACAAAGCTAACTACAGCCTGTGAAATAAATAGCCTGAAAGCAACAGCAAATCCACTGGAAAGCGTTAAGGCTGGTTAGCCAGAGAAGGGGAAGAAGAAACTGAAGCTTTTTTGTACTGCATGCAAAACACAGTTCATCTGGGTCTGCTTTGCTGCCAAGATTTTATCGTGGCTGAGTTTGGGGTTTGTTTTTCTCTTCAAAAGATTAGTGTCCAAGCATACCAATACATGGTATTTGTTTTGCTGTCAAAACATAAATACCATATGTTTTATCCAGGAACACAGTACACTTCAAAGATCCATCAGAAAGGGCAGACATACCATAGGCTAAGCCATTTGTCAAGTAGGCAGCAGTCTGGGGCGAAATTTCTGACTTCCAGCTCAGCCTCTAAAGACTAGGTATTGTATACTCCACAAGAAAGTCCTGATACATTCTTCCCTCTTCTGTTGCTTGAGATCCATTCAAAGTCTCCCAATGCATGTGTTCCCTTAAAAAATTTCATCCCCATCCCGAACTACTTTCTCAAAGGGACATGTCAATGTGAAGAGGCCCTTCTATTTGCTCAATTTATAGCCTTTTATTAGCTCCCATGTACGTGATGCCAAAGGCTGCTTTTTTGCCAAGTCTCTTCAGTCCCTGCTCAAAGCAGAAGCAGATGCCATACATTGTCAGTACAGAAATACATGTTCTGATTTAAGCCACCCTATCTCATCATTTATATGTAATTTCAATTCTTGCAGAAGTTTGAATATGACTTTCTCATGTGTAAGGCAAAAATTGCTTAGGAGTTTAAACTGTCTTTGTTTGCAGACCCTCATCTCACTATGAAATACTCCCTCCACACCTACTAGCCACCCAAAACCAAAGCCCCTCATGTGAGAGTGGAGCTGGGCTAACATTGCCAAAAGAGAGCACAGATCATTGCCTTTTCCTGTGTTTCTACTGAATGCTTGGCCAAACTCCCACCTTTTCATCAAATACTGTACCATTAAGGCCACTGCACATTCAGATTGATTGGAGAGCATTAAGAGTTACCTGACAAAGTTGTGTTCCATGTACACATTTCACTCTTCTTTTTTACATATCTGAAGAGCCTGACAGTTCCACTGCATGTTCTTGTCTGCTAAAATGTCTTTCTCCTCCTTTAGAAGTGATTTCCCAGTCTTTATACAGCAGAGTGGTGATAAACAGCATGTGTCACTCCTCAAGGACACAAGAAGAGCAGGTCCCATTCTTTTCCAAATGCTTCAAAATCCTGTTTGCCAAGTAAAGCCTGCAGCTTCAGAGCCAGCAGCATGCAACCACTGGATTAGCAACTCCGGATTAACCGGCTTCCAGCCACTGGTAGACAGCTTTGTGCACATACATCTCTTGATCCTTTCCTCAGCCAGGCAGCAAGTTCACAGGACATGCCAACCTGTGTGTTGTTAATTATTCCTCCTTCCTCCCAGTATCCTTCTCATGCTATAATTCAATTAGCTCAGCTATTAAATAATGATTCATTTGCAGCAAGGGCAAAAATAAAAATATTAAAACCAATTACTCCTTATGTCCAATAACACCATGACCCTGGTTAGAGCTTTCCAAACTGAGTTCCCTACTCTGCATACTGACTGGACATCTTGTACTCCTTCAGACCAAAGTCAAATGGCACAGTACAAAGCAGGAGCCCCTGAATGGCATCACTTACAGATTCTCCATAGGATCAGTCACAGTAGTTCCAGTTGCCTTTGTATAAATCTTAGGTACACGTGCTTGATGCTTAAATTCAGAAAAACAGACCTCAGCCATCAGAATTCACCTTAGAGGCTTTATGACTAAAGAGAAATAATACAGTTTCCTTTTCTAAAACAGAGTTCTGGAGCAGTTTCAATACTCTAGTCAAACACCTGAAAAGTTCAAAACACTATCTCCTGTGTGGACATGGCTTTCCCTCACACATCCCTCATATGCAAACTATTTAAGAGGCTATTTAGGTGTAGCAGGAGTTGGCCAAGCAAGCTGTCCTAGGCCAGCTATAGTAACAGAGAAATAGACAGGAAGTAGAGAGAAACCCAAGTCCAAGCTTGATGGGTTTATAAATCCACATGAGATGGAGAGAAAATTAAACTGCTTGCTCTTCTGAACAAAGTATAATTGTCTTCTGTTACAGGTTTCCTGGGGGTCTCTTTATACATATATACGTGCATATATACGTTTGTGATATGTGTACATATGTATGCTAGTGCATATGTTGTGCATACATATACTTCGTGTATGTTGGTGCTGCATAAACCACTGAAAACACCACAGAGTTGATTTTCCTGCTTCCTTAACCCTGTCACCTTAAAACCCTTACTGAAGCATCCTACAAGACCCAGGAAATCCAAAGGCACTCAAAATGACATTTTCTTAAGTGTTCTGATTCCAGAGATGTTAATGCAAGAAACTGGGTCCTACTCATAGCCCACTTAAACCTCAACCAATGGATCTAGCAATCTTTTTTAAGTGACAAGTGACACCAGTCACAGCATCACTCCTCATTTCTTAGTAATATTGAAGCTGCCTGAATCTGAGCTCTGCAGCAAAGAGTTTCGACTGATGTTTTATTGGCACAGCAAGCTATTTAAAGGTTTTGACAGTTACAGATTTTGGAGCAATTTTTCCATGCAGTATTTTATGATATTTTCTGCATTCCTTCCCCTTCCTGCCCACCTGCCTCCTCCAAACATCCCAGCAGCTGAAGAGCAAGCATATCACAAAACCACATCATCTTATATCTACCTAACAGACTCTCACACGAGTTACTAAGATCAACGTGTGGCTCAAAAGCAGGAACCTTCAGCAGTGTAAAGTACTGGTGTTTATGCAAGTTTGCCCCTCTAAGAGCATTACATAAACACAGTACTCCCAAGCCCTCTGCATTCAGTGCTTGTCAGAAGTGAGGCATCAGCGGCTCTTGACTCCCCAATCCAACACATCTAGAAGCTAATTTTACACTTGAGTCTGTTTAAATCAAGAGTTATGACACATGTGACAACATGCTCTAGTGTTCCAGCATCGCCTCTGATACAATTCAAACCTTATGAAATTCTGATTTTCAAATGCACTTTCAAGACATGCACTAATTCAGACCCTACTTACTTCACTGCAAAGAAACTATTTGCAGCTCACAAGGCCAATGGGATCCTGGGCTCCATCAACAGAGGGGTGGCAGCAGGGACAGGGAGGGGATTGTCCCTCTCTGCTCTGCCCTCTGGAGGCCCCAGCTGGATCCCGTGTCCAGAGCTGGGCCCCCAATACAAGAAAGATGGGGAACGGTTGGAGAGGGGTCAGAGGAGCCACGGAGATGCTCAGAGGGCTGGAGCAGCTGCCCTACAAAGAGAGGCTGAGGGAGCTGGGCTGGGTCAGCCTGGAGAAGAGAAGGCTGTGGGGGGACCTCATTGCAGCCTGCCAGTCCCTGAAGGGAGCAGAGAAACAGGAGGGGAATCAACTTTTTAAAAGGATAGACAATGGCAGGACAAGGGGGATGGATTAAAACTAAAGGAAGGAAGGGTTAGATTGGATATTAGGGGGAAGTTTTTTACAGAAAGAGTGGTGAGGGGCTGGAACAGGCTGCCCAGAGAAGTAGTGGATGCCCCATCCCTGGGGGTGTTCAAGGCCAGGTTGGATGGGGCCCTGGGCAACCTTGTGTAGCTCCAGGCCTGAGGTTGGTGTCCCTGCCTGTGGCAGGGGGGTTGGAGCTCTGTGATCCTTGGGGTCCCTTCCAACCCAGACCAGTCTGTGATTCTATGGTTCCGTTAGGAAAATGAAATTGGTCAGGTTAATCAGGCCTACACAGATAAACATTCTCCTAAAACACATGTCCTAAAAACATACTCCCATTTCCAACATACTTGCAAAGCAATGTGATAGGAAGGAAAATCATTCCCTTAATATCCTAACTGGGCAGACTGGATTACAGTTTTTTTTCAGCAAGGGAGTAAATTGCCAGTTTTGTAGCTACATCTATAGTGTTCTTTGTTAGCAACACTTCTCCAGTGTCTCAGAAAAACAGCAAATATGTGAGAGACGCAAGAGGCAGATGTTGGCAAAAACAGACTCAAGAAAAACACACAAAAATTCAAAACATGCAAAGTCTGGCAGATCTTATGTTTTATACACCGGTACTTTGACATGTTTGCTTAATGCTGGTTGTTCAAGAAGAGAGAAGGATGGAAGGTTGAAAAACAATAGAAGCCCTGCCCTGAAATAAAGGAGAAGCAAACTACAAGAGAATCCAGATGTGGCCTTGCTAGAAAGCACTGACAGATGCTTAACTCTCACCCTTCATCATCGATATGCCAAAAATATGGGCCAGATATAGGACTTTTTAAATGACTGGAATCACTCCAATTAAGTTAAATAGGCTTTGGATCAGATCTTTAGTTGAGCCAAAAGCAAACTCCCTGCTTGTTGATCAAAATCAAAGCTCCACAAGAGCTTTCAAAATATGTACTTTTCTTGGTAAGGACAGCCAATTTCTAAATCTCTTTGGGGTTCCTACTGAAAAAGCAACAACCAAAGCATATTGTTGGCTGATTTTGTGGCATCCACTAACTATAGCTTCAGAAAAAAAATCTTTGTGCACCTTTTATTTAAGGGTATTTATTGTACCCATGTCAATTATCTGAACCAACAAGTAAGAACTTACTAATACAAGTAAAATTCCTGAAAACCTAAAACTGTACAAAACCTTTTAAATTAGTAACATATTTGGATTATCCCAATGAAACATTTCTCCAAGTAGTAGCTAGGACAAAAGGCTCCACTTATATAAAATGGTTTTCTTTTCATGTGTTTAGAAAGCTTTACAACTACAGCCTGTTAGAGATCTTGCAAAAAGCAGCCTCCCTATAAAGCACGTATTCACTCAGCTTACAGTCCTGCTGAAACAGGGCCTTTTCCTGCAAACACAGGCTTTGTGCTCCCATAGCTAAATAATAGGCTATTACAGTAAAACTTGCATGCCCTAGGAAGAAACTCTTACATTTCCAACGTAAAGTGAAGTGCCAGAGACTAGACACAATATCCTCCTAAAAAATAAAGCACCCTTTATCTTTCCTAAGACACACGATGGACTTTGCAGAGCAGCTTGGCTGGCACAGAGGTATATTGTCTCAGTGATGTTAACACCACATCTTTAGTATGAAAATGATGCTATTTCTTTCACTGGAAATTAAACAGAAAGTATTGCACGACCTCTAGCCTGTCCCAAGAGTAAGATAAATAAACACTGATGTGAAGTTTGCCTTCAGAAAATGTGGAGGGTTTTTTTAAGTATACTTTTTGTTAAAAAGTGCTGTTAAACTGTCCTATTTCTGCAGCCCTGCAAGGGGAACAGCTCTTGCTATAGAGCTCTTGTTCCCATGATCAAAATGCTCAGCTTATTACCTGCACAATTTGTGCAGCTGTTAAAACCAGTTCAGAGCTTTCCCATAGACAGATGCAAGGTGAAACAGACTGGCAACTGCATTTGTCACCTCTATGAAGCATGTCCAGTAGCAGAAAGTATCTTCAAATCCAAATGAGAGATTGAGCCAGCCTACTTTAGCCAACTTTTGAGGGGGATCACTTCATTAAAACCAGAGTCAAACCCTTTCCTCACTTAAGCTGTCAAATAGCAAAGCAAAATAAGACAGATCCTTCCCTGGCCTTTGATCAAGCCCTTCGTTAGGGATAGACTGGAAAGCAGTGAAGGAAACAGCATGACATTAATATTGTCATTATTTGTATTATTTTTGTGACAAAGGAATTCTTTTGTTGTTTCTCTAGACAAAAGGGTCCAAAGTTAGTCACACACTTGTATAAAATTATCCAATTACCTCCTTATAAGGCAAATCCACAAGTGTGGAGAGAAAAAAGAGCAGGCTCTGGTCCACAACACTTTGAGTAGCTGAAGGGGAAAAAATTGCATTCGTTAACCTACAGAGCAGAAAAAAAGCTAGAAAAGGGGCAGGGAACTGTAGGGTCTGTGAAGCATAACCCTGCCAAGTTTAGCTTTTTCTCAGTTCCAAAATATTCCAGTACTCTGGGGTTTTCATTAGAATAACTCATTTCAAATGAAGAATACCATTCTAGCATTTTTATGGTCACACCTGCACACACATTTAGGAGGTCCATTTCCTGCCTTACTGTATACAAGCACAGTGAGGCTCCTGATTTCTTTTATTGCTCTCCAGACAATATTTTTACATTGATGGAGAACTAAGTTGTACAAAATTATTTAAAAAAGGGGAAAAAAAAAAAAAGAGAACAGAAAGTTATAAATTACCCTAAATGCTGGTAGTTCAGGAAATGTCTGTGATTTATAGTTAGGTAGCACAAACACTTAATGTGAAGAAAGCCATCTCTGCCAAGAGTTAATTTTATAATCAAGTTGCCCAAAGCTTAGGCATTACAGGACCTGCAGCATTAAAAAAAAGGCAGTCATCCAAAATACTACACAGCACCCAACAGATCTTATCTTCCAGGTGTAGGAAAACATCTTTTTGTTTAATTTGGGATTCCTGAAAAGAAAACTGGCCAGGGGGAAGGCTGCTTGGGACCCTCCACTGCAGACTCTGCCTGGCAGGCTCACAAGCAGAGAAAGAGCCTTCCTTCTTCTGATGGAAAGTGCAGCAGAGGAGCTGGACGTTGCCTTATGGCTGGAAGAAAGGGGAGGAGATCTTGGCTTCTTTTCTTCTAGGTTCTCTTCATAGGAAAAGGGATTTCCCAGGGACAGGGATGTATGAAACAGCTTGGCAGCTGCGAACGGCTGATTGCAAGGAAGAGACCACTCCCTTTGCTGGTGATGTAGCAATACTTTAAGGGCAGCCAAATCAACACCGTTACAGGCTGCTGCTCAGGCTCAAAGCAACTGCACTGTTGTTCCTTCTCTACATTTTCAACCATGATTTCTTAATGCTCCTCCACTTGCAGCAAAACCAGCCTTTTAAATATGCCAACTGAGGAATCAGGACTGACTTCTGACAAACAGTAAGGCAAGTCCAGGGTAGCATGCTCTCCCTCTCTTGTGTAATTTTTTGGGGGTAAAGGACACTATAGATGTAAGAACTTGGGAAAGGTTATTCAGCACAGTGTCAGCAGAAGCAGATTTTTGAAAACAGTAATAAATGAAACAAAAGATCTTCCCATCAAAGCTGTCAGCCCCTCTGAAAAAGAAAATTATCACTGAGAATATTTCACAGGAAGACCAGGTCCACAGCTCAGCTTTGTGGGACAGTATCATCTCCTCCTCATCCCTCTTCTACAAACACAGGTCTATCAAGTTGACTGAATTTTGTTAGATATACCTATCTCATGTTCAAGACCCAAAAAACATCAATATTCAGCAGAAATATACATTAATTCCATTTATTCTTACCCTCCAACGTTGCTCTGAACAGCCTCCAAGCCAACAAGGAAAATATTTTCACTTCCAAAGCCCATCAGTTTCCCTTCTGGATTTCCCACAAAGAAGTTCACACAATAAAATTAGCCTTTCTGTGTGCCAGAGGAAGAGACATGTGAGCCCTCCCTTCAACTCTTCTACACAAGACTGATGAAAATTCAGAATCATACAAACCCAGGTAATTATTTTTACAGTATTTAGGTACATTGTCACTCAATGGGAAAAGCATTTTTTTGTGTATTTGGTGGAAGCTCAGTGACTATTCCAGGATGTGAAACTGTTGCCACACATTCCTGGAATGAGTTCTTTTAGAAGTAGAAAGTTACCATTTTTTAGAAAGTTAACATTTTTTCCTCTAGAAAAGTGATGTTTCCTTTAGCTGAACCACTTTATGATTGCAATAAAATACTCCAGGGTGTGGTGACAAACTGTCTAATAATCACCCCACCTACAAATGAATGAAGTCAGTGTGTCCCAGCACAGATTAGGTGTGGCCAGATTGAACAGCATCATCATATCCTGTTATGAATTACTTTAAAAAAGCGTAAAAGTGGCCAGGGAAGGTTAAGTAGTGCTGAACTTTAAAACAACTCTAGACCTACAGTACACAGCATTCAAAGACAAGGAAGCAGACAGAAGAATCCATCTTGGAAGGAATAACCGCTTGCATCAGTACAGGCTGGGGGTGACCTGCTGGAGAAGAGCTCAGTGGAGGAGGACCTGGGGGTGCTGGTGGGTGGCAGGTTGGCCATGAGCCAGCAGTGTGCCCTGGGGCTGAGAGAGACAATGGGATCCTGGGGGGCATCAGGAGGAGTGTGGGCAGCAGGTCACAGGAGGGGATCCTCCCCCTCTGCTCTGCCCTGGTTAGGCCCCACCTGGAGTATTGTGTCCAGTTCTGGGCTCCCTGGGATAAAAAGGACAGGGATCTCCTGGAGAGAGTCCAGAGAAGAGCTACAGAGATGATGAAGGGCCTGGAGCATCTCCCCTATGAGGAAAGGCTGGGTGAGCTGGGGCTGTTCAGCCTGGAGAAAAGAAGACTGAAGGGGGACCTTATTAATGTCTATCAATATCTGAATTATGGGATGCAGGGGAAATGGCCAGCCCCTTTTCAGTGTCTGTGGGGACAGGACAAGGGGCAAAGGCTGCAAGTTGGAACACAGGAGGTTCCACACCAACATGGGGAAGAACTTTTCCCCAGTGAGGGTGAGGGAGCCCTGGGACAGGCTGCCCAGGGGGTGTGGAGTCTCCTTCTCTGGAGAGATTCCAGCCCCGTCTGGACGCCGCCCTGTGCAGTATGAGCTGGGGAGCTGCTTTGGCAGGGGGTTGGACCCCAGGAGCTCTGGAGGTCCCTTCCAACCCCTGTGATTCTGTGATTCTAAGATTTGCCCACTTGCATTTTCTGGAGAATGTAACAAGTTTTTCAAAGGATCCTTACTGAGTGTAGCATTTGCAGGCTTGTTCTTTCCTTCTCTTCCCTATCAAAAAAAATTAAAATAACTTTTCTTTGATGAGATGATTCAACACTTAACTGGGGTTTTACATGTCAACAAACAAATGACATTAGAGGAGAGGCAACAATAAGCTCATAAACCCTCCTTAAGTCAAGACAATGCTTAGTTTAGTTCAGTTTGGTATTGGAGAGCATCATGACATTGACCAAATCTTGTTCTGCTTTTTTCTGCTGAAGCAAAAGCAGGTTTTAAGTTTGCAGAAAATTTATATTATGACCAAGCTCTGGAGATGCAGGAGTCTAATTGAAAAATCCCATGATTATCAAAACTGTGGCTTGGCATATTACAGAATAGTGTGCTTAGTTCTGAAGTATTCTTTCCAAGAACACAAAAGTAAAGTTTGAAACCTTTGAAGTTCTCATACAATAGAATGATCCCTCCCTAACTCTTCATCTAAATAGAATTAAAACAATTGAAAATGTAACTCTTTACTCATATTTATACAGATTTATCTCATATTTATACAGATTTATCCAGATTTATCTCATATTTATACATATTTATCCTCCTGGATGACATGCTGGAGCACATGAGGGAAGAGCATGTGACCCGGGACAGCCAGCACGGCTTCACCAAGGGAAGGTTGTGCCTCACCAATCTGGTGACTTTCTATGATGGAGTGACAGCATCAGTAGATAAAGGGAAGGCGACCGATGTCATCTACCTGGACTTGTGCAAGGCCTTTGACACAGTCTCCCACCACATCCTTATCTCTAAACTGGAGAGATGTGGATTTGATGGGTGGATCATCCAGTGGATAAGAAACTCGTTAAAAGACCATAGCCAAAGGGTGGTGTCAATAGGTCTGTGTCCAGGTGGAGGCCGGTGACAAGTGGTGTCCCCCAGGGGTCTGTCTGGGGACCGGTTCTCTTTAACATCTTTATCAGTGACATGGATGATGGAATCGAGTGCACCCTCAGCAAGTCTGGGGATGACACCAAGCTGAGTGGTGTGGTCAACACCCTAGAAGGAAAGGAGCCATCCAGAGGGATCTTGACAGGCTGGAAAGATGGGCCCAGGGGAACCTAATGAGGTTCAACACTGCCAAGTGTCAGGGGTGGCACTTGGGCCGGAAGAATCCCAGCCATAGATACAGACTGGGAGAAGAGCTGCTGGAGAGCAGCCCTGTGAGAAGGACCTGGGTGTCACAGTGGATGAGAAACATAACATGAGCCAGCAGTGGCTCTTGCAGCTCGCAAGGCCAATGGGATCCTGGGCTCCATCAGCAGAGGGGTGGCAGCAGGGACAGGGAGGGGATTGTCCCTCTCTGCTCTGCCCTCGGGAGGCCCCAGCTGGATCCTGTGTCCAGAGCTGGAGCCCCCAATACAAGAAGGATGTAGAACTGTTGGAGAGGGGTCAGAGGAGCCACAAAGATTATTAGAGGGCTGGAGCACCTGCCCTATAAAGAGAGGCTGAGGGAGCTGGGCTGGTTCAGCCTGGAGAAGAGAAGGCTGTGGGGGGACCTCATTGCAGCCTGCCAGTCCCTGAAGGGAGCATACAAACAGGAGGGGAATCAGCTTTTTAAAAGGGCAGATAATGGCAGGACAAGGGGAATGGTTTAAAGCTGAAGGAGGGAAGGTTTAGATTGGATATTAGAGGGAAGTTTTTTACAGAGAGAGTGGTGAGGGGCTGGAACAGGCTGCCCAGAGAAGTAGTGGATGCCCCGTCCCTGGAAGTGTTCAAGGCCAGGTTGGATGGGGCCCTGGGCAACCTTGTGTAGCTCCAGGCCTGAGGTTGGTGTCCCTGCCTGTGGCAGGGGGGTTGGAGCTCTCTGATCCTTGGGGTCCCTTCCAACCCAGACCAGTCTATGATAAAAGGAACAAGATTCCTGAAAGAGTGGGTGTGATTTAGAACTGGTGACTGTTTCACAAGAAACCTTCTTAACCTAAATGTTCTTTTTCAGTATCATAACATTCTTCATATGTTTACACTCAAAGCAGTGTAATAGTGTCAATTTTAAGTGTCAACTATGAGGGATTGCTTAGAGCAAGAATTATCTTTCAAAATAAATGGTCCAAACATTTCCTCCCGTCCTTTTAGAAATTAACAAGCTTTAAGCTCATGGTCTGTTGCTCTTGCAGCTAGGAGACAGACAAACAGCCATCAATACAGACAGAAACCCACTATTCTCCTAGTGCAAACCATCAAGCGTTAGGATATACAGAAGTTTAAATATTAAACAATTTCATTTCTTGTCTTTCCAAGCTCTTCCTTGCAATCTAATAATGAAACTTCAAGGATACAACTGCAGACTTGCCCAGCAGCTTGTCCTTCCATTCTACTCCTGACCACCCTTCCTACTGCCGCCACCAACACCCATTTGATTCTTACAAGAATAAAGTACCTTTCTTATTTTTAAAAATCAGAGTTTCATCAAAACCAACATTGCCATATTTTTTAAAGTCATTGAGCCTTCTCATGTACTAAATTTTTTATTCTAAAAACTCTTCTGAAGTTCTTTATAGGACATGGGGAATTACATTTAGGCAAGATATTATTTATCATTTTCTCACAGCATGAGAGACAGTTTGGCTTTTTCTTTTTTTTTTTTCTTCTTTTTGCTAATCTTTAGTTAAAATTACTGGAGGAAAAAAAGATACCTTAAATCTGTGCACTAGGACTTTTAGGACACAGTATCCTCTTGGATTTATTGTGCCACAAAAGCATGGTGATTAGTCCTTCCTTCCATCAGGGACTGATTTATTTAGTTGATTAATAGCTTTGCATGCAAGAATTTGAAATCCCAGTTATTTCTGTCTCAAATACTTGCTATGCTTGTAATTATTTCAAAGAATAATAATTACTTTCAACCAATGTATTGAAGTTATTAAAAATAAATCCATTTTTAACTCGAATCCATCAACCCACAACTTATGAAGTCATAAAGCTTTGCAAAAGAGTCAAACTTGTGAAATATTAAACAGTCACAGAGAATGCAAGGAGGCCTAAGTTTTTGTTCTTAAAATATAAGACTTAAACGTATAGTACTGCTTAATACATCATACGATCCCCTTTTTCGAAGTGAGAGATGGAATCATCCAAGTTAGCCTTGCAGAAATGTGACCACAAGACTGAAATCCATCATTCTATCTGCAAAAATAGGCTATGTGCTAAGATTAGTAGAATTTACAACAATTCCTGGGAAAGCAAGCATTTTTCCTACTATTTCTGCATGCAGTAACATCTCTTACTCGCTCTGAGACCAACTGTGATGATTTTGACAATAAAGAGGAAAAATGCACAACCCAGATCAATCCAAGGCAACCCAAATTGCTTAATAACCTTTAAGTTTTTCTACTTTATAGATACAATATTGAATTTCTCACCTTCCTCAAATTAAAAATTGACTGGGGGAAAAAACCCAGCCCCAAGCCCAGCTCTTGTTTTTACAACTTGGTACTGAAAGTTCATATTCATCATCATATTGTTTAAATATATTAAAGTGACAAGCCTGGCATAAAGGCAAGTGCTCAGAAAATTGGACTGCTGGAATAAAACTGTCCATGAATCTTTAAAGTCACTTGCATGTAACAAGAGGGCCAAATTTAATCTCTTTCTTGCCTGTATTCCCTAAAGGGGTGCTGCTACTTTAAGCATGCTCACTGAGCAGGTAGCTGTTCAGTGTTTCTTTTCACTGCACCCAGTCAACGTGTGGCCTTGGGCCATATTTGCTGCATGCAATGCACACTCTGTACTCAGTATAGAATTGTTCTCCTTCTGGGATGTTCTGTTATAATTAACTTCATATGAATGTTTTGCTAGCATTTGTGTGTAGCATTATAACAGGAGTGGGTATAATCTCTCCATTTTAGTGGGATTTTGCAGATGGGAATCCAAAACATTGTGGGTCCCCCAGTACCTGACTTTTCAGGGACCTTGGCATGCTGCAGTGCAAATGTAACATGAAGCTGAGAGCTCCCAAGGATATTACACTGCTCTTCAATAAACCAGGCTGCAATCACTACAAGCTGATCTGGAAAGATCTTACCCAGCTACTTGGAGGCTCTCTGACTTCTCCACTCCCCTGCCTTGCTCCCTGATTGTCCACCACAGAAGCACTGAGAAAACACAGGAGGAAACGTTTCAGCTCTCATTTCCAATGGCAGCAAGATCCAAAACCTGGGTGAAAAGCCAGATATGAGAAGAACCCTCCCTGCACTGTATCTTTTCCACATATGCAGAGCCTTCTCCTTGGGACAGGGTAGTCCTGGTGCAGGTAGCAGAGCTCCCCAAGCAGCAGACCAAGCTCTGTGATGGTGAAGCTTTAAGAGACTCTAGCAGTCATCCACTGAACACAAACCCCATTGTTCTTTGTGGAGATTTGAAAACTTGGCCAAGTTTAGGAAGATCTTCATGAGAACAGAAAAAAGCCTAGCACAAAAGCCAACCTGTAGTCCCTAAGGTTTACTTTCACTGAACATGAAGTTTCAAAGAGGCAAAACATCATTCTGGGTTAGCCTAAGCACAAACAAGATCCCTCAGTGTGAAGCATATTTCTTGACCCAAACAGCTAGTTTCACAGAATTAAAAACTAAGGTCTTACAATGGAAGTGTTGGGGATAATTACAATTAAGGTGGCTTGTCAGTGCAACCTGTAATTGAAATGCCAATATAGTGATTTCATGCACAAGGGAGGTTCAGGACATAATTCCACAAAAACATTCTGCCAACACCAGTGGCAACTGTACAGAGAGCAGTCCAACCCCCTTTGCTACTGGTTACATGGCAAACTGAACTGGGGAAATGCATCAGGATGAAAACCAACACCACCCTGCCACAGAAAGACTAGTGCTGGCACACAGAAACCGTGAAGGGCCACAACAGGGGAGAAGGTACAATACTTTTTTCAGAAGCAGCACAGGGTAAAGCCAGTTTCTGCCAAGCACTAGACAACGTCTGACAACTGGTAAAGATCTTAGTGATTTCAGTCCTTACTTCTGTATTCAACACGCTCAGGCTGGTATCCATTTTACTGCTTGAAGTAGGTCTAGGGAAGTAATAGTTCCCCTGTACTGGGCATTGGTGAGGTCCCATCTTGAGTGCTGTGTCCAGTTCTGGGCTCCTCACCATAAGGAGGACATTGAGATCCTGGAGCGAGTCCAGGGAAGGGCAACCAGGCTGGGGAAGGGGCTGGAGGGCAAATCCTATGAGGAGTGGCTGAGGGAGCTGGGGGTGTTCAGCCTGGAGAAGAGGAGGCTGAGGGGAGACCTTATCACTGCCTACAACTACCTGAAGGGAGGTTGTGGAAAGGTGAGTGATGGTCTCTTCAGCCAGGGGACAGGAGATGGGACAAGGGGCAATGGGCTCAAGCTGTGCCAGGGCAGGGTTAGATTAGACATTAGAAAAAAATTTTTTACTGCAAGAGCTGTCAGGGCCTGGAACAGGCTGCCCAGGGAGGGGCTGAGTCACCTTCCCTGGATGTGTTCAAACAAAGGGTAGATGAGGCACTTAGGGATATGGTTTAGCTTAGGATGGGATTGGTGGGACTTGATGATCCTCAAAGGTCTTTTCCAACTTTGTGATTCTGTGATTCTGTCTTGCTTTGCCATGTTTTCCCTCCTAGTCACATGGTATCCAAAGTGGCCAGGAAAGATCAGCACACTCTACATTGTATTTACGCAATTTCCCCACTTTCAGAAACTTTTCAGGTGGAAGTGAGGAGAGCAAGCTTAAGAGACAGGAAATACTGAGAACCTGAGAAGCATCTGAAAGTAGTTGCTTTTAACAGGACTACATCTATATTTTTCCTTCCAGAAGTCCAAAGCTGGGCAGCTCTCTACAAGCCTTGGTGTCAACACAGAAAGCTCCAATTTGGACAGGTGATTTGCTCTATTTGGACAGACCAGAACAAATAGAGAAACTAAAGACAGTATAAAGAGACATTAAATCATACCTTGGAGCTTCTCTCCCAGGCTTCTCATGAGTTATGAATGTCAGAGGAAAGCATCCTCCCTCTCCCAGTATCTGTTTAAAAGCAGCATGTAGAACAAATGGTGGCTTCCTACAGCTTTAGTCATCTGCTTTCCAAACAAGCCTGACTACTCAAATGGAGGAATGAACAGAGGAAAATTGAAGTGTCACTTCATGCCATTGTTCTTCTCTGAGCCCCAGCTGGAGCTCTGCATTCTGCTCCGCAGTGCCTGCGTGCCAGGCCCAGGAGTTGCAGTCTGAGGGCCTGCCAAATGAAGCTGCACTTTCTGAAGGTACACTGGCAACTGGTGAAGGCCTACACAAACCAGTGATCAGGGCCCCAAGGTTTTACAGAACCTGCAAGCTCTTTGTTTTAATTAAAAAGATGCAGATCAGTAGTTACTCTTCCAGATATAAGTGGCACTGGCTTAATTAAACCAGTTGGTTCTTTCCACAGCAATCAACACAAACCATTTTCATTCCTTAACCCAACCGTGTCCTGGCCCTTAAGATTTTAGTGTAACACTGAAGCACTGAGCAAGCAAGGCAGTGTACATGGGAGAAGAAAACCCATGTTTTCCATCCAAAAAGAGCAGTTCCTTTGTTTGAGCTCCCATTCACTTTTCAAACAAGGCCCTGCAGCAAATAACTATGGGCCATAGTATTGTTGGGGTTTTTTTCAGAGGAATACTTGGCACAAGAGCTTACTGAGGCCCTTTCACCACAAAGTAGGTACAAGAACAGACAACTTCCTGCAAGGTAAATTGCAGTGTTTATTAAGAATGTAAGTTTCTGAGGATGTGTATTTTCCACTTGTGTAACTAGAATATGAGAAATGACACATGATACACCAGTGATAGAAGAGGCTGCAAATGACAACACAGAAGTCCCTAGTCCTAGTCTCCAACCATACATATTAAATACTGTTGCAACTTCAGTCCTCTGCATTATTTGTTTATTCAGAACTTCATCATTATTTCAGAATGACAAACAAACATCTATGAATCTCCAGATTCTCCTTTGCACTACCTTAAATTGATACAATTGCTTGTATAGAGGAAGAACTGAAGTCAGCAACAGATGGATGAGAGTCACTTAATTTTTCTGATGTGTTTTATAATAGCTAATACAGGACAGGCTTTTTTATATAGCTTGGCACATGTGTAAAAAAATGTTTAAGCCTTAGGATCTGAATCTTGATTAGGTTCTTCTTTTGGACCTCTGACACAGTCCACCTGTCTCTGGTCACTCAGATCTCATTTCTCCCCAGAAACAAAACAGGATTGAACAGGACAGACTCTCTTTCTCTTGCTGCCCAAGGACTTCAAAGAAAGGTGCCTCATGCATCATTCCCAGGGGACAAGATCTCCCTGCCAGCCCCCTGAGCACCCTTCTGAAATTGCCAATGCCAAATGAAGACCCAGAACCAGGACCAAAGCACTCAGATACACCTTACCTCTTGTTCTTCCTCCCTCCTATGCAGGTTTGTCCTACAAGCCAGCAAAAACTACTGGTGTGAGGCACAACACTGCTCGTTAGCTCATTAAAAGAACACAGATTAATTACCCAACAGCTACCAGTCATTTTTAAAAAGGGTGTACATTTGGGCCTCACTTGCTAAAGCAAAACTAAAGGGAATAGTGGGGGTAGCCCAGTGCATTCAGGGGTGAGACAACAGCCTTGTGCATTGCCAGGTGGTCAGAAAAGGCCAAAAACCTGGAAGTGGAACTTGGTACACAAGGGTCATGTTTGGTTGCTTCCTTCAGGAAGCTGCAATTCCTGCTTAGAGCAGAGTATGGTTAAGGTGCTTATGAGTCATCTCTATGCAATACTACGCTCCCTTTCAGTAGGTGATGCAGGATGCCCAGACATCTGACTGTGCCTCAGAGAAGCTACTGCTCTCTAACTAATTTCAACATATATAAAGGGAAATGAGGAAGACGAGCCCTTTGCATCATACAGCTAATCACAGTAGATCCTGAACCAGACAGTGGTCTATTAGAGGCAGCTAGCATGCACCCACAAAGCCATTTCCTCCCCAGAACTGTGTAGACAATCTTCAACCTGTTAATAAAGAACAGGAATATTCTTCGAAAGCAAAGGGTGAATTTGCTCCAGTAGGAATTTTCATGCTTTGTGAACAAGTTATTGAATGAGCCAACTAGACTCACTACATCCAATTCGGGCTTCAAATATTCAATATATTCCTGGCAACAACTCTCCCATGTACCAAAAGAACTACTATTCCAGCAGATATTGGTTCCAGTTGTAATTCAAAAAAAGTAGTTCATTAAAATGCTCCCATGGTATGATAATAGGGCTTTCAAAAACCTGTAAATCATTTAAAATTACTACATTCTGTTGAATTTTATAAGTATTTAACTACTACTCATATTAAGCAGGGCTGGCCAAAACACCAACAGGCAAGTTACTCTATACCCTCAATCAATTCTTTTCTCCAGCCAGGCTTAAGAGTTCATTACTAACAGTAACTTTTTCACAACAGGAGATTTCAAAGTGAACACAAGACAGGCACTTCTCAGAGGCACGTTGGGAAATTGTGCTTGTTCAGTCCCTTCCAACACGCACGGCAGCAGAATCCTGCACTAGCTGCACCAACAGCAAACCAGGAGTTGCAATAAAGCTTCTGCAGAGAGTTTTTACATTTGGGAGAGAAAGGGAAGAGAATTCCCACTTTTCTGTATCATCAGAGGAAGAGCTGACAAGTTCAATGGCCTGAGCCTAGAGAGAAAAAGGGAAAGAAGCACCGACCCCTTGCAAACCATGTATCACTGGGGCAAGGGGGTTATATCCATGGGCACACAGAACAGGGGTGGTGAACTGGCTTTTTAAACCATTTGGGCTTTGTTCAGTTCACAGCTGTGATGTCAAACAGCAAGTTTGACCCAAACAACTCCAATCTTGCCTTATCAAGATCATCTGATCGATGTTTAGCATGATTTTATGTTTCAAAAAACCTTCTATTTTATTTTAGGCTTCAATATCTTTCTCCCTGCTGTGCATCATATTTCTATCAAAAAGTGCAGTTTCCAAAGCTGTCTCCCAGTTAGTGAAGTCAGTCATTGTGCATCACACAAAATGCACTGCTTGTTGGAAAAGGACAAGCATGAAGAATAAGAGATTAAAATTGCTGTATGAAAGTGGGCAGGAAGCCTGTCAGCATACCACACTTAAATCTGCTCCAGGCACTCACAGCAGAATTATAACTCCAGTTCCAATGTAAATAACACTATTTTCATATACTTGGGCTTCTTTCATCTAAAACATTAACCAGATGTCAAAGTTGACCTGGAATTAGTGTTTCACAGGTAGACAGAAAATTGTTTCCCATGAAGTCAACAAGCTTAAATACAGATGACCCAATACAACTGATGTTCACAACACTGACAAGGTGCTGATAAATCTGACTACCACAGAAGTAAATGGATGCTGCAGTAACCAGGATCACTCTCTATCATATGTTGAGGAGCAATTGCTGCTCAGGCTTAGGTTAGGTGGCATTAAATAGGCAGTTTCTCATGGCATTAACTGTTAGTACAAGCCAGAGACTGACATAAATACATATTTAGAGAGCATTGGCATTTTCTAGCCAGCCATGAGGCATTGGAATCTTAGAGAGGAGCCTTAGCTCATTAGACTGTGCTATAAACATATTTCCAGCAGTCTGGATACTGTACCAAAATAAACAGAAGCATTAAAAGCAGTTCTGCTGTATATTTAAAGGGGCCTAGGAAGGACAGTCAATTGAGTTTACACCCAATGTGTTTTTTCTAATTATACAAGAAGGTGATCTGAGAATGCCTCTATATTAAGATGAAACAACAGATTTCATGAGCAGATGAATAAATGCCTCCCATGGATATACATCCTGCATCCTTGTGTAGCATCAACCCCACCCCAGCAATCACTGCTCACACTCTTTATGACTTTTTCCTTTGTATATTGCCTCTGAATATATCATTAATCTCTACATTCTCTTTCAGAATATTGTCTGAAGAAACTCTTCTCTAGCTTCTCTTCACATTCCTTGATCAGGCAGGAAATCATAACTGAGACCTTGCTGAAGAGTTTTCTAATGAAGACAGCAAAGTTGGAGATCTGTCAGGATGGATCTGTTGAGTTCAAGTGATAGCTACTCCCTCAACAGGGCAGTAACTCATGGTTGCTTTCCCATGCTCAGGCACCAAATTTCTTTTATCATCTTAAAGGTTTCAATGCCCTTACTGAACTTGATAAAGATGGGTAATACATTTTGAAGTTCAGAATAGAAGGAATGGACAAACAAAGTTAATTAAGTCTCATTTCTCTAGGAAGCTGGGCTAAAAATAGTATAGATATTCCCAAAAATCCAGAATATCACAACAGACTTCCTCTAGCTTCCTGAATGATGCAGTGTTTGTGAAGAAGATCTGTTCAGCAGGTATCTATGCACTCAAGGAGAATCTGGTATAGACACTACTCAGATTTTAAAACAAGACTTGTGAATGAAGATAAACCCTCTGGAGGGAGTAGCTATAGGTAATTTCTACTTATTTCTGCATACTTTCATCAATGAAACACAGCCAAATAATTATCACTAAAGAGATGCTCAGAACAAGCCTGGCAACTCCTCTCTCTGTCCAATGCTTGGTCTTTCTTGATACCACAGCGAGCTCACCGCGAGCAAGGATGAGCTGTTCACAGTGAACCTTCAGCCTGTGCCTACATGCACAGGTTTTACAGCCAAGTTTGTCTACCAGTTGCCTTGTGCTCAGGGTGTTCAGATCAGATGGCTCTGGGCAGTTCCACCAGGTCTCTTGGAATCAGGCAAAAACCGTGTCAAGATGACATGCTCCTACATCAGTCCAAGGAACACAGAAATCATTTGCAAGATTAGTCAAAGGGGAAACAGTAAAGATATTATTGCTTGGTGTTATCTCTAGAATATGAAAAATTGGGGGAAAAAAATTAAAAAGGGGGGTGGTGGTGAAGAGGAGGAAAAGGTTGCAGACCTGGGCAAGTACTAGAGAATGGACACATGCCACTGCCATTCTGGCAGGGTGAAACACACAGAGGTTCCAGAGGATGAGTATTATGATGAGGATGATCACAATGAACTTGTCCAGTATCTGTTGGATGTTGTAGATGAGGAAGCTCAGAACCTCTTAAATTGTAACAATGCAACCTCAGAGACTCAGTGTCTTCTACATCTGAAATAGGCCACATCAGAAGATCACCTGCCAGGTAACATGAGCCATTAAAATAAAGCATATTATTAAAATATGTCTCTGTCCTAAGGAACCTGCTTTGGCAGGGGGGTTGGACCTGATGATCTCTTGAGGAACCTTCCAACCCCTACAATTCTGTGATTCTGTGATTGCTGTCACACCTACCAAGCTTAATGCATAACAGTGTCACTTCCTGACAGGTATGGTATGAACAAAGGCAATTCTAATGGAGTGCTTCAGGGTAGGAAAGGAAAAATCTGGGAACTAGACTGAAGCTTTAGTATTCTGGCTCTAGAAACTCCATTGTTCACAGAGCTTTTGACCTAGTCACTTTTACTGACATTGACAGAAGATTATTATGCCCCCTTGTCCCTACCATTGTATTCTCCTCCCCAGTAATAGGGTACAGCTGCCAAAGTTACCCAAACTTATCCCTGGAAAACTGGTAAATGTTTCAGATTTTGTCCTTCTACTGCATGGATGCTTCTGTGTGCAGTCTCCACATCTTTAAACCTTTTCTTGCCCCCAGAGGAGAGGCAGATACTCTCTGGGAAGTTTGTTCTAAATATCTCAGCCCTGTAACCAAACCCCAGCATTCAACAGGCATTAAACAAATAAACAAAAAAAAAAATCCCCATCTAATTTTCTATAAGGTTAACAAGGCCTGTGAACAGCCAGTGATAATTAATACTGTAGACTTTTTTAGGTTAAGTAGTAATACCAGCAGCCAGCCCTTACCAGAGGGACAGTTAACAGACGGTGCAGGGGCAGCCTTGTCACCAGGAGCTCGTCCTCACCAACAGCTTGCAGATGCACAAGAACTGATGTACATTTGTTTCCTGCCTTTGAATGAAACTCCCAGTTTGGACTCCAACAACCCCCAAACCACCACAGAGAAGCTATTAAGGAAGCCAATGGAAATGGACGATTCTTGAGTCACATATGAAGAAGCCACATTAACATGACTCACAGACACACAATGGAAATTCTGAGAATTTACTAAATCAGAGTGAGCCATCACTGCACTCACACTAGATAATAAACATTCTTCAGGAAAGTTGAGAGCTACTAAAAACCAAGTTGTTTCTCTGCAGAAAAAAAATTAACAAAACCCATTTTCCTCCCAACTTGTTTGACCTTAGTGGTGCAGCTGGGGATGATCTTGTGTCCAGATCTGGGGCCCCCAATACAAGAAATATGTGGAACTGTTGAGAGGGGTCAGAGGAGCCACAAAGATGCTCAGAGGGCTGGAGCAGCTCCCCTACAAAGAGAGGCTGAGGGAGCTGGGCTTGTTCAGCCTGGAGAAGAGAAGGCTGTGGGGGGACCCTCACTGCAGCCTGCCAGTCCCTGAAGGGAGATTATAAGCAGGAGGGGAAACAACTTTTTAAAAGGACAGACAATGGCAGGACAAGGGGGATGGATTAAAACTTTAGGAAGGAAGGTTTAGCTTAGATATTAGGGGGAAGTTTTTTACAGAGAGAGTGGTGAGGGGCTGGAACAGGCTGCCCAGAGAGGGGGTGGGTGCCCCATCCCTGGAAGTGTTCAAGGCCAGGTTGGATGGGGCCCTGGGCAACCTTGTGTAGCTCCAGGCCTGAGGTTGGTGGCCCAGCCTGTGGCAGGGGGGTTGGAGCTCTTTGATCCTTGGGGTCCCTTCCAACCCTTGCCATTCTGTGATTCTATGATGAAGGCCAAAATGGGTTGGGTCTTGAGCAGGAATTCCCACAATTTGCTCTGTGCAGGACTGTAAGCCGAACAAAGTCCTAAGAGCAACCCTGCTTGGCAATGATGGCTCCAACACCTGGCACCATCTACCTGCACAGAGTATTTCCAAAATCTCAGGCCATAAGTTGGCAACTCCATAGGAGAGGTTACAAGAAGAAACATCAGCAAGGATGCATTTAAAACTGTGGTCATCATTAGCTCTGATCTCTGAAACTTTCATCTTGACATTCACTACCCTCAAAATGCACTACAGAAGGAGTGGATGGAGTAAGTGAGGAGTCTCACACAAAGCACTGAGGAAGCAGCAGTTCAAGTAAAAAAGGGAAGAGACAGAGAAAGATAATTCCACCAAAAATCAGCCAGCCAGATTTTATTAATCATGACTGTACTCACAGGATGTACAAAGGACTATGGACTATGGTGCTTCCTTACATAACTGCTGCCAATCACTTCTTTCAGCTTGAGGTACCACACAGAAAGCAGTCCTACAGAGCCTCTCCCCCCCTTTTTTTTTTTAGAACGGGGAAAAATCCAACTTATTTGCTTTAAATTTGTTAAGACAATGAACTTTAAAGAAATTTGGAAAAGAGTTAAGGATTTGAAGGGAAGAAAAAAGGAGAAAAAGAAAAATGGGGAAAAAAATCCCAGACTTTTTGAAGACTATTTAGAATATTTTAAATTGCTATTGACCATAAAATGAACAAAAGTAACAGAAAGAAACACTGCTGTACCTAAGTGCCATGTTCCCATGATAATATGGAATAGCATCATATGCTGCAATAATAATGTTTTAGCTGATAATTTCTTGTCTTTTTTGGCATTCTGTTGACACACTTTGTAAAGTGTTAATTAAAAAAAGAATCAAATCAACGCTACAAATTGGATAGACTTGTGCCCTACAGTCTCTTCTGACCACTAATTTCTGGAGCTGGGACTCAGCCAACTTCCAATGAATCTGTGGAGAGTTTCCAACAAACTGTCATCACAGCAGGATGCAGCTCTTGATAGGGTGATCATACATGGCAAGTGAAGTGATGCTGAACTGTCACTGAACAAGCCTGGTTTATTGTGCCTGAATCTTCCTTTAAGGCTTATCCAAAAACAGAACACAAAAATAATGCTAATCCACATGTAGAATATTACTAATAATTTGGAAATTCAGTGTAGGTCAGTTGGCTCTTGACAGGTTTCTGGTTTTAGAACATGGACCCAGAGAGGACTACTGCAGCACAGAGTAAAAGTCAACAGTGAATCAGTCTAGACCTCTTTGATATACCCTCCCTCCAACAGCCTTCAAAATATCACAGTGATAGTCAGTGTTTTTATATTCCTGGAGAAAAATGGCCACAAACCCCTTCTGTGTTACTGCCATGGGAAATGGGAACATCCCTTACCCCTCTGCAACCTCTTCCTCCAATGTATTTCCTTTATCTAAACATAAAGATGGGGAAAAAAATGAAAAAAAAATCTTTGCCTATTGCAAGATTAAATCACAATAGCAGTATAGTCCTTCTTTGCATCTTGTCTCCTACCAATTCAATAAAAGCAGACTGGTAAATTGTCTGAATTTAGTTTGAATCACTGTTTCCCAAACTCCAAGAGCAAACAAGACCTTTTTAACAGTGCCACGCTATGGAAGAAGCAAATTTGAGAAGACTTCAGAGGGTAGGTTCAGTGCTTCTTGAAAATGATAAAGTCTAGCTTGAATACTGAGTGAGAAGTGTGTAAAGCCACTGGAAAAATCTGATGGGAGTGTGTTCAGAAACCTGCGGATGGCACTGAGAGTGCACAGGTATATAGCAACTTTGTACAAGATTTTCCATCCTAAATCACTTTTCCAAATTAACTCTCAGGCCACAGTCTTTCTGCTAGCTCTCTTCTTCAGGCAAACTATTTGTCCCACTTTAAGGCTTTAACCAAAATGATTCAGACATTTCTAAGAGGAAGTTGAAGGATGTTATTATTTTTGCTGTTGAAAACCTCATCACTTCTGAGTTACGGAATAGGATCCTGTCCTTGGGCAGCAGACAGGCCTCTTTCAGAAGGAGAAGACCCAGGATGTCTGCCCTCGTGAGGCCCCTCCTGGAGTCCTGTGTCCAGATCTGGGGGCCCCAATACAAGAAGGATGTAGAACTGTTGAGAGGGTTCAGAGGAGCCACAAGGATGATTAGAGGGCTGGAGCAGCTGCCCTACAAGGAGAGGCTGAGGGAGCTGGGCTTGTTCAGCCTGGAGAAGAGAAGGCTGTGGGGGGACCTCATTGCAGCCTGCCAGTCCCTGAAGGGAGCAGAGAAACAGGAGGGGAATCGACTTTTTAAAAGGGCAGATAATGGCAGGACAAGGGGGATGGATTAAAGCTGAAGGAGGGAAGGTTTAAATTGGATATTTAGGGGGAAGTTTTTTACAGAAAGAGTGGTGAGGGGCTGGAACAGGCTGCCCAGAGAGGGGGTGGATGCCCCGTCCCTGGAAGTGTTCAAGGCCAGGTTGGATGGGGCCCTGGGCAACCTTGTGTAGCTCCAGGCCTGAGGTTGGTGTCCCTGCCTGTGGCAGGGGGGTTGGAGCTCTATGATCCTTGGAGTCCCTTCCAACCCTTGCCATTCTATGATTCTATGATGTGCAGGATGATGGACTCAGCTCAATTAAGACAATCAGATGAGGGACTTACAGCCCTCCACAAGGGATTTAAACCAAGCATGCAGTCACTTTAATATCTAGGAATAACCACTTTGCAGCGAGATTTTACTTGCCACGTCAGGAATCAGGTTCTAGCTTTAGATGGCCTTCATCCCATCTCTGTAATCCTTATTATACAGTAAGCCTGGGTAGAAAGGGTGAAAAGGGAACTAAAGGGAGAAGTCTGAATTAGATGCAGACAGCTGAATTAACTATATGGATATAAATGTAAACTGTTTTATTAAAAAAAAAAAAAAGAACCCACAATGCAACAAAAGCCACAGTACATCCCTCCTTGCTCTAAAGAAACATGTTCCAAAAGAGAGGCCAAACTGGAACTAAAAGACAGAATGTATATTAAAACCTTAAGTTTTCTAACTTAAGAGTTGGCAGGACTTACATACCCAGGGGAATCAGTCCCTCATCAGACATGCAGGCATCCACCCATCACGCATGCATAGAATGCTGTTTTGGAGACATATCACAACATACACAATGGCAGGAGCAGCCCAGGAGAAAACTATTTCTAAGGCAAACAAGGAGAAAACTGGCAAGAAAAGACCCTTTCTTTTTTTTCAATGCCATGTGGATATTGCACTTAAAATAGCTTTTCCTCATTTCTAAAGCAGTTGAAGCAACAAAAATAAATAATGCCACTCTGAAAGATGCAAACAAAAGCATTAAAGCATATTTATCACCAAAAAGCAGCATCCAGTGCATCACTCTGCCAAACAGGGCTCTCATGTTCATACAAAGGCAGTGTAACTGGCAAATTTCTAGACGTCTCTTTCCCTAGTGACCAGACCCAACTCTCCTTACTTTTCTGAATCAAGGAAATTCACACTAAAAATAGGGAATTTCTTAGTGGGGAAGGAGATAGAAATGCTGCTTAGGCTTTTTGGGTAGGATACCCAATGTGCATGAATCACAATAAAACAGTGACCCACTAAGAGCACTTAGAGTTTCCATACAGAGAAACTTGTTGCATTGACTCATTCATAAAAGCTGCCCCAGCTCAACAGACAGGATGAGATTTTGAATTGCATCTCACAACCCTGCATCCCTTTACCCTAGTCTAGCATTTCAAAAGAAGGCAAGCCAGCAGTGCACCACCCTGTCTGTGTGTATTGGGCAAAAAACCTTATCCACCTGAACCTGATCTGGAGGTCACCTATCAAAAGAGTCCAAAGAACAAAATATCCAGCATAAGAGGCAGCCCAGGAAGGCCCAGAGTGGCTGTAAATACCACTCAAAAGCTACACAGGAAGCAAGGGACCTATTGTGGAAAGCGGTTTACTGCTTAGTCCAGACCCAAGTCTCTCCTTGAGATGGAGAGTGGCTGTAAGTAGTTGCTTATGACACTTGAAAAACCTTGTATTTCTCAATTCCTTTCTTCTGTCAAATGCCTCTGAAAGGATAAACAATGCAGCTATGCAGCTGGGAGTCAACACAAGTCCTGGGGTCAGATACTACAAAGGATAAAGAGTCTGAAGGAAATGACAGGTGAAATAATATGAGTCTGGCAATCACCTTCAGGAGCACTCTAGGGCCCAAAATTCACAAACCCCCAATATCCACCAAGGGAAGAATTAAAAAACCCCACCTAGATAGTAAATGGAGAGATAATAGCTGGCTCAGAAGTGCATTTCTATTTTAACAGATATGAATTATAAATCAAACACAGCAGGCCAGAGAAAGAATCATTAATTTTTCAGTTCTTGAACCACAGATATCATGTTTAGCTCTATCCCACTAGCCTTTAATACAATACAAGAAAAATTATTTGGCAGAAGTAATTAGCTGTTGTGGAATGAGGTGCAAATCAAAGTTTAAAGACTACAACATTACCCTTAAAATTTTAAAGGCAGACAATGAAGCTTTAGTACATGTATCTCCATGTTCATACAGCCGTGCCCATTTAAGCGTTAAAGAAACAAAACAGTCTCGCTGCATGACATTCCCTTGCATTTGAGGAAGGTCCAAACTGTCATTAGATGGAGAAGACTCTAGAATAACCTGTATATTCAGAAGCTCTGAAAGAGTGATCTCCATTCAGTCCTGGGCTGACAGGGCATTAGTCTGGAGTTGGCACGTATGTGTGAAACTGCCTAAATACTCCAGTTGTACAGTGCCTCCCTGCCTCAGTTTCTCTCTTTGGGGAACAGGGATGATAGCACTGATGACCTAATTCACATGTTATGCTGTTTGAGACCAGAAAGGACAGAGACATCAAGAGAAGGAGTGGCACAGTTCTGCACCAGCTAACTACCAGTATAAGAATCAGCCACAGATAAGATCCTGCACATAATGCAGAAGGATTAAGCGACATGCCAGAGAGAGTACAGAAAGCTTTTAGCAGGATTAAGACCTGAGACCAGGCACTAGGCAGCCCTAATAACAGTCCTAACCACAGAATCATTTTAAAATACATATATACACCTGAGTGTTTACCCAGGTCTGTGTCTTGCCACAGCCTTGCTCTCTGAGGAATGGTGGCTCCCAGGCAACTCCCAAATGGGAATCATACATCGCCTTACACAAGTCAGGAAGGATCCCATGAAGGCTTATGACCACACTCAGAGTTTCTTACCAGAAAGGGCTCAAATACAGAACAAAAGCTTCACTATGTAATGTTCTGTCTAGTCTTCATCAGCCCAAGCATTGGAGAAGGAAAGCAGATGTTTCCCAACTGCTGAAAACAGTTTTTTACCTTCAACAAGGCCACACATTGGATGCCATGTGTAATACTTTGTATCTTATGATCATTGTGATTGATCTGAAAAATGCCCTTTTCTGAAAATACACAAGAATGACATGGCCAGAACCATCCCACTCCAAGGAACCAACCCTCTCACTATTAAAACAGTGTCTTCTGTCTTCCTCCACTACCTCCCAGCTTCTTGAGAGCATTGTTCATGTGGCCAGGCTTTTATTTCAAAATTTAACTTCCAAAATGGATATATTATATAGCATGAGGGTATGCTTTCAGCAGAGCTCTGCTGAGAAGAGCCGAGGTGGTGCTTGCAGTTTCTGATAGTTCTGTGTCTGGATGTGGACACGACAAATCAAAACAAACAAAAAAATCACATTGATTCAATAGCCACAACCAGAAAGTCCTGTTATTTTAATCTTGCACTGTCAATGCACTTTGAAGTTTCTGTGGCAAATATGAATCCTCTTTGCTGCTGCAGATGCTACAACTTCCATATATGAACTGAGCCAGCAGTGTGCCCTGGGGGCTGAGAGAGACAATGGCATCCCGGAGGGCATCAAGAGGAGTGTGGCCAGCAGGTCACAGGAGGGGATCCTCCCCCTCTGCTCTGCCCTGGTCAGGCCCCACCTGGAGTGTTGTGTCCAGGGCTGGGCTCCCTGGGATAAAAAAGCCAGGGATTTCCTGGAGAGAGTCCAGAGAAGGGCTACAAAGATGATGAAGGGCCTGGAGCATCTCCCCTGTGAGGAAAGGCTGAGAGAGCTGGGACTGTTCAGCCTGGAGAGAAGAAGACTAAGGGGGGACCTAATTAATGTCTATAAATAACTGAAGGATGGGATGCAGGGGAAATGGCCAGCCCCTTTTCAGTGTCTGTGGGGACAGGACAAGGGGCAAAGGCTGCAAGTTGGAACACAGGAAGTTCCACACCAACATGGGGAAGAACTTTTCCCCAGTGAAGGTGAGGGAGCCCTGGGACAGGCTGCCCAGGGGGTGTGGAGTCTCCTTCTCTGGAGAGATTCCAGCCCCGTCTGGACGCCGCCCTGTGCAGTATGAGCTGGGGAGCTGCTTTGGCAGGGGGGTTGGACCCCAGGAGCTCTGGAGGCCCCTTCCAACCCCTGTGATTCTGTGATTAGAAGCTACCTCATCAGATTGAGTGGTTTCCTATCTCTTCTGTTTGACTCATATTATGTATCTGGAACCAGCCATTTTGTATGTGCCTTCCTACAGAATTATCAAAGCAGGGTCAGCTGAAAACAAATTCCAGTGCTTGCTGATGCTTTTACTGGTTTTGCCACAAAGACTCATGAGCAGTTCACAGGGAGTGCGCTGCGTGCAGACCCAGCCCACCTGTGCCCTGAGCCAGCTGAAGCTACAGACAGAGGCTCTCACTCTGTACAGTGTTATTTTCAAAGGCTCGTACTATGAAACCTCTCTTCAGAGCTGCATTACTACACAAGCTTGTATTTGTTCTTTGCAGAGTTATCAGCAGGCAGTGTAAATAGAATTAAAGAATATGATTGGAAGTAATGAGCCAGTGAATTGGGATGCTTACCTATATTAACGTGGGGTTAGCGTGCACGTCCTGTTGGCTGGTACAGCTCTACCTTTCACTACCTTCTGCACACCTCTCAGGTTTAGGCATTTAACCTGGGTGCAGAAGTTGTAACTGTAAGCAGGCAAGAAACAGAACTGATTTGGAGGCAGGGACTAAATAAATTTCTCATCCAATAAATTTGTGAGAATGGGGAATTCCAGTTGTCACCTAGATACCAGTTAAGAATGGAGGTAAGATTCTTTTCCCTGTATATGTGCATTTCTGGTTAGAGTTCATGCCCTTGGGAATTTGCTAGTAATTTTTAATCAAGGCAACGTCAGGGCTACATGCCACCTAATACACAAAGAAAATTAGTCCTGCCAGGCCAAACCACCCTAGAGACCTTCATGAGCCAAAGATGTAAAGCACAAGGACAGAGCTAATGTCAGTATAACCCCTAAAAAGGGACCTAGATTACCTATGTGAACCACAAACCTCAATCCACATTCGAGGAATGACCTGTTAGAAATGCAATTTGCTTCCAAGTGGCCAGATGATAAGGCAAGGGTTGCAGCAAGATTTTCAGGGAGAACTGATAGATGCAAGACTTGAACACTGTACAAGGGAGAAATGAGAAGATATTTTAAAGAAAAAAATAATGAAAAGTAAAAAGAAAATAAAAATAACCTATAGTTACTGGTCAAAGTCATAGGTCTGACCACATGAAGATAACCATACAGGCATCCCCAAGTTGCTGCTCCATCGTTGTGCCTTCAGATGTTGGAGAAGCCAAGTTAACAGTGTGGCTCTAGGGAGAAGTCTCTGGGCAGCAGCTGCAGAGTCTAAGGCCAGACACAAGCCTCATGGAGGGAGAGCACATCCACCTACATAATTAACAGCTCCTACCACTTGGAGCCAAGAAACTACATAATCAAAGGCTGTGTGGTTTTGGTAACACACAGGAGCAAACAGCAGAGAAGGGTTAACCACTGGTGCTCAGTGTTATTAGATCATAACACATCTGGAGAGTCTTATTGCTAGGGCAAACATTAATCTTCAGAGAAAGCTAAACATGCAAAATGAGATCTCAGTCATGAGAAAAAATTGAAAGGGAGGTTATACACAAAGAAAATAATCCCAAATAGCTTTTGAAACTAAACTGGCTGAAAAGGGGGAGAGGAAGTGGTTTTTCCCTGTAAGAAAATACCTGCCTCTCCCAGCCAACTGGGATCAGAGTAGGCAGAATTTTAAGTTGAACCTTTCCATTTTGAAGCATTTCTGTGACTGACCCAAGCTTATATTAAAATTATGCTTGTTTATAGAAATGTCCAAGCTTTCCTTATTCCCAGCACTGTACTTAAATTGTGTGGATATAGATATTACATTGGATTATTTCCCTGAAGACACGAAAGAGAGCTAATGTAAATGCCAATTTAGTTTTAAGAATCCTGGGAGAGTTAGCTTTGTCTGACTTTATTTATGAAAGCCCTTATATATTTAAGCAGTTTCAAGTTTGCTTTGTTAGGCTCCAACTTAAAAAGTAATTTGTTCATTTAAGAATGTTCTGTAATTAGTTTAGTCTGAGTACATACAGGGGGTTTCTGTAGAGTAGTAATTTCAAAGTGGCACACACAAACCTTATTTCCATGGGAATTACTGAGTAATCAGCCTCTATGAATGCCTCCCTTTATCAAAAAATAATTACATCATTTGATATGTGGCTTGACAGAAACCTGAATTTCATGCATTCCCATCTTCACATTGCCTGCCTTGCTCCACAGAGCTTGTCCTCTTGTGCATTTCCTAATTATGTGACTTCATACAGCACTGAAGTACATAACAAAACAATACACATGTACACTGGAAACAGCTGCTTTAGAGTTTAGATCTAAAATTCAAGAGGTTTTTTTTTCCTGCACCTGGCTCCACTGTCCTTTGTTACTAGACCATCTCAACACACAGCAGTAGGGCACAGATATCTCACAAGGTATTGCACATTCGAAGTCCAAAAGTTCTGTGTTTACACTTTCACACACAGAAAACCATGGTAACCACTGCAAGATTTAAGTATGGGTTACTGTACAGTTTATTCCATAATATCCATCCTAAGAAAGACTGAAGTGCCCACTAATGTCTGCATAATAGGTTTAGAACTCAGAATTTTAGGCACTTCAGACAGCTTTGAAGCAAGTCTAGCTAAATTGCATTAGGAATTGTAGAAGAACAATCAGTGACTAATTAAATCCTCTTTCTGGATACAGATTAATGGCTGAAGATTTATGTAGTATATACTATGCTGTGGTGTACTCATTTGAATTAATTATTACAGTCACCAAACAAGGATTCCCCACAACCACCTCTCCTGAGGTAAAGCAGGCTCTAGGCTAACTATGGTGTCCCAATATATGACATTTTTTGCAAAAGAGTTAGACAGAATTTCCATTAAAAACTGCAGCATTATTGCTTCAACCCCCATGCTTCTTCCTTTCAATTTCATTTGTGTCTCCCACTGACAAATGATCAACTAATAGTAGCTCTGTAACAGTGCAGCCAAATTGAACATTACTTTTGGATTAGTGAGAAGAGTCTTGTATCCAATGGCTCAAATCAAAGGACAGTAAATCAATGTTCCAGTTGTGCACTGGTTACACAAGCATAGGTAGCACTGCTTCAGCTTTTAAGATACTTCTCCCCCTTCCAGTATGCCTCTATTTCATGCTCTAAACTGGCTTATGCCACCTTATTATGGTATTCCAGGCATCTTCCAATGCAAGCTAAACAAAACTCATGGTATTCCTCTGTAGGCTTTGAAAAGATTTTACCCTTCTAGCTTACACACTAAGTAAGAACAGAAAGTTGGTTCCAGGTGATATTTCACAATCCCACATAGTCCCCACACCACAGAGTCCTAGAGCTGATTTCAGCTCAGAAGCACCTAGTAACAGATTAAGTTGCTGACACAAAAATCTAAGTGATTAACAACTGTCCCAGGTAATGAGCCTCAAAAATCAGACCTTCAAGGTTACCACATGTACCTGCCTCTCAATTCAAGCTGGATTTGTGTTTTGAACGGTAGCATCCCTTAGTTTGCATTACTAACAGGCCAACTGAGCTCCTATGGCATTTGAACAATTTTGTAGAGATTGCTTCCATTTATAAAAGGATACACGTGTGGCATACTTGGACAAACATGGACAGCATTTAAAACAGCATCTTGAAAAGGATATTAAAAATAGAAAAAGCACTTGTATATTCACATAAAAAGGCTGAGAGACCCACCCTGATCTAAATGAGACACCCTCTTGTTTCTATTTCTAAACATCCCTAATCGTTGCTCATTAGGAAAAACAGAAAGGAGGTTGCTCCTGACATAAATCACCCACTGACTACAGCTGTGGGTGACCCATGTACAGGAATAACTTTCATTGCATTTCACTGCCTTTCAAACTAGATCTACAGTGAGCATTGAAATGCTACTGTGGTGGCTACGTGCAGAGAGCTGTGCATCCTACAGCTGAAGACGCCTGCTATTTACTGCCATCAGCAAAGATGATTCTCCTTTACCCTCTCCCAAGCTAGAGGAAGAAAAAATATTCTTGTTGATAATAACTTCTGGGGTTTGTTTTCTAGGAAGGAATGGATTTTAATAGCTCTCAGAAGTTTCCTGCACTGACAACTTGGAAACAAAAGTGATAGAACCAACTAGTTCAAAGCAGTAAAAGTGAGCTCTCTTCCAGTGTTAAAGAAACCCCAACAAACAAAACCCAACCAACCCCCAAACTTTTCACACTTCAGTTAAATGGATTTTCCTGTCTTTTCATCTTGCATGACAAGTTTGTCTAGATTCTCTTTGCAAAAGTGATACACAAAGATGAAACTGCCACAGCTTAAAAGGACATTTCTTTGTCATAACAAGAATAAACATTTTTCAGAAGCTGACAGACGTGACAACTGAGATGCCTCAGGTCAACATGGCAAGCCTTGCCTTTTCTGGATTGCAACTAGATTGGACAGGGAAAACCTGCCATTAAAGATGCATTTAAGATAGAAAATGTTAAGATACCTCAGGAGGCTAATTTCACTATTTGAAATCAATGTTTGTTTGCAAAGTCAGTTTTTAAATTCACCTGATTAAACTGACACAAAAATTTTTCACACTTGTTTTTCCTCTATACAGTGTCATCTGCCTGGCTCTCAGTGAATGCATACCTTGTGAAGCTGCTCCCTATCAGTTCCAGGACTTTCTTGATTTGACATGTGAGAAGATATAAAATAAAATAAAGCAGAAATATGTTAATATTCCAAATAGTAAAGTATGGTGTGGAAAGTTCAAGAAGAGGGAATTTGTTCTTTTTCACAGTTAGCATTACCAAGAACAAATGAATCCCTAGAAATGCCAGAAACAGTCAAGGAAGATGAGCTCTGTGTAGCAGAGGCTTCAAAGTTACCAGGATACCTGGGATGACTGTTCAGTTAGCATGATGGGGAAGGGGATGGTGGAGTGGTAGTGTTCCCCACGTGCTTTCGTACACGCTGCAGTAAACCTTGCATTTCTGGCATCATGAGTCACAAAGCAACAACCACCAGAGCTACATACACCCAAATCCACAAGCAGCCTTCAGGATGTTACTGTAAGAATGTTCAGGCCTTCAGGATGTTACTGGCCAAACTGTAAGAGGGCCCTAAGATCACACTCCAAGGCAGGATTTATGCTGTCTAGCAGCATCTCCAGATTAAACAATCTGAGCTATGATCTTTATTTCCTTTTTTGTGCATCTACTTATCAGCATCCACAGTTCTGTTTCCTCTAGGCTGGCATAACATCCACCTGCATTACAGATGAAGCTACACACCATCTGTATTATCCATTTTAAATCACATTTTGTATTTTTTTTCTCAGTGAAATCAGAACACTGAACTGGCAGAAGCAAACGTCTGAATATCTGGCACTGGAGCTCATTGAAGTCCTTAAAATACTTTAGGTAAGAAGAACATTTTTGGAAACAAATCAAATTTACTAAAGCAAAGATAATCTTCTATTAGCCTGAACAAACCCAAGTCAAAAAAACAGACAATGCTTTCCCATTTTTGATCTATGAAGATACACAACTCACGGGAGGATGAGAATTAATTGTTCAAGAATGTTAGGTACACATAAAATATACTTCCATGAACTACCACCCAGAAGGGTTACTCTATTTTTCAACTTTAAACTGCTATTACATATTTATTTTGAGCTATTCCAGTGTAGGATCATATAATAGTGGGGGTGCATATAATTTAAGAAGTTCATAAGTGCATCAGAAGTGTACTGGAATTAACATACAGCTAACTTGTATGTCTAAGCCATTGCAGAAATGCTGAGTCTTTCTAGTTCACAAAATACAGGAACATGACACACAATCAGGTGGGAATACCAACAATTCCTTTAAATATTCATAAATGAAGCTGAGCTTTCCTTCTTGCTAAGGTAAATCCACTGGCCCTGCTATTGAGTCTACCAGCCACTCTTCCCAATACTCCTACCATCTCAATAGCAAAGGGATGGGCTAATTCTCTAGTTTCTTTCCAGCCCTACTGTGCCTTCAGTGTCAGTTGCTCCAATTTATTGCTCTTTGGTTGTTTCCTGAGGGTTACTGATATTAAATTCCCTCATGACACAGACTGCATTAGAGTGCCAATTGCTTGTCTGTGGTGTACACCTGTGATTGCCTCTCATTATGACTTCTAAGAACAAAGTTGAAGTCTCATTTTCAGTATTGACTGACTGAATTTTCCCCTTACTTGTGCTTTCACTTCATCCAGAAAATGACCCATTTTATTATCCCATTTAAGGGAACAATATGCAGCAGTGCTTCTACCATTCTATCAAAGAAATAGTGGGACCTGGACCTTTTCTCTGAATTGTGTTTCTGCCATACCTCAAAGATGCTCAAGTGACTGCATGCTACAGAGAAAAGAGTCTGAAAATAGGTACTTGATCAGAAAATTCTAGTCTACAATATTCAGAGAATGAAGAGCTCTTTTTCTCCTTACTAAAACGAGCCAGAGCTTTTCCTTAAAGCCTTACACTTTTAGCTTGCTGTGTAATCTGTGGATACAGGCACTGCAGCTGCTAAGCTCAGAGGCTCTCAGCACTAAAAACTACACTAAGCAGCACAGTTTAAATGGGCAAAGAGAACAGAATAATAGTTCACTGGGTGACATTATGCTTTACAGCATTGTGCTTACTGACAATTAAGGTGCATTCTCTACTAATGTGGTAGTTATGCAGTGTAAAATAACATGGGAAGTTGACAAGACTCAGGTTCTTTGTATGAACTGGATGAACACACTAAGGTTTACATCATAGCAGTTGGTGGTTCGAGGCATAAGAGCCCAGACTTCACTGACATTGGTTAAATAGTTATTTCTAACATTAAAAAATTTATGAGAAATCAAAGAAAAAAGATGTTTTGATAAAAATATGTTCAAGTCTACAACAGCTTAATCAGTCTGGATTCTTGCAATGTTAAGAAGTATTTGTTCTTCCTTCATCCTGCCATTTGATTTGTTAATATAAATTAACCCAATCATTCTATATAACATTACAGATACGTTCCTTTGTAATGCATCATGTTAATGCTTGTTTACTCTCCCACTGTGACAAATTAGACCACCTACTCACATGCCTGTATTTATTATTAAAGGAATGTACATGGAGAGCTAAAAGCCTGCGATAATACAACTGCAATGTTTAGTTGCCTTTCCAGGCAATAATCTTGATAGCTAAAGAGTTCAGTTCCCCCTCATAAAACCAGAAAGAATAAAACAGTGATACAGGGAATCCTGAGCAGTAAGCTGAGGAAAAAGAATAAAGCAGAATCTATCATGGAATTTTCCCAAATTAAAGTGTAAGAATACTAGTGATCAACACCATGAACTAATAGTGGGCCCTGTGTATTTCAGACACTCTATGCTCTGCTATTCAGCAAAGTTGTTTGGACAAAAGCTAAAAATAAAGACCACACTGCTAAAAAGCAAACTCTGGCCTTCAAGTTCAAAGAACTTTCCTTCAAGCAGAAGACACTCATAACATGTGGCTTCAGCCCACAAACATGTCTAGGGAGAAAGCAGTCAGAACCTCTTCATATATGTTACTCTGAAATGGTTTCAGTCCCTTATGCTGTGTTTCTCCCCCTCCCCCCCTTTTTTTTCCTATTTAGTGAGTGGTTAAAAGAAAGTTGTTATTCCATTTTCCACACATATTAACCTCCATTATTCAGTTCCACCACACTGAAGTTGCTCAAGTCTCTGATATCCCACTAAGCATCCAAAATTTAATATTTAAGTCACATCCATTATCAGTTTAATTTATTTATGCACAGCTAAGTTCATTAAGAGACATAGCAGCCTTAGAACTTAATGACATAAATAATGAATAGAAACACATGTAAATATTCATCTGGTAAAGTTCTTGTGCTGTGACAAACAAGCATGGATTGTCTCAGTAACACTGCTTAAAACACTTTAAGGCCAATGCCTCAACTGCTGCTCATCAGTGATCTACCTAATATCAGACGACTTGTGCAAATCAACACCCCTGAAAAAACAGGTCTACCTCAGCCTTGAATAACATATCACAAGAAAAAGATCTTCACGACACAAAATGTTGCCTGTGGAAGAGAAAAAAAAAAGGATGCCCAGGAAAGGGGGGAAAAAACCCATCACCATACAACAGACACCACTCTCACACATGCAACTCATTTGGATTCCAAGATAAAGACACATTCTACTAAAAACTGCTCAGTATAAAAACCAGCAGCAATTCAATACAAATTTATCTGAGTATTTTTGAATGGTCAGGACTTCAGATACTGCCTGACAACAGTTGCTCAATTATGTGTTACTTTTATTACACACAAGACTTGGCAGCAGCAGAGAACGTATGTCTGGGACAGTCCTCAAAAAATTTACTAACACTTCAAGATGCACAGGCCAAGTTACAATATGGAGAGCTCCTAAAAATACTTCACTTTGCATGTAATTATTCACTGATAACAGAGGGAGCAGAGTTAAGACTGAGATTCAGTAATAGACTACAGCCAATTGCTTCTTCCGTACAGTAACAAATTCTAAACCGAACATCTCAGTTGATGTCCTGCTGCCAAAAGGATGTTTCAACAACAACTGTGTTACCAGGAAAGTCTTACATCACGAAGCAATTTGTAGCTCTACATTGGAAGTATCATGTGAAAACAAACATACAGCTTCCAAAACAACCTTAGCATACATCCATTTCTCAGGATGCAGGACAAATATAATGCTGGCATTAAGACACATCCCCCCCCCCCCCCTTTTTTTCTGGACTATGAAACCATTTAAAAAACATTCACAACACCAGTGTCACCCAAGTTCATTGCTGAAGCCAACTTCTGTCTTGTGTTTGCCCGTGAGCACCAAGCTATAATTAGATGCCCAAATGATGAATGATAGGCTTATAGTTGTACCAGTTCTTGGGGCTTGTACCAGCTCTTGAAACAGTGTAATATCCTGAAAGGATTTACCAGTGCTTCATATCAAATGCATTAAAAACAAGCAACAAGAAATCAAGCCACAGTAAGAGCATAACTCAGTGTCAAAACCTGTTCCAATTTAAGAAGCTGATAGCCAAAACAACATTTGCATTTTATTCTGAAATCCTGCGTTAAGATTACCATAGCAGGAATGAGCATTTTGAAACATCCAGAAACATACCACAGCCAAACCCAGAAGGATAAAGACATAGACACATACTCCCACTGTTACACTGCCTTCTGCTTCCACTGAGCTCGGTTAAAAATCAGCAATGGCGAACAAGGCAAACGGTTTCAAAATAAGTGAAACAATAAATCTTAATATCCAAAAGCAACCTCTCCACCTTCCCAAAAACCAGCTCAGGCAAAGCTCATTTCAGCACAGTTTTGTAGCATCGTTCCCAAAATACCAACGCCTCTGCAGGGAAGCTGCCGCTACCCCAGCACTGGAAGGGTTAGCCATCTACAGAACTCAAGTTTATATAAAGGAAGAGGAAACAAAAAGCTAAAGCACTACACCGCTCACAGATTAATAGAACTACAGATCTGTGAGCCGACTGCCAGAGCTCAGTTTTGCATTTAATGGAGAGGGGAACGAGAGAAGAGGAAACAGGGAGGGGAAAAAAAAGTTTCCCCCTCCCTCCTTCAAGCAAATTTAAATCCGTTCATTAGATCCTCAGGCTTTTAGCGACAGTTATATAAAAATATGCAGAATCCGTAATGCTTAGGATTCCTTCCACCTCGAAAGGCTCTGCCGGAGAAACCCGAAACACAGGAGAGATTCAAGGCCAGCTCTCCCTCCTGAAGCAGAGTAGGCTCTGGCCAGACCGAACACAGGCTGGATTCACGCCTGTCGGCACCAGGGCGGCTGTGGCTGGAGAGGCATTTCTCTCACCAGCCCCGCTTGCACAGACGGGGGAGAGGGGGCTGCGGTTAACTGGCATCTGATGTGCACAGCCGGCAGCTGCAGGACTCCGATAGGGTTTATATGCCATGAAATGGTGGATCTGACTGTCAGACACATTTTATGATACAGAAAGATAATAAGCCTCTGCAAACCAAAGCCAGGAAGGGATAGCAGGGAGCGGGACCAGCAGCGGCAGGGCCTGGGGGAGCTGTCAAGCCCAGCCGCCTCCCCCCGCCGGGCCGGGCGGCCCCAGCCCGGGCCCCCCTCCGCCAGAGCGGTACTTACGTGAAAACAAAAAATAAAGTAGTCGAACCCACTAATAAGGCAGCTGCTGTGGAGACAGGGATGTATTTAGTAGGTTTAAACCTTTTTCCAGTGCTGCTGGGCATCCTGTAGCTTACACATCACTATGTAAATCCAACCCGAGAGGAGGGAGCCGGGAGGATGCGGGGACCCTCCGGCGCGGGGAGAGCGGGACCCGGGCGGCAGGGAGGGACGGGAGAGGGACGGGGAGCAGCTGACCTCCAGCACAGGAAATCCCACCCACACCGCCCAGCCCACTCGGCTGATGTCAACCAGCCCCTTAAGGTAGCGCTGCGGGGAGACGGGGGCGCGCAGGCAGCGCGTCGCCCCGCGGAGCTACGGGAGGCAGGGCCGGGCGGGCAGCGCCGGCTCCCGGGGGCTGCCTGAGCCACCGCCGCTCGGGGCGCAGCGGGGATGGCCCCTCCCGCACCGGGCACCCATCCGCCGCAGCAGCCCTTGTGCACAGGGTGGATCCGACTCTCTCCCTCTTACAAGGGGGGGGAGCAGACAAAAAAAAAAAGCGCAGCTCTTTATTGAGCTCTGCAAGGCTCTTTGTGGGACATTAAAGGGATTTAACAGTTCGCTCGGCAACAGCGCGCTAGAGGTGGGTTGCAGAATACCTCGGTTCTGCAAGGCGCTGCGGCACCCTGCTGAACTCGGCGTGAAGGAGAGGGGCTGTGCAGGAGCAGCGTGCTGCAGGAGCAGGGCCTGCAGACAATTCAGAACTAGTTAAGCTGGAGACAAGCCGTGCACTGCTAGCTCAGCGAATAAAACCTTACGGTTCAGTCAGCTAAACCGGGATTCGCAGCACTAAGAGAACCGCTGCACTCCGCGCAATGTACCCAACAACCCTACCCTGTTCTTGTACCATCTATCCCTTAGCATCAGGAGGCAGAAATAAGAGGTAATTTAAGGTAACAGCTGAAAGTTCACCAAATCGCTTTCTGAAGAGCTGGGCGTGAATGGCTCCACTGTTCACGGTCAGCGGGCACCACCCAGAAGCGCCCAGTCTGAAGTAACTCCTCTGACAAGAGGCAGGGTTCCAGGCAGTTCAGAGCACAAGACCCAGAGCTGCAGCTTGCTCTCTCATTCCTGTTCTGTCCCCTCAAATAATCCCCCATTTGCAGCTGCCAACACTCAGATAAAGTGACCGCTGAGTAAGACAACAAAAGCCAACAACATTTGCAGCTTCTGTTGGGTGTTCTTAAAAGTAAACTTGTCCTAGAAGGCATATACTCCATGTCTGTTCTGAAAAACCGTTATTGGTCCCCATTTTAAGAGGCTAAACAAGCTCCATAGTCCTACAGGTAGTAGGAACAGAACAACAAAACAAAACAAGTAAGGGTCCTCAGCTTTAGAGTCTGCAAGAAAATTGTGAGCATCAGCTTTATTATAAGCAAAACCAGCAAGTTCCAGCCTCAAGGCATATGGTTATGTGAAGTCTCAGCTTTTGCTAACAACTGTCCCCCTAAAAAAAAACCCAAACCCCAAACATTATCTAAAGAACAGCTTTCAAAGTGCCAGATTTTATGCAAAAGGACTAAAGCCAGAAGGCAACTTAAAATTAACTCCAGATGCAGTTTATTTGAGGAAAGGGAGGGACGACATCTACTTAAGTTTTAGTTTTGAATGCTTGGGGGTCACGGTTTCCTATGCTTCACTACTCCTTGTCATGCCAGCTTACTGAAATAAATGATTCTTAAAATCCTTGTAACTAATCAAAAGGTCAACAGCTTTACACAGAACCAACTCTGCATACTAATCTGAAAACCTTCAGGCACATCTACACTAGCATATTAAATTGGCTCAAGTGTCCTTTGGAAGTAAATCTCTCAATCACCATCACTTACCAGAGTTTGATGCATATTGCTGAGTGGTCTCAAAGTATGTAACTGGATTCCTTTTCAACAAAATCAAGCTGGAAGATACATTTCAGGGCAACACCCAATACACTCAGGTCATGAGTCAGCTTAGTGCCACTGGCATGACACAGGTTTATCACTTTCATCAGTTCAGGCAGCATTCGTGGTGAAGAATTTCATCTGCAACAGAACCTTGATTATTTTTCCACTGATATTTTTATTTTAAACTGGAAAATTTTACCTTAAGAAGCCTTATAGGCCATTTATGAAGTTTGGTTGGCATCCTGTAATGGACAGTAAGAGGCTTACACAAATGCATTTTGTCAGGCTTGAAAAGCAGTAAAGATGTTATCTCCTCAGTGACAGTCTGATCTGCATTTTTAGCATGGGCACACAAGTTTCCTTTCTAGGTGAGCAAGAGAAGCATCCTGTCAAGTTTCTAAGAAGTGTGAGGGAGCAAAAAGCACGAGATCATTTTGGGATACATATTTGGAAACTGGTGATTTACTTAAATGTCATTCTTTTTAAGGACAAAGCCTTTCTGGGTCAGTAGTATTCCTTGATGCGAACACAGGAGATAAGGGGACTATTCCCACTGTTCTCTGAACCTCATTACTTTCCATTGTATTTTCCTATAAGGATTCTCATCTCTCTAGAAAGCATGGTTCTCAGAGGCAGCTTTGCAAGTGGGGAGGATTCAGTGCTCCTGCCTCTTCCACTGTTTAGAATGGTTTTCCCTCTAGCATTGACACTAATGCTTCTCTCCCTGGAACAGCCCCATTTAGAGGGCCATCTTTCCTGCCATTCCTGTTCTGGAGAGAGGTGCTCAGCAACAACCAATTTCACCTTTTTTTTTTTTTTTTAAATCTCCCAGTCATGTAACACTCTCACAGAGAGGGACATTAAAGGCAACAGTTCAAGTACCCGGTATCAGAGCACAAAGCAGCTTTCAAAGCAAGAACACACATCCCCAAACCCCAGCTAATATTAAAGATCACTTTGGAAGCCTGGTTTGCGCTGCAGAATCATCCTGTGGATCAAGGCACTTTTGCTGTGCAGCAGTGCAGTCATGCAGAACCAGCGTTTCCATGTTACAAGGCTACAGCCTTACGCAGAATCACATTTTGAGATTCTTCTTCTGCAGCCCCTTGTAGGTTCCCTATCAGAAAGCTGTCCATTTCTGGAACTTGGTCTCCAGCACTTCCCACACTTCACCTAATTTCCTTCTCACTAATGCTCCAGTTCTTCAAAATGGTCTATTTTCAAGACAGCATAAGGCCCTGCTAAACATCATTCCATCTCACTGTTGAAAGGCAAATGTATTTACAGCCATGAGATGGCTTTACTATTCAAACAGTAAAGATGTCTGTGGAAGACTTGACCAAAGCAGAGTAAGCATGTCTCACTCTCCTCCAACACCTTTGCTTCAAGGACTGTAGTTTCTGGATTCACACTACATGATTAGTGTGCCAGAAGATTTTGGCAGCACTGAGGTAAACAGCAATGGCAGCATGAGTTTGGTAAATATTTAGTGACTACTCAAAGAACTGATACAGCTATAAGGAACAATCTCAAAATAATCTGGCAGAGCACGGCTTAGTAATTGCATGTCTTTATGGAAGATTTAAGGAGAGGCTGAGGGAGCTGGGCTGGTTCAGCCTGGAGAAGGGGGGGACCTCATTGCAGCCTGCCAGTCCCTGAAGGGAGCATACAAACAGGAGGGGAATCAACTTTTTAAAAGGGCAGATAATGGCAGGACAAGGGGGATGGATTAAAGCTGAAGGAGGGAAGGTTTAGATTGAATATTAGGGGGAAGTTTTTTATGGAAAGAGTGGTGAGGGGCTGGAACAGGCTGCCCAGAGAGGGGGTGGGTGCCCCATCCCTGGGGGTGTTCAAGGCCAGGTTGGATGGGGCCCTGGGCAACCTTGTGTAGCTCCAGGCCTGAGGTTGGTGTCCCTGCCTGTGGCAGGGGGGTTGGAGCTTTATGATCCTCGGGGTCCCTTCCAACCCATGCCATTCTATGATTCTAAGATTTTTCTCTGAGGACCAACCACAGCAGCCGAACAGATATCCCACTTAATTTTCTAGATTCCACCAATATTTTCCATGGAATAGCATTTGCACAGAACAGTACTCATTTCATGTGCATTTTCTAACTGCAGAGATGGGGCATGGAAAGTTGCATTTATTATGAGACTGATTATTTACAGACCAATTTCTAAACCACAAGGAGCTCCTTATATTAGAATGATGAGGGTCTCTGAAGAGTTTTGAAGATTCACTATCCTGCTTAAAACCATTAATAAAGTGCAATTCTCCTCCACTAGCATAGAATATCCCTCTAAATGATGTTGCTGAAACTCAGAAAGCAACAGCAGGTCACATGCCAGTAAATAAATTATGAAAGCTAGTAAGTGCTATTTATGTGAAGCAATATAACTCTGATTGTACCAGGTAGAACAGTCTTTGGGATATATCCTCTAAAGAAGGCAAAGTATTCAGTCCTTTTCATGTCCAATCCATCTTTTGCTGAAGTTCACATAGCTATAATTGTTGGAAAAACAGCATCAGTAAACTATATACTTTAGCTACCTGAAATGAGGACAGCCAGCACAAAGTGAATGGCAAGAACTTGTGACACCATGAGCTTCTCTGTTAGCTCCTAAGTAAATTTCACAATGTGATACAACAGTTAATGCCTGTAATACAGTTAATCAGCTGGCGTAAATTTGTAGTCAAGACTGTCAACAAGCTGGACTTCTCCAGCTTTAAAATTCAAAACAAGTTTAAGATTCTTAAGTTAGAAATCTTCCATAAAAGAAAGTTTGCTGTAGGTGACATAATCCATAATTGTGCTAGCACCTGGTTTGTGCTTTAACAAATACAATGACAGGATGTTTTAAAGCTTAACAGGCAAACTGTGCCCCACAAACCTTAGCTTCACCATTAACACTTAAAATATTTCTATTTAAGGATCTAATGTAGGCTACATTTTCACTAGGAGACTATAGCAAACTAGTTACACAAACAAGTAATAATGAACAGGTCTTAAGTCAGTGGTTAATGTCTAATGTGACAGAAGTGGACAAAGATATTCCAGACTTAAATTTGCATATTGGAAAAATGCACCAGTGGTCATAAATCTGATGCATGATGATAGGAGTAACTATTCATCTCTGAAATAAGGAGGGGGTTTTGCTCCTTTGCTTGTGAGTTTTTACAACTTTAAGGTTTCTGTATAATTGCTCTAACTGCTCGCTGGAGAGCACTTGTTTACACATGAACTACAGTCAGAGAAATCACTCACATGTACAATCCACTCTACAGCCGACTTCAAACTTTTCTTCCTTCACCAAGCAAAAGAATTCTGATCTGTTGCAGCTAGCTTTCATTATCTCCTGACTCTGAAAATGATACATTGTCAGAGATTTAGTTAAGGTTAGTGAAAGACCAGAAATTCCTCTTATTTCTACTTCAAAAGAGTAATTCCAGCTAAATCTAATTAGGAAGACCTTTAAAAAAACTAAATAACCCATTATAGAAACAAAAATTAAAAGAAAATCTTTGATACACACATCACTTTAGTAAACTTGCACTAGTTTACATGTAGACAAGACCTCAGCAATTTAAGAACACTTTGGCTAATCAAAATAAAGACACTATCTTGCCACAGACTCTTTAGAAAATGCAGCTTGCTAGAAACAAGGTGGACCAGCCAGAACAGATGGATGTATTGGGAGTAGAAGGGCATAAATGAGGACAACTAGAGAGACTTAATTGGAGGTTTGAGAGGTTTTTAAATAGTAACATCACTCTGTTTAAAGCCAACAGCAGTCTGTACAGGAAGTGACATCATAAACTGCCTTTTTAAAAACACATCCTCTCTGCAACCTCCATTTCTACACACATAGCTGCAGTTCAGCACTAATAAGGTATTGAGTGGAATTCTCAGCACCGTGTCAATCTCTTTTAGATAAAAGTTTCTAGTAACATTAAACTTCTTCATTAAGTTCTCCAAGGGAATGCATGGAGAGATGAAGCAGCACAAGGCATTAGCATTTCTCTTGTGGGAAGTCAGAGTTCAGCATGATGCAGCATCAGCCATAAAGCACAGCATCCACCCTCCAGACACATCATGCTCAAACTGGGAAATCCATACTCTTAACTGGTACAATCAGCCTGGGCTGCAGGAAGTACTGCAGATGTTTCCTGAACCAAGTGCTTCCCCACACATCTACACAACAAACCAATTGAGGAAAGAGCTGGTGTACCTCCAAACCTCACCCCTCTGTACAGCCCTATCAGTTCTTTCCACGATGAAGGGATATATACAAATAAATCCCTCATTCTTCAGTTAAATCCTTCAATTTTTTAATTTAAACAAGTTCCAAGACATTGAGTAAACAAAATGGAAAGAACTATTCAGACTCATATAATTAAGATGTCCCTGCTTACTCTGGACTAGATGACCTCTAAAGGTCCTTTCCAACCATGCATATTCTATGATTCTGTATTTTTGTTCTTTACATACAGGTATTTCTTGAACATGTTGCATCAGAAATAATATTCACAACATTCTTATGTCTGTACAATGTTAAGAAGAATTTTAATTTTCTGACTTTTGGTATCACAGTAGCTTGTTTATACAGCCTACCTTATTACACAGGGAAAAAAATAATTCACAGTACTAAAATACAGCAAATTGGGGTGTTTGCAATTTGTGAATGAGACATCTAGTATCACTAATGCAAGTTTATGCCTGGAGAAAAAAAACCCACACCCCTATTAGCATAGTCTTCAAAGAATTAGCATGGGATTTTGAAAGTACTGTTTTGAATTAATTTTATAATTAACCCCCCCTTATGTTTATTTTAAGGCCTTAACTACCTGTTAAGAAGATACTATTTGATGCTTATCAAAATTTAACTATTTCTACATCAAATTAATAATTCAGGTGTCCTCAGACACTCATCCATACAGCTTTAGCCACACAAAACCACTTGTAGCAACAACTGTCAGGTTATCAAGCCTAGCTATATAGCATCTTTCTGCACTCAAAGCAAGCAGAACTTGTACAAACTGCAGGTCAGCACTCAGCAATGCTTTACTAATCCTACTCTAGTTTCAATTTTTACTGAAAATGGATTAAAACCTCTTTAAGAACATCCCTTGTACCTCTTAAGATTCAGACATATTCTCACTAACCCTGTTATTGAAGTCAGAAGTGCTTAAAAAGACTATAGCCAGCTGCATTAACGAAGCTGTATTCCCCATTATTTTAGTCTACATTTAAACATGCTCAGTTACCATGCCTCACTGGAAATAAAGAAGGAAGTAGCCACTATTTAACTGCAGGTGTTGAAATAGCACAGATTCCAATTTGTCTGTAGAATCCTAGAGACAAATCAAGTTTCAACACACCCCTGAAAAGTGCAGAAATCAAAAGATTCAGTCAAGTTTTTTGTATCATGTCTGAACAGTGAATTAAAAATGTTTCTGTAGGATCCTTTTTTACTGATACAATAGCTTCAGACAGGGTCAGGTGCTGAAGTTATTGCCATTACAGAAAGAAGCATGAGGCACCTAACACACTTCAGCAGCAGCCCAAATTCAGCAAGGAACTTTTGCACTACAAGCCCGTTTTTTGTCAAAAGACTATTTCAATTTTTGAGTCAAGCTATTTTTTATCTTAAGATACCCTACTGCCAGACAGATCAGGTGAGGTTCCTTTCTCTCAGTAACCTTTTAACAGTGAGGATGTTGGGAAGGCAGGAATACCTGGTGACTCAGGCAGAGGGGACAAGCACATCAGCCAGAACTGCACAAGTATACAGTAAGCTTTGTAGTCTATGTTACATCATTAGTGTGACTTACAAAAAAGCCTTATTTCATCAACATCCATTTTAAAAATACTTACTGCTTTTTAGTTTGTAGAACAACACGCCTATGATTTCTAAGTGGCAAGACTAATGATTTAGATCCTTTAGTTTAAGAAACTAAGGCATTCTTCAGCCAAATGCTCTCCAGGGAAATCATTCTACTTGGTGGTCCCTCACAACTTGGCTCTCTGAGATTGCAGACTTGTATTAAGGATGGTTATAATCCACGAACTGTAAACATGGATCAATTACCCTGAAGAGGAATGGAAACATCTTGAAATCAGTTAAGCATGCAAGAAAAGGTAGAGGGAAGAAGACAGGGTAATACAATTAAGCAGGAATTGTCAATATCCAAGATTAGAGAAATTAATTCCCCTCTTCTGTGCAATGTTGACAGTGAAGTCAAACTCACCTATTTTGCTGCTTTCATCACTTTGCCCCTGCAGGCTAAAAAATGCATTCCCAGTATGAGTTCTTTAAATAAAAAGCAAATACTTTAAATGAAAATTTAAATTTATTTTGAAAATTTTAAATGTCATTTCTATCAATTTAGACACACTGTTTGACATTATCAGATCAGAGAATTTACAGTGACTCACGGATAAGGATTTGCCTTTTACATTCAAATGTTAAGTACTTCAGAACAACTTTGTCTTGTTATTTCCAAACCAGAAACACTAAAGAGCATTTTATTTTGCCTTTCAACCATCTTGGTTAATTAACAGACTTTTGATATCTGCTGTACTTGAAGGGAAACATGCACAACACCAAAGGAATTACTTTGTTTGAATGAAGTGAGTACCTTAATTACAGCTCCAGATTTAAGACTAGTTCATTGTAGCATCAAAAGGCAGTGCTAAGTAGAAAGACAAGATTTAAAAAAAAGTAGTAATAGTTTCCTCAAGTAGACTGCAGAGCCTGACCTACTTGGGAAGCCTCTTTAGGGAGATAAAAAGGTCTTGCTATTCAATGTTAACATCATACAGGCTTAAAGTTTAGCTATTTTGGAAACAGTAGCAGAGAACTCCATTGCTATTCTAAGACTACCCTTGTATTAGTGGTTAACAACGAAATTTAATTAATCTATCAGACTTAAAAATTGACCCGATTTTATTGCTTACTATAGATTATTTTCTACTCTCTAGAACTATCTTGAAACTGGATAAACAGAAAACATTTGCAGGGAAGAGATTTGATCTATTTGCCCATTCTGGCAAGGGAAGTGCCCCTCAAGCATGTACAAGGTAATTAACTGTTATAAAGTGAATGTCAGACCGCATCTCTCCAAGAGGGACAGCCTCCCACCATGCACCTTAGAAATTCAGAACTCTTCCACTTTGTAAAAACAATGCAAGCTCCAAAGCCCTGGAAAAAAAATCCTAGAAGTTTTAGAGTAGAACTTTTACAATATGCTGACTTGGGGAATCTCCTAGTAAGGTACTCAAACACTTAAGATTCCTTTGTATACACCTTAGTACTAGAGGCTGCTACTGCCTTCAGTCAGCACGTAGCACATCATGGAAGATCTGGGACCACAGCAACAGCTTTGTGTGAGAGTCAAGCATTTGTAATGTTAGCATGGGGACTGTGGCACAGATTTTGTTCTGTAACAGGAAAATACTTTTAAAGTCTCATATAATACAGTTTTCTCCCCCACCTTTCTTTCACTGTCTGATGGAACATCATTAATAGTGTGCCAGGTATGTTCGATCGCCTGATTCCAGAAGTCTGTCCTATTTAAGAATCACAGGCACATTCCCTGCTCAAGAACACACAGCAGAAGTGTGAAAGGTCTGTTTCATTACAGTTTTAGAAGCCATATAAAAAAACATGTATGCAATCTAAATCTTTCCTGTTGAGAAAGTCTGTTAACCTAGTTAATCCACAGGTATGATGATATGCATCGCAACACCCAGTGAAACAAATGTATTCATAAGCCTTTAAAGTATATAGAAAACTCAGTTCTGTCCTCTGATGCTGTTTCAAGTTTATTTTATTCACTCTTTTGGATGACTATAAATAAGTGTTTCCACTATGGAAAAGAAAGTTAGCACAGTACATTTTCATGACTGGGGAATGGATTTTCTGAAGACATCTTCAAAAGGGCAAAAGCTTAGAAAAAACAACCTGAACATTGAATTCAGTTCTGTATGAAGTCCCTTGTAAAAATTAAAAAAAAAAAAGAAAGGAAAAAAAGTAAAGAAAAAACTGCAAGGCCCAGAATGATTTATTGCTTTTCTTCAGTTTTTTCCTTGGTCTCTTTCTTCTCAGATTCTTTGCTCTCTTCCTTTACAGAAAGCTCTTCTAGTTTTTCAGCAACTTTATCAGCACTATCATTTTTGTCTGTGCCTGCTAAGAGATTGATTAGGAAAAAAGTTAGATACATGTAATAACGGATTTTGCTGTTGAAAGAGTAGAGGAAGGTGATGGGGGGCAGGGAGAGACAGCTGGTATTTAAAATAAGAACTAAAGAAAATAAATTCTCCACTGAGTACTGGAATGATTAATTCCATTTCTTTTCCTTTGGTAACTACCTCAGATGCTCAGAGTTCAAGAAATGCCACTTGCATATTATAATCACTAAATGAGAGCATGTAACATTGTATGGAGTATGTAACATTGTATGGAGTCTGTCAGTGGTAGCAGCAAAGCTGACAATGTCCAGCGAGCAAAGGGATCAAGTCCATAGCTTCTTGCCTGTCTTAACCAAGATCCCCAGTTTCAAACTGGAGAATAGGTTCTTAAGACTGAACAAATCCAATCTAAATATCTGTGAGGTATCTTGTCACACAATTCTATGAGATGGTGCATTTATCTATTTAATAGAGAGACCTTTGAAGAAATACCACAATTTCACACAAGTTAACAAAAATGAAAATTAAGTATTCTACTTGCATGATTATTTATTTGTGGAATCAGGGAAGAGGAACTGGAAGAAGGAAATATCACTGTGGCTGCAGTGTTCATGGCTCAGTCATGCATTTTAAACCAGAAATGCTTATTTAAGTAGCCTTCCAAAAAAAGCAATGTTCCAACAGCAATAGTAACAGCCTTCTACGAGAAAGAAGGCCATTGTCACTCCTGTGAATCATTACTCTTGCAGACAGAAAAAGCACCTGAACTGAAGACTGCAGTTCAGTACAGAGTGAGTCTGCTAAAACACAATGATACTTCAGGAAACCAAAACCACTCAGACAGCTAGAAAAAGTGGCCCGGTACTACACTTGGAACCTTACCTTTCTTTGCTCTCTTGTCTACTTCATTCCTGCATTCTTCAAATTTTGCCTTGAATTTCTGTGCATCTGTTTCAGTAAAGAGAGAGTATTTTTTTCATTAGTTTTACTTCCTTGCAACATTGAATACGTCCAACGTTAAGATATCTGAGAAGTTTTGTGTAAAGAAAACTTGTAGGCAAAGTAACCTAGTTTCAAATTACTAGTAATTTAGTTTAAAATTAAAAGATGCTATGCAAAATTATTTCATCAAGTGTTCATGCAGAAGCAGTCTATTTTCTTTAACAAGTTTATTAAAGCAGCTTATTCTGCAAAACATTTGAAGTATAATGCCAGAAAGAGCTGGTTTGTACTTAGGACACCTCCCAGCTGTCCCTAGCCTATAGGCATATGATATCAGAGAGAGCTAATACCACTATTTCCCTGTAAAGGACTGAAGAGTAGCTTTGAACTACTATTCTTGTCAGCTCTATTATGCCTAAAAGACCTCCACATATTTGCCATAACTTAGGGTTCCTGGCACTGAGTATGGCATATAAAGTCTGTTTCATTAGTACAGCATTCAGACTCAGTACCCTGGACTCAAGCTATTCCTGACTTCAATAGCCAAGGAAGCATAACCTTCAGAATGTTTTGCTCTATGCCACCACATCATTTAAGTCATTCCAAGCAGCTGATGAAATTAAAATAGTGTTTCTATGCAAGCAAAAAGATACAAAAGTGGATCAGGCAAGGTACTTCCTAGCACCAGAACTATATGAAGGTAATTTGGATGCCAGCTTGGTCTGACGTCTGACTGACCACATGAGGTCACTGTTGCCCCACAGGAGTTCAGAAGCCACCATGAAACTAGTCCTGGAAGAATCAACGCTAATACTTTCTCAAGCATCTCAAAAAGGAAAGATACTTGAAGGACAAACTTAGGTCTGTTCAACTGTCACCTGCTTAGTCAGTACTGCAAAAGGTAAATTGGCAAAGAGGACTGCTCCCTCAAAACAGAACACTCAGTGAGCTGAACAAGTTCTACCCGAAAGAGGAAAAGACTCACAAAAGATGAGCAAATTGTCACCAAAATGTTGTCTGATCAAGTAAGAAGCAAGTGCTAAGCAGGTGAATGAGAAACTTATTTGGCTAAACAGTATCATGTTCAGGAAAAGGAAACAAGATATACTTAAGATGTCCCTAAATGCATGCAAATCTGTCTAGTCTTAAAATACATAGCCACTTCATTAGCCACGTAAACACAGAGAGAAGAGGTGGTGAACTGAACTTGTGTGGCAAACAATAAAGCAGGAAACCAAACAACATTTTTCCCCTCTCGTTTTGCTTCCTTTTTTCAAAGCGAAACCCCACACTTTGACTCAATCCTAGGGAGCTGGGAAAGCTACACTGTCATTCAGCCCTACTAGCTGACCCATGTCTAATTACAGGCCTCCTTTCTATTGTGGTAGCCAAGACAGTCATTCCAGAAATAACGCCCCAACTGGTATGATAGCTGGACTTGACTAGTACTTTTCACTGAGTGTTCCATTTAATAAAAAAAAAAAAAGATACTACATGCTTCAATATTAAAAAAATTTTAAAAATCATGTTCTGCTAATGCAGACAGACCAGAAATATCAGGGGTTTTTACTTCAATGCAAAAACACAATCCTAGCTACAACTGAGCACCTGAGAAAAATGAAAACAAGCTGCATGTTTTAATCTCTACCCCACAGTATTATTGCTTTTAGTTTTATTCTAATCGACATTACACTTGCATGACATGGTTTAAGAAATGCCTAGGACAGAAAGCTTTCTAAATATTACTGGAGACCTCATTACTACACTGTCAAAAACATATGTTTAAGTGATTAAGTGGCTTCTCTCAGTTAAAGCAGTAATTAGCTAACACTTCTCACTGCTACGCAAAGGTAGGAAACAGTGTTTCTACAACAGTGGTTTACAGCAGTGCTTAGACATGTAGTTAACACTATACAATCAACTTCAGTTCAGTTGCCAGTCCACTCACTCTCTGCATTTAAAAATCGAATTGCCAGAAGTTCAGGCTTGGGGCTTTCATCTGCAAAGTCAGCATGCGTGTTCCAGACCCATGCCCTGTCGCTCCCAGCGTTAGGCTTCAGCTCCATTAAGGGTGTGACTGAAAAGAAAGCATTGTGAGATGTACATGGCACAATAGTAAATGTCTTCCACACCAGCCTCCATAAATCTTACCAACTGACTGCGATGGTTATGTAAAGCACTTTATATGGAATCACTTTTGGATAAATTGCAGACAATGGTGCCCACATATATTTTTCCTTATGTCCTCAAATAAAATGATGCAAGACCATTATGGTACAAAAGAAGGCTAGATTCCCCATTGTTAAGAAACAGAGTTTGATTCAATTCTTGTTTAGAACAGATGACTGTGATACTAAGAGAGACACAGTCACTAAGCACAGCTCTGAAGAACAGTCAAATGGTTTGGGAAGAAAAGGCATCCAGACATTCATTCTTCTTTTGCACACTGAAAACACTACTTATTACAGCAAATTATTTTAAAAAAGTATTACTCCTACAATTAATCATCAAATCATTATTTCTGACCCATCAGTTTAAAGCTCTACTACAAGGTATTATAGAATTCTGCTGTGCGGCAAGATGCATACAGAGTATTTTCACTCTGTTTGTGGAGCCCCATCCCTCCAAGACACTATAATTACTTCAGCAGACTAACTGGAGAAGCCAGAATGTTCTTCTCACACTACTCTAAGACTTCTTACATTATACACCTGAAAATTTCAGGGAGGGCTTTTTTCCTCCCTGACCCCTGGATCCTTAGTTTAGCTAAGGAGCATTATGAATGGTCTACTTTCTTGCCTTTTTTTTTTTAATTTAGAGATCAAATTACATTTTCTTTCAATTAATGTTTTGCAAAAATGAACACAATCATTTTGGCTGCCTATGAGTCAGCATAAGTATTGATTCAATAAAGAAATCTATATTGAAAGCAGTCTGAGAAAAAAACCTTTTCATGTGAACATTATAAATTCATCAATTCTGTTTTGCATATGTCCAACATTTATTTTCTTGAGTAAAATATTTATCCTTAGTAGTTGTGGACAACACTGCTTTCTTATTTGCATTTCATTTGCTAAACAGGAACACCTAAGTCTTCTGAACAGACCAGCTTTCTGAAGAGATCTACCCAAACAAAACAAGTGCTACTGCTTCTGACTTCAGATTAATGTTAAGCTACTTCAAACACACTATTTCAAGTTGTCTAAAAGTAGTCCAACTCCACAGAATACTATACACTCCTTACATAAAACCCCTGAGTATTAACAAACCAAGCAAGTAACAAAGGATTACCAAATTAGTCTACTTGTTGCTACCTATATTGACTGTCAAGTCTTGTCTTGCCCTTTAATGTTTATCATTATCAAAGGAACAAACCTCTCCTGCTCCATCAGCTCTCCATACATGTTCTTTTTGAATGAGTTAGCTCTATCACGTACATTTCTTTTTATCTCACAAGCAGAGAAAGGCAGCCATGCATTAGTTCAGCACCTCATTATCTGCTTTCTGATGGCTAAGCAATTGCTTTTACTAATTCAGACATTTAACTCAAAATACTAAATTATTACAATTGCTTATTTTTCATTCTTTTATAAAAAAACCCATTGTACATTTATTTCTTACATCAAATGCCTACACTTTCTACACTGTATTAATCATTACAATTTAGCTGGGACAGACATTCTGTGATTGTTCCCTGTGTCTGTGTGCACTTTTCAGAAGTGTCTTTAAGACTCAGTCTTGCAGGCAATCACCAAAGCTAACTACAGCTTCGATCCAGTAGTAAAAATAAGCAGTCTTGCTGCTGATGCTTGTAGTCTTGTGTGCAGAGCAAGAGACAAGTACGTTTACAGTCTAAGGTTTTAAGACATACAGGAATGCTCTAGCTGCTAGAAAAAAGCCACTGAGATCCTAATATACAATGTAGAAGTCTATGAGCTTATTTTTTTAAAAAACAGAAATAAGTGTAGCCATGTAACATACTATAATGGTTTGCACAGATTTTTAGGGTCTTATCTCTCCTCATGAGGAGGCGAATTGTTCCCTTCTCCTTGTGTTTCAGGAGTTTTACATCACCAGTTCCTCGTTCTTTCCATTCTGGAAGGTCATTCTCAGATGCAAACCGGAACAGTTTTGCTCGCCTTGAAGAAGAGAGAGTATCAGAAGTTAGTCTGCATATTTATCAAAACAACATACTTAGCAGTACTTTTTCTTTTAAAGCCACACATATAAGAGAGAACAAATCCTCCTGTAAGGTTCCCTGTTCTACTTCAGCATACAAATTTAGAAACTGATGTGATTAATTCAAACTTAATAACAAACTATTGGGAATTATGTAATAGCTACACTAAAATTCAACAGGTTCTGGACACACTTCTGGGGGATGATAAACATACTTGGTACAGGCAACCTTTCAAATTAATTTAATTAACCTATTTCACACGTTTTGCCATAGAGTTGTCAAGTATGTAAACGTATTACGAATACAACTACTACTACATCTCATCTGCACTATTAATTCATGAAATTGAATAGCTTGAGGCTAAGTAAAGAATCTCGTACAATTCCAAGCCCAGTGTTTGACCAACTGTTAACAAAATGCCTCACCCTCTACAGTCACTTATTCCCCTTTCAACTGCAAAAAAACCCCTAGCTGTTACTGCTATCCTTAAAATCAGGAATAAAGGAAGCTTTGTGCTGCACTGCAGTGCAACGTACCTGTTTCGGAACATCACTGCTTAATCTTCCAAGATGCCAGTGTGCCAAGAAAGAAACAGGAGTAGTTTGGGACATTAGTCAAAACTGACCCAAGTGACAGTCTGAGATCACAGAATCATAGAGTATCTTGAGTTGGAAGGGATCCATAAGGATCATCAAGTCCAACTCTTGGCTCCACACAGGATCTGCTAGTGAGGAGTTTAAGACACTGCGATAGGCAACGAAGCACCTGCTCACACTACAGGATATAGTATTAAAAAATTAGAATTTTCTATTAAAAAAAAAAAAGAGTAAGGTAGTGAGACTTGTAATAAGCTGGGTTCTTCAAGAAGGTGTCAGATGTTGGTGCAAGCCACTCTAACAGATGCTTTGATGCATAAGAACTACCTTACGCCAAAGCCATGTCCTTCCTTCCAAGTCAAGCTGGCATTCAGTAGATGATTCCCTTAAGCTTAGCAACGAGAATAACCAGACTCAAAAAAAAAACAACACTCCTTTCCTCCTTCACCCTTTTGTGGACATAAATATGAACCTACAGAGCACTGAAACTAAGATGATTAGTCCCCCACATACTTTAAATAAAACAATTTCTTATTCCCACGAAGCAAGCATAATGGTCAGAGATCTCACCATGCTACTTGTCAGACACTGACCAGCTCTTGAGTTTTTACCAGAAATTGTGTAAGCTCAAATCTCTTCCAGATGAACAACACCCTTCTGTGATTAAGCAAAAGCTGTATTTCTTACACTTACCTAAAGCAAATGCACCACTCAAAAAAAAAAATTAGCCCTTTAGACTATGTGTTTCTTCAGGCAGATTATACAACTTGAGCAAGCTATCCTGATTTGACAATAAGCCAAATCTAAGCTACAACGATGTTTAAGACAACAGAAGGGTACTGACAGAAATGCCACATCGTATGGGATCTATGGCTCAGTACATGACCCTTCATAACTGGGGATGTGCAGCAGCACCATTATATACATCACATTTTTCCCCCCCCAAGATACTTGGTTTATACTGTGATCACACAACTTGGGTAACAATTAGAGGTTTGAAATGAATGGCTTTTTTTAGGTTAAAAAATACTAAAGCCATATTCAGAATATCATCTCCCTTCTTCTATTATTGCAGACTTCAGTTTCTTGGAGCATTATTATCAACCACCTACCCATTCAATCTCTGCCACCGGAGTAAATACCAACCAACTTAGATTACCAGCTCATATACAGAGATTCCTAGCAAATTACCTCAAGTTTTTGGTAAACACATTCAAGCTTAAGCCTAACAAGCATGTAGATAGTATACAGAAATAGTCTTACATCTTAAAGAGTTCTTCCTCATCCTCTTCCAGAGTTTTTATTTCTTGCTCAGGAAGGGAGACTATGGGCTCAAACTGAGGATCATGGTTAGAATCATCTGCATTTTCAGTAGAAGTATCATGCTCCTCATGTGTTTCCTGGAGAAAAAAAAACCCACAAAGAACTAGTTATATACTTAAAATCTGAAACACATCTGCATTTAAAATGCACGCTTTTACGACTATTCAGTAATTAGAATGTACTAACTGAAATACCCTGTAACAATAAAGATTTATTATAGCTGAAAAAAAATGGCTTTAAAGTCAACAGAGTTATACTAAAAAAAGAGAAACTGCCCTTTCAGTGCTAGTTTTCATAGTCCTGACACTCTTACTAACTGTGCAGAAGTTTGGCATTGGAGTAATAACTCTTGGTTGCAAAAAAATAATTTCTTATTTTTCCTATATAATGTATTTTATGTTGCTAAAGCACTACTATTTCTCAGTAGTTAGTGACCTATCATTCATGGGGGGGAAAAAAAAAAGAGTAAAAACCCCACAACACCAAGGCAGCCACTTACCCCTGCTTAAAGGGCACATTATATCCCAAAGTTCATTATTCTGGTTCTATAGATGAGAATCACCCACAATCAAAAAGTGTATTTTACACACAGTTGCACTACTCACAAAATAATTTGAAGTCTTTTGCTTTAAGGCTCTTTGGGGAGCTTTAGGTTAAACAGCCAAAATACTACTTCCTATCTAGCTATATAGGAATTTACTATATCATTCATTACGGCTTAATAGCTTTTTTAGTATGTAACTAGCAAACAAATGATAGGCATCTCTAACACTTCATATATATGCACTGCTAAACGTGTTCAGTAGAGAAGCCTAGGAGGGAGATTCATCTGCAAGTTTAGCAAGGTCACAAACAGCTACCTCGGGTCATGGGAACTGATTTGGGGTTCAGTCATGGGAACTGATTTGGGGTTCTTATTGTTGGAATAAGAAAGGAAAAACAGTCTATGCATTTAAGACACAAACCTAATTTTCACTTTACAGATGAAAGAGTCAAGCTTTATTTAGAGTATCCTTTACAGAGCAGGTACACTCCACATACGCATAGCAAGTGAAAGAAAGCAGTCTCTTTTTACAAAATAATTTTTAAAAGTGGAGGAACACGCAAAGGGGAGTAAGGTGAGAAACGTTACAAAATAAGTTCTGGTGACAGCATCCCTCTAGCCATCGTTAGCTTTATGACCCCGGGGTTCCAGCACGCAGGAAAAAAAAAAGCAAGGAAGGCATTAAGTCACATCTGTTTTCAAGAAACAGGAAAAGAAACATCGGCCAAACTTTTATATATTGTCTCCTCCAGTAGCGAGTAGCACACCCGTATCTTAATTCATTATCCATTCTGCGCCTGACCAATTAATCACAGGAGCCGTAAGACATGCATAATTCATAGTAGCCACATGGTGAGAAAAAGCAGATCCCGTTATCACGATAAGATCCCGCCCTGCTGCGATATAAAGCACGCGGGGCTACTCCTCTCGCCGGGCCGCGGCACCAAGGGTGGTCAGCCCGGCTGGGGGAGGGGCGGAAGAGAGGGAGAAGAAAGGAGGGGAACGGGGAGAGGGATGGCTCCGAAGCGCCGGGAGAGCCTCAGGCTTCCTCAGGCTGGGGAAGGGTCGCCGCGGGCGTAGGGCGCGGGCCGGGCTGAGCGGGCGCGGACGGCCGAGGCCTCCCACGCTCGGCTCCAAGGGCCCCGGCAGGCGCACGTGCCCGAGCCGCCTGGAAGGGCCCGGCGGCCCCACCGCGCGGAGAGCGGGGACGAGGCGGCGCTGCCGCTCGCTGCCCTACGACAAGGCCCAGACCCCGTCCTTCCCAGCCCCGGGCCTTGCTTGACCTCGGATCCCCCCGCCCGCCTAAGCCACTCAACTCCCGCGGCCGCCCCTCGTCCTCAACCCCACGGGCGCTCAGGCCCTCTCCCCGCCGGCCCTCTGCCCCAGCCAGGCCCCACCTGTTTCCGTTACTCTCCCACCCCCCCCGCCCGCGGCCGCCTCTTCGCCCCCCTTCCCCTCGGTGCCAGGCCTTCCCGCCCCAGCACCAACCCCCCCGGGTCGCAGGAGCGAGCGGGCGCGCCACCCTCACCTTGGTGTCCGCCATGGGGCCGGGCTCGCTCTACTCGCCGTTACCGCCTGGCCGCCAAGCTTCCTGCCGCGCGCCCCCGCCCCTCCCGCCTTTACCTCATTCCCGCAGCCCGCGCCGCCGCCGCCGCAAGGCCCGATGGGAAACACCCACTTTCCCTCAGTCCTGCCTCGCCCCTCAGCGCGCCGCGACGGGCGGCGACCCGGCACGGAGCGAGCACCTCGCCGCACCGGCGCCGACCTCCCCCCCCAGACCCGCGGCACAGATCCCCGTCCCAGGGCGCGGCCTGGCCCCGGCGAGGCGTTTTTGTTGCGCCGGTCCCGAGGCGCCTCCCATGAGGCCTCGCGGCATGGCGGGGGCCACCCCGCGTCCCGACCCAAAATGGCGGCCGCGTGCGTGACGGACGGGGCGATACTTGCGTGGGTTTTATTACTCTTTTTACGTGGCGCTGCTGACCCCGCGCGCGGGGAACGGCAGCACTGAGGGGCAGGCGCCTAAAATAATTAAAAATTAAAAAAGCCTTCTTCCCTCCCCTTCTTCCCGCCCCCCATCCTTCCGCAGCGGTCTGCCGGTGACGCCACCGCCCCGCCCCCGGGAGCCCGGCGCGAGGAAGCGTGAGGGGCGCGGAGCACGCGGGGCCGGGCCTGACCCGGTGTCTGGGCTGAGGGGAGGCCGCCGGCGCTGAGGCGGGCACACCCGCGGGTCCGGAGCTGACCCGGTGTCTGGGCTGAGGGGAGGCCGCCGGCGCTGAGGCGGGCACACCCGCGGGGCCGGAGCTGACCCGGTGCCCGGGCTGAGGGGAGGCCGCCGGCGCTGAGGCGGGCACACCTGCGGGGCCGGGGCTGACCCGGTTCCCGGGCTGAGGGGAGGCCGCCGGCGCTGAGGCGGGCACACCCGCGGGGCCGGAGCTGACCCGGTGCCCGGGCTGAGGGGAGGCCGCCGGCGCTGAGGCGGGCACACCCGCGGGGCCGGCAGGGCATGGAGGAGGAGGAGGAGGAGGGAGGTCCGTGCGAGCCCGATCCCGTCGCGGCTCCTGCGCCGGAGGCTGGAGATGGGGTTGAAGTGGAGAGCAAGGCCGATGGAGGCAACCCCGCTGAGAGCCCCGCCGCCGGCCCCGACGTGTACAGATACATTAAGGGGGACTTGTTCACCTCCGAGATCTATAAAGTAGAAATACAAAACCTCCCCAAGTACATCGGGTTTAACGATGTGAAAAAGTTCCTTGCCAAGTACGGGCTCAACCCTCATAAGATAAAACTTTTCGGGAAGCAGACGTTCGCGTTCGTGACGTTTAAGAGCGAGGAGGAGAGGGACAAGGCCATGAAAGTCCTCCATGGGGTTTTGTGGAAGAGCAGGCACCTGAGCGTCAGGCTGGCCAAGCCGAAAGCCGACCCGATTGCCAAGAAAAGGAAGAAGGAAGAGGAGATGGAGCAGGGAGAGGCGAAGCGGCTGGCTCCCGCCAAGGCCAGCGACGAGGAGCCTCTGAGCAAGCAGATCGCGGATGTTGTGACCCCGCTCTGGAACGTGCCCTACGAAGAGCAGCTGGCCAGGAAGCAGCAGGAATGCGAGCAAGTGCTGCAGAAGCTGACAAAGTAATTCCTGTTGGTAAAGCTACTGTAATGTTTACAAGACTTGACCCTATGATGGGATATAGTTAAATCTGCACAAATTGCTATCTCTAAAATGAAGTAAGGAGAGGTAATAATTAGAGGTAGGTCAAAACCCAGATACCCTGAGAAAGGAAATAAAAGATAATCTGCGATGCTAGGACCTAAGAACTGTCCAGCTGACAAAACCTGCCATTCTTGGTCAGCCTCAAAAATTGCTAAAGGAAGCTGCGTTGTTTTAAAGTCTGTTTGTCCACAGGCCTAAGCAGAAGGATGTTTGTGCTGATAAAAAAAACCTCTGGCAGTGTCAAATGGTGTAAGAGGTAATCAATCTGTAGGGATGGTGAATTGCTGTTAAGGATTTTCTTTTCTAAAAATCTCCTCAGATTTTTATGGCTGGTTAATCAAAGTATCACTTAGATCTCTTGCCTTCCATAGATAAAATTGGCATTCTTTTCATGCATGAGCACACTGATGAATCTAGTACATACCTGTATAACTACATTTAACTCTTATTTTTTCTGGTTACAGCTCTTAAAAAGTTGGAGGGGGGTTGCCTGTTAAATTCTTGTGAAAGAAATATTCTTCATTTGATAATCTTATACCCTTTTTATGCCCTGAAAAAAAAAGTTATGTACTACTGTTAACTTGAGTTTCTCTAAATATGCCTTTACAATTTCTGATTTGGGCAGGGAAATAGGAAATAACAACAGAGCTTTATTACCGTGGTTGTTCCTGCAGAAGCAGAAATATAACAAATTGTGCTGCCCAGTAGAGGGAGTGAAAGCATCACCAGTACAGGTAACGCATCCTGGGTAAGGTGTGGAATGGGGTTGATGAACTTGGGGTTAAATTAGTTATTTGGCCTTAAGAGACAGTGGACAAACTGTTTGATGACTTCTTGTAATGAATGACGAATTTCAGACACTCTTGCCTCTCTAATAGAAAGATTGTGTGGAATTATTTCAGGAAGCAGAAGAACAGTTAAAATTAACAGAAAGTTCTCTGTCCCTACAAGTTTGTGTTGTTGGCCAATACAAACATTATTCAACAAAGGCAGTATTTTGCTCTTTAAATAACAAGACTTACTAATACTTTTTCATTATTTCTGTTAGTTCTTGTACGTCAAAATCCATTCGTATCTTCCATACAAACTTAATGTCCTGTGTCTATTTACAGATGCATTTAACCATGAGAGGGTTGTTTCAGGAGAGACTTGGCATGTACTAATAAGTGCTGTGTAAATATCTTACATAACTTTATTTTAAATCTAGACTGAATATCGCAACAAATGTGAGTTCTTGATTGGGATTGGTGTAAATCAAGAAGACAAAACTGTGGGTTGTCGTCTTGGCAAATACAAGGGTGGTACATGTGCTGTAGTGGAGCCATTTGATACCATTCACATTCCTGCTATTGCCAAAAAAGTAGTAAAAGCTTTCCAAGACTACATAAGGTGAGCATAAGTAAAATGAGTTACCTGTAAAGATTTTGATATCTTACTCAAAAATATTTATGAAGTATTATGAAAAGCTTAGTGTTTGTTCTGAGCTGTAAGCCCAGTCTCAGTTTTCAGTGATTCTTTGATGTCCCCATCTTGTGCCACTGGGTGTTTTTCCCTTGCTCTTGCTCAGAAGGGGCAGGTCACTGTGACCTGGTGGTAGCATCTATTCATCGCTCTTTTTCAATTAAGATGTGGAAGTCATTCTTTTCTTGATAAATCTGTGTCACCTCTGTTTGTAGTTAATATTTTCATCACTTTGCATGATGAGCTGCTGTAAACTGTTGAATATTATGCAAAAAAGTAGTTCCCTGTTAAGTAACTGAGCTTCTGAAAATTGCAGGTCTACTCCTTACTCCGTTTACAGCCCAGAAACTTATGAAGGTCACTGGAAACAGCTCACAGTCCGTACCAGCAGGAGTGGACACATCATGGCAATTGTTTATTTTAATCCTCAGGTATTTAGTTTGATTTATAATATGCAGCTCAGACACACAACTTTAAAATTACACAAATTTGATTTTATGAATAGTGCATGCAAATGCAATAATTACTCAGTGTAGTTCACTTTGTGTTACTACTCTATGGAGACTTGTCTGATACATGCAAACAGGTAACGAGTGTGCTTGTAGAAGGTATACACAACGCTGTATCTTCAGGTCACTAACAGGATTATTATCCCTTCTTTCAAATGAAACCTTTAGAAATTAAGTAAGGAAGAGCTAGCTGACCTGAAAATTTCTCTGGCAAAATACTTTACAGAAGGGATGGGGAAGAGCAGCGGTGTTACGTCTCTCTACTTTGTGGAGGAAGGCCAAAGGTGAGGGAATTGACTTTGCTTTGGGGGATTTTGGTGGTGGCTGGACTTCTGTTGTTTGCAGCAGAAACATAGGCAGCACTTGCACACCCTTATTCTGTCTATTTAATAAAAGCAGCACCAGCATTACTAATTAGTTGAACAGTTCCTTACCTTTTCCACGAGGGAATCCTGAAATTTCTCATCCTGTAGTGGTCACTGGATAGAGGCAGGTAGAGTTTCGGTGGGTGAGCGCGTGACTAGTTGCTGGCTGTCAAGGTGTACGAGTAACCTCTGCCTCCTTTCTTCCCTATTCTATGTGATTCTTTTAATCTTCCCATCCCCTTCCACAGAGCACCAGGCTCCCCCTACCTTCATCTAGAGACAACGTAGGTCCTGCTGTGTACATCAGCAGAACAGCTCTACACTGCCAGAGAAAAATGGCCAAGAAGATAGCCTCTAAAAGGAAATAATAAATGTTTCCCCACCCTTTCCCCAGGAAATCTCCCAATCTGGAAGACTTGCCTTTGGAGCACGTGGCCGGCGATAAGTACATATACGAAGAACTTCTTGGCTTAAAATTTAGAATTTCTCCACATGCATTTTTTCAAGTAAGGATGATACAAAGCTGCTAATTGAACAGGATTTGCATTAATGGCCTTAAGCTTGTCTAATGCTCTATAACAAGATACTGTAACTAGAGATTTATATGTGTGGGGCGGTTAAATACCTTTGAATGTTGTACTTGGCTGTAGAAACAGCGAGGGAGTGTAAACTTGATGGGAGCATGTGTGCTTGGCTTGCTCTTTAAGACAACGAATCCACGTGCTCTACAGGCACTGATTTAGAAAGCTTATTGCACGCTACTTTCTTAATCACAGCGCGTAATCGCTGCACTCACTTTAAAGCAGTATTGCAAACAAGGATAAAATGAAGCTTGCTGAGAGCATCACTATATTCTCCTAGTTTTGAACCTTTACTACTTCCTATTGAAGGAGAGGAAGTATTTTAAAAGTCCAGACTTCACTTTATTGCTTAGCAGTTGGGTTAATTATTTTGCTCGCTGTCTCCTCTGGCTTCCAGCCTCATCTTTTAGGTGCTGTAGAACAAGTCATGTTTTTACTAGAACACAGATAACAAAACATTACTTCTCAGAGAGAACTGGCACTGGTCTAGGTCAGTTACATGTGATTTTAACTTACATGTGAAGTTGACTCATTTCTTAGAAGAAAACGTGTTTGTAGGCTCATTAAAAGGCATTTACTGTTGATGAAGCAGCCTGTTTGACACGTGATTTCACAGGTAAACACGCAAGCAGCAGAGGTTCTGTACTTGGCCATTAGCGAGTGGGCGCAGCTGAGCCACGAGAGCACCGTGCTCGACATCTGCTGCGGTACAGGAACCATTGGCATTTCTTTGGCAAAGGTGAGCGAGTCACTTTTCTTCCTGGATATAACTACTTTTAGCAAATGTAGATCTTTAGTTGAGCTTACAATGAAAAAAAAATGTGATGTACTTGAAATACGTTAATCTCCTTTTTAAAAATTAATTTGTAATGTAACTACCTGCAGCTGTTGTACCAAATCATTCCAAAAGCTCAGCCTTGCACAGAGCAGTCTCAATTAAAACTAATTCAGTCAAGAGAGGCAGTAATTCTGTAGCATAGCCAAAATTACTAGAACTACCCACTTAGGTAATGCATAAACAACCTTTCTCACATAATTTTTAGAGCATGGCTCACTAGACTATATAAGGAAATCTGGCCCAAAAAAAGCCTGAATGATGCCAGCAAAACTGGAGTCTGTCACGTACAGGTTGGGATAAATGGTGTTCATCCCACAACTTCAGTCTAAAAAGTCCCTCTTTATTTGCACAGGTTCCTTCTCAGCCCTTTTTCTGTCTGCAAGGCAATAATTCCCTGAGCAGGTACTAGTCAGCGTGCATGTACAGTAGTTCATTGCTGACACTATGAGTAGTGGTTACATTTACATTCTACAGACCTTTTCCTCTTGTTTCTATAGCAAGTAAAGAAAGTGATTGGAATCGAACTCTGCCAAGAAGCTGTGCAGGATGCCAGAGTGAACGCCCAGATTAACGGTCAGTTAAATCTAAAGCCCTAAAGTCTTTCTGTGTTAGAAACAGAGTAGTTGTATAGCCAGTTCCTCTGTATGTTACCTAAGCAGCTTGGAATGACATGTTGGTGATAGTCATCTTGTCAGTTTTAAACATTTAATCTCTCTTGAAAACAAACACCACCCTGTGTTAATCTGAGGGGTCAGTTTTCCTGCTTATGAACAGCTAGCTGGTTTTTTTTCTCCAACAATAAAAACACTTCAGTATGAAAGTGAGAGGAAGCTAGTTACCCTCATAAATGAAACATTAGTAGTAGCTTTTTTTTTTTTTGGTGGGGTTTTGGTTTAATTCAAATAATGAAAGATGCTCAAGTTACTGTTTAAATGATCTGAAGTATCAGTGATAGTTAAAAATGCACCGATTTCAGGGCAGTCTAAACAGTTTGTAAAATTTGTACTAAAAGATGCTTTGGCTGGACAAGTGCTCTGATAACATTTCTTTTATAGAACTTAGTAATATCGAATTCCATTGTGGAAAGGCTGAAGATATTGTTCCTTCCCTAATTAACGTCTTAGCACCTCAGAACCTGATTACAATTGTAGATCCACCGCGAGCAGGACTACGTAAGTTTACCTTCTCCTAATTGTTGTGGGGTGGTGATCCTAAGAAAGCACCAGTGGAATAAATTAAGTGGGAGGCTTCACCTATAGCTCGAAGCAGCTGGGTAGTACAGCAGTTTTGTGCATGCTGGAGTAGAACCTGGATTTTTTTCTGAGCTGGCTGATGCACACAGAACAAGTAAAGAGCTCTCTTGGTTTTGGTCATCTAGATTCCAAAGTAATTCTTGCCATTAGAAGAGCTGAACAGCTGAAGAAGCTTATTTATGTATCCTGCAATCCCAGAGCTGCGATGAATAACTTTGTGGAGTGAGTATTTTTTTGCATTAAATTAAGTAAATGCAGTAAGAAGAAAAATAGGCACTTCTTGGGAAGGGGCAATGTCACTGGATTTTTATATTTAAACCGTATTTATTGAGGTTTACCTTTCACCAGAAACAGTTGGTGGCTGCCACACAGCAAGCGTGGAACAGTATTACCCCATACATGAGTAATGGGGCATTGGGGGGGGGGGGGGTGTGAGTAACCCTATGGTGTAATCAGGCTTGGGGAAGAAAACCCCACCTTAGAAGGCAGCAGGGACAAACAGTGTACTGAAACCTCAATGCCATTCTTACCCTTCTTTCCCTTCCCCATGAAGCCTCTGCCGGGCCCCTTCCAACAGGGTCAAAGGAGCCGCTTTCCGTCCTGTCCGAGCAGTGGCGGTGGATCTCTTCCCTCAGACCAGGCACTGCGAGTTGCTGATACTCTTTGAGAGGGTTCAGTACGCAAATGGGAGCTCTGCTGAAGCCACGCCTGATGCTGCTCAGGTCACAACAGCAGGATGCGACTCAGAGAACCTCGATGGCACTGACCCTTCAAACAGCAGTGCGAGCCAGGAGCCTTCTGTACATGCAGATGCTGCATTGGAAGAGCAGGACTCAACCTAACTCCTGAGAGACACTTCCCAGAAGCTACTTTTGCTTGTTAATTGCTGCAGTAGCGTTTCTGTAACATCCAGGTAATAAATCTCAGTACAACAGAGTAGGTGCAAGGCTTCCGAGTTCTTTCATCATACTGATTTCAGTTACATCTCACTGTGTAGTGTTAGGCCAAATGCTGGTTTTTTTCTCCTCCTGCCCTCACAGGGAAATTTAGGCAAGTGAAGGAATACACATGGTGGTCTCAACCTTTAAACACATCAGCCATAGCTTTAAATGAAGTATTCCACAACTGTATTCAGGTACAACGATTTGAAACCAGGGCTGGTTTTTAATGTGACACCATTCCTTCCAGGGGGAGTATAACACACCGTACTTGAAGCGTTAAGAGTTGCTGTTTATCAGCCAGGTGAGCAGCTAAGCAGCACCGCACATTGAGCGCAGTGCCCAATTCCAAAGCAGGTAACCTTGTTAGACACCTGTGAACTGGGCCTTTTGCAGGCTCTGCCAGTCTGTCTAAACAGCACCGTGTTCTGAACAAGCAAATTAAGATTTAGCAACCTTAAACCTTCCATAAAGCACTTGCTAGATCTTCACTAGAAAGCAACAAATTCATATTCTAATAAAAATGCTCCACTTCCCACAGACAAAATCAGTTTTATTCTGAGACTGCAGGGTCACTGACACTACAGAAAAGGCTTTCTTACATCATTTCCTGCAATGTACAAAGAAAGCCGAGACAACTTCACTCTGCCTATACCCTCACCACTGAAAACATACAGCCAGAAAGCAACTACACCAACACCTGCCAGGCCCAGCAGCTTAGTTTCCTCAGCGTGTCAGGAAGTGCTTGGTGGATGCCACCTGCCAAGTACCTCCTGTCACAATGATCTCTAGGAAGTGTTGTACCAGCTGCACTGAGAATTTTTTTGATCTGGTGGTGGCTTTGAAAAGGATAACCCCAGCCTCATGGAAAACACTGATGGAAGAGGAAATCTCATTTTGTGACTACTGAAGGATGAGAAAGCAACAGGAACATTGCCTCTGCTTATTCAGCACTTGAGGTTCTAACTGACCAATGCTCTTGGACAGAGTTCCTTTCTACCCAGCCTAGACTCAGAAGGATCTCAGGTCCAGTATCTCCAACTGTGACTCTGAGCCCTGCACTACCAGGAAGAGGCAGCTGCATTTAGTGCAGAACCTTAACATAGTGAGCCTGTGTTGCAGGCACCCAGGTCACAACCACAAACACCACTTAACGCTGTGGCCCAGCCGCTTAAGCTGCACTGCCAAGGGGTGAGGCCAAACCTGGCTAAGACTCCTGCCCTCACAGAGGCTGCTCCCCAGTCAGGATCCTCAGCACCTGCGTTAATGGGCTACAGAACAGACAGTAACACTGACTGCTGGGAGGAACAGCCATTTACACCTCAACTTACTGAACAGACTTTTAAGGCACATTTAATATGGACTGAACAAAAAAATAATCTATCATTACAGCACACGGACTTGCTAATACCCTGTCCTTTCCAGCTGGGTAGGTGCATGACAACAGGTAACACCACCAGCAATGCTGGCTTCTGTCATTTCCAGCCCTGACATCATTTAAGTAAAATCATAAACTGCAATTCCAGAAGAAGCTTTAACTCCATTCCAAGTGACATCTAACCACGTAAACATTCAATTCTTTACCAAAAGAAGGGATCAGTACTTCCATAACCGATGAGCCCATACTGCTTTAATTTCTATTTAAAAATACCTGCAGGAATCGAGGAATAAAAGTTCCTTTGTCTAAATACACTTAAGCTTTCACAATACTGATCACACTGGAGCATTTTATAATATCAAACTTTATTGCTCAAAACTAATTGTCTGAAAAATACACATGTAGTACTCAAAGACCAAACACATTGGATTATATGATTGTGCAGAAAAAAGCAAGCAGAGGCTCAGTGAAAATGAGGCTTTATAGTTGTACCAATTTAGCACTGGCATCAAGCAACTGCACCCAATACAATTCATACAGTGACCACTGTTACCTGCTTGGGCAATAGGAATGAATTTCAGTTTGTTTTTTCACTTTCCTGTCCAAGATACACATCAGAATACTGCAACCAATGGTTGAATCTGTTTAACAACAGCACAGCTACTTGCACTTCACGTTCCTTCCCACGGAGCGGCAGGAGGCTATCGCTTCCTGCTCTTTACTCCAGAACCAAAGTACAGTCTAGAGAATTAGTAAGATAATCATGATGCTTTTAAATACTTGGATGTTACAAATGTATTTGTATAAAGCCGAACAGCATCACAGGAAAGTGGAAGTTTACATACAACAGTTAAGTTTATGCATAATAGTCTTTCCAAACTTCTGAGTACCCGACTACTTCATCAGTTTTGTTTAATAAATACGTAAGAAAAAGCTGGATGACTGGTGTTTAAATAGGTAGCATCTGACTATTCACTGGAAGTCACAGTAAGTTTTCCATCAGTACCATAAAGATTTGAATGCACACTAATTTAATCCTTAAAAGTCCATATACCACACTTTTGTCAAGAAGCACATAATATATGCAAAGCAAAAACAGTTGAGTTCCCAAAGGATGGAACAGCTCTTAGAAATACACTCCATCCCTATAAAAATACCCATCCTCCTCTGGATACAGAAGGGATAAATAACAAACATCTGTGACAAAAGCAGCAGTTGTTTTATGCATTCATACAATCAAGATCTAAACCTTTACAGCCGATTACCTAGAAAACACACAAGAGTTACAAGACAAGTTTAGGATACATCCTGAATCACACCGTAAGTGTTCATGCAGAAGCTGAAGTTAATGCAATGATCTATCCTCTATCACAGCAGCTCGTGCTTATGTGCAAATGCAAGACTGTTACACTCCAAACAATAGTAAACATTAAAACACAAGAATACTTCACAATGACATAAACAGCAGTTAAGTTGTTTGTTCCAGCAGTTATTGCGCTAGTGTCTGGACATCTCTCCAGTTAAAGGCTGCAGCAAGGTCTAATACCATCTCTTTTTTGTTTTTGTTTAGAATGCATAATAGACGTTCTAGGCTTTGGTTCACAACGGAATCTCAGGATGTTTTAGTTAAGGGCAACGGTCACCTTGTGATTCTCATAGTGGCAGACTGAGGTAATACAGCAACCCTCTACAAAATAACAACTAATTTGTGAGCGAGGCGTCTGTGGACATTCTGCAGGTGACCTGCAAACGCATCGATACTCTGATTTCAGAAACAAAGAGACCTGTAAGGGCGATTTGTCTTTTACGGTGCCATCCAAGTACAGATTTTTCTGCTGAAAATGCTTAAGCTGAAGTATAACCTAACTAAAGGAGCAGTAATACATTTAGGCATAGAAGATACAAGCCCTGTCCTTATGAAAGCAGAACTCCCCTTCCCCACCCCACCCCCCCAAAAAAGAAACACCCAAACAACAAAAGAGAGACAAGCAGTGACCACTGCTTGTCACTACTGCACCAGTATTATATACCCTTCAAAAGATAGAGATTTATTAAAGCTATTAAAAAAAAATAAAAGCAGAGGCAGTTTTTTTGTTTTTGTTTTTAGCTAGGCCACTTCTTTATGTAAGAATTCATGTACAGTCTTCCAACTACCCGTATCCTGTCACAACAGGATTACAACTTGTGGAACTGAAAAACTAATAAAGGATGGGTGAATTCCTATTTCAGAGACCTCTGAGCATACCACTCAAACACAGAAACAGGCAAGACTCCTCCTGTTTAACCTTAAACATTATATGCATCGTATTGGAGAATATCAGTTTGAAAGAGAAATTAAAGTCCATGTATTTCCAAAATCATGGGTGATATTAAAAAGAGGTCTTACAATACTGATGCCAATATTGTTAAAATCCAGTAGGCACTAAATTCATTATACTGCAGCACTCTATAACATGGTAAAAAAACCCCAAACAAGGAAACACCAACCAAGCAACACTCCCCCCGCCCCAAACCAAACCCCACTCCCAGCCCCCAGATCACTGTGCAGGCGAGTACCGGGAGCTGCAGGGATTAGAAAGAACTGCCCTCTGGTTCCTACAGGAGCAGGCAGGTGAAATGTAGCAGTCCCACTCTTGGATACATCACTGAGCCGCCGCCACCACCCGCCTGGCGTTCGTTCCCAAGAACCAACCCGGGAAGCCACAAGAACCTGCTGCACTCACCCCCTCCGAAGAGCGAACGCCGCAGAGCAGTGCTTTCACTACAGCCCAAACTATTTCTTCTGTGCCTGGTTTAACAAAGCCTCAGATGACAGAGTGAGTACTGCCTGTTTTCTAAGACTGCATTTTATAACAGTTGCATATTTGTGATTTTCTTATTTATCAGTACAACCTGTTATGGTCTCAATCTACTTATTACTCTAGGTCATATTCCAAATCTACATTCTAATTTTCATTGCAGAAGTTACACTTTTTCTTTAAAAGCTAAAAACATCATTAAAAAAGTAAAAACAAAAATGTCTTAAAAACCCCTAAATTGCTGCAGTTATTTCCATTTCTCTGGGTTGTATTGTGTTTTGTTTAAAATTCTTTGCTTTTACGGTGCAAATTAAGACTTAATTGGTCAAGTCAGATGTATTCTGACTGCAAACAAACAAGAAATTGTTTTATTGCTGGGAGAAGGAAGTAGAAGGTCTTCAAACACCTCAATGACAAAGTATTTTCAGACTGTCAACCATCATCAGCTGTGTTTTGGCTCCAAGCTTTGAAAACAGCCTTTCAAATTACAAGTTTTGTTTTAATCTAATTAATAGGGCCAGGTTTTCCCCTTTTGACTGATCTGCAAACTAGCATAGGCTCTTTTCAATTAAAATTAAACCAAATAATTCTGGATATTCAGCCTGTTGCTTTTAACACTACCAGGTACACTTGTTCATTTCAAGTAATAAAAAAATCTGCATACTGTGATCTTGAATAACTAAGCCTGGCAGGAGACAAAAAACCCAAAATAAAAGAAACAGCATTACTGGCCTAATCCTATGGCATTAGGAACATTGCTCATCACTTTCATGTATTTGTCACCAAAGTGTCTTATCAGTGCATATTATTATGTGCTGAAATGCAACAAAACTTTTCACAAAAATAGTTTTAGGCATGTTCATACAAGAAGATGTACATATATTTCTTTTATATATACATATATATGAATGTGTATATATATAATATCAGCTTCACCCTGTACATAGATATTCTGAATTTCATCCTTAAACCCATCCATTTCAAACAGCATGGATGGCTTTGCAGGAAAAAAGTGCTTGATTGATTTTATCCTGTGTGAACATGCCTGTCCTCTGTGCATTTGCCCAAGTAGAGATCTTTATGATCAATCCTTTAAACGTACATATCTCAGAGGTATTAAAAAAAAAAGAAAATAGGAAAAAGGAATATTGCCCTGATGATGCAAAAACAACAATGCATAACTGAAGCAGCTTGGATTTTAAAAGTTATCTTGCATTCTGCAGCAAACAAGTTTTAAATCATTGTTGAAAATCTAGTTCTTCCATTTGTGTTATTGCTCCCCTCTTGTAAGTTTTCTCATTAGACATCAACGGTACAGAGAGGTTCGCTACCAGGTTGAGCCGACTCCACTATCGTCATCTTGGGTTTCTTTCGTGTTTCCTCCTGAAAGAATGTGAAAGAAACCCCACTGTGCAGTCACAAGGAATACAGGGAAACAGTGCTCAGAGTTGTGAGCAAGTCTAGCCAAACTTGGGTCAGTTGTTGGGAAAAGCTGACTTGTTCTACTGATAAAATTAATTCACTCAAGTAGGTAAAATTAAGTGATAAGCCAGTTTAAGAGAGAATTAAAATCTCTGTGAGGAGCATGCCCCCCTCCCCCCCCCCAATATTTTAAAAAATAATCAAGTTTTGAACAGCTCACTCTACATGAGATATTGTACCAACCAAGTAAAAATTCTGATCAATGCTAAGCCTGACCCTGGCATTCGTCTGTTGTAAATCCAAAGGAGAATATACTCACTCTTTCTTGTGCCAGTTTTTTCATTTCTTCCTGTAGCTTGTTCAGGATGTGCAGATTTGGCTTGTTCTTTTTGGCATACTGCTGAAGTTCTATCACGCTTTTATCAGAGGTTTCCTATCCAACAGAACCATAAGCAACAACAAGTGAGTTTTCTTAATGAAAAAAATTCATAAAATGCACAGAGCAGAAGTTTAATCTGTGATAACTGTGCTACTTAAAGTAAGAATGCATATTTCCATGAGTTAGTAAATATTAAATAGGTTACATAGTTTTGAGCTGAAGATGAGATATTAAGAGCAATGAAAGCGCGCATCTCACAGCCTGGCAACAGCAAGGGGTGAGAATCAATTCAGCAGGATTAAAAACTGCTCTTCAAATGCACGCTGCCCTTACCCTGATAGGGCACAGCACTATTATGCCAAGACAGGTACCCTTAAAGCTTTGTTGCAACTAGATTTAATACCCTAGAACAATACAAAAGCAAAAATACATTCACAAGGTAGGTTACAAACAAAACCATGTTCACCTGTTTGACCATCTTGCTATTCTCTCTACCATACATACGCAAAAGAGAGCCCCAGTTTTTCACATGTGGATGCAGGAGCTGTAGGATTTTCTGAGAAGCTAATTGTTTCCCCACTCTTTTATTTTTGCCTGTAAAGATAATCAAGCAAATGTGTCAATACTGGCACATTACATAATTAGATGAACACCAGCATTTACTGGTGTTACTCAAAATTGAGATACCAGAGAAGAGTAGAACAACCATGTAAGAAGCTAGACAGCTGGACAAGCCCCTCCAAAACAGATGACAAACAAGACCAGGAAAAAAAGGAAGAGAGGCTCAGAGGTTACAGTAGATGCTGTACTTACACCAGCCTCGCACTGTGTGCTTGCCGCATGTCATGACATACTCGCTCTTCTGATTCTTACCAGGAATCACTTCAAACTTTATAGACGTATCACCCATTCCATGGTTTCTTAAGCACAAACAAAATCAATAGCAGGTACTAAGTAAAATTACAAACAGATGTGGTTGCAGTTATCTTTCATAGTTCTTGCAGTGGAATTTGATATATTAACAACAAATTTTAAGACATGAATTAATAGAATTATTTTTTAGATCTGGAACTTGACCTGAACAGAAAAGCAAGCTTGTATAAACAAAAATAAACACCTATGTCCTAATCTCAGAAGACAAGAGACATAAACAGCAAATATATGAGCTAAAGGATGATTCAGCACTAACCAGTTTAGTCCACATCACATGAGGACAGTGACACTGTGAGCACCAGCAAACACCTGCACTCAGAGGATTTGCTCCTTATTCTGCAGCCTTACCTTTTAAGGCACTCATGGAGAATCTGATATGGAGACAAGAGTCCAGCTTTACTGGTGAGTTCATATACCCGTGAGTCCTCAATACTGATATGGTTAAAATACTGCAAGGGAATAGAAAGGGGTTATTGAGCTTTTGGGCAAATAAGACCTTAATACTCACCTTCACCCTCATTTCTCCACTGCAACATCAAAGTAATTCTGTTACTCTCTGCTTAGTGCTTTACAGTATTTTTAAAACCATAATGGAGGTATTTACCAACATCATTAGCACAGCCAAAAGTAATCATGTATTTGCAGACAGAAATGTAAATATATCTTTCAACTCAAATTTTACATTATACAAGATGGACATAAAAATTACAGTCTTATAAATGTATCAACATCCTTTCTCCATCAGCACAAGGTTATTTTACTTGTTTTAACTAATTATGAAAATCTACTTACCAAAACGTTGTGGTTTAATAAAAGGAAAATGTAATAGCTATTGGAACATTTTGGATTTTTTTTCTTTAGAGCAATGGAAGACATCCTCTGCATTTTATTAACAACCATTTCACTAGTGTGGGGCATACGTTACAGTTCTGAGTTAAAGTGTACAAACAACTTGTTCTGGATGTTAAGACTTTTTAAAATGAAAACATTCTTTTCAGACTGATGCCCATGTTTCATTTACTCCTTACTGATGGTCTGCTACGTGCTGAACTGGAAGTGATCATCACTGATGATCTGTACTTCCAGCATCTGAAAATACAGCACACCCTCTCCACTTAAATTTCCCCTTTGATTTTCTCAAGTGTCATTGTGTAAAGTCTGAAGTTTTAGCTGTCTGATGGGGTGAGTAAGTAGCTTTCATAGCTAAGTAAAAATGTCTCTGAAGCCTGGACACTTTTGTTTCTTTCTTGGTCTTCTGAGACAATTGATCAGACAAAACCAGACAGCACCTTGTTCTGAACTTTCCAAGGCATCAGCCAGAGGATTCTGGAAGCCAGGACAGTACAGTCTACTGTCTCAGAACATTTCAGGTTTTCATTAAGTGACTGTTCTCTGCACCACAGTAAATTTTCTCACCAGTTCCAACAGAAAGTCTTCTCATTGCCACAGACAGTGCTATAAATGAAGGATTTCACATTTCCATCAACTAAGAAAAAACCCATTTTGAATTCTCATTAATAGTGCTGGACAGTGAAGGTGTAATGTTTTTAAAAACAGATGCCAATAACAACAACCAACAAGCAAGAGCTCAGTACCTCAAGTTCTTCACTGTCTTTGGGCTTCTCCTCAGAGGTCTGTTTAACAAAGTCGGGGATAAGGATTTCCAGTGTAGCTCGAGCTGCAGAAAGTTATGGAACATCTTTTTACATTTATTTTAAACATTGTAAAGAAAAACAGCAGAATGAAGCACTCTAAAACCCCCTCACATCTCCCCAGAAATATCCACCCATTTTAGAGAGCAACTTTGCAGCTATGACAGACTCAGTATACATCAGCAGTTTACAAGTTTACAGTTATGTAACATCTGAAGTTTCTTCATGGTTTTCTATCCCAGTACATTGATGACACTGGGGATGTCAGAAGAGTCTCTGTATTTGTCACTTTCACTAAAACCACACAAACATACCTTCTTTGACTATTCAAGTAATTCCTATTTACTACTGCAAATCTATCATACCTTCAAAGCAGAAATGAAAATAGAGAAACAATTCAGCAGTTGGAATTACAAAAGAGAAAATGTTACCAGCTTTATTCTTGGCAAGTTTTTTGCTGCTGGCAGTTCCTGCCCCATAGGTTACTCCATCAATAATCACTGAGGCTCCAAAAGGTTCACTTGGGTTCTCTGGAAGCGGAGGAGGAAAGACAAAGGAAGCTTTTCAGAACTGACATCATAAAATACTCACCATGAACATGAAATACTATCACTATAAGATTTGTTTTCTTCTTAATTTCAATTTCAAAAGGGATGGAAAACATTTGATCTTCAGAAAGATGTAAAAATTGCTTATTCCTGTACATGAAAAACTAACAAGAGGCTTCATTAGCAGAGACTTACCAGCACGTAGTTCATTTTTCAAATTAAGAACTTGTATATTTTAAGAGATAATTTTGTAATTTGCCACAATTCAAATGTTATTTCCAAAGTTTTTGCATCATTAGTGCAGTGTAAATACAAGAGCTACACATCCTGATATTGAAAATTCAGTTACACTATGTAATGCATATACAGCAATAATATCATTCTGAATAATTATAGATTCCACACTGAAGTAAGATCCCTGACTTGTAATTCCTTGGATACTGACTGCAGGACTTAATACTTCCAAGCCCACTGTTGAAAAAGGGTCATTTTCTACCTTCTCTATAAGGCAGATATTAATTGTGCACAGTCTGCAAAACTGTAGATATGTCCTTTTAAGATGCAAAGGAGTTATTAAATTCCATTTTCAGCATAGTTTTCCAAATGAAAACCCATACTGCTATTTTAAATATCACACCACTCTTCTCCTCAACAGCCTTGTTTAAGATACAGAAAATATCTCCTAGCTAGTTTGACTTGCAACAGACTTTTTTTAAAGATATCCAGGCATAAGAGAAGCCCTTCAGAACAGGATGTCATTGTTTAAAAAAAAAATAAAAATAATCAAAGCCAGAAACTTAACAGACTTACCACATTCAAAGAAATTGTAAACAGGGCGAACCTTTAGGACTCGTTGCATATATTCATGCAGTATGCAAACTTCAGATTTCCCATTAGGATTAATGACAAATTCTACAAGAAAAGAGGGAGGAAGGGGAAGACAGCTAAGTAGTTCATTCTTTACAGGACAATTCCTATTACAAATAAATAATGACAAGCTAAAGGGATAATTGCCTGCTCAAATGACATGCAATGTTCTTGAATCAGACAGACAATAATGATCTTAAGTCTATTTCCTCTGAAAAATTATTGAGAAGTCTGAGAAATTTCTATCAACATCTGTAAGTGCACTAATTATAAACTAAGTCAAATATTCTACACCAATGTTTGCAGTCCCATGGTCTCTGGACCTCTACACACACATTTTTGGCAGCTCACATCAATTAGAAAACTCCTAAGATGCTGCTAAACACACATATTTAATTTCCTTCCTAACACCAAGCATGTAGACTTCAAATCCACAAGCCAGAATCACTTCTCACCCCCACCCCTCCCAACAAAATCCTGTTCAGCAAGCCACAGATCAGGTGACCTTCCCCTTTCCCCAAACATCTTCCTTGAGTCTTCCTCACCCCTCCCCAACAGCACTGTTAGTCAAGAACACAAACCCTGCTGCAGCAGCACTGTGGCAGCATGGGACAGAAAGTGAAGATTTAGGTAACATGCAAGTAAATCCTTAATTTAGATGCTTTCAACGTGGCTCTAAATGTAGAATTTAAGATAAAGTGTATTTACTAATAATTCAACCGCACCTCCCAGTAACAGGAATGGTCAATATGCATATCAAAGCTTTAATTCTGCTAAAGAGGAGAAACCCTGAAACATGACAACGTACCAAACAAGAACAAGCCCCAGATCCCAGGCCTGTGGCCGTTGTAAATATCAGACTGCAGTTAAACACACTACTATGGCTACAGAGATGATGCAGGTAACAGCTAATTCACCCAGCTGCTTATCAGACATGATCAGACTCCTCACCCCACAGGACACAACTACACACAGAGTTTTTGCTTAACTGTTTCTGTCAAGCTGCTTTAAATTTTTATTTTTAATTGCAGGTTTATCTGGATCAATCTGGCATTTGTAACCAATCCTTAGTTTGGGACCAGTTAAAACTGGTAGGGGGCAGTGGCACTGAGGACTAAGGCAGGAGGGTGTGCAGTAACAACCAAAAGTAACAAGCACCTGAAGGTAGTAACCAGTTACCAGGGCTGTGACCATTCATTTAGGTAATCATTCTGTTTGATAGGAAGTACATTTTGACAGTATTTTCTCTTTACTGTGTAATATGATGGAGAGCTGGGGCTGTTTAGCTTGGAGAAGAGGAGGCTGAGGGGAGACCTTATCACCACCTACAACTACCTGAAGGGAGGTAGTGGAGAGGTGGGTGGTGGTCTCTTCAGCCAGAGGACAGGAGATAGGGAAAATGGCAGGAAGCTGTGCCAGGGCAGGGTCAGCTCAGATGTGAGGGAAAAGTTCTTCCCTGAAAGAGCTGTTGGTGACTGGAACAGGCTGCCCAGGGAGGGGCTGAGTCACCTTCCCTAGGTGTGTTTAAAAAAGGGTAGATGAGGTACTTAGGGATATGGTTTAGCTTAGGATGGAATTAGTTGGACTTGATGATCTTCAAAGGTCTTTTCCAACCTTGTGATTCCGCGATCCAAGAACACAGATGTCCAGAATGAGAAGAAAGTGGATTTACTACAGGGTTTTTTCCCTCTTTTTTTATTTTTCTTTTTCCCAGTCAAGCTTAGAACTGTAAGTATTCTTTGGCACACAATTCTTTGAGCTCCAGGCAGATCTACTAACCTTTCTTCGTAGGCGCATCTTGCACAGACAAGGTGATGAGTTTCTGGTTGGCAGGCAGGATGGGCCGCTCGGACTCTGCCTGCTTCCGCTTCATCTCTCGGTTGAACTGCCGCCTCTCAGCCCAGGTTCTGAATTTTTTTACAGTAACTTGTTCAAAATCAAAACGCTTTTCCAGGTAGCGTCTAAAATCTTCCAGATCTAAGAAATACAAGCAAGTTAGTCTCTCTACCACTGAGCAAGTGTTACATTCAGTATTTCCACTGGTTTAAACATGTTATAAGTATTTTTTTAGACTAGGAGTGAAAGTAGTGGTTTCACTTCACACACTCAAGGCTCAGACACTATTTTACACTCACAAAGTCAATTACAAGTTTTCCTGTTTCTGGGTCAAATGCAAAACGTTTGTGCAAACTGGAAAGCAAAACAAAAGAACATTTTGTTCTGTCACCTGAAGATTTTCCTAAGCCCTAAACTGCTTAACACCCAATTTGTAACAAAACACTAGTAATTGTTCTGCTTAATCATCTGTTCACTTTCTCATTACCTGAAGCAAGGTACACAGTGATTGGCAGTGGTTACATTATTAGCCTCAGTTTCCCTGAAGCCAAACTGCCTCTTGCTGCCTATTTCTTAACTGTGTACCATGAACATTATACGATGACATTCCACGAACTCCACAAATATCTGCTGGCCTCTAAACAGAACTTAACAGACTCATTTTTACATAGAGAGTAGTAAAACACTGTCGTCCCCCCAAAGTACAGCTGCTTCTCCTTTATAGGATATGTCCACAAATAGATATACTTCAGCAAAACCAAAAAGTAGCATCCCAAGATGCAAACACACACAAGCAAGCTGCTGGCATTGTTTCCTTCCACAAGGAATTCCAAATGCAAGTCACGCTTACACTCGATCACTCAGTATTTTTTCAGTAATACAGAACAGATCCTATTTAAAGAGAGAGATAGACAGGTGAACTTCACATGGAAAGTAAGTGTTTACTAGGTTGAGTCCTGATGCTAAATACTGATCTAAATCTTCTGGCATGGTTTTCAGACCAAACAGGACACAGGTTTATGTTTGAACACTACAAAGCTACGTGGTAGCCTACAACCTGTATCATTATTGTGTGCAGCAGTAGTTTACACAGATGGTACTCTCAGATACATAGGTGTGGTAAGTGGCACAAGAGCTTCCTCTAAGTTTGGCAGCAAATCTGGAATGACTCCTTTAGGCAGCTTTTTGTATAAACTATCAGACTTGCACAAATAAAATAATGAAGCATCACACCCCTTTGCATGACTGCAATTACACTTGCGTTAACTGTCTCTGCTTGTACAAATAAGCACATCAAGTTTAAATGCACCATATCTCCTAAGAGATCATACTGAAAAATCAATGTAAATCAGCTAATATAGAAAATCCTATTTAACAAAGTCACACAAATACATCAACAGCAGCAATTCATATGCGTGCACTGACTTAATCTGTTCTTAAACTGAGCAAGTCTACGGGTCTAAACTTCCAAATTTTTTGTGGTTTTTGCATAAAAGCTTTGCATGTGGACTCCCAAGTCTTCAGCAAAGGTCTCCAAGTGTATGTTCCTCTTCTGGTTACAATCAGAATTGGATTTCTCATACCGGATCTATTTTTCCAGACAACAACTGAGCACCAACAGACAAGATATTATTCAGTTGCCAAGTTTGGAACAAAGTCATCCTAAATGCCTTTCATAGAATCATAGAATGGTCTGGGTTGGAAGGGACCCCAAGGATCAGAGAGCTCCAACCCCCTGCCACAGGCAGGGACACCAACCTCAGGCCTGGAGCTACACAAGGTTGCCCAGGGCCCCATCCAACCTGGCCTTGAACACCTCCAGGGATGGGGCATCCACCACCTCTCTGGGCAGCCTGTTCCAGCCCCTCACCACTCTCTCTGTAAAAAACTTCCCCCAATATCCAATCTAAACCTTCCCTCCTTTAGCTTTAATCCATTCCCCCTTGTCCTGCCATTGTCTACCCTACATTGCCTGTACCCCTACTCCAGCCAAGAAAAGACTCCACCTTTCATACATACCTACAGATTCATCTTTACATACTTCAACTTTGGCCTTAACTTGTCCTAAGGCTCCTTGTGCTGCATCTCCCCCTGAAGGGTCTTTGTCATCTAAAGGCCCAGAATCAGCAGCAGTGGAATCTGGTTCTTCTGTTTGGCAGTCCAGTTCTGAAGATTTATCTAGGTGCTTTACAGGTGATACTTCCCCATTTGGGGTTATGTCATTGTTTTGTTCCCTTTCCTCGTTTTCCTTCATTTTTTTGTAATGCAAGCAGGGAATGCTACTAAGGGGAGGATCATGTTTCTGCAAATATAAAATAACACAGAAGGTTTCAGTACCTCAAAGCAAAACTCAAAAGGAAAAGATGATATCAAGGTGGAAGCTACTTTTATTTATTCTAGGCACAAGCTTCTCTGTGGTCAGTAAGCTTATTCTACTCAAGATCTGAACAGATCCCCTCCTGTGGTTTCCTGGCACCGTGTAGCACCAATACTAACCTTCACAGGGTGTCTGTTGGTTTTGATAAAATCTATTCTGCTCATTACATGCAAATACCACATTCTTTCATAAAATCCACTGAGCTCTCTTGGCTTACATGCCCACATTATACCCAGTTTCTGCAGATTCCTTGGGCTGACAAACGAAACACACTTCCTTCTATAAATGTGCATCATAGGCCATAGCTCAGACCATCTCATTCATTTTAACTGCCCAAACTAACAGGAAAAATGGTAAAACAATATGCTATTATTTTTCTTACAGTGTTTTTTCAGAAAGAGAGTTTGTTTTTCAAGTATCTGAATTCTAACAATGGAAAGAAGGCCACTAATGTAGAAAAATAGTCAACTGTTTGCAGGAACATATCTAATTTTAAAATCTCAGTAAGTATTTAAGTAACACACAGCTCTCACCCTTATGCTTCCTGTTCCCAAGAAATAAGGTCTAGACCAGGTAACAACTCTAGATTCTCTGTGTAGATATACAGGAATGCCTGAGTTATGGAATGTCATGATCCATCCATCTGGCAAAGGTTCTGTAGGAGGGCGGCCACGACCTTAAAAGCAAAGAATCACTTTAAACTTGGATAGACAGACTGCTTAGAGGAACAGACAAAGAATCAAGGTTTTTATTTCTACTGCTGCTTCTGTCTTAAAGGATGAAATGACACTGAAACATGGCTAAAACAGTTTTGTGGAAAGGTTATTCTTTATTAAAGCTGCAGATGCTTCTAATCCATGCTATATCCTGCAAAATTACAGATTCCATTACGTTTTCAACTGAAGAGCAACAGTAGCACTGATTTTTATACCGACCCATTTGTCCACTTCACCAGTGAATTTTCTCAGCTCTTTATGTACTTTTATCATCACAAGAACCACTATATTGAACAGAAAAGTCATACTTGCCTTTGAATCAACTGAGTATTACACATTTTTGCACTGAACGTGTAGTAATAAATTTGCATTGAGACACCACTAGACCCACAGACCCAGCCAGGACTGCGTTAGGCTGTAAGTTAAGGCTCTCCTATTATACTTGTAAGCATAAGCACAATAGAAACCAGGATCAAGTCTGCATGCCTTTATACTTAATTACCTTTGCCATCAAGAATACTATATCCAGAAAACAAGACTGAAATTAAAGTACAATGAGCTAACTTGAGAAATTGTATAGCCAAAAGAAACACATGGACCAAATCCTTTCTATTACAGTAATCAGAGAATGAACTCACTCCTCTCTCTACACCAGAAATCAGAGGCCAGACTGACCCTAGCTAGGAGCTTCTTGGCAGCCCTGTCTATGTTAGTGTAGAAGTTTGGAGGGAAAGCTGTTGGGTTTCTCATAGGGAAGCTGTGAATACTTCTCTAGGGCACGTTCAAATTTTAGTTCTAGTTCAGACTATTTTCGGTTACATTCTTCTGGACTGGTTCACAGTCTCAGCTCTCCTTTATTAGTAGTTTGCAATATTAACATGATGAAACTTAGTAAATCTAAGTCACTGACTTCACCAATGCTCTTTTCTCCTCATATTGCAGGCACAAAGACTTCGCATAGGGCAAATTCAAGAACAAATTAAACAAAGTAGGAAGTTCACAATGACCATGATTTTCAGCAGCTTCACGGTATTACTGAAGACACAGAACAGATCATCCTTGTTCATGCCCCCACTAGTGAGGTAGCATTCATAAATCCATATACTAAAATACATTCTCATTACATACAACAGATGAAGATCAGAACGACCCCCCAAAAATCAACTTCACTGTTCAGGAAAGTGAAAATTCATATCCAAGAGAAAGAATCCTGCAAAGAATACAATTCAGTAACATATTAACTGTTTCTGAAGAACTGCTATTCTAAACTTTGCTTACTGATATATTTCTGTTCAACAGACATAAGCCATCCCTAAAACATTTAAATATTTAATGAACATTAACTTACTTTTAAGTACAGTTTTAATTTTGGTCATCATTGGCTGCACACTTGTTTCTCCATCAGACTGGTGATCACTTTCACCACCGTACTTCTCATTTTCTAGTCTCCTTGTTTTGGGTGCTCGCAGACCCTCTTCCAGCAGAGCATCCACATCATTATCAAAGTCATCCTGAAAGAGACTTCATCAGGCACCATCCTCCTAGGTCTGCTAACCTCCCTTTCCCCTTGCAAAGAAAAATGTATCTATTTTCTCTATGTACTTCCATACTGAAATTACAAACTTCCAATGATCCCTTAAGACTGAAAAAATAATAAAAGCTTTCATGAATGACAACTGGTACTTTCCATGATAAAATGAGCTGTGATTGTGTAAGAAGCCTTTCAATGTTATTTTAAATGAGACTATAGAAGCTGCCACACAATTCAGTAGTTTGACCCTCACAATTTACAGAAGTTTTCTGTCAAAGTTCTGATACTGAAAACTCTGCCTTTTTGACTCTTAAGTACTTCACGTTTGTAGAAAAGACTGTTTCAGTCAATGTCTTTATGTATTTTTTTCCAGCCACCTGGAAACCTCATACCCACCAAAACCCTCTGGATTTACTTACCTCATATGAGTAATTCAAGGTTTCTTCATCCACTTTATCTCTTTGAACGATTGCTTTAGATGTGAACCCTCCTCCTTCTTCATCTATTTCCATCAAATTGTCGGTAAAATCTTCTAGCTCATCCAGAACTGCATATTCCACTCTCTTTTCCTGATCAATATCATTTTCATCATCCTTCTTGTCATCATTTTCACCCCCTATTCCTACGGCTTTACCATTACTACCACCGAAAGGACAAACATGCAAATCCCCGTTGACATTATTAATACCAAAATCTGTATCTGCCTTATAATCCTGCTCAACTCCAGTGTACAGAACTTTCCTATCTTTGCTTTTGCAGCTTTCTGTAAAGCTAACGCTAATCTTTACATCTTTAAGTAACTTAAGATCTGGGGTGAACTTTCGAACTGAAGGTGCATGACGAGCAGTTCTTGGGCTTTGGTCACTATTGTTAGGGTCTATTATAAGACGACTTTTGTAGCAGGCAGATCCCTTTGTGAGAAGCTGTGTTCTGCAGATACTGTGCGTGTCCCCAGCAGGGGTATCTGACTGTCCATCACCACCAGAGCCAACGTCCATTACCTCTGCGTCACTGGACGTTTGCAGGGGAGGTGGTGGAGGCTGTTCATTAGGCGGCAGAGGTGGGGGACAAGTGTGATTCTCCACATTCATTTCTCTTGCAGGTTCTTTAGGGAGGGGTGGTACATTTTCATATTTCTCCATTTTTAAAACTACTGTTTTTTAAAAAAAAAACAATGCTTTAATCAATGTTTATCTCTATATTCCTAACATGCATAAGTCCATCAAGATTGGTTTATCATGCTCTATTCAATATGCAACACTGATGATTCAGTTAAGCTGACTACATTGTTCTTTTCATTAATGTAGACAGCTTTCAGAATCACTGTCTCAATTATTGGAAATCACAATGCATTCAGCTTAAATAGCTGAAGACTAAGACTGCATCTTCATAGGACAAGCAGGTCTCCCTTTCTTTCAACCTACAAAAAGAAAGAAGAAAAAAAAAAAAAAAAAGAAGAAAGATCTTTGTCACAGAAAAAAATCCAGAAACAGTATCCCAGGCAAAAAGCAAACTTGTAACTCCTTCCAGTATCAGTTTCAAGTAGAAGAGTAACATTTTTACAGTTAAAAAAGCAGGCTCTCTCAATATCCCTTTGAAGGAGGGTGAAATTAAGATTGGTTTTACTGCTGGACCTGTACAGCAGCACAAGAATTTACTAACATAGTTGCCTGGAGAATTTGTTGACACTCTCTGCCTGGTTAGCAGGCAGGGCATTAAGCAGGGCACTAAGCAGGGCACTTGCAGGGATCAGAATAAAAACTGTGCATGTGGGGGGGGGCATACTCCTATTATTTAAAATAACCTGGTATTCAAACCATACTTACCCCCAGACCAGAAATGATAATTAGCTTACAGTTAAAGACAATCTGCAAAACCAACAAGATTTTTAACAACTATGGACTTACAAGACACATAGCTTTTGGAACGTTATTAGGTGTCTTTGAAATCTCACTAGAAGTTTTAACGTGAAATCTCATAATTCACTAAGAACTCACACAAAATTACTGCCTCAAAAAACAGGTATAAGGCATTTGATCTTACATTCCATGCTATTACTGTACTATATATTTGTTATGTCTGAGGCATTCAGGTTTACATACAAAGCATTAAAGGTCAAATTGATTCCAGAAGGCATTTCAAAGCCAACATCTTAGGTAATTTAACCTGACAAATTACTGAACTCCTCTAGGAAATTTTACAGGGAATGGATGGGGGGGGGGGAAAGAAACACAGCCCACACCCTTTTTTCTCCTTTTTTACATTAAGTGGATTCTTTCTACCATGTCTACAATGGCTTCTTCAATTCTACTTCTGTCACCTTTCCAGGGCTAAAAGCACTTGGGGAAAAGAAGCATAATTTCTTACCTGCTTATTTTGGTTTCTCCAAGTCCCTCTGTACCACCCCAAAATGGGTTTAATCCTCCTACCAGCTAGAAACAAAGCAGCGTTACCCTACCCAAGACAGCCAGCTAGCTGAATCTGCTCTGTTCAAAGTATTTCTAGGTAGTAGGGAAAGCCTACCCAAGCGTCCTAGAAAGAAAAGCTCTGAGTCCTTAGCATCACCACACTTGTGTAACATTTGAAGGCAAGAGGGCAGAAAGCCTGAGGGACTTAGAGAAGCCAAATAAAATTTGCTTCTGTATCTCTACACCAGCCCAAACAGAACAAATCAACAGCAAAATCCAAACATGAACAGCGCAAGACAGAAAGCTGGGAATTATAATGGAAACAATAAAAATTCAACAGCATATGGAAGCTACCTACCTGGAAGCTGGAAGAAAGCAAAATACACAACAGAGGACTCTTATTTTAGTCATTTGGCAATAAAGTAAGTAGTGTTGGGGCAACAGAACATTTCACATCTTGTGCTCATTTTCTGGTTTGGGGTTGGCTTTTTTGCCTTTTTTTTAAAAAAAACATACTCAAAATTAACCCAGTCAAGACACTGGGCTTGACATGCATTGTAGAATCACTATGGAAAATTACTCCATTTTGATAAAAGCACTAAGATAATTTAATCTTCTCTGATACAAACATATTACCTTCCAGAATGAAAGGCAGCTCATTCACCAGCAAGACAAAGATCTATATGCTTAAATCCATTCCATCCTAAAATGTGATCATGTAATCACCTGAGCAACAGGTTCTGGAACACCCAGTATTATATAAAACAGTTCTAGAAATATATTTGTCTAATAACCTTCTCCCTTCCTCATCTTCAGATTAAAAAAGGTGAATGACAAATTACTAAGTTCTTCACCATAAATTCTTCATTGTTAATTCTGAACAAAAGAATCAAAGGTTACAGTACAAGTTCAGTAACTCCTGGAAACCAAATGCCTACATAATTTAATTCTTCTACCTTTGGCTCTTTAGAATACTCAAAGGAGCAAACAGAAGTGATTTACACAGAAACGAAATACTGAAGTTGGTATTCTAGAATCTGAAAGAGTGCTAACTTCCCATATGATCAAGGAGCTACCTGGTCCCACTAGAAATACTATTTTTGACAAGTCATAAGACACGATCATTAAAGCAGTTTCCAAATCTCTGATACATCCTGCTCCCACGCTCCAGAGTGTTTTAACAATACCAGTGTCAAAACAGAAGAAATTAATCTTTACCTGCCTAGCTTTGGCAGTTTGCTGATACTACACCCCCACTCTCTGCAGAAAAGATGTCTTGTTACTACATTCAATGGCTATTAACAATGGAATTCTTGTTGGACTTCAAATAGCGAACAGAGTATCAAATCACCACCACTATCAGTACACACACTGTGGTCAGTAGCAGGCCAAGATGAGTTGAAACTTGCTTTTGCATTTCTAGCCATAAACCTGCCACATCCCTAGGGGAAGATAACAGAGGCTGGCAGTTCTACAGTTACAGTGGGCTACAATACCCTCCTATAAACTACAAAGTACCAGGGAGAAGTAGAGTAATACTGGTCCAATTCCCATCTGCTTTCTTGCCAACTGATGTTACAATATCCCTTTATATATTGGAGGGTTGATCCATCCCCAAAACAAATAAAGGTTTTCCCTTAGATACCAGTTATTTTAAAAGAAAGATGAAATCTAAAAGGGTGAGGTAGATGAGCCTGTAGGTTAAAACCAGCCAAACAGACCTTAGACCAAGGGAACCCAAACACCACATATAAAAACAGACTTAGCATACTAGGTTATGCAGTATCAAAAGACAACATAAATTAGCTTGCCTATTGTCATCCTTAATTAATTCGCCCTGGAAGAACAGAGTTTATTCTCCAAGTCTCCACCAAGTTCCATTGACAGTTTCCATAAGGACTCCTTAAAAATACATGGAACACCATCGACAGCTGCAACAGCCAGTACAAAACACTGAAGGGACTCTGGATGAACTGCTAGAAATACGAATGCACAGGTCACATTCTGCAATCACCGGTACATGAAAGCTTCACACCTGTTTGCTCTTATTTTAGCAGACCATTTGAAAAAGTTTCGTGTCACAAAGTAAAAATCAGAGAAACATATACATGGTGGACAGTTAAATGTCATGTAGCAAACTGCACAGGTCCCAACAACAGTGTCTTAACTTGGCTGCCTTACAGACGTTCTCTGAAGGCAGAAAAAAACGCCAAAACTAACCCCAGATACTTCTTTATTTAATAAGTACAACTGCCTAGTCCCACAATTAGAATAGGACAGGGAAGGTGGGTGTGGACTCATACAGAGAAAAGGGCATCTCTTTTCCAGACAGGAAAAAAACAGAATCTTGAAATTAGTAACCAGCACCGCTCAAACTCAAAGAGGAACTCCCTTCACTGTAGAGCACATCAAGTCTTACACTTGAGTTCTCTCAAGAATGTATTTTCTTCAAGAATACCTGTAGCTGCAACGAGGAACAAGGAACTGGGTACCACAGATTCTCTCTTTGAAAAAATCACTTTTAAAAAGAAAACAGATTCCTTGTCAGAAACTGCTAACTTCACATTCAGTGGACCCCAGAAGGAAGAGCAGCTCAAAACAAACTCTCCTTATTTGCTATGCAAATACAAAGGCCTGATGATCCTCCTCATCAACCTCCCGCTCCAAATGGCAACTCTGCTGAGCAGAATTTATGAGGGATTGATCACACTTGAAGATTCACTCACCTTTAACCCTTGTCAAAGGAATTCCTTGTTCACAATCATCTACCTTCTTTTTATTATACCTATATACCTACTGTACTCCTTGACACATAGTCCTAAAAGTAATTTGATCTTATTTATTATCAACTGCTGGAAAACCTCAAACAGCAAGGACACTGAATTAATTTTGTTTAAAAACCAGAGCAGGAAGTCTCAAAAGAAAAATATTCTGTAAGTTAACCCCTCCATACAGGAACTCTTGCCTAGCCCCATTATCAGCTTTAGAATAGAAAGATTCTGAAGGAAACCACCACTTTGCGTAAGTCACTAAGGCAATTTAAGAAAAATGCAGTTGGGGCCCAACCACAACATCATCAGGGGCAAACACAGGCAAAGCTAAAGAACTCCTCTAACTCAGAAAACTCTATCCCATTTCAGAATGAACAGAGGACATCATTTTGGAAAAGCAGCCTCAGAAACAGCAAAGCACTTGGTGCTTTTACAGCCTGACCAGTTTTCTGGGAAGGTTTTCATGGTTTTTTCAATTAATTTATTTAAAAATCTGCAAGTCAGAGCCTTGGAAGAAGACAAAATATTCTTACTTTCACACCACAATTAGCTTCCTTGTAAAGAAAACCAAACCAAAAGCAACCAGCTCCTCTTAACCTCCAAAAAACCGAAAATAATTGTGGCAATCGAAAGGAGCTATCCAGAAGAACTAGTAACCTAGCTCCTCATTCAGGATTAAACAACAGGAATTCTTATGTTAGTTACCTAAACAGAAAGGATAAAAATTATGCTTATAAAGAAAAAATAAAGATCTAACTCCAACACCTGTAACTCACAACCTAAGGGGAGTAAAGGAATCAAGTGGGTTCGTCCAGTAAGCCTTCAATCCTAGTTGAGAGGCTTGGGGTGTCCCACCCTCTCAGCAGGCAGGTGGACCTCACAGATAAAGCCTGAAGCATAAGGAACAGAGATGCAAAAGAAATTTGTTTTCCCAGAAAAAAAACCCAAACAGTTAAGAAAGCAACAAGGATAAATATTTTAGAGACTGGATAACCAGAGGAAGATATAACTGTACTTCACTATTAATAGAAGGAACACACAAAGAAGGAGCCTGAGAGCTATGGACAGACACGCCACTTATCGCCACCGTCCCAACGTACCAGAACTAGAACAAGTGCCTGGGCGTTCACACGCTCGTTGGTGAAGGGCTGCCTTTTCTTCCTAACTTGGCACAGGAGGCAAGACACGCTCTTCTCCCCTGTACAAACGGATGTGTCCAGCGGAGATCCTCCCTTTACCCTACGACACACACACACACACTGTGAGACACGACGCAGCGTAGAAACTCAGGCCAGAGCTGATGCTCCCCGTCACCCCACTGACAAGGCGTGCGGAGAACGGCGCGATACGGCGTTCCGCCTCCTTTCTTTCTACAGGATTCTGGTCTCCCTCCCTGAACGCATCTCTACAGCGAGGGAGGTGGCGGGGGGCAGGAGGAAACTAAACAACCCCCCCGCCCCCCGAGAAACCCCGGGCAAAACACACCGCCCGCGCCGGGGGAAGGGCGCTCCAGCCGGGGGCGGGGGGCGAGGCGCCGCACAGCAACACCCGCCGGGGAGGGCAGCTCCTCGCCCGCTCCAGCGGCGGGATGTCCGCTGCCGGGGAAAGGCGCCTCGCGGCTCCCTCCCTGCGGCGCGGGCCCGGAGGCGGGAGACCGCGCGACAGAGGCGGCAGGAGCGCGGCGGGCCGAGCGGCCCGCACAGGCGGCGCGGCCTGTGGGGACGGAGGGGTTACTGCCCGCACGGCGGAGACTGGGCCGCGCAGCCCCACTCGTGCGCGCCCTCCCCGTCGCCCTGCGGGGCCAGCACCCACCTGAGCCATGCCCGGCGCCCCTGCCACTCCTCCGCGAGTTAGGGGCTGGGGGGAAGGCCAGCTGGGCCGCTTCACGAAAACCGCCCCCCACTCCGCGCCGCTGCCGCCATCTTTAAACGCCTGCTCCGAGCCGCTCCAGTCCCCGTAGGCGGGACCCCGCGCTCGCCAAGCCAATCGTGTTCCCAGACTCTTCTGTCACAGATTTGAAATCTCGGTAGCCATTGATGGATTCCCTGACATGTTACAACCGCTCTGCCAATAGAAAGACGAAAGGCGTACACCCTCACTATGCTAGGCCAATGAGAGGGAGACGGGGGCGGGACCGGGGCGGCAAGAGGGCGCGGCCGGCCGCGACGGGCGGGAGCCGCGCCCGGCGGAGGGCGGGCTCCTTTGTCTGGCGCCAGGGGAAGCCGCCGCCGCCGCGGGCGCTCGGCCCCGGGGAGGCCCCAAGCGCGTCTTAGCGCCGCCGCCATCGCGCTGTCGCCAGGGCAACCCGACCGAGGGAGGAACCCGCGCAGGCAGGAGCGGCGCCGAAGGAGGTCCTTAAAGGCGGCCTCGGAGAGGCTGAGGGGGGAGCGGCAGCGCGTTTCCCGCGGCGCCCACGCTCCGTCCCCAGCCCGGCTTTGAGGGCGCGGCCTCGGCTCCACCGCGCCCAGAGCGAGCCCCCGCCCCAGGCGCCTCCTCGGAGGCCGCGCCGTGAGCCCGCCAGGCCCGGCCTGGCCCCTGCCGGCGGTGGGACCGTGTGAGGTTTGATAACCCGCGGCTCGCAGCCCAGAAGCGGAGGGCTGCAGCAGGCACGGCCTTTGGCTGTCACCGCTCCCCCGGCGCCCGAGACAGGAGCGAGCTGAAGATGCCGCTTTTTCCTCCAAGCACCACTTCATAGCTCCCGGCCGCACAGCTACAGCGCTACCCCTCCCAAAGCTGTGGACTCAAAAAGAATCAGTCAGCACAGGTCCCTATTCCCTTCCAGTTCATGGACTGAGACCCAGAGCCCAGCACAGCAGTTCAACACAATTGCTAGGTAATTATTGAAAACGTGTTACATCAGTAACTCAGACTTGACTTCTAAAGGGTTAATGAACAGCTACTGTCCTAATTAACTCTAATAATTCATAATTTGCTTTTCCTTTCCTGGAAAGAGAGAAGTAGAGTAGCTTTTATTGATACACTTAAAATACAGGGTTTCCTCTTCCATCCTTCAGCATCATACGAATTTGCAATCAACACCAGAGAAAGCATGATCATGATATGCCAATGGTTTAATCACAGCATGACAGCAGTGAACCACGATAAACATTTTTGTTTACTTCCATATGCAGTTTCATACAGAACCTGAGAAGTTTCTGGTATTTCACTCCTGGCTTTGAGGTTCCCAGATATGAAAGATAATAATTTTAAATAATATTTTATATAATATTAATTTTAAAAAATTTTCATCTCTGTGTTTGACTGGACCAACATATCTAATGAGAGGGTAGTATCTTACACAGAGACAATATGTTTTTATATGAACACATACACTTGCTGAAATTGGTTTGAAACTTTGCCAGCCACCCTCAAAAACCAAAAGCAGTTTCTGATTTTTAATTCCTCATGACAGGCTTCTGTTGTCAAGCCACTGTTTTAGAGTGGTTTTAAAATTACGACTTTCATTTTAATATTAATAAAAAGCTCCAGAATGCATATTTAATAAATATCCATGGTTTACAAAACAGCCATTTACATCACACTTCAACCTTCAAAGCTCAGGAAAAGAAGTCTCATTATTAAGCACAGAATCTGAGTTGATGTTGGCACTTGCTATGAACTAGCTGTGTCACATCACCTCATAAATTGCTAACATTGTGACAGGAGAAGATTGTCCCTTTCAAAGGATATATGAAAATGCAAGTATCATGACTCATTTGCATCCAATTTATGTGACTGTAAAACTGAAGTATTGCAGTGAGAGAGTGCACACTGCAGAAAACAGGTTAATTTTTTAGATGTACATAAACAGCATAAAGCCAGATTTTTGTGTAGAGCATGGAAGAACTATAATGACTGCAGCACTTTGAAAGTGAACAAATTAATAGAGCTTTTCCACTGTACATGTTTTCAGCGAATCATAATACTATTACTTAAAACAAGAATGCAACAGCTGATTCTTTGAGATGCTGATGCTGCAGGAAAATGCACTTCTAGCTTTTTATAAACAGACAATAACAGTCCAGTAGCAAAACAACCATGGTTAAATGAGCAGCCCAGAGGGTCTGAGACACCTCTGGAGGATTAAATCTCATCTGCTATGTCTGGCAAGCTGCAAATTCACCTGAAAACACTGATCACCTGCACTTCTGATGAAAGACTTGACAAACATGCACAAAGACATCTTCTATCCAGACTTTTGAATTAGAAGTGCACAGGTCCTGCTGCACAGTGCAATCAGAATTTACAACTGTACCATGAACTATCATTATCAGCAGCAAAAAATCAGTTCCTAATGACAAGGAGATTTACATCTACAAGACCCTGGAAGGCCAGATAGCAACAAATGCCATAAACACACAATACAGAAAACAAGCCTAAGGAAAACCCCTACAAACATCCTTATAAAGTTAATAGGCTGCATTCATCAGAATGAAAATTAGGTGGAGCCAGTGTCTCTTCCATATTCTTAGTGACAGTGTCAGTGCCCACAGCACACGCTGCAAGGTTCCAACAGGGAAATCGACTGGGAGACAAATTTTGCTCAGCCCACATAACTTTTATTTCAGTAAAATAGTTTTGAAAAAAAAAAGTAAAATATATAAAAAATACTATTCCTTATCTTTCCAAAGACATTTCAAACACAAATCAGCAAAGCCCAACCTTTGTGCTTCAGCAGGGAGATGCTTCTGTGTAGACTGTACCTGATCATTCTGCACCAGGGTGGAAGTGACAAATCCTTCTGTAATACAGCTATCTAAATTAGAAGTCTGAGAAAGCTCTCACCCATGGAAAAAAATCAGTCATGGGAACATTATTTTTTGTATGAGTAAGAGTTGTTGTGAATTGTTTAACATTTACTAAATTTAATTGTTTGGTTTAATTAACCTGTCCTGGGTTTGGTTGGGGTTTTGGTTTTTTTTTTTTTTAAGATATTCCAAGTTTGCACCAATAAATATAGCAAAAATACACAGATTTTTAAGTCACTAGGTGACCTTTATATCAGAAACTGGACTGCACATGACACACATAAGTAACATTCTCTGCAGTTGCCAATAGGACCTGGGTTGGTGCTACTTCGTATCAGTGACTAAGGCTGCCCCAGCTAGTTCTGGATACATAGAACAAGCTTGTTCCTAGGGTTGAAAATCCTGCATTCTTAAGTACAATTTGTCCACAGGAATATTAGAGAATGAAGAATTAAACATCCACATGGGAGAGAACACCAGTCTTCATACTTCGCTTCCTATTGGCCTTGTCATCCAAGTAGTGCAGAACACTCTTCCAGGAGCAGGTAATATTTATCTGCTGTTTGGAAAGATAAATTTAAGCATAAAAGAAAATGCCAGCCTTGTGGCATCTCTACCACATGCTGCTGTTCAGGTGTTAAACTAACCCTGCAAGTCAATCTGAGTTACTTTTCAAGGGCTGTAGTAGCACTCTGCTGACAACTGCTCCTTCAAACGTTCTGGCTTCTCCCAAACTTCTCCCGTCCGTGACTCCTGTCGAGTGGCAGCTTTTCCTCTCAGTCATTACATAATCTGATGGTTTAAATTCAGACCTGTGCTAATAGAGCAGCCTTTGTTGTTCCATAGGACTGCTGTGAACTACAGAAACTGCTGCTCAGCCCCTCAGCTTGGTCTACTATACATATATTCTGCTGGTGGCATGCAGACATGAATCAGGAGCATAATCTTTGGCTGCCAAAAATCCAGGTGTAGTTGCACTTACAAGCAAAACCATAAATGTCAGTACTTTTGTTTTCCCCAGCAGAGGCAAAATAAGTTATGCTTCTGAAAGCACAATTGTGCTGGTACGGCTGTTTTTTATGTAACTGCCATTCCAGGATTGCTTTGCCAGTCTAAACACATGCATATTATACCAAGAGAGTACTCAGACTCCACTGGCACAATGTATTGCTAAAGACATCAGGAAAATTGCAATTGCCACATGGCAAGGATACCAACACACCACACTGTCACACGCTGCATCTGTAAGTAAAACAGACCAACACAAGCAGATTTATGCAGCAAAATGAGTGGTATCCAGTGCTCCATCTCCCTGCTATGTGTGTCTCAGTTCTGCTTCAGGCTAAACCTGCTACCTGTTAGGAGGAGAGTTAGAGTCCTGAAGCACATCTACCAGTTCCATTCCATCCCAAACCAGTCTAATCCCTGTAACCTGAGGTTGCCCGAAAACACGAGCCAAAGCACGGTAAACAGGGACTACAATAAAAATCATAAGCACTACTCAAACTCAGGAACTAATGCAGACCCATCTGTAACTGAAAGGACAGTTAATTCCTCTCTAAATGCCAGCCATTCAAGTGAAATATGACAAACACAAGATGGATAAAAATATTTGCCTGATATCTCAGCTCAGTGGTTATTCCCAGTAGCTATTCACAGCAGAACTGGTACAGGGAGACAAAAGCCTAGCTTTATAATTTGCCTTTTTCTTGGAAGAGTGAGTTGTTCTAATGAGCAGCAAAAGCCTCAGTTATCAAATACTAATTATAATACTGTACCACAAAAAGAGACACTATTGGCTCCACATATTCTCTGGTTTATTATTTAATCTACCTTAATTAATGTCTGAAAAGTGATGTGGTTTCCTCTACCAAGCAGAAGCAATCAATGTGTTTACAGAATCTGGTGAGTTCCTGACCAAGGCTGGGCCTGTGCCTGCAAGGGCTGGCGTTTCGATGAGATACACAGGGAAAACATTTCCTCACCAGAGACAAGCTTGTAAGGCACCTCACTGCAGTAGAAGGCATCGTGGTTTCTCGGAGGCCACAAGAAGAACAAGCTCATAAAACAAAGTTTCATAAAACCCAGATCAGTTCCAGACCATTATATACTTAAATATTCTAAGTTAAATGATTATCAAGAGTGTTCTGAAGTCCCACTAATTCAGAGAAAGTTAGATGAGGACTAAATATGCTTTTAATTGCTCACGTAAAGGCCAGCTTATACATTTGTTTAAATTCTTACTATTATGTAATCCTAATTGCAGAGACACATGTAATGATGCTATAGTATGAATCCTGAAGTTTCATTAAAAAGTATTCTACATAAATTATTTTCATAACACTTATTTCTATGCCATTCAAAGAAAAGAAGTTCAGATCCCATACATATGTAACAATCAGGTCCAGTGGAAACTAATCCACATGCAGGGTGGTGGTTCTGATTTGGGGTTTGGTGGGGATCTGGGTTGGTTAGCTTTCTGGGGTTTCATTTGTTCAAGAGAATCTATCACTGAATACCATTTCCAGCTCACACTCTTCAAGAGGGGGATCAGGATTTCACTTGAGTTCTTACAGTGTTTTAAGAAAAATCAAGGTTTTTCCTGTTGACACAAATACTTAATGATGCAATTAGTTTTAATTAGTAATGTGATCATTCAAGGTGATACTCAGTAAAGACACAAAGAAAATAAGATAAAACACAGAACAAGATAGAAATTAAATGCAAGCTGGAAAAGGTGCCATTTTAGCAGAGATATTCAAATTATGGAGGTTATTTTGTTCTACTCACCTATTAAACCCAATGCCTTCACTGAAGTAACTATCATGTAATTCTTCAACTTTGCAGTCCTACTTGCTGTTAATTTTACCTTTGTGTTACAACCACTGTTGTAAAAGTTGATTCTTTAGCAATACCTGACAGAACTCTACTTAGAGCAACCTCTTTGGCATGGTTGAACACAAGTAATATTAGAACAGGTATTTCATTCTGATGATGATTCTAAATTCTCCACCAAATTATTTTAGATATAGATTTATAAATCTGTATTTCTCTATACAAAACAGTAGCATCATCACATCACACCAGGTTTCATGCTTAGAATAAAGGTCTCCACAGAGTACCAGTATATATTCCTGATTTAGCCTGGATACCTTAAAGCTACACTGTCCATCTTTGTCTACTTGTAAAACAACCACTCCATTTCCATGTAAGCTTTGGTAGATACTCTTCAGAACATCTTTCAACATAACAGAGTTTCTTCATTATATTTGTCCTCTGCTAAATTAAGTATGACCACCTTCTTCACTTCAACTTCTGATCTGTTCCTAGTGTGCATTTGTTTATAGATATATTACAATTCTTGCCTATCCTACTGAAAAGTTTACATTATATTTTTTTTCTCTCAGCTGTTCAGATCTGGTGTCTTCTGTTATAAGAGTTACAGCAAACTGGAGTACTTTAAGTAGTTATTACTTTTTCAGTTTTCTAAGTTCTTGACACAGGATGTTCCAGAGATCATTACTTTGTATATTCATTTTAAACAGTCAACAGTTTCTTCACTCTGCTCACCTTAATCTCATAGCACAAGCCATACCAATGGGTTATGTAATTCTCACAGTTTATTCTATTGCCTTTCTAACTGGTTACAATACAGAGTCTACTTTCACCATGTCAAGACCATTTCCTAAATGCTCAGAAGCTATCAACAAGGTTCCTCTGCAGAAAATGAATCAGGTGAAGAACATGATGTGTCCTATTAACCCGAGTTCAGTCATCCAATTCCTAGTAGCTAGTGTTCCATATAAATAGAGATGCTTGCTAAGCCATAAATATGCATTATTTAAGTTCTTCAAGCTAAATTTGAAGTGTAAGATGCTTTAATTATGGCCTTATTACTGCTTAGTATTTAATAAATTAATTTTAAAGTTAGTTCCTTAGGATATTATGAAAACATTGTTACAAGTCCTATTAATATATTGTCTTAATATTTAGTCTGGTAGACTTAATTTATAACAATAAATATCAGGTAAGCTTTGAACATACTGTGGACCTCCAAAGGCCCAACTGATTCTCTGCTCTATTATATTTATTAAAGCTACTGGTATCAGGGAGATGAGATAATTACATCTCCTCTGCAGTGTCCAGGTACAGTAGAACATTAAGGCAGCACATCTTAATGTAAGAAGTCTCAGGTCTGCTGAGGATCCAGACTTTTTCCACAGTAAACCTGGACCCTTGCTCTTCAGTAGCATTTTGTGAGGCTCTGGCTTTTCACTAAGGAAGCACTGGTTTTCTTCTTTCTGTCCTATTACCTGTACTATACCTCTGCTGGGATTATTTCAACTTTCTGGGAGGAACCTGAGCCCTTCAAAGTGCTATCTACATATGTGGCATCCAGCAGGGAGCAACACGCAATTCAATATATGAATTTTAGTTGAAGCTATGAAGCCATGAAGTCAGGAAGCCAGCCATTTTATTAGGTGAAATCACCCAGATTCTAGACCTTTCTTACTGCAAATGTGGCAAGCTAAAAAACTGCTCATTGGTTACACACACTGTTCACACCATATTGATTGGTTAGTAATTATAACAAGTTCTGATAAACCTATCTCATAGCTAAACATCCTTAGTTTACCTTTGACGCCTGAAAGCATCCGCACGCCTGCTGGTTTGACCCCTTTGTTATGGTTGGTTCCTAACAGGTTCTGTTACTCCCAAGTACCTTCCCATAACTGCTGCTTGGTTTAGGGCAGCCTGTACCCCTGTCAACAAGGCTGCTGTGTTTTGAGAATGTGATTATTAGGATCCTCTCAGCATGAGTAACTTTTCCTGTCTCATGGGAACAGAAGAATATTGGCAGGGCCTAAATCTTGGGAGAAGAGAGCTAGGCTGTTAGCAAGCCTGCTGTCTTCCCCGACATACATATGTCTAGCATTATACCAATTTTCAAGGTCCCTGATGCTTGGTAACTTGCACAAGCACTTGATGCCACCATCTAATTTCAAGACCAGCAATCCAGACCGAATTTATCCCACTGCATAGACAAGAATTGGCCGTGACAACATTGGAGGCTGGTGAGCTACAGCTCTTCTTTGTGCAGCTTTTGGGAAGTCCCCATGAATTTATTTGTGTTGCCATCTTGACATCATCAGTTCCTTGCCTTCTCAAAGAGACTGTCAGTTTGAAAAGGTCACTGCTTGTACAGCTAATGCTAGCTAGCTTTTATAAACTGGCTCCACCATTTTACAGGCAGGAATACCCAAGTCCCTCTTCCTCTAAGGGCTTGCTTAGCACAACCTGGTATTAAATTTTGAAGGATTCACTCCAGTCTGCAAGGCAGATTCTAAGTACCCTGAGATTACAGCAGGAAGAGGGATGCTCCAAACATCATCTTGGACATTTGGTGTTTGAGAACCTTTCTGTTTTCTACCTGATCTTGCTGTGCTTGGAGTGGAATCCAGCCAGGGCTGTAACAAGAGGGTATTTGCTTTTGGAAGGGGAGGTGGTGGGCACATACTGGTTGTCAGAAGCTGGAGCGTATTTCAGAAAATTAATTACTATGATACTGGGTCTGGGAACATTCCACTCAATAGATTCTTTACTAATCTGAAAAACAAAGCAGAAAGCTCTAAACTTGTATTATTAATTTTTAAAAAGTATTTTCCAGTTTCTTACTTGGGTAAGTATACTGATGGAACAGTGTAGAATTTTAAAAACCAACACACAAAAAAAACCCCCAAAGAAAACCCCCAGAGAAATACAGCACACTTAAAAAGGAGTAAGCCCATTTGTGATACTTAAAACTCTTACATGGCTAATACTTACACACAAATTTCCTGGCAGATTAATATAAAGGTATGTGCACTATCTATTCATGTTAACAAAGACTGGACACCAGATGAACTTTATTCTGATTATAGCCTTGAACTCACATGTAAACAATAATTATGAAACAATTTCAAGCAAAAAACCACCCAAACAACTGAGTCTTTACAGAAATTATCAAATTTCTCCCACTACTATTTTGATGGAAAAAAAAGACAGGAAACAAAAATCTCTGGCAAATGGATGACTTTGACAAGAGACAAGCAAATCTAGTCAAGCATCATGTAATAGTTTCCTATATTATTTTTTCCCTTATATCCTTTAAAACAGACCCTTGAAATCCTCATTTAATCTTAAAAATCCGTTTATAAAAATAAAGTACTTTGTTAGCTTTAGCTACAGTTCACTTTTTCTGGTAGATTCATTGCAATTATAATTTGCACACAGTAAGTTACACACTTCACAAATACCTGATTATTCTAAACACAAGCACCATTTGCTGACATCTGCACTGCAGCTCTGCTCCTGTTTCCACTGAAGCCAATTGCAAACTCTCATATGCTCCGAAAGAAGTTAAAAAACCCTTACTTCATCAACTACTCTGGCATAATAAAAACCCCCCAACATCAGAGGTTTCAGTTCTTTGCTGTTGATTTGAATTGCTAGAAAAAGCAAATCCCAGATTCAGAATTTTGATTTGAGCAAAGCAAAAATACACTTGTATCATCTGCTTTTACATCTAAGCTCTAACTTGGATTTTCTTTTGCCTGTATGTAAAAAATCATCAATTTTCATTATTACAGAACTAGTATAAACACAAAGACTTATAAATGCTTTTGGTGTGAAACCACACACAAGCATTTTGCTTGCCATTTAGTTCAACTCTTCAAAGCAAATGTCTTGTTCAAATATACAGTGCCAAGTTTTTCCTTGAGGTATAAAAAAGTTCAGTACAGCAGCTCTCAGTAAGAGCAAGCCAGCGAAGCAGAGTCTTGCTTTTAAACATGCATTTGTCAAACTCAAGTTTAAGACAGCTATGGCTTATTTCTCTGCATCTAAAAATAACATCTTTATTCATACAAATACAGGGTTTGAACCTTCATTTTAAAAAATGTTCAAAGGGTTAATCATTTCCTACAAAGACAAGACATAGAAAGACAGTCTGCACAGCTCTGAGTTTGAAATCACGTACAACCCAACAACTGTCCTGATCATCTCTTGCATTCAAGGTAGTCAAAATGTCCTTTATGTAGTACTGATTCACAGACTGGTAACTAGTCATGCAAAGAGTCCTGGTATCCAGAAGCTATTTAAATATGCAAATGCAAAGGAAATAAGTGACTAAATGCTGCTTTAGCATCTCCTGGCAAATAGAAATCTGGGAACAGCCTTTCACAATACTTCCCCTCCACGGAATTCTAATTCACTGCTGTCTCCTTTACAGGCACATGTTAGTGTCAAGGCTTGAACACACAATTGGAGTACAGAACAGTTGCACATCTTTGTGAAAACTGTCAGAAATTTTGCTACTTGGCAATAATTAATAATGAGAGGCTTGTAAAAAGAATACATCCAGCATATATAGAAAAAAAAGTAGTAGTGGATCCATTACTAACTTCATATTCAGCATTCAAAACAAGTCCAAATGGAACACCAAGAGCAGCAAAAATAACTTCAGATTTTAAAATAACTTGATATTAGCTAGAATCTTCTATCACCTACACTGGCACTGAATAATTGATAAAAGCATGCATTTAAATAGCTTTTTAATTCACAGATGTTAGATCATACAAAGCGCATCTTAATACCCAACTTTTTCAGCACTCAGACAATAATGTCACCTTACAACAAATAGCTATTCTTACAAAAAAAAAAAAATATCTATGAGCAATCACTCTGGGCTTTAACATATTCTACCCATAAAGAAAGGAAGCCAGATTTGCACATGTACAAACCAGCTGGTATATGTAAACTTCTTACCAATCTTCTGTTTACCAGTGGGTATCTACTCCTTACCTGCACGCTGGGGAAGAAAAGACCACCAATGCTGCTAACTAGAGTATCAGGATACAAGCTGTCATAACACATGCTTTCATTGTGGACAAAGGTAAGCAAGTCTGCTCCCAGGATTTTCTCAACAAAACTGGAGAGAGACTGAACACAATTTCCTACCCACTCTCAAACCACGTTTTAGAAATATGATCTATTGCTGTATTATCTACAGGAAAAACAGATATAAAGTATCCCCCCCTCCCCCCCCCCGAACCCCGCCCCCAGCTCTGCCCTCCTCAGGCAGAACACTGCAGTGTGGCACTGCTAAAATGTTGAAGTGTTACTAAAGCACTTAACAAAGGTAACATACATTCATTTAGTGCACACTGGCATCAGCTATACAATCTTAAAAGCGAATGTTGAAGGGAAAGCAAAGTTTGGTAAAACCTTCAGATAGAACAATAAAAACAGCAATTATTTCCCTTCCTTGGAACCAAAAATATATTTAAGAGTCTACTTAAAACATCTTCAAAGGCAAGCGAACCACACCCACAAAAAGCAATGACTGTCTTGGGCAAAGAAGGCCTTGCCCTGGAGGCAGGGTGGTATTCACAAATTTATTTCTGATTATAATTTGCTACTTAATGTAAAACCAGGGTTGTTTTTTTTTTGTTTTATCCAAAGTATTTGTGAGCCTGATAGGGTATACTAGTAGTTTATTCAAATTTTTGCTTTCCTTGCTATTTTTAGCTTATGGAGGCTGGCACAAAACCTTTACTAGAGCTTAATGCCTCGTCCTCTCACTGCTTTTATTACAAACCATTCAAATGGGAAGTTAAGTGTGCAGTTTGAATTCATAGGTGCTCGTTTTCCACTGGTTGACATCTTCATTGATCATGTTGCGCTCTGTGAAAGTAACCTGTCCTTCGGCATCAATGAGAATGACCGTGTTAGTCCTGAAACGGCAGGAGGGGAGAAGGTTAAGTGCTATGCCCGTTATGTAAGCTTGCAGGGCCCCTGCCCTCATCCTTAAAGGTTTTAGCTCTTTTTCTTTTCTTGACCAAATCACCACCACACTAGCAGTGCAGCAATCCTGGCAAGTTCAAATGGACCTTTTCAGTCCTCCACTGCTCCAATTCCTTGCTGCATTTGCAGTAGCTGACACACAAAGCTGCTCATTTACAGAGCATATGATAGAAGGTTTAAATTCTTTTAGTGTCAAATGTTCCATTCAGATGTACCATAAGACCAAATCTTTTCTTCAGAGCCTACATGGGTTACTTCAATCAATAGTACCCTTTCATTCTTTCCTTTCAAGTCAATTGTCTGATTAATTACCATAGGATACCAACACACAATCACAGAGAAAAGGTTTTCTCCTTCTAGTAACCTTCCAAAGAAGAAATTTGTTTTCATAAAAAGCAGATTCCCTTCACACATCTATGCCACTCTGTCACGTGTAAGCTGTCATTCCTCTGTGGACACTGCAGTACCCAGACAGAGCCCAATGACTGACACAAATAGGATTTTTCCACCAGTGTTATGTGGTGGCCTTCCCCAAGCCATTGAGTAGTTGTTCACTTATATAGAAGAGTTCCTAATTTCCAAGGAAGAAGATCATGAGGCCTAATTAACAAGCTCTGTTCACTAAGCCATGTTGCTACAAGAAAGATAAGTGTGAGCATAAATTATAGTAGCAGGGAAGACTTGAAATATAGTGGCAATTCACCAGAAAGAGGCCAGCATTCTTAGAGTCATCCCTGTTTCTTTTGAAATAGCCAGACTGCCACCTGTGAAGCAAGGGGAAGATGACACTTCTTTACCATTTTAAGCCTTCATTATCCCATATTTAAAGCATTCTTTGAATACATTTGCTACTCAGTTTTTGCAGTGGTTTCTTTCTCAGAATACCATCTTAAAATTCTTACAGAAATGAGCAGTCTCTGCTTATTAATCTACATCCCTACAGTGGAAATGCTATTGCTGACAAGGCCAGAGCACCATCTGACAAAACCATTGGCAGTCTTTAGAGTAGGAATTCCCTACCAGCAGCAACAAGGTTCACTTATAGTTTGTTCCCATTGAGGATTAAATGCAAGATGCATTACATTATTTTCTTCTTGCAGCTCTGGTAGAACAGCCTGAGCAGAAAGTGAGAATATCTCAGTGAAACCAGCAGCAGCAGTTAGGGGAAAGGTGGAAATACATGTTCTTTTGAACAAGAGTAATGGGTTGTTAACATATGAAAACAGCAGCTACATATTGAAGCGACATGCCAAAAGAAAGCCTTTAACTTAGCTATGCAGATGAAACTATTCCTGTTCTTGGAAGAGAAAAGTGTTCTACAGTTCCTCAGAAGATAAAAAGCTTTGAAATCATGTTTTTAGCAGAAAACCACATTATGTTTTGATGACAACAACGTTAACTGCTACACTGGAGAACTGGAACTGTATTATCTTGTCTTGGACACACTGAAGGTATGTCACACTCCCTGCCAAAGATGAACTGTAACATGTGCTTCAAATGCTCATCAGTCACAAACCCAAGACACTAGAATCCTGAGCAAGGGAATACTTTACTGAATTACACTTGATTAACACCTAAACAATTTTAAAGCAGTCACTAAACTTATAGCCACATAATTTTAGTTTGAGCTATGCATTCACCCACTACACACCTGTTTCAGACTATGAAAATTTTACCTTGTTCCATAACCTGGGCAACGAACACATACAGCTGCGTACTTGCCCAATATAGGACGTATATAATCCTGTCCTTGGTCTTCAATTGCAGGGTCTGGTAATTGACTGAAAAAAAAAAGTAATTAAAAATATGTAGTGCTCCATTATTAACACATTCATCCCTCTTGAACCAAACTCTGTTGCTGATAAAAAACCACTGCATTTCAAAAAGTATGAAAGTATGAATTGTATTCAAGAGTAAAGTATGATGAAAACCAATAGATAAAAGAGCTTGTAAGCTCTTTCCCATAGAAGCTCCTTCAAAGTCTTGTACTTTTATCTTTCCCACTTTAGGGAATTTTTTTCCCATCTTGGCAATTTTTTCCATTTTCTTTATTACTGTCTATCAGTCTTTCTGTCTTTTAGTTTCAATTAAAACATTAATGATCAAGTAATTTGAGGCACATCCTATAAACCAACATTTTTTCCAGTTACACTCCAGGAATTAACTTTTTGTGTCAAAGACAGACCTCTGTGATTCCTTCAATCCTATTTGAAATACCCAAAAAATACCTAAGAAAATCCTTAAAATTTGTGAAGATGCAGCAGAGGACAAAGGGAACTTGCACCCAAATTTCCTATGACTGCCTGAATGAAATTTAGAAGCATTATTCTATTACAAAGCATATCAAGCTTAATTTATTGCAACTAAACAAGTACTAGTATCCTACAGAAGAGATGTTAAGGTTGCAAAAGTTACTGTGGCAACCCTACATCCCAGTCTTATTCACATCACCAGAACGTTTTCTGAAATGCTAGTGATGACAGTTTCCTATTTCAATAATTAAAGATTCCAATTTTATTTATAAAGTCCTATTTAACTATCATAGCAGCATTTTTTTGCATTTGATTAAGCAGCTTACTAAGTAGTTCAATCTTTGAAAAGAATCTTTAAAAGAAAAGGGCACAGAGAAGGCTGTGACAGTCTGAGTACTAAGATTGTAGTAACAACCTTACTGTGTCTGCTGCTTAAAAGTCAGTATTGCTCAAAGTCAGACTCTGAAGAGAAAGAACACTATTTTTGCCCTTCATTACTCAGCTTTAGTCAATTAATATAAGACTAAAGTTGCTCTTCTGTCAAAATAGTTTCTATATCCAGTTCTTAAATGGGTCATATCACATTCTGAGTCAGTTCTGGTTATCGTGTTCTTACGGCTCTTGATTATTCATCACTGTAAGGAGTTCCTGCACCAAGTCTTCTTTGGTAAGGTCTTCACTTCTCTTCACCACTTCTGTGAAAAGCTGCTTCCCATATTGAAGTTTCTTCCATGGTGTATCCAACAAAGAATTACTCAAGCCATATACTCCTAGACATAAAAATCCCAAACCACTTATTAAGTTCTGGAGCAAAGAAAAGTAATTTATGTGCTATGCAAAAAATAACTTCATAAAAAAAACCCACAGTCTGAGGGACAAAACCAAACACTGTCAGCAAATTCATCCTTAATCCAAGTGAGGTCATTAAACTATGTATCAGAGATGTATATTGTGATAAAATAAATACAACACCCCTTCAAACAGTAAGAGTCTCCTAGGTGTAAAAACAATGTAACCATTTTTCACCATCTTTAATGGACACTACTTTTTTATTAAGGGGAGAAAAGCAAAACAGTCCCTCAAAATACCCACTGCAGACCATCATTGCTTTAAGGTTGCTACAATTAGAAAACAGAAGTTTTTAATGAACTATTGGTTCTTTACTAAAATTTATTAGTAAATAATTAAATTAATTTAAAGATTTTTAAGTAATGTAAATAAAAAGTTAGTGAAGACAATACTTAAATAACTAAATTACTTGAGTAATACAGCTACATTCTGACACCTTTAAAATAAACCAGAAGTATTATTCAGACCTCTCAAAAAAAAACCTACCAGGATTTAGGAAAATAGGTTCTGGTTCTCCTTTGTTTCCATAGTAGCAAATTACATCTCCTTTGGTGGTACTGAAAAATATAAGTAAGAATTTTTCCTTGAAAAAACATCAGCTTCTATATTTGATTATAGTCTAATTTCATGCAATAGTCAAACACAGCAAGATGTTTATCCCACTGTTACTACTGTGATACCACAGCCCAGAGATTAATTCACAAGTTATATTACTCTCATATAGTATTTTTTGAGGAGGGGCTGTACCACTGCCACAGTACCACTCTAATTTTTAAATATAATTGTAATAAAATTCAGTATACCCCCAGAACTGCTGCATGGGAAGTGGACAGGTTTAATGACAAAGATCTATATGGTTTTGAATAGCTGGAGGTTTAGTTACTTGAAGGAAAAAGGTATGGTGAAACAAAGGGACAGTCCATCACAGTAACTAATGTTTTCCCATCACCTCTTTTGAATTGCTACTGCATTTTAAGAGGCTGACTCCTGTGGACCGTTTTTATCAGGCAGAAGTACATTTTAGGCCTACTTATGGCAATGTTGTAGGGCATAGCTGGGTCCTTTAAGTGACAGATAGGCATTTTCATTTTTTCATTCAGGCTGCCCAGAGAGGTGGTGGATGCCCTGTCCCTAGAAGTGTTCAAGGCCAGCCTGGATGGGGCCCTGGGCAACCTTGTGTAGCTCCAGGCCTGAGGTTGGTGGCCCTGCCTGTGGCAGGGGGGTTGGAGCTCTGTGATCCTTGGGGTCCCTTCCAACCCTTGCCATTCTATGATTCTATGATTTTCAGGCTACTTTTAGATAATTGTAGTCACTGTTTGTAAGCTCTCTAGTTGTAGGCACTGCCTTCAGTGCTCACTCTCTCCTGCTCAGTTTAGCAGGGAGGATCTCACATGATGTTCATTCAAAGACAGCTTCCAACACTGTCAATACCTCTCCCAGCAGCGATGATATCAGTATATCCAAACAGCATAAGCTGTAAGTAGTCATCCTGCTATTGACAACACAGATACCAAATCAACTGATAAGAAAAAAATAAATAATCAAGTCAGTCATCAGTAAGCCTTCTGCACCTTGTGGGAAATGGAGGGTGGGGAAGGGATTGTCCTTTGACAGCTCACTCAACATCCCTCAAATCCATTAGCTGACATGACACTGATTCCACAGATTGATACCAGTTGGTGTGTTTTGCTTTTTTTTTTTTAATTTGCCAGGACACAGCCATGAGAACACATGACTATTTGACTCTAGTGATTTACTACTCCATAGAAGAACAGAGTGCTGATTGTAGTTCAGCTTTTAATTTGCCCCCCAAGCTCTAGCTCCTTAGACAGCAGATAGGCTTTTTGAATTAAAAACCAAAATACACAAAAATTGCAGTTAAGATTGGATTTGGATTGAGTAGCATAAAACATAATACAGTAGAGAAGCCACTTTCAGCTCCTCTTTTTTTTTAATCTCAGGGAAAACTAAGACATACCTGTGCCTTGATGCAAATAAGAGTATTAAAAATGCAATCTCATTAAGGACATACTGGAAGTTAAATTGCTCTGTGTAAGTTAGCATCCGCTACTCAAACCTTAATAACAAGCAGCACACTCTTAATTTAGGCATCTGTATTCTTCTTAAAAAAGCCACTCTGAAAGATGTTCTACAGCATCCTTTGCAAGACAGGCAAATGAAGAGGGAAATATTAACTTACTAATTACACAAGTCAGAAGAGGTAAGAGGAGGAGTTTAAAAGAACACAAAGAAAAAGTAAAACTGCTTTTCTTCCTCTGTTCACTACTCTTTCTCCTCTCGAGCTCATGACACTGTTCTGATGCCTTATGGAAAGCAGTTAGAGTTTTTCAACATAGTAAAAGACAGTAATAATAGCAGGTGGTGTTTGTGTGTTGTTGCTTTTATTGTTCAGTGTTGTAAGCAGCTCTCAGTTGTTCAATTTACAATTTAGCTACTGTTATAAGAAATGTGGCATTTTCTGTACTTTCCTCTAGTGGCTTAAAAGACATTGCTCTTCCTTATCTTTGTTCTTCTGTTCAACATTAAGACCCATGTCCAAATTTAGCTTCTGCTGATCTGGACTCCTTACTGACCACCCCAGCTCTCCACAGATAACTGCTCACAACAGAATTGTGACAACTAGCATGCTTCAGTTTCAGCAGAGCAGTGAGTGCCAATCACTCCTTTCCTGTTCTGGCTCTAACTCTTATGCACCAAACATTTTTACCAGTCCCTACTAGACCCCTCGTGTGAGCACATCACCTGTGATTCAGTACAAGTATTTCCATCCATCACTGAAAAAAATAATAAAAGTACCTTAGCAAAAAGGCCCTTTGTTTTTTCACCACATTTGGAGTATTTGCACTGGGAGTTCCTAGATAGTCCACAACAAAAGCCACTGAAAAAGTAGAAGGTAAACCCAAGATATGACTAGAATTTCCTTTCCTTATTTTCTTGAGATGCAAATTTGTGTACCACTACCACAGCTGAACTTGTGGATGAGAGCCATTTATGGAATCTGTTTGAAGAGTTGTATTTTCTTAATCAGAGACAAAAGGAGAGGGGTTAATTGTTTGTTTTAAACACAAAGACAGAGAAATACAGTGTTTTCAGTGAATAAAAGAGCTCTGCTGAAAAGTACAAGTCAAAGAAAAAAAATTTCTCTTAGCAATGTCCTGAACTCCCCCTTCTATGTCTTGAGATTCCTCCAGGTACAAACAAGTTCCATATTAAAAGTAACATGGAAAAAGGTAAACACAGCAATGAGAACAGCTGCGTTATCAAAGAAAGTGTTATGCATCCAGCATAATCTTAAGATTAGAATTATTGGAAGAGTAGAAAAATATCAAACATTCACCTATTATGCTTGTTTGCCAGTTGTTTGTCTGCAGAAATGTTTGTATGAGAAAGAATGAGCAGGTGCATTTCCTGAAACTATTTTTATAGTCATGCCATATACAGTGAGAAGTCTTTGACTTTTTCCTTTGGCTTCTTCAGTTAAATTACCAGTATATTTTGCTTTTAAACCATAAAAAAATTTCTAAAATCTTAAATGTAAGACTCTCAGACACTCCTCCTTTAACTGGATTCTTCAAGGAGACAGGAAAAACTTCAGATAGCCAGAGAAGCTGAGCCATACTTCACCTGGCTGCAAATATGGAGCTACATATCTGAGACACCTGGGAACTTACAGGAATTTTTAAAATAAATAAACAAAAGGAACAGAGCTCAAAGGATCAATAGACCCTCAGTGATGAGATCTGGGTGTCTGAGTTCAGTTATTCAAAAACTGAAACTTCTCAAACTGGGATGATGCTAACCATCTTGCTCAAAACAGGTAATGGCCCTTGCAAAGCCTCATATAAACAGAGTCTGGATCCAGGCTGAAAACTGAATGAAGTTATACTTAGTGTGCTCAAGTCCTTGTTTATTAATGTTTGGTTAGGATCAGCTGCCCATTTTAGCAGCATCAGGTCTTTCCTCTTCTCAGCATTATTCACATTATCTTTCTGGCTAGTTAATGGTTAGCATAAAGTGATGTTGATGTACATGGCCCACGGCTGTCCCAGCTGAGGTTAGACACCTCCCTACAAGCCTGGTTCCGATCAGTACATTTAGAGTTGGCACACAGTGAGTACTAATATTAGAAAGAATCCCTTGGTAGCTAAAAAAGGAGAGCATTAAGCTGAGCTGTCATTAACAGACCAGACTGACTTCTTGGACCCGGTCACATGCTAGGAGAGAAAGAGTCATATCGTCCTAGGAGTACACTGCCACAGTGCATTCCCCATGAACAGGGGCATAGAAGAAGCAACATGCACATGAAGCACCTGAAGTTGCTGAATTGGTGTGTTCCATGGAGCAAACTATTGATATTCTATCTCAAAAGGATGAATTCATACTTCAAGAAAATAAAATCCACAAATAAATCTAGTTGGGATTAATACAATACAGACAATGACTAAGCACAGGGAGAACAAATAAACCAAAATTAAAAAACATGGAAAAAAGTTGGCTGCTAATTGCCCATTTTAACATTTGGGTCATTAAAAAATAAAGCTACAGGAGCAATTATAATACATAAAATGTTTGTAATATATTGAAGCAAATAAAGCAAACTCATTAAGATCATTATAAGGTTTTTTCTAGCTAAGACACCAGCAATTACACAAACTATTTTATTGGTACATTACTCTTTTCAAATTGCTGAGCCTCTATCTGCTGTAGGTCTATGAAAAGAGATCAGAGCAATTGTTATCACATGAGGTATCAAAAGACAGAGCTTTAGATGGAAAGGCAGACAAATGGCCCAAGCAAGACCCTGAACACAGCTGTAAGACAAATCTTGATATAAATGAGACAGCATGCTGGATAATGGATAAGTAGGCACTACTGACTTCTTTTAGCAATGGCTTTTTATGTGAAAATATTATCTAGCATCTGTTCTGAAACTCTCATGACTGACAAATTCAGTGACAAGATTTCCCACAGTGTAATGAAAAGATGTGGAGTACATACAAACTGCAGGGTCACTAATTCAGGACATCTGTGATTTGCTTCTACAGTCCATGTTCCCCCAGCTGTGTTTTCTATTGCACTTACCTTCACTGCAAAACTGCTGCTTTTTTCTGTCAAAAGAAGACTGAAGCTTTCCAAGAGACTTCTTAGATTAGGAAACTTCCACAATTTAGTTCACTGTGCCAGTCAGTTACTGTCAATTTTATCATTTGGCTCTGCCTAGTCTCTTGCTACTGTTTACAGATACTCAGTACTGAGTATCAAGGGAGAAACCAAAATTAAAAAACCAAACCACACCACACTCTAAGTTTGATCACAGCAATAGCCTCACAATCCTGGCCTGGAATTGGATTCTTCTCCCTCCCAATTTTACAAGCAAAAATACCAATTTCACTGGAGAAGTAATAAAGGCATAATTAAAGCAGTGATAAAAGGACCCAGCAGACTTTTTTTAATCCCAGCCATAGCTGAAAGCAGAAAAACTGAAACTACATAAAAATTATGCTCTTAGATACATCATTTTGTCAAAAAATGTAAGCAATAACAAATGTTCTAGGCAGCCTAAATCTCAGTGGTAATAGACGCTTCATAGCAACATTAAAGCCACGCAGAGTTTGCCACAATTACTTCTTAATGCTCATGAAATACAGACAATGTCCTTCTGCAACCCTGCCCTGATTCAACTTTAAGGTGGCTCCAAGTCACATTCAGCAAAAAACAGACAGAAAGGAAAAGAAACAAGTAAGGAGGTAGAAAAGCTCCACAGGGTGCAGTTATCACCAAGCCATCACTCCCCTGAGCACTGAGCTCTGCTCTAACAAAGTGACTGCTGTGCCAACAAGGACACTGGGCTGTTTTATGAATAATGTGTTCCTGCATTTTCCCCACAAGGAAAAAAGATGGAATTGGAAGTCTGAAATGTTGCACAGTAGTTAAAACTGAGTTTTAGGGTTCACAGATTAGTTTTCTGATTAGCTCATGGATATTGATCTTTTTCTCTTCTGAAGCTAAAAGCAAACAAGTAAACACCACACCACTAACTATAAAGCACAAAATTTTTTGTACATATACCACCAACCATCAAATAAAATGGTGAAGGGAATAGTGCTGGATACTGACAGCATACAAAGTCTGCTTTATAAGCACTACTCTGATTTTTACTGTCTAAGCATTTCTGTGGTGGTGTCTGAATTCCTTGAGCCAGGCAGAAGCTGACACCAGAAGGAAAAGTTTTTCAGAAGCTTTTTTCCTTCTGTTGACATTGGACTGTCCATCTCATTACACTTGCAAATAAATGAGGATCTACACAGAAAAATTTCAAAGGTGGTGGTACAGAACATGTTAGAGAAGTACCTGGACAGAAGTTCCACAAACATGGGGAAGAACTTTTCCCCAGTGAGGGTGAGGGAGCCCTGGGACAGGCTGTCCAGGGGGTGTGGAGTCTCCTTCTCTGGAGAGATTCCAGCCCTGTCTGGACGCCGCCCTGTGTGACCTGTTCTAGGGAACCTGCTTTGGCAGGGGGGTTGCACTCGATCTCTGGAGGTTCCTTCCAACCCCTACGGTTCTGTGTTTCTGTGACAACCCAGTCTCAGGAGGAAGTCACATGAAGCAAGACAGATGTGCTCTGCAGAAGGTGGTTTGACAATCCATGGGAAGAAACGTAAGCCAGCAGTCATGACTGGCCCAGCTACATTCTTTACACATCAGCAGGCTGACATGATCTTGCTTTTCTCTGGAAAGGCTCCTACGTCTGGTCTCTGGAGAGCAATCAAATCCCTGCCACACACTCTTGTCTTGACAGCCACATTGAACAAGACAACCCACATTTTAAAATCTAGTCACACTGTTCAGGTGTTTTAATTTTACAAGACCCTGCACTATCGACAGTTCAGTTAACTTCACCCAAACATGTGTTCTTCAGTTCACCCTTTTTACCTCAGCAATGATGTTGCTATATAACCAACTGTAGATTTCTGCATTAAGAAAAAGCTATATAAAAATAGACTGTATATGTAATACATCTTAAAGAATTTTTATACATATTTATAGAGTATCTATTCCCCTACTCACACACACAACCTCATTATTTTGGGGATCTGATCTACCGTTTCAACTGGAACTCAATCCTATTATATCAAGGATAAAACCTATTATTAATCAAACTTCACTCTCCAGATGAGAGAAGAATATATTATATAGTCCCTACTTTCAACACATTACCAAATTAGTTGATGCAGGTGATGGTACAGTTTACACTTCCCTGGAGGAATTGAAAGCTACCAGTCACAGGGGAGAGCAGAACAGCTTACACGAAAGCCCTTTTTCTTCAGCTGACTTGCTTTGTAAGGGACAATTCATCTATATTCCTCATGGAGGAAATGATTCACATAAACAATATGGGCTCTCACTGACAACCTAAACTTGCTGGGAGAGAGACAAGCACCTACCACTTCAGTTTGTCCTTCAGAGCAGTCTGTATTGCACGCCTGGCAGTACAGAATGCAAGCGAGGTGCTGTCACAAGAGGCTTGAGATACCCATGAAAGCCTGAGCAACTGCTGCAACTAGATTTGTTGGACATAAACATGCTTCTTCAGAACAAAAATGCAGTCCTGCTCATCAACAAATGCAGCTTATTATTACTTCAGATATTCCTACAAAGACAAAAAGAAGGAAAAATGCTCTGCAGCTTAAGCAGACATTTGCTCAGAGACCAGTCCAGTTTCCAATAACCTTGTTCCCTTCTAATCAGACCTACTGATAGTCAAAACTGGAAGAGGAGTCCTCTGACAAGCTACTTCTGCAGTCACACAAGACACCAAAAACACAGTTTGCCACATGTCCTCATTCAACATTCAAGCACATTTAGCATAATATATTCATAGCTCTCATACTCAGCAGGTACAGCAAGATGATCACTTGAGGGATCAGAAATCTAAAGTACTGAGTATTTTTTTTCCACCACAGTATTCTTATTGTAAAAGAAATTAATAGAGTTTAAATTGACATGCCACAGAGCATGTAGATTACACTAAAAAGTGACAAAATCCATATGTGTTTCAAGTAAGAGTCACACAGAACTGTGGAAATAAATGAGATTATATGGTCTATATGGGGGTTTTTAACTCCCTCACTGCACCTGGCATACAGTCATAATAATACAGAAAGAAGATACAAAATTTCTTTACCTGAAAACTTAAACATTGTAAGTACCTCTCTAAACATGCTGCAGTATCATGTATTCAGATATACTCCTCCCAACAGAGCTTCATTTGCACCTTCAATTTGAGTTTCCTCTCCATTTCACACCACTCTGACAGAGCCAATCACTGTTTGTTACACAACAGAAGAACAGGTTAAGAACAGCCTTCAATCTCTCCTCTGAACAGGAACACAGCCCAACAAAATAACATCAACTACAATAACATTTCCTATTTACATCAGAAAGTAGCTTCTATTTATATACTACATTTCTCTCAGGAGTACTTCTCATTTTGTAAAATGACAAGTTTACATATCTCATAGAAATTGCTCTGCATCATTAGCTTGCCAAGAATTTCATTTCATCAGAGTATCCAAGGCTAAGGACATGTCAAAATGGAGAAGTTAATCAACACATAAAGCATTCAGAGTGATACTCAGCAAGGAATTACGACCTGCGTCTCCACAGAAAGACTATTCAATTGAGCATAAAATTCCCCTATCAGCCTTGCATAGAGGAATAAAAACCAAACCCAACACGAGTGATAGCCTCAGCAAATAAGGTCGATCAAATCTACTTTAATATCATTACAGTAGCAGCCATTATGACTATTCTATTTATATAATTAGAACAAAGAAACTCAAACCAACTCACTGCTTGCTGGGTCATACCTTGATTATCACGTTTGCTTGAAAACATAGTAAGACTACTCCTTCTGCTATCTTTTCAGTCAAGTGCCTCTGACCATGATAAAAATTAATTTAATCAACAGAAAAAATTGCAGGAAGTGTCTGGTGGGATAATGAACTTGGTAAAGTAGAGAGTAAAAATAACAGAAAAGTAGGAAACACTGTCATTGTCTAACCTGCTTCTGGATTGAATTTCTGGAAACACACAACCCACACACCAAGCAGAAATACTTTCTTGTATCTTCACAGGTGGCACACGTCTGCCTTTCCACGTTCATCCTTCTAGACTTTAATCACCTGTGAGTTTCATGCCACTTTCCCACTATACCATAGGTAATTAAAGAAAACTCATTGCCTGACAAAAGTTGCAAAAAAGGCCTTTCTTAAAAAATTGAAGACAACAAAACACTTGCAAAAAAGTGGGAGAGTAGGGAAGAAATGACTGACAAGTCTGAAACACCAGCTGAAGGTGGTCTGTCAAATACACAAAGGGAAAAATGTAAACACAAGGCCAGTTAGTGATTAGCTGAACTTAATAATGATAGAAATTGTTTTCACAGGAAACAATAAACACTATGATCTTATGCTTCAGGTGTATGTGGCTTCCTATAAGCATACAGAAAAGCTGAGTGGAAGAAGACAGTCTGATGTTGCAAGGCCTAGTAAGATCAACACTTCCACAGAAAGCGTACCAAAGCAGTAGCATGCTCTTGGCAATTCACACCTGGTCATGAAGCATGCATCTAACAGAACTGATACAGAGCCTGGAGCTGGCTTAGCCCTGGATTTCTGTTCTGAATTGGGCATAATGAAAAGAAAAAATAAATTAAAAAAATACATCAGCATACGTATTTGTGTGTACTCACACACATATGCAGTGGGAAGGATCGTGCCAGCCACAATGACTATAATAAAGTTTCCAAGGTCCTTTCTTCAGCTACACTTGAAGAAGGTAATTGTTACATGTTGATTTTTCAATGCTTCAGCAAAGATTAACAGTACAGCCACTGACAGGACTAATAGCTTGAAAGCTTTCAGCTGTTCTAATCCTGACAGAGCTTGCCCTCTTTCAGAGAGGAAAAAAATCTAAGAAATTATAGAGCCAAGGTTTTGTTTTCTCCAAAACACAAGCCACATGGCCTTCAAGGTAAAGACTGACTATGGCCTACCAGGGAAAGGGCTGGAAGAAGTTTTGCAGGAAGAAATGACTGGAACACAAGGTAGCCCTCCAGTGTTTGAAAGAAGAAAAAATAACAAAGGGAAGTATGACCAGAGTAAAATTAGGACTTTACATGCCTAAGAAAGAAGAGCCCCAGATTTAGTTTGTGACAGGCTCCTGCATTGTTACCCATTTGTGCTAAGAGATGTATGTACATCATTGCTATTATCCTTCATGTGACATCTGAACTGTGATGTTTTGTAGACTTACTTCAAGTCAGCTGCTAATAAATTAAATCCATTGTAAAGATGTCCTTCTACTGAAACTTTCTTCAAGTAAGAGTAGCTGTCGAGATCTGTAGTCAAGAAGTTTGTCACAAGAGCACCTACGAAAGAAAAGTACATAGAGCAACTTGTATGTGTGAACCCACTATTCTGACAGGCATGGCAAAACAAACAGTAAGACACAAGATTCCTGTTACCAACAGGGTATAAAAGTGGGGGGAAAAAACAACCCCCAAACCAATGAAAAACCACAAACCAAACTACCAACTAGCCTTTATCTTACAGCACCGCACCATGTTCATGTTAAGAGCATGACTTCTGCTTTGGAGAATTCAATCAAATGCTCTCAGTCAAAATTTCTACAGAATTCATATTTGGTAACACTTCTATACTGGATGTGCCTTTCCTCTCCTCCCATCCTGCCAAACATGTCTTGCTTCATTTTCCTGATAAATGACCCTAAGATGAAATACAAATGACATGGTTCATTTGTTTCTCTGAGTAATGTGTTTTCCCATTGCAATATATTCCCAATGCAGTACCATATGACAAACTGGACTATTTCTATTTTAAAAAAACCCACCCCACAGATGCAATCTTTCAGAAGAGGGTTTTTTTCCTATTATTTCTGCCCCTACAATTTATCAATGTGTAGGGGAGAAATGACTACAGTAATCTTTTAGATTAACCTCCAGCACAATCCAAGTTGCACAGTTTCCCTTAGGTGCTTGAACAAGAACGTACACATTTAAAAAAGGTCTACTGTAATCTAAATTTAGCTCAACACTTGTCTAGTTGTTCTGACTGTAAATCAGAATTATTGTCAAGAGAAGACAGTTGAGGAGCACTTCTAGTCTGAACATAACTTGCAGGCTCTAGACACTACACCTTCTTCCACTTGGCCTGCTGGATAGAATATCATTATCCAAGTCAAGGTCCCCACATCGGTACTCAAACTCATCAGTTCACAAATACTGCTTATAGCACATAACCATTTTATTTGCCCATAAAGTGGCAAAAAATTAATATTGTAATCATCACTATTTTATCATGACACCAGGGCTTCTTTGTCCACTGCTTCTATTTGTACTCCTTCATACCTCTTCCTTTTGCATTTTTATCAATCTTTGGCTGCATGTAATTTGTCAGGGCTGCCATCTTCCCTTTCTTACTGATTCCCAGCCATGTCCCACCTTCTTTTCCTTCCTCCATATCCAGACCTAATGGAACAAGTAAGAGTTAGACTATTACATTCATTAATGAAAAAAAAAAACAACTCAAAATCTCAAGCTTAAAAGAATTTCTTAATGCAAATACTGAATCTTCATTAGGCTGGATGAAATGCAGTAGGTACAAGATGATCTTTCTGGACAAGCATAAAGAGGTAAGTCTACTTATATTACCCACTCTCCAATATTTTCCAAGCTACTGCAATAAGAGATGAGAAAATTCAGTGTAAAAGCAAAATTGTTAAGCTTTGCCTGTATATCCTCAAACACATATGAAACTTAAACTAGGCTCAGAAAGCAAATCTCAGAAGACGAGTGTTACTTGCAAGTTAACAAGTAACCAAAAACGTTACCTAGTTTAACTGATAAAATTCCTGGACTCTGATAACAGTAATTTACACTAATGAGAAGGACCCAGAAATGTGAAGGCATCTTGAAAGGGAGCAGAACTTAAACAAGCAAACCACTAATTTGCAATGAGCTCATGTTGACCAGCAAGGATTTAACAGAAAAAGAAGGCCCAGTTCTATATAACATGCATACTGTTAGAAACTTTCATTCTCAATCATCATAACTTTCATCAGAAGATCAAAAGAACATGTTTCAAATCCATATTCAAAATCTCTCTTCTTTCTTTTGGTATCCAAAACTTCAATACCAAGTTTAGCCACACCACCTCCTTGCACAACACTTTTACTGCTGTTCTGTACCTTAACTGAAAGGCACACAGAAGAAAAACATACAGCTTTATTGCCCAAATCCAGTGATTAACATGCAGCAATTCCTGTTTTTCAAAAGTGCTGTATAAATTTAAAAAATCTTTTGCTTTTGAGTCATACAAAGGATAGATCTGATTTATTTTGGTTCAACGCACTGCTTTTGTAGGAGATAACATTATTAACTCCAAGGCACACACACACACACACACATATATATATATGGTCTCCCCAGTACACGCCTTGCATGGAGAATATATTAGTTTCTTATGCCAAATATGGACAGAGATGAGAAGGGTATAGCACACAAAAGTTCAGGGCCCTTCAGTTTTCAGGATAGCTTTTTGTTTGTTAGCTTGTTGTAAACTGCTACAGGAGCATCCAGAACACCTGGCACAAAAAGAAACATCAGCCAAAACTTCAGAAGCAAGGGAGATGCAGCGCAATGGGATTAATTAATCCTCAGGTCTCCCTGCCAATGATAGTAACACACAGCATCAAAGAGCATCTGCAAAATCAGAATCTTGCATTTAAACAATGCTTTGCCTTCTAGAGCTTCATTTCTGTTTCTGAAAAAGGCAGAAGTATTGATTGCACTTAAAAATGACCACAAAGAGATTCCCTAATGACTACAGATAGGCTCCAAAATTTATCAAAATGCAGACACAAAAGTAGTAATGAATGAATCAATAATGACAATTATTCCATAACCTATAAATTATTAACTGATAAGAAATGAGAAAGTTCTCACTTCCTTGGGGCTTGGTTTAATGATTTGAAGTCACTATTATGGACAATGAATCTATGGAATAACTAATTCCACCTGTTTTAAGTAGTATTTCAGGGTATCTGACAAAGCTAAAGTAATTGCTTGTGATGGACAAATTAATCTATTTCCATTGCATTGCTTGGACTAAAATCAGGTAAAAAACATGAAATAGGAAAACCCCCAAAATATATTAAAACACAAATAAGATGAGAACACAGCTTGTCTTTCAAACTTACAACATGCTTTCCCCAGAAGTATATGGTAGAAACATATTTATAATTAGAAATACCACCACAACTACCATGATAAAAAAATCCAGGCCATGATTCCCCTAAATACTATGAAAAGCACCCAGAACAAGACATACATACCACTAAGGATCTCATTGCTGCTGTCCCAAAAATCTGCTGATTTGGATGGTCTGTGGTAAAATTCATCTCTATTAGCTGCTAAAATAAGCCTGGAGAGCACAAGAGGAAAGAGATATTATTACTTACAAATAGGAACTACACAGCACAGATGAGAATTGGATTCTGTTCCTGCCTCAGCATTAGCTCACTTGAAGTATGAGACTGTCCTTTATCCTACTGCCTCACCTTTCTCACTCAGTGTAAAGGCTGAATGACATCTGACAGCAGCCCCCTCTCTCTCATTGTCTTGTGACATTTAGCAAGTCTATCTTCTTGTGTGAACGAGGCAGCTATTCTTTTCAAAGAGGGACACAATGCAAAAGACTGAATTAAGACCGCACAAGCAATCTTAATCAAGGTTCCACAGCATGGAAGCTGCAGCTTAAGTGAAGAAAATGTAAGGGTAACCCACAGATCTATAGGTAACTTATAAAACAAATCTGAAGTATGGAAGTATGTTTTTACTGGATCATTACTTCGGATCATGTAGTAACAGTATTTTTTCATCTAGCTTCAACCCAAAGTTCTATTTATGTGGTTCAAAAGATGCAAGCCAGATTCTTTTGTCTGTAAGCACCCAGAACTGAGATAAATTCATGAAAGTTGCAAAGTTCCAGCCTCACTGAAATTCATTTGAAGCATGCTCAAGGATACAGAAGTAAAGGGATTAGAGGGCTGGAGCACCTGTCCTACAAGGAGAGGCTGAGGGAGCTGGGCTGGTTCGGCCTGGAGAAGAGAAGGCTGCGGGGGGACCTCATTGCAGCCTGCCAGTCCCTGAAGGGAGCAGAGAAACAGGAGGGGAATCAGCTTGTTAAAGGGCAGATAATGGCAGGACAAGGGGGATGGAGTGAAGCTGAAGGAGGGAAGGTTTAGATTGAATATTAGGGGGAAGTTTTTTTACAGAAAGAGTGGTGAGGTCCTGGAACAGGCTGCCCAGAGAGGGGGTGGGTGCCCCATCCCTGGAAGTGTTCAAGGCCAGGTTGGATGGGGCCCTGGGCCACCTTGTGTAGATCCAGGCCTGAGGTTGGTGGCCCTGCCTGTGGCAGGGGGGTTGGAGCTTTATGATCCTCAGGGTCCCTTCCAACCCATGCCATTCTATGATTCTATGAAAGGGAAGAGGCATGGGTTTTTCTAACAGTCAGTAAGTGTTTTGGTGATGCTTTTCCCCTGGTTTTGTTGTTTTCTCAGTGGTTTTCTTGCACGTGTAGTTGCTTGCATAATCTGAATTCTACCAGAGCAGTAGGACAACATAACATAGTTGAATCCTTAGTAAGAGTCAGCCTTTGCAGCCCAGAAACTACAAGCCCTGGAGGCTATGTAATCAGGAGGTAGGAAGAAGTTACAAAAGATAACATGCAATTGGAAATCCTGCTGGATGAAATCTGTTATTTATATTTCGAAATAAACACATCAGTCCACAAGACCAAGAGCTGTCCTGACAAAATGTGTGGTGCAACTATTCATGTGCCATCTATAATTTGGTAATTTGAGAAAATAAACAGATATTAAACAACATTAGCCAGCATTAGGAGATGGCAGTGACAGAAAATGTTGCATGGTTCCCTGCTCTGTACTTTGATATTTATCATAAATAGCACCAGCAGACATGAAAGATAGGACAGGTCTTCCTCAAAAATTCCAGGTATCAATGCAGACCAGTCAAATTCAATGATTACACCAGTTTAAGCCAGTCAGGCTCTAAAGATAAAGCAGATTAAGATTTAAAGAGTCGGTACAGCCAGAGCTTCAAAGAAATTTCAAACAGTATCAGTTCTTGGGCTTTGAAAAACAAAAACTATATCTCTGTCCATTTAATGTAGCAGAAGCCATTAAAACAAAGGCAGACATTTGGTGTACTCCCTCACAAACCATACAAATCCCTTACTGACTGTATGTTACAGTCATTTCATCAGCACTGCTAGTACTGGAACACTAGGAAGAAAAGTCTACGTTAATGTGGCTGTGTACATCCATGTTTTCAAAGTTAGCAAGTAAAAATTTTGTTATTTAAAAGCACCAGAAGACAGCACTAGAAACTAAATTTAATGACTTACTGCAACATCAACTAGATACAGGGTATCTATAAATAAAAGTTTGAGCAGTGTTGCTGGGATTCTATAATGAGAATCAGCATTCAGATACTTCCATTTTACAAACCTTCAGATGAGCTTTCATTTGATGCTGCTCTTCCATCGGTCTTTTTTCAAAAATTATTTTAGACTTAAAAAAAAAAAGGTTTTCTTTGGTAGAACATCCTCACCTGAAGAGCAGGTAGTGTTTTTGGCTGATCCAAGTAAAAGACAACTGTAACCCTAGGCAAGCCACGTACTGGAGACTCAGGCCAACAGGTGATCGTAGACACACTTGCACAGAGTACTACCACACTATGTGATGATCCAACAGCTTGAGCTTCCAACCCCCTGCTCATTAATACCTGTAACACAACTTGCCTTTATTTAAATTGCAAGACTGTGAGCGATCCCCATTCTCTCCAGCTACTTTAATCTCTAATCTTAATGAAATGTCATCTTTCAAAAGCCTGCAGATTTCTTAACCAGTTTCCTATCATGTCAGTATTATCTTTGCTCAGTTCCTCCTACCAGCTGCTCATCAATTACATTCACACAGCAGAAGCCAAGTTTGTTATTACAAACTGAAGTTAGACCATATGATTTTCATTCCCATTTTTAAACTGCAACACACAGAAATCAATTCCAATGAAATCTCCTTCCTTTATTCACATTCAAATGGACTGACATTTTCTGCAGGTTTCTGGCCCTTCCCTGCAAACTCACCTCCTCATTAATGCAGCATTTTAAAACATGATCACAGAGTGCCAGCTGCATATTTAAGTATAACAGATAAAGAATTATAATATCAGCTAGAGAGAAAATAATAAAATACTTCAACGGCTTCTTTACTGTAAGGAATATACTTAGTATTTTTGCCCAAAGATAGCATCAGTTGGAAAGCACAGCATATGCACATTTTTATCCTTCAAATGCCAAATAATCATAATACTGTTCCTTTCAGACTTGCATTCTTCCACTTCTGGCAGATTTTAGTCTTCAATCTATAAGCTTTCAGCTGGTTTAACAAATTTCTGTCATTTTGCTTGAATATCCTCCATTTACAGTATGCATCCTCCTTTTACAGATTTTTATTTAAATAAACATCTCTACTGTTAAAAAATAAGTTTGGCTGAAGTGCATTTCTCATTTTTTCTGAAGTTCACATGATATTTTGCCTTCAATACTTCGACATACAAGCACAGTTTGCTTAATAAGCAAAGTCTTTGGGGTGTGACTGAATATTCCCCACCTCAAATTCAATACAGACTCCTAAATTTAGCAAAATATGCAGGATCACTATAATCATAATATCTTCATTTTGCCTTTTATGAAACAATCACACTGCAAAGGAGAGATATTAAGTGACCCTCATCATCTAATAAATTGTGAAAAGCCTATTCAGCTATAAAAATAGCTGAAATAATTCAACTGTATTAGGATTTGCGTATTAAAATTTATTTTAATATTGAGGCAGAGATGAAAACATGAGAAATCATTCCATTAAAGCAGTTTCCTACAATGTAATTCAGTTCCATAAAAAGACTCTGTGATTATAGCTTTGAAGCTTGAAACATGTATTTATTTGTAAGACCCACACAGTATAGTTCAGGACGATGTAATGGCAGTGTTTTACCTTTGACAATAATAATGGGCTACAGCAAAGCATTTGTTAAAAGGCACTAACTTTAGAACAAATAGGCCTGTAGAGAGAAGAGGGGTAGAACACCAAGTTGCAAGGGGACAGGGAATAGGAGGGCTGGGTACCATTCCCAACTGATACTCAGACATATATCCTTCAGAAAGCTGAGGCAAAGGTGGAAAAAAAAAAACAACGGAACAATGTTAGAACAATAAACCTCAACTTTCTTCTGAATAAAGAAAAATAAAAAGTTTTAGCTATTGTGTGTTAAGGAAAAAAAGGGACTGAAGTTATGTATCTGCTGTTAAAATCAGGCACCAAGAACACAGTGGCCTGGCACTAACTGCTGAAACAGATGGTGCTCAGAAATTTCTCTCAGAGGCACAGAGCAAGACATTGCTTAATAAAAGGTACTGAGAAAGTTAAATATAACTAAATATTTCTGGATTTGGGCCAAACTATCTCAAAAGAGATTTCCTATCTTGACACTGTTTCCTGCTATAAATCAATAATTTCAATCTTGATGCAAGTTTTTCAGCAAGCAAACTACTGTATGTTTTACTTTTAAATATTGATCATGGCAGAAAGTTCACTTGGCAAGCAACTACTGTTTGCATCCAAAGGATTTTCCCAAGGGGCACCAAATTGATGAATCTGTCTTTTGCTAACTAGCAACACAAAGAAAGTCAGACCAGATAAATGGATATATTAATTCAGCACCAGTAACATCATAAACAAAACCCTTTTTAGGCAGAGTCCAGATGCAGAAAGGAATGCACTCCATGGACAATTGACGTTTCGGTTCTCATTTCCTTCCTTTCTGTAGAATGGCATCTGCTTCTCAGTACAGAAGGGCAGAAAACCAGGTCAATGAAAGCACAGTGATTTACTGGGCATACTGACTCTGACAGTTTCTGGATGAATACAAGTACTTGTACCCCACAAAGTAACGTGGAACCAATACAATATGTAGAAATACAGAAAGCAATAGAACAATAGAGTCTTGTTATGGGCCTGAAGTGCTACCTATTATATACTGAATGTACTCAAAGATACTGATGCTGGATGTGAACTTTTAAAATCAAGGGCTATAATGAGAGAAAAAATTACAAGAAGTTTAATGCTTGGGAAACTCATGGTATGACATCAACACGTCTAGCAAAACTTACCTGGAAGCATGAATGCTTTTTTTGTCGTAAGCTTTTGGCTGAACATTTCATAGGCAAAATTATTATTTTATTACCTAAAATTTTAATTGCAAGCAGATTTGGGAGGGGGGAAAGTCTAGGACACTTAGTAAGAGCTCCTTATTCTCCACAGCACTACTGGTTTGATACAGGAGACTTGACTTATGGCATTTTCTGAAATTATAAGTGTTGGGGAAGACAGCAGGCCTGCGAGCGGCCTAGCTCTCTACTCCCAAGATTTAGGCCCTGCCAATATTCTTCTGTACCCATGAGAGAGGAAAAGTTCCTCATGCTGAGAGGATCCTAATAATCACATTCTCAAAACACAGTGGCCTTGTTGATAGGGGTACAGGCTGCCCTAAACCAAGAACCAGTTATGGGAAGGTATTTGGGAGTAACGGAGCATGTTAGGAACCAACCATAACAAGATGGTCAAACCAGCAGGTGTGCAGATGCTTTCAGGCATCAAAGGTAAACTAAGGATGTTTAGCTATGAGATAGGTTTATCAGAACTCGTTATAGTTACTAACCAATCAATATGGTGTGAACAGTGTGTGTAACCAATGAGCAGTTTTTAGCTTGCCACGTTTGCAGTAAGAAAGGTCTAGAATCTGGGTGATTTCACCTAATAAATGGCTTCACCTAAAATTCATATCGAATTGCGTGTTGCGCTCTGCTGGATGCCACATATATAAGTACTTAATTTTAGGACAAACAGCAACTGAAGATCTTTAAGTCCCAAAAGCAAACTGAAAGGCTTAAGCAACTGTGAAGATACCTTGACTTCATCTATCTCTCTTAAAAAGCAATTGCACCTACACTCAAGCTAACCAGTTCTGTCCAAACAAGAGTTCAAGAGTGAGCAGCAGTAGCCATGATATAATACAGAACAGAGCAGCAAACTACACAGTGAACACCAAGGTACTGTCCAGGAGCTACATAAACAGCTCAGTCTCAGTATTAGCACCTTCTTGAGCACTGCCCCAGCAAACATGATTCCACTTACTTTGACACAGCAAAAGATCCACAGTCACAATGCCTGAGACGTCTGACACAGTCTAAAAACAAAGGGTTCTCAAAAGATTCCAGTAAATCCTCCAGTGGTGAAAGTCATGAAGTTAAATATTACAAAAGCATAACTGAACATGCAATACCAACTTGAGTTTGCAATTCAAACACTGGTTACAAAAAGAAATGATAGAAATGAGTCTGTTTTAGCTAGAACCATCTTTACCTGTATGCATTTTTTGACACTGGTCGGGGGTCAAATTTGAATAGAAGGATGCACATTGAAGAACTGGTGTATAAATCTTGCTTCTTCCACAAAGGCTCAGTGCAAGGTCATTCTGTAATAGCCTGCAAAGTAAATAAATTATAAAAATGTAACCTTAGTTCTAAGCTGATGCTTAAAAGATTGCAACGTTCTCACTCATTAACTCACAATAAGTAGGTAAAACAGGATTTCCAAATTAGATTTGTTTCAATGAATGGTTTACTACCAAAACTCTTAGGGTAGTTGTTTCAAAGTTATGCTTAGCTAATTCAGATTTTCAGGAAAAAACCCAGGCATCAGGAAAATACTGACAAAGTCTAAAGTGCTAGCAATACATGAAAGAAAAACTATTATGTCTTTTCTGCTCATTACCAATTAAGCACCACTATTTTCTTTCCCCTCTCAAGTAAGGTAAAACGCTTCTCTTAGAATAAAGAAGAAAATAAAACTCCAACCAGTGCAGAAGCTGGAAAAAAAACCCAACAGATCAAAGATACTCCCAAACCTGTAAATAAAGTATACTTTATATCAAGCTATTGTTAGAGTCCAGGAGAAAGTATTATTGCATACCATCTGGAAAAAACATCAGGTACAAACAAAAATATACTGGCCCAGAGCGTACATTCTGATGAATAGTTTCCAGCACTTGTGGCATGTTTAAAATTCTGGCCATGCTCAAATGGCATGACAAATGTGCTTTCTATTTCAAAACCACATAACAGCTTTCAAATATTTTGTGTTGCCCCAATGAAAATTTTTCTGGTAATAAAAACTGCAGCCTGATCTTTACTTCTTGTGGCTGCAAACAGAATTATCACACTGCTGCCAACGAACCGCACATAACCACGTTTTACTGCTACTGAGAGCTTCTTCCATGCAAAGGTTTAAGGGAAGTGAAGAGAGGAGTGGGATGGGCAGAATTCAATACCACAACTCTGACCATCTCAGCAGCCCAGTGACTAAAGCAAGTTCTGCACAACAAGTAGGATTCCTGACCATACTTCAGGTATGCCAAAAGCATCTCTCTTGCTCTTTAACTTCCACATCACTTATAAGTGATATCAGGAAGTAGATAAGCTTGACTGTATCTCACGTTACCGTAAGTAGAGCTACAAGTGCAGCAGTTATACAGATCTTTTAAATTAGCAGCTTGTAAGTAACTGTTGGTTCCTGTTAAGTCAAAGTTCAGCACTACAACTAGCCTGCTGTCACTGTCAAAACACAGTCCAACATTGTGCAATGAGACTTCTGTTGCAAAAAAAGTAACTCAAAAAGATGTGCAATGGTGCTGACATGCTTCCCAAGACAAAAGAAATTTGGTGTAAGATAGCATGTGTGTATATGTATATAGATACACACACACTATATATATATATATATCTCCATCTCACCAAATACTTTAAATTCTGCTCTGTGACAAAAGGCATTTCTGCCCCAAAATGACTTCATAGTCTACTAGCCATGAGCAGCAATAACTTACCCACCCAAACCATTGTCTGTTTGACAGGTTACACAATAAGGCATCAGAGAAAACAGAACTAAGTCACACCCACATGCTTTCTTTACCTCTACCAAATCAATCCCAAAATAACTTGTTTAGACTTTAATCATAAATTGAAGATGCAGGCTTAAGTTTTGTGTAACTTCGGGGTTGGACTAGATGATGTTTCAAGGTCACTTCCAATCCCTGACATTCTGTGATAACTGATTTAATAGCCAGGTGTGAAGAGATTGATAGTCAGCTTTATTTAGAAAAACTAATTAGTTCTAAGAAGGTATTATCACCCCTCTCAGACTCCTATTGCTGAATTTTCAACAGGCTGCAATCATGCTGGACTTGTACAACCAAGCTACCAGTTCTAGAAAACTTGAATCTGCTACATACAACTCTTACTAGCTTTTCACAAAACTCAGGATCTTATATCCCAGTAGCTTTATGTCACTAAACAAAAAGAACACTGACCTGTTCACACCTTCCACTCCAACTCTTAAAAAGAAACTGAAGCAAACCAAGATTACAGTCATGGTTCTAAGTCACAGAGCAGGAGTTTCCTAGAGCAGCAGACTGCTTATGAACTAGAGCACAGTATTATTTCCAGATACAATGATTAAACTAACAACTCCAGGTACTTCTGAAACCTTTTATACTTTTTTTTTTTTAAAAACTTAAATTTTTAATGCTGTCCAGCTATCCAGGCAGTATCTATATTCCATACCCTACTCGGTTTCTTCATTCAGGATACCATTTCTTCTACCGTAAGGGATTTAAATTGCAGAGCTTCCTATTCCTGTTTTCTCCTCTGAAACATTACATCATTCTTTATTTTGCACCAGCCACCTTTCCTGTAACCTTGTTTTATCTCAGTCCAGAATCTTCTTGCCTTGCTTTATGTCCTTCTCTCACCTCCAAATGCACGTTGCCTCTAGATACTTGCTTTGTCATTAGACATTTCTTTTTCTGTTTGGTAATTTTTCTATCCACAGAAAAACATGGAAGTTCTTCATGACTCAGATTTTTCAGCATGCTAACTGCATGGCCAGAATGTAGCAATGAATATTACTCACTTTATCCATACTAGAGTCCCTTCCAAACAGGTCCTTATACATAGACTTGTCAATCCAACCATCCCAGCGGATGACACACACGTTGGCTAACTGTAGGAAACTGGGCTACTGTCAACTCTGGCAGATTTTCCCCATTAGAAGACTGAGCTCCCAAATAATCCCCTTAGGGATGTACAATCCTACATAACACAAGCCTCCAGCAAGGGTTGGACAAATAACAGTCACTCCTCTTTCCCAAATTATGCAAATCTCACAGGTGAAAGCAGGGATATAAAATGCAGTTTTAATGGGCAACTGTCCCTGACATTCTTGCTGAATATAGAGATACAGCTCCCAGTAATCATTAGGTGTCCTGCCAGATAATTAACAGATTACTCAATAAAAATCTGTTGACAATCACTCATAAGGCTATTATTTTAATAAACAAGTTTCAGGCTCTGATGGCTGATTTATTGAGTTCCCCTTAATCAATTTTTTGCCCAGCTTTTTGTGCAAAGTTACTGGTCAACATAAACTTTATACACAAACCACCAGCCAGAAAACAGAAGCAAAATGTTACCAACTCTTGCCACAATTATCTAGAGGGCCAAATATTTTCAACACTTCATAGACTCCATTATTATAGGGTACCACTGCTTTGACAGAAGTATTTTTTTGTCACCTCATCACCTCGGCTTGATGTTATCAGTTCTTTACATTATATTTGTGCTTTTAGTACTTCCAAATACCAAAACAGTATTATTTATCTTGGGCTCCACCTGCCGGCCTTGAAAAACGTGTGTTTATAAGTCCTGTATAATCAGTGCAACCTTTTGTTATTCAGACAGAAGTGTCTGAGCCAGCTAAAGCAGAGCAGGAAGTACATAAACGTTAATTTAAAAAAAAATAAATCTTTATACAGGTGTAATTCTTTCAAGCTCATTCACATAAAAGAGGGTGCTGCAACTGCAGGGATGAGACAAGCACATTGTACAGAGCTGCCATTATGAAGCAGATGTGCTCAACTCAACTCACAGCCTGCTCATCATTGAGCTGTAACCTCCCTCAGATCAAGCAGGGGAAAGAGATGAAAAAAGATTAGCCAGCACTGGCATCCACACTTGCAGCTTGATCCTACAGCCTGTCCAAAGCTGGATCAAAACCTGACTTTCTAGCTCCATTTCAGCAGAAAATGTGTCTTCAGAACACATCTTAGGGAAACAAGAGGCAGCTTAAAAAAAAAAAGGCTCAAGTTCCAAAAGGCTAAGTTCTAGCACAGCATACAATACGCCTTCTAGTTTTTTTCCGAAGACAACATACACCAGAATACACATCCTGCAGAACGGGGTGGAAAAGGCTTGCTGCAGGGGGGAGATGGTAAATACTGCTCTCTGGATAATGAGCTTTGATAAAATCTAGTTTAATTATTCCAAGTCAATAAGACAACAGTTATCAAGGATGAAATGTCAGCAACATTCTCCTATTTCTGTAATATGTTTCTAGTTTGCTGTCTAACTTACGCCTAATACACACAACCCAGCTTGACAAGAATTACAAACATCCTGTAATTAAGCGTTCTGCTCCAAATGGCACTGCTGATTTGGAAATGACATTAAAGTAACTAACATTCTTATTCCGAGCTACAGTATTCTGTTAGCACAGCGGGCTGTTTTGCTCATTTTAACGATCTGTTAAAAGCCTGAGTGGATGCATGCCAGCGTAAGGTAGTGTTTAAAGGGACTATGAGGAGACCAAGACATGATAGATCGCGGACGTTATTTTCATAGGGTTCTACCATCATTTGGTTGATTAGAAGCAATCAGTTCACAATTTGGCATAAAACCATTTTACCCTTAAGAACTCCCAGAAGCAGCCTTTGAAAAATGAAGCCATTTGTTATGTATTTTGTTTTCACAAATGAAGCATCATAAATAACATCTGTCAGTTACCACAGTGATCTCAATTGCTTCTCAACTGATCCAAAACTGTTGTTTAGGTGCAGACTAAGAGACAGATAAAGATCATTAGTCACTGTATTCTGATAGTTTTATGTCCCACAACAATAACTCACAGTCAGCAGAGTCAAAAACTATTTTAACACTTCTTTTGAATTTGTCCAAAGAAAACTGAGCCCTACACTTCTCAAATGCCCATAAAGAATAAAGTTGGAAGGATTTAAGAGCTTGGTATACTAAAAAACACAACCCTAAAATCACAGAAAATAAGATTAGTTTTAGAAGTAATCTACTTCCCCCCACCAAGAAGTGTTTCACATCTGCATTTTTTAAAGCATTTTACTGATTTGCTTTTGCACTTCCCTTGTGTAGCAATACTAATCATTAAATGGAAACTAGGCAGAATAGATCAGAACCATAATCTGATGCCTTTTAGGTTGCTTCATATAAAGCCAATCTGTAACTAACCAAGGGTTTGTAACCCTATCAAGGTGAAGAGCTAGTCTACACTCCAGAGACAGCAATGCAACAAAACCACAGAAAATAACATGTAAGGTGCATGCTCTTCCCAAGTGTAACGAGCTAATTTTATTTTCATCTTTTCAATTTCTTTCTCTGGCATCTTGCTAGATGAAGTCCACAATACAGCTCCCAAGAGAAACAAAGGCCAGTAAACATCATCTTTCTCCACTATTTAAAAAAGCCAAAAAAACAGTGACAAGGGATGGAGTAAGACAGCCTTTCTCCCAGTTTCTCAAGAGCACTAGCAACATTTCTCCTCTGCCATGTTTCTGCAAATGTCTTTTGCTAGACTTCTTCCTCTTTCTAGGTAAAGACTGTTACTTTTAGCTTTACAGTTCTTAGGTTTTCTTCAGTGAGGAATTAGCTAGAAATCTTTTTTCTGAAAGAAAATCCATTTTCCATTTCTTATTCAGACAAAGTCTGCATTACAAGTAGCTGGAAGAAATACTTAGTATAAGAAGCATACATACTTTCTCTGTTCTCATTTTCTTCCCTAGAGATCTTTCTTTAAGCTCTCCCAGAGAAAGAATACCAGTCTATATGGACCTTTGACCTGACCCAGTGTGTTTGGTTTATATTTTTAAGCTTAGCTTCGTGTGACAGAAAGGCTGCAATCATCACTTAGATGAAGGTGGGTTTATTCCCATCCTTCCCACCTCACCTACGGTAACTCTGAGCTTAGGACCTACCCCGAACAAAGCATCCAATAAACACCCCAGAAACTTTGAGGGGGGAAGAAGGGACACAAACCCACAGCAGTTACACTGATGAAAGAAATCCTGCAAGTATCCTTAATTAAGAAAGCACAGATTCATTTCTTTCAAGGTAGCAACTACAAAATGAACACTGCAATACAAAAAGAGCTTCAATCAAAGCTTATTGCTTCTAGGAGACATAAAGTAAGGACAACAGAAATTTTTTTTTTAGTTCTACTGGTAACAAAAATATTTATTTATTGTAGTTTTAATGCACACTTTAAAAGCATGACCATACAAGTAATTTAGCTGATTGCTATCAGCATTCAGCAGGTTCAGGTAGAATTACTCTCACAAGAGCAACAACAGTACCTAAGGTACCTACTTTACTGCAGGTATCTGATATGTCTGGTTGTTTCCACTTTCAAGAACGTGTTGCTGTGATGGCAGACATCCTATTACTGAGCCTGGAACAAGCACAAGTAACAGGAGAGGTGCAGAACTACATTGAAGTGTTGCCAAACATACCAAAACAACTACAGAGAAAAGTACTAGCTCACCCTTTAGCTACTTCATTTAAAATATTAACTGATTACTTATAATTAAAATAGCTAGCAAGTCAGCTTCAGTTAGAGTTGAGATACTTGAATCTCTGTACAGCCAGGATAAATTCAGTCAAACTGCAAACCGCTGATAAGGACTATGTGTGAAGCCTGGACACCGCTCATCTAAACCCCGAAGAGTAATGAATTTAACTGAAAAAGGTCAAGTTTATGCTACATACTTGGACTTTTAAGCACAGCACAATACACAGCAGAGAGCGAGCTCTGCTCTAGTGCATGGCAGAGTGGCCTGTGCCCTGCAGGCCTCTCACAGACACACATGAAATCTCTCAAAAAGCCCCCCGTGTTCTCAGTACCCACAAACTGAAACACCTGCAGCTTTCAGTGTCTTTCTGTGACCATATCTTGACATATTGCCACCAAAGGGTCAGCTCTTGCATCTGACACACACCAACTAGCCTCCCCCAGCACAAGAACTACGTGTCTTCAGGTAACAGCTGCTGGGTCAACACTTCTCAACGCCCCGGTCACTGCTGCTGCTGCAGATTTGGGACAAAACGTTTCTCGTGAAGAGAACCCGCCCCGGAGCAGCGTTTTCCTTCACGCCGGTGCTGTGAGGGAAGGCAGCGATCTGAGGTTGAGGCGTTCAGCCGGGAGAAGCCAGGCCGCCGCCCTCCGAAGCCCACCCCACCCCGCCCCCCGCCCGAACCAGGAGCCCGTTAGCTCGCCGCTGGGCAGCGCCGCGGGCTCCCCACGCGTGACAGCCGAGGAGACGCGAGGCCATTTCTGAGCCCAGCCCCCGCGCGAGACAGGAGGGGCGCCGGCCCGAGACGAACCGAGCAGAAGAGGCCGAGATCCCAGCCGCACAACACCCTCCCCGGGGCCCCCTCAGCAGGACGAGCCCCACGAGAGAAACCACCAGCACCCCGCACTCACCCACCGCGCCGCAACCACCAACATACCCCGCACACTGCTTCCGGGAGCGCAGCCAGTTCAAAACAACGCCCGCCCCTATTGGCTCCAGGCGCCCCGCCCCCCACATCTTATTTGGGGACGGATCCCCCGCCTCGCCTCCTCAAACCGCCACTGGCTGGTTCGCACGCAGGTGCCTGATGGGCCCCGCCTTCCACCTTTCCCCCCCACTGGCCCGGGTGTCGTGGGGCGCTATGAGAGGGGCCGTGGTCTCCCGCTGCCTGGGCGGCCCAAGGCCTGCCGCTGCTGCCCGAGGAGGGCCTGGCCTTGGGGTGTGCGCTTCCAGAGCGGGCCCTAATGGGGGCTAGAGGGATGTCACCTCCAACACAGCCCTGTATCCATGCACATTGGCCAGGGTGGATTGGAGAAGCCATCTCACACAGAATCACAGAATCTTAGGGGTTGGAAGGGACCTCAAGAGATCATCGGGTCCAACCCCCCTGCCAAAGTAGGTTCCCTATCTCATATTACATAGATGATCTCATGGTACTCTACATGGGCTTGGCCACCTCTGCCTGTTCCCAGTGTACTTTGCCTCAGGGTATGAAATAATAACACCCAAGGCCTGAACTGAGCATCACAGGGCTCGTACCTATGGGCTGATACACCCAGGGCCAGTTGTTGACAAACGTAATGAGCTTGGATGCAGCTATTTACCTACTTCGAGGTGGTCACTGGGACCCTCAGGAGAGACTCTGCTTCCAAAGGCCTCAGGCCCTGAGCTTGCAAGGGTATGCATTCAGGGCTGGGCAGCTTTCCTGAGGACTGAGGAAATCCCAGGGAATAAAAAGTCAGATTTGCCTTCAGTTACTAAGCACAGCATGATCAGAGCTGCTAATTAAACATGTAGTAATTTTCTTTAGATGCACAAGTTTAGGCTGGGATTGGACCCATGTCACTTTTTTTTCCTTTCATACTGAAATTGTATACTGACTCCTGGGTTTTTCAAACAAGATTTCAGACTTGATTTTTAACTTTTTTTCACAAGTGGCAATAGAGGATTTCAGTGGAGCCTGCAAATTAAAAATATTTTATGCTGAAGCCTCTAAGGGAAGACCAGAAAAGCCTTGACTGCCCTTCTAGGTTCTAACACTGATATACACACTACACACAAGATAAAGAATACTAATGAAAAGACCTCCTAGAGCTACATGAGTGTGTAATGTGGCTTGAGAAGCAAAACCTGTCATCCTGGATGCAGAAAACTTGAAGTCAATTGTTAGCTTTACCACTGGTCTGTCATGTGATATTAAGCAAGTTCATCTCAATACTTGCTTTCTCCATCATCAACAATGGGATGACAGCATTGACCTTTGCAAGGTCTTTTGAGATCTACTGATGAAATTTTCTAGGTGAGTATTATCATCACTGTTTCTACTATTGCTTTTGAAACACTATCCTAGATTGTAGTTATACCTACATGTATCAACCTTGATACATACAAAGCTAAAATATATTTATGTTTTCAGGTACAGAGCTGTTATTTAAAACAGTTATCTGATGAATAGTAGATAACTAGAAGTATCTCTTAATCTCAATTACATTTGGTAAAATTAATACACATTAAATGTAATTTATTGTTCTTTGCTGTCACTCTGTTTCTCAACATATAGACTCATCACTGTGACCAAAAATTATTTAGCATCTGTGCACGATACTCATTAAAAATCTTCACATGATAGGTATACGTACTTTCAGCAGGAGTTGCATGGCTGTAGGAAGAAGAAAACTGGCCATAAGCTTAAAACTTAATGGTGTTAGTTTTTACTGGTTTAAAACTTTTTCCCCTGTTTTTCATATATATGGGAAGTTAGTGTAACTTCAGGATAATTTAAAAACGCTTTTTAGGAGGCCCCACAAAACCAGCTTGCTGTAAGGACTTGTGAATACTGGATTTGTTGGCTATTCAGACTCTTCCTTCTACTTTCTTTGTCTACTTTTTGTTCTGCCTAAAACAGCTCAGTTATTGTTGTCCCTTTTAGACCCTGTCCTGGGGGATCTGTCTATAGCTCCCATTCTTTGTCAAACTCACCAATAGTCTGATCCCAAGCAGGCAGTTAATTCTCTAGCCACTTTAGTGATGAGAGAGGCATTGGCTACCAGCGCAGAACCTCTAACAGAGAGAGCTAAAAAACAAGCAGAAGCTTGGTGAAAAGCTTGTAGAATTGTCACGAGTTAGTCTCAAAAACTAAGGGAGAAATAGTCTTGACTGTAAACTTTTAAGTACCAGAATGCATGTTGTTTGGAATGTGTAAAGCACACCTTAAATGGATTCAATATCTTTTCCTTGAGAGCTCTCAAAAGCGGTTGCCAAAGAGGAGGCATCAGTGGCCCAGGAAGAATTTTCTAGAGATCAGTTCTTGTTCAGATCCTACTCTATCTTCTCTAGATGATGTAAGATCTTTTCTAGTAAAATATGTACCTTATTAGGTGAGTGAATAATTGATCACAGATCAGTGACAGAATTACTTGATGTGTCCACTTAAATTATCCCAGTCCAGTAAAACACATTGTCAGAAAAAGCAATTAGATGCATCTGGAAATAAAGAATGCAAGGATGGGGACTGGCTTGGCAAGAAGTCCTCCAGAGAAGAATTTAGCTGTTACTACACAGAAATGCTTCAACATGACCTCTCAGGGTAATACTGTGATAAACTGGACTAATGTAATCCTTTAATGTATAAAATACAGACTCTGTAGGGGAGGCAGGGGAGTGATCCTGCCTTAGTCAATGCACTGGTGAGAGTACAGTTGCACCACCACAGCACTTGTGGCATCTGCAGCTAGGGAAAAGCACTAGAAATAATTCAAAAGCAGGAGCGTAACAATAGTGATGAAGATAGGAAGCTCAAACTATTTGAAGTGAACAGGTCACTCTATCAGAGTGCACAGACCACTGGAAATGGCGTGAAGGGCAAGCCCAGTCGACCTGTAGGGGTCATGTGCCGGCATTACCTGGCTGCGTGGCACCTGACCAGCCCCTCTGTTCCAGCAGGCATTTCAGACAGTAGATGGGCCCAGGATCTCCCATCTACAGCTGTGAAAAGCACTGTTCAGCTGTCCTGAAACAGAAGGCCTGAAGGGTCTTGAGCACCTGTCCCGTGAGGAGTGGCTGAGGGAGCTGGGGTTTTTTAGTCTCAAGAATAGAAGGCTGAGGGAAGACCTTATTGCTCTCTACAGCTACCTGCAAGGAGGCTGCGGAGATGTCGGGGCTGGACTCTTCTCTCGAGGGACACGCTTGAAATTGCACCAGGGGAGATTTAGGCTGGGTATGAGGAAGAATTTCTGTACTGAAAGGGTTGTCAGGCATCGGAACGGCTGTCCAAGGAGGTGGTGGAGTCCCCATCCCTGGAGGGACTTAAAAGGCGTGTGGATGAAGTCCTTAAGGGCGTGATCCAGAGGTGGGCCAGGCAGGGCTAGTCTGCGGTCTAACAGGGTCTCTTCCAACCCGGGTGATTCTGTGATCCTGCGTCGGTGGGCTCGGTGCTGCAGGCCGGTGACTGCGTTTACGCGTACCCATCCAGTGAGGCGGCATAACGGTCCCTGCTGCTCTGCCGAAAGCACGCGGCCGGTGCACGGCTTCCGCTGGCGGCGGGGGGCACTGCCGCGCGCCCAGCGCCGCTCCCTCAGCCCCAGCTCTTGCTCTCGCCTCGGGCCGCGCACCGCCGCTCCGCGGGCCCGCCGAGCGGCCGGGCCGCCCTGCCGGGACGGACAGTCCCGCCGGCCAATGCCGCGCGAGGCGGTCAGCCCGTGAGCGGAGGGAGGCGAAAATGCACCAATGAGGTTTTGGTTGCTGGGCGCGATCGCGGTGGAACTAGCCAATAGGAAAATTCGCGGCGCGGGTACAACGAGCCGGTCTCAGGCAGTGCCAGGCCGGGGCCGGCAGCGGGACCGCTGGTGGTAGTGAGTTGCGGTTTCGCAGCCGTCCCCGGGCCGCCGGGCGCTGTGGTGGCCGAGGCTGCCTCTTCCCTTCCTCTAGTACTTATCCCCCCAGGTGTGAACGTTGAGGAACGATAACGCCCCGCTTAAAAAAAAAAAAGAGAGTCAGCGGGTGCCAGCATGGGCTGACTGGGCAGTGCACTCGCGCCCCTCTCCTGGGGGCCCTCTCCCGGGGGGCCTCTCCTGAGGGACGCTCGGCCCGGGGCGGCTTCGCGGGCGGTTATTCTCTGGCACGTAGCTGCGGGAGGGCACGCGTTTATTCAGCGTTGCCCTTGGACCTTTCTTTGGAGCGGCCTTCGGGAGAGCCGTGATCCTCCAGAGGTGGCGAGCCGCCAAGCTGGGGTGCGGGAGCGGGCGACTCAGGCCTGACGGCAGCGAGTCTGTGTGCTCCGAGGAGAGGAGAGATCCCCTGGGTGCTTTAAAAACGCAGCCAGAAATCATAGTGGGAAAGGTAAACGCGACAGAAGGGTTAACGATCGCTTCCACCTCCCCCTCCTCTCCCTCGGTTGGATAAAGATGGTCTTGGATACCCTTTGTAAATAGGAATGTGGAGGTGGGAGGGGGCAATCAGCCCGGCTCGGTCTACTATGTTGTGTTGGTGGGTAAGAAGGCGGCAGAGGCTGATGCAGCCCGGCTCCTCTCCCGGGAGAATGCGCGGGGGGACGGGCGCGCCTTCCGCGGGAGCCAGGCACCCGCGGGGCTGCGCCGGGGTGGGGAGGGCGTGAGCGGGCGTGGAGCTCCGCGGAGGGGGCTTCGGCTCCCGGGGAACGGCAAGCGAGAAAGGCACGGCGCTTTCGTTAATAAGCTGCCCAGCGGTTGCCGAGTGTTTTATTGAGGAGTTGGGTTTTTTTCTCTTCTTTTTTCTCTTTTTTTTCCTCTTTCTTTTTTTCTTTTCTCCCCCCCCCCCCCCCCCCCCTTGGTTCGCTCGCCTCCTTGAAGCCAGCAGAAGCAAGGAAAACAAGCCGAGGACAGAGAAATAAGACGGAGGAGATGGTGAGCAGATCTTCGGGTTGGGGGGAATGAATGAGGTTGCTGGGCTATTTTCTGCGAGAGATTCTTGCAGGGTGTAGTACGTTTGGGATGATTTTGCATCACGATTGCAGACTAGCCTTCTTTGTTTGCCAAAGATTGCTGTTTAAGGTTTAACAGCGTTCATCAGTTCACCGTGAGATACGCAGCGAGGAGTTGATGTATACGAGCGGCTAAAATTACATACGCAAGCCATACACACAAGCAATCCCTAAACAAACCAATGTTGTATTAATCCTGCAATATGATGGGCAGCTCTTGTCATGGAGGGAAGTCATTGCTGAGGTTATTTGTGGCATGCATAGAAGATGAGTGTCTTTGTAGAAAAGACCAAGCAAAACTAACCTATTTCTTCAATAACGTGAAATCCTTCACAGAGTTATAAGCCAAACTTAGGGGTTTTTTTTCTTTTCATTTTCTCTGCAATATTGCTGTGTGTTATTAAAATCTAATGTTTGTAAAACTTGATAAACTCTTTAAAATGTTCACTTCTAACATTGGAAATTGTAAAGACAGTCTCCCTTTCTCTCTTTTTTTTTTAAATGTAGGCACTTGTTTGTATGTGTGTGTGTGTAAGGGGAATTCTTGTAACATGTACTTTGCTTTTTACAGTGTGTGTTGTGCCTTAGGTAGGTCATAATGCAAAATGTGATTCTTAGCATGTTAAAAAACCCACAGCCCTAAGCAGATCTTTTTACATGAAGTGAAGACCTGTTTTTATACTTACAGTATCTTAAACACTGGATACAAGTTTGTGGGGGAAAACCCCAGTTGTTTTGTATTAATGGGAATGCTTAATGGTAAAAAATCATTATTCTAAGTGACAGAATATTGACATTGGCTGATTATATCTTCTAGTGGGTGAAATACTGCAGTCTGTATTAAGTACATTAGCCCTTTAAGCTTCCATAAATTTAAACATATTTTGTTTACAAAATTGTACAGGACTGCATGGTGCAGTAGTAAAATCTGAAATTTTAGTGGCTTTAGAAATGTGGCACAGCACTGCAAAAGGGAAAAACTGAAGCTTCCTATTAAATCTGCTGGGGATAAAAGAAGATTTGTCACAATAAAGTAATACAGGATATTATACATGGTGACTGAAGTAATTGGAAAGGGGTAGATAGTTTGGAGTTTCTACAGCAAAAAATAAGTTGTGAACTGTGCTGTAATATTCATCGTGCAAGATACTTGGATGGATGGCTGTTAAATTTATTTTAAACAACATGTCTGTAAATGCTTGTCTCAAATATTTAAATTATATGCCCCATTAGGCAAATGGGCTTATCTTCCCATTGCTTGGCTAAAGGAATGTATTAGGAGGGCAAGGTTAAGAAGAACAATACAGTTTGACTGCATAGTTTCACTGCATAGTTTATGCTCGTGTATTGTTTAGAGATGCATATAATGTATCTTCTTTGACAGTGGTGATCTTTATAAAGTTGGCTTTGCTGATTTTATGCCATAGTTGCTGCCCATATAAATAACTGGTTTTCCATTAATTTAACTACATATTTGACCCACTATTTAGCTAGAAAGGATGAAAAATAGTTTCTTTCTTTGATTTTCATCTGTTCATTCAAAATCTCTGCAGTGGATTTCAGTCTCGTTAGTTCTTTAATACTAGAAGGGCTGGTAAGAGTTACAGTTGGAGAGAGGCTCCCATTATATTCAGTTAGGACACTCCACTAGAAATGGCAAAAATTCCTGCCTTTTGCTTATACTTCAGATTTTGTACAAACAGCACTTTAGAGAAGATATCTTATCCTGAAGACCATCTGCATGCATATAACAGTTATATAAAGCTAAGCTTCTATATTTGATTTTATGTAATGCAGCACGTTATTTCTGCAGTGCTTTTGGTAGATCTTGGTTCGTGTCAGAATTGATATGCTGTGAGGAAAACCTGTTAGACTTCTTGTGCTACCAGGTTTATAATTTGTTGCTCTTAATATTTTATTGTGTGAGTATGAATCATTGACACAAACACTGTAAACAAATGCTGTAGGAGCTAAGTGTGAGATAACATTTAGCTTATGTCTTACATCTTTAACCAGAGTATGACAGTATCTTGCCTAGTGTGAGTGCATTCTATTCCTAATAGCCATCACAGTAATCTTCAAAGCAGAAAGGTTAGGTCTTCTGGGGTTTTTTTACACTTTTGTCTGTCTCTACAGAGGAATGAGGAAAAAGGCCAATTCTAGGGTTACACCAGTATGGATGGGGAAAGAATTTATCATATGTGTTGCATGCAATTACCTTATTCAGACTTCATACTACCTTATTTGGGCTTCATATGAGTAACCTGGTAATCAGCACTGAGATTTCTGTTAAGATTAATATCCAAATATTGTTAGAAAAAGTGTTATTTCTATAGTATGAAACCTTCAGAGTATACGTGTAACTTGGAAACATATTTTCTTCAGAGAAGAAAAGCCAATTCCATGGCTTTAAGCATTAGAGTAAGAGCAGGGAGATTTTGAAGTATTCCCTTAAATTCCAGGTAGGATGTGGTCTACATGTGTGCTGAAGCAAGAAGGTTAGCCACCTGTCTCAATGTCTGAAAAAAGTAGCAGCTGTTTTACATAACTCAGTGGGTTTTATTACCCTCAGCTAACTTGTAGAAAAGAAAACCAAACAAAAAAACCTGTGGTGCAAGTTTTTTGTTGCTTGTTTGCCCTTCCCACTCCTACCCTTGCATTTCACAGGCAATCCAAAACTAGCTGTAATGCTACTTCTGCTTGTGGGGGTCTAGATTTTCTGCATTAGCTTAAGTCACATTCATTTAAAATAATGTGTAGGACAACTAATTCTAGTGAAACTGTTCTTTTTTATGTGTTTACTCTTGTGCAACGTTGTAAGAACAGGCAGCTCAAGTTAATAATACCCAATCTTTTGAAAGGCTGGCAGTCAACTCTCTAGCAGTCGCACTTTCAAGAAGTAGCATTTTTGGTGTGTGCTGTGTAACTGGCTAATCACTTAATAGCAACTGGACAGCATATATTATTCATCATTAATTTATACACACTGCCTCAAACAAAATATAATTTTGCAGTCCAGAGAAGACTCATTGATTGTCACTGTGTTTCAGGATAGTTTAACATTTTTACCCACCAGAATATGTGCCTCTTGGAACATCAGTTAATCTTGGTGATAAAAATTATGCTAGAGACCCAGTAGGAATGTGTATATGGGTGGCATTTTAAAATACTTTAATCTGTTACGGACAACAGTTTAGTAAATGAAGCTCATATCTAGCCACTACTCATTCCTACAAAAACATGAATAAATATATTTTCTTACAATAGTTGTCATTGGTGTGGGAGCATACTACTATTGAAACAAATGGCATCTTTCTGAAAATAATGAATATTAAACAAGAAAGGGACCATTAGACCCACAAAATTATTGGCTTTATTGATTTTTAAATGTTTTTTAAGGTGATTTATTTATCAGATTCTCTGAAAGTTCGTATGTGTTTATACTCTCATATGTTACTGTTTTTGTAGTTATGTTTTTGTTGTCCAATCTAGACAAAATGGATGGAAATGTCACTGGTTCCAAGTAAGAGCCATCTAAAGTTGGCTGTAGGAGGCTGGCCACAGTGAAGTCAAGGGAACTTTCAAAAATCAACCCCTCCAATGAGTAAACCTAGAAAAACAAAATCTGTGCATATCCAAACTTGTGTTTTCTCAAGTGTAGACTTGTTGCACAAGGTGGAAAGTGTTTACTAGTACAATGAAGAAAGAACCTGTAATCCTGAGTACATGCAGTTCTGCATCTTTCTGAGTACCTTTGTGAAGGATCTCTTGGTCTGATTTTGCAAGTCTTAGTCCTCTGTAGTCAACCGATATTATTTGCCATGTAACAAGTGTTTTTTGAGTATAGAATGTATTTAGAAAGAGTAAAAGTGTGATGTTGAGTTTGCAGATTCCAGGCTGAGTAGCCCAAGAGTGTAATTTTCATCCAGCACTTGTCTAATGGTGGTAACTGCTCATGGCAGTATTAGAAGATGGTAAGAACCTACGAGCAGGACTGTGCTCCTCTACTTATTTCTCTAGTTTATATTACCTTGGGAAGACCTTTCTACCTTTCTGTTTCTGAGCTACATGCAGTAAACTATCTTTACAGATAAAGGCTGCTTTCTTGGACAGTTTAGGATCTTTGTTCCATGAGGTCCATGACTGTAGTATCGAAATCTCTCTATGCTTTAGCTGATGTTGTTTAGAATTACAGTTTTCTTGCATCTCAGGGCACGTGCATTTTGTTTCAGAAGCTGCAACAGAGCTTCCATAAGCTACCATGTGGATACATGTCAGGGCATCACTAGTCTACTAGCTTGTGATTTGTAGGTCAGGGAGAAATTGAGATATTTTGCTATCTAAGCAGTATCATCTCTTTGCTGCTTCAGTGCTTACATAACATCTCAAGTTGGCTGAAGATTGAAAGACACTGTCAAGGTATCTTTCACAATTTCATTCTTATTATTTATTTTGTTTGCCTTATTATTGCTGTCCTAAGCCATCGGAGGCTTGAAGTCTAGTGCCTTGCCAACAGCCCTTTGTACTCCAGAACAGTTACTGTTGAGCTACTTATGGTTTATTTAAGAGTCATGAAGCATTTACCGTCTTATAAAATACGTTACTGAAGAGTTACAGCTTCAACATTGCAAGTGAGAGGGAAGAAGTGAGTAAATCTGTTTGGGGCCAATCCTGACCTATAAACTGAAAGTATTTCTTCATTTCCTTATTTGCTTCAGAATTTAAAATTTTGGGAGTATAAAATTAGGCATCAGCACTTCCTTTGCACATCATCCTTGGGAGTGGACTTTCCAGGGGATTGATATCAAGACCCACACTCTTTGTTGGATATATTTTGAATTATCAAATGAAGCAAGCCCTATTAGAGTTCTTACAGGTGCAGTGGTATTGATTGACTTTGAGGTGCTGAGCAGTAGCTTAATTTGGAATAATGGACAGGGAAAACATTTTTTTACAGGATCTGGGCTGTGTGTTACATGTGGCCTTTTTATAAGCTTGATTCCTTCCCATCCCCTTATTTCTGCTTTCATAAAAGGAACAATTGTGGGGTTTTTTGGTATGGAATAGTGCTAATACCTTAACTTGTTGCTGTAAGAAAGTCTTTTCTTAATTGATGGACATCTGTTGCAATGTAAAGTTAGCAGAACTAGAGCTACTGTTTCCATTAATTTAATTGCCTATTATTCATTTGCTCTGGCTTTGTAATTTCTACCCATGAATTCAAAGTATAACGACACAATTCCTTCATGGGACCTTCTCATTGCAGCAAACACTGTCTATTTAATTTGGGTTATGTAGTGATGAAATTTTAACTGTTGTTCACAACAGAGACAAAAGCAACCTCACAGACTTGTACTGAATTGTTCCCATGGCTAAGAAACCATGTTGTAATGTTTAACTCCTCATCTGTTTTAGCGTGTACAGGATTCACAGCTTAATGGGAGCTGGATGTATGTATTTTTGCAGATTGTAAATGAAAAAAAACCCCAACTTCTTGACAGCATGCAGAGTAGCAAAGGTTGCAGAGATTCCCCAGAGGAAAGGAAATTGCAGGGACTTCTGATATGGTTCATAAGGTGTACATATCTTGGAGAAGAAGAATCTGAGGTGTGACACTTAAACTGGGGTAGTTATAGTAATTTCAGGCATGTCCTTTGGACACCTGAATTAGAATGGGCAACAACATTTGGCTGCAAATAGAAACAGTGGACAGAGACAGACTTCTCTGGAGGTTGACTTGGTGTAAGCATCTGAATCACGTGTTTTAATTGGCACTTTGAAGGACCTTCTGTCTTGCAGCTGAGTAGCCAATGTGGCTAGTGTATGGAGACTACCTTCCTAAATGAATCATGCATGTCAGGTGCTGAAAGTAAGACTGTATTATTCTTATGTGGACCTGAAAACTTTTAAGAGCTTTCACATGGTGGGCATCTTGATGCACTGAATTATCCTTAGCCAGCTGCTCACACACCTTACTTATGAAATAGCCAAAATAATTTTGGTTATTTTCTGCAGTTGTCTGAACTTTGAAAAAGTTCTCTTGATGGTTGGTTGAGTTTCCTGTGATGTGTATCAATGTAATATCACTTGGTGTCTAAGAGAATGCATAAACTTGCTACTGCAAAGAGCTTCTGCTTTGTTGTTAATGAGAAAGAGAGGGAAGCCTTAGATGATGCTGCCCGTGTGGAGAAAGTTGGGCATGAGCATGACTCACGATGTTATGTTAGGGTTTATATCAACAGGGGATACATGAGAGAGAAAATCAAAGCATCTCCTAAAAAGTGTTCCTGGTGTTTTTGTTTATAAGGAAATACAAGTTTTATAAGTTGTTGTAGCACTTCCCTAGAATGTATACAGAACACTGTAGTTATAGGTGTGGGCATTTTTAACAATATTCTGCTCTTCCTTTTAGATACAGTCCTAATCTTAGTCCCCTACAATGGGTTAAAATGGCATAAAGATCAGTTTGGTAGAAGTAGGAATCTTTTGTCTCTCACACTTGGATCTGTTTCTCTGTTCTGGTAGACCGGTGAGAATGAGTGTTCTTGTTTTGCTGTGTGTCTACTCTGAAGTATTAAAAAGAAAAATGCTTATATATGCTAACATTAATGAAGTGTTTCATACAACTGTGATAATAACACTGGCTTTGCTTTTCAATACTTCACAGATCTTTGGCTTATGGTTAGTATTCTGCTGTTACATTGCTGTTGAGTTTTGATTTATAAGTGAACTCTATTTAAAAAGATGAAATAATCTAGCATTCCTTCTTGCATCAGATTAAGAATTGTAGGAAGCTTCAGCCACGTTGATCAGTAAAATGACATTAACCATCCATAAAGCTTGGAATCAGTTTTGCATATCAGTAAGTGCCTGCCAATAATGGTCCCGAGGTATTAGAAGCAGTTTTATTGTATGCAGTAGCTATAAATTTAAGAGTTTTCCAATGTGTTTAAGACACAATCTCTTCTGCCTGAACAAATACCACCTTTGACTTTGTTTTATCAATGTAATGTCAAGTGAAATCTCAAGCATGCATGGTAACTTAAACTGGCAGCGTTCTGCTTCCCTGTGCCACAGGCTGGGTTATGCCATGCTGGTATAACTTCTTGGGGTATTTTTAAATTGGTTCTTCTTTAATTCAGTGTGACAATACAAGTAGTGAGTTATTGACGGCAGCGAAAGTGAGACCATTATGTCTGTAATCAATAACACACCTGCACAGAATAACAACGACTACCAGGGACATATTTTGTATTGATTCAGGAATTTATGCTGTCTCCACTGCACCCAGTCTGCTACTTCCATAATTTATGTAATAAAATCTCTACTTTAGAGAAGCTGTTACTAAGTTAAATACCAAGAAATGATGACATATCAGGATGTAAAGTACACATTGAAGATTTTACTACAAGCAGAAATAGCACTTCCTAAATTCCTGTGGGTTCTGATTCAGGACCAAGGCACTTCCTTACTGCAGGCAGAAAGATAATGGAAGTAAAAACCATGTTTCCTCTCCTGAGGTGGTATTTTAGAGGTGGAGGAGAAGATGCTGTTTTCAATATGATGATGGAAGCTTATTGAATTCTATAATCCATAATTTTGAAACTGTGGTAGAATTTCTTTATCAGTTACATTCCAGTTTAAGAGCAGAACTGGAATAAGTGTATTTTTCTTTGCTATAACCTCATGCATCTCTCACTAATAGAGGAACACATTCTGAAAGATTGATGCTATCCTCTGATTTTCTTTTCCAAGCTTGAAGTCAGTAAAACTGAACAGAAGGTACAGATTATGACCAGGAATTTGGGAACACCAGTGTTTCTTGAAAGCAATACCTTATCTTCCTGGAGCTGTTTATTCCTACCTCTCTGTTTTGTTGATGAGATGATTAGCCACAAGTCCAATGGAAAAATTACCAGGCATTCACATTGAGTAGAACAAAATCTCTGGTGGGCTTTAGGCATGATAAGAAAACGTAAACAGTGCATCACAAATAATCTTGGTGTGTGAAGCTGATTTGAAGCTTCAAATGCAGTTACTCATACAGATTCATGTATAGGTTATTAATTCTTGATTTGAATGTCAAACAGAAAACAGGATTTTGCAAGTATTGCACACACTAGCTTTCTAGATATACAGTCTTCTATTTGTGATGGTCTTACTGTCTTTGTATCCAAGTATACCTACAGTTTCTCAACAGGAATAATCTCAGGGTAGTCCAGAGAAATATGCATAGCTTTGAATTTGCTGATCTTCAGGTTATTAAATAAAGTCCTAGTTCTTTGTTAACTTCTAGATCTTATTTGTTACCTGCGTTCTGGTTAGTGGCATTATACAAAAGCCCAATCTGCTGTAGGAGCAAGTACAGTATAAAAGGACTGGTTTGTGCTTTAAATTTTCAAGACTCAGTGCTAAGCTCAGCATGAGGACCGTTTGGTGAAACCCTTCCATGTCAAGCTTGAACTAAATCTAGTCAAATTCAAGAAGATCATCATCTTCTTTTTTCTGTAATAGCATTTTACTTGTTCTTTTGTTGCTTAATGCTGAGATAAAACTGAAGTATGACAGATGAGAACACTGTTGTCTCTGGATTCTTCAGTTTCCTTAGCATGGTAGTCATGAGTTAACCCACTAGTTCTTGAGAACACTTTTTGTGCTCGTATTTTGCCCTATACAAAACAAGGATATTTTCTTGGAAGAATCTCTGCTACATTATCTTTTTACCCATGTTTCATGATGGCATGTTTCTGTAGGTGATGAAGAGTCTTCAGCTTCTATAGACTTACTACAGTGTTGATAGCAGAGATTCTGTATCCCAACCCATGCTTGTCGGCCTATGCAAGGAAATAACCACCTCATGTCTTCTCTGACATGGAAACTACTTTTCACTGTTATGAAGCAGAGGAGCAGTGTGATAACTCAGTAACTCTGAATTTCAAGAACTTTAGTTTTTAAGGAACTGAAGAACTAATGTTCAAGAGAACTGTAGCTTTTTATATTCCTTTATCTGGTGTGGTTGACACCCTAGAAGGAAAGGAGCCATCCAGAGGGATCTTGACAGGCTGGAAAGATGGGCCCGGGTGAACCTAATGAGGTTCAACACTGCCAAGTTTAGGGACTTGCACTTGGGCCGGAAGAATCCCAGACATAGATACAGACTGGGAAAAGAGCTCCTTGAGAGCAGCCCTGTGAGAAGGACCTGGGTGTCATAGTGGATGAGAAACTGAACATGAGCCAGCAGTGGCTCTTGCAGCTCACAAGGCCAATGGGATCCTGGGCTCCATCAGCAGAGGGGTGGCAGCAGGGACAGGGAGGGGATTGTCCCTCTCTGCTCTGCCCTGGTGAGGCCCCACCTGGAGTACTGTGTCCAGAGCTGGGGCCCCAATACAAGAAGGATGTAGAACTTTTGGAGAGGGTTCAGAGGAGCCACAAGGATGATTAGAGGGCTGGAGCAGCTGCCCTACAAAGAGAGGCTGAGGGAGCTGGGCTGGTTCAGCCTGGAGAAGAGAAGGCTGTGGGGGGACCTCATTGCAGCCTGCCAGTCCCTGAAGGGAGCAGAGGAACAGGAGGGGAATCAACTTTTTAAAAGGGCAGATAATGGCAGGACAAGGGGGATGGATTAAAGCTGAAGGAGGGAAGGTTTAGATTGGATATTAGGGGGAAGTTTTTTTTACAGAGAGCGGTGAGGGGCTGGAACAGGCTGCCCAGAGAGGTGGTGGGTGCCCCGTGTCTGGGGGTGTTCAAGGCCAGGTTGGATGGGGCCCTGGGCAACCTTGTGTAGCTCCAGGCCTGAGGTTGGTGGCCCTGCCTGTGGCAGGGGGTTGGAGCTTTATGATCCTTGGGGTCCCTTCCAACCCATGCCATTCTATGATTCTGTGATCTCCCCAGGAAGATGGAATGTTACTTGTCTAGTGACATACAGTCCAATAACAAAATTCTTGTTCTGTATTAACAGTGGCTTTTAAATTGAAAGTTAACATAAACTCTGAATATTAATAATTGTATAAAGGTTAATCTCTTAACAATGCTAGGCAAGTATTTGCATTTAGATGATCAGGTGATAAAACAGGATTATATTTTCCAAGAGATTTTTCCCTTCCTGACTGAACATGCTTACTCTCTTCCCAGTGCAATTTTTTTTTTCTGGACAGTTATTGCACTTTTTCTAAGTCTTACTGAGAGGATGGAAAATTCACTAAGGAATTTCTTGAGCTGTTGGACCTGCTGTTAACAAGTAGCAAAGGTCTGATGAGGCTTGCAGCTTGGCTTCCTCAGATTTCCTTTGAAGGAAAATCAGTGGTGAGTGAATCCTGGGTAAAAGGAGTATGTGAGAACCTCTCTGTAGTTCATAAATAAGTTGGCTATATTGGCTGGAACTTTCAGTGATCCCATAGGAATTTAGGCACCCAGTTTCTGTTAAATTCCATTATATTTCTTTACAATATTTTCACCTAAACCAAGGGAATTAGGTTTAGGAATCCTTCAGAAGGTTTAGATCACAGGTATAAATTTATCTTGATTTCTTTATAGGTTTATGTAGTTGTTTCAGCTTTATTTTCCAATAAAGATGGATTAATTTGGTATTATGTATTGACAAATATGTTTGAAGAATTAAATTATTGGGTTACTTGAACAATGCATTTGCAGATCAATTTGAGAAAACTTTTATCATGGAACTTGGATTGTGGGTTTTTTTTTGTACTTGGCTCACATTTTGATGTACAAATCTAAATGTGTATTTGTATAAATTTGTGGTATCTCTTTAGCTACTGCGAGTCACGGGATTTGGAAGACTTGAGGTCATCCAATAGACATGAGAATTCCTTTATCACAGTGTTTGTTTAAAGCTGCACACAGGCATTTACTACATTCCCAGAGCTGAGTAAAAAAATTCAAAGATACCTACATCTATGAAGAGTTTCACAATACAGAGTTTCCATTTATATTATTGTAAACTGTGTCATTAAGTCCAATCTCCAGTTGAGATTGTATAATTTGGAGACTATCGAACATCCATGCTTACCTCAGGCTGTCTAGTGGACTATATTGCCCACAATTAAACAGATGAATGCACAAATAAGGATAGGCATCCTTCCAAACAGTTCTATCTATATTTAGCAAATTCTTCTCATTTCCCTCTCCGTAGGAGGATAGTGATGTTGGTAACCTTAATATTGGCCAATGGAACTGTGAGTGTCTTAAGCCCTGTCCTACAAGATGTTTTTCTTTCCCATGTTTTGACCTTATATTATCTCCTTTTGGACTAAATCTTTTCACGTCCAGACAAGAAATTTGCTTCACTTTCTGAATATAAAGATAAGTAAAAGTGAGTTCTCTGTGCCACAAAGGAATAGGAGTGACTAAAATTGCATAAGTTTAATGTTCTGAAGTTTATATAACTGAGGGTGTGTGTGTGGGGGAGATAAAAAGATGCCTCATTTTTATGGAAACCAAAGTTAGAGATTCTGTAACTTTTAAACTTGGCTTATGTATCAATTTTTGGAGGACCACTGTGCCTCCTGTTAAGATGCAGCAAACTGATGTTAATAGTATTAAACAAAGTTAATTTTAGAAAATACTGAATTAACAATTTGTCTAGTTTACTTAACTGATACTTGCTTTTCCTTTCTCAAGCTTCTGCATTATCCAAGTATGTATCAAAGTTGATGCTGTAGCTGGCAGGTATGAAAGATGTGGTCTAACTAACAGTTTAATCTGCATGATTTTCCTAAATGGATGACAAATTAAGAGAACAGTAGTAACTGTTCAATCTCATACTCAGTACTTGGAGGTGTTGTTTCAGTAGGGAGGCATTGAAACTGTTAGATTTGGAAAGTAAGGTGTGAATTGTCCTTTTTCTTGCTTCTCTGCAACATTCTCCCCCTCTAGTTGTTGAACTTGCCACATTTATTCAGCAAATGTCAAAATTAGGCTTTAAAATTTATGTTGCAGTGAGCAGAAAACAAGTCAGGGACAGAAAACAAGTCAAGGAGGTTCATAAAGACCTGTAAGATCATTTGGTTTGTCCTTTGCAAGATTTCTCTTTTCAGCATACAGAATGTTTGCTTCAAACTGTAATGTTGTGTCGTAGTTCAAGGAGGAAACCTCAAATTTCCTTCCAGTTCCCCTTCTGCTAATTTTAGAATAAATTACTTCCTTTGCTTCTTCCCTGGTTTTACTTCTGAGTACCCTGTTTCTCAAGATTTAAGCATCAGGACCTCTGCCCTTAAATACTTCAGAGTATGATGAACTGTGTAATAGTCATTTTGGTAATGTAATACTTAAGAGAGCATATGTCATGTTTCCTGTAGCAGCCCACCTCTGAACCTTGTAGGTCTGGGACAGTAGTCTGATTTTAGCACTTCCTTCCCTTTCTTTCACTTCAGGACAATACTGTTTCCTTTTCTTTCAAATATGAATTTGTACAGATACCCAAACTTTAATCTGCATTCCTAAAGCTAAGTGCCTGGCTTTGATGTTTTAGGAGAATGAAGTGATGTAGAAAATCATTCCTTTGTCCTCACAGAAACCTGAGCTGTAAAGTAAGCAAATGACTTCACATTGGACCTTCCACTGAAGTTCAGCTGTGTGGGTTTTCATCATCACAGAATCACAGAATCTTAGGGGTTGGAAGGGACCTCAAGAGATCATCGGGTCCAACCCCCTGCCAAAGCAGCTCCCTATCTCATATTACATAGATAGGCGTCCAGACGAGACTTTAATCTCTCCAGAGAAGGAGACTCCACACCCCCTGGGCAGCCTATTCCACTGCTCCCTCACCCTCACTGTGAAAAAGTTCTTCCGCATGTTGGTGCGGAACTTCCTGTGCTCCAGCTTACAGCCATTGCCCCTTGTCCTGTCCCCACAGACACTGAAAAGGGGCTGGCCATTCCCCCTGCCACCCATGTCTAAGATATTTGTAAACACTAATTAGGTCCCCCCCTAAGTCTTCTTTTTTCCAAGCTGAACAGACCCAGCTCACTCAGCCTTTCCTCACAGGGGAGATGTTCCAGACCCCTAATCATCTTTGTCGCCCTTCTCTGGACTCTCTCCAGAAGGTCCCTGTCTTTTTTATACCAGGGAGCCCAGAACTGGACACAGTATTCCAGGTGGGGCCTGACCAACACAGAGCAGAGGGGGAGGATCACCTCCTTCGACCTGCTGGACACACTCTTCCTGATGCATCCCAGGATCCCATTGGCTCTCTTGGCCACCAGGGCACACTGCTGGCTTATAGCCAGCCTGTCATCAACCAGGACCCCCAAATATGATTGTGATGGTTAAATTTTTTTCTATACTTCAGTTTATTTATTTGAGGTTTTTTAAAGCTAGTTTGTACTGGTTTGGTTTTGTTCTTCAATGGTTCCTCTCTTTATCTGAGAATTGCATGTTTAGTATCTCTAGTGAGGACAGAAGTACCACCTTGCAGCCTTTGCTTTGCCGTGCTATATAAACCAAACTCTGCTCATAAAATGGCTAATCAACTCCCATGGTTTTCAGTAGCCCATATTTATACAGAGTCAATAGCTTTCTAATCTGGATCTCTGGAATATCGTACTGAATTCCAGTTGTGGTTCTTAGGTTGTCACATACACTGGCACTTGCAATTCCTGCCTTCCACAGAAAGTAGCTTACTGTTAGGTCACAGAATCACACAGAGTTGTAGGGGTTGGAGGGGACTTCAAGAGATTGAGTCCAATCCCCCAGCTGTAGCTCCTGCAATGACATTGTCCGTTCTCATGTACAGCTCTCCCAGCTCTTACATAGTTGAGTAACACTTTTTGTCCTTCTCACCTGAAGAACTGCAGACTAGGTCTACCATTTCTAAGCTTACTGAAAAAGTATGCATCTTAAGAAGTCTTGGTTGTCAGATATCATCTAGTATGGTGTGTTTTGTTGTTTTTCCAATCAGGCTTCATGAAGGGGCTTGTATAAAGAAACAGGCACTAGAGATTAAACAACATCTGAGATAGAGACTAGCACTCAAAATAGCTAAGCTTTATCTAAGGGGGGGTACACTGCTCTGCTCCTTATTACTGTGACACTTCTCTTGTACTGGGGTCAGTTTGAGGTAAGGACTGTGGTAACACTGACCATTTCAGGACCCTGTGTCTAGAAAAGGTGGGATTTGCATGAACTAAGAGACTACAGGGGGAGTGTTAGAGGGGCAGTAGCTGGACTGAGAGAACTGCAACAACTGGTAATATTTTAAGCGTGCCCATCTCCAGATGGAGGAAACAGTCTCTGTTCTCAGGCTAGTACACCAGCATTCTCTAACATTCCCTGGGTGGTCTCTTAGTTCACTAGAATTTCACACAATGTCTGATGTAAATGAGGTTTCTACTGTCTGTAGACCTCTTAAGTATATCTGCATGTATCCATGAGACTGTACAGAGAATATAATTATTTTGTTTACCATTTTGAGATTGATGTGAATGGAATCAATACCAGTCACTTTGCTTTTCATTACTGAAGGCAGCTGGAATGTTGACCAACTTTATCTTACTTGTGTCAACAGATCACAAAGCCCTTATACCCACACTATTTGACCTTCTAGGACATTCTTCAAAGAATTGGCAGGCTTAGCATGTCACTTTCTTCTCACTTGAAGAAATTAAATCTAATTAGGAGGATCCTACTAATGCAATGTAGATACAGCTCACAGGTTTGTGCACTGTGTGCAGAGAGTCCAGAATTAAAATACCTATAAGAAAGGAGGAGTGGTTGGGGGGTTTCAAGACTCTGAAATAGGCTGGCTTATTTTAGAGTACAAGATTGATAATGTAGTGACTTTAGTCGCTGCACAGATATAAAATATTTACAGCAAGTTGGAGAATTCTAATGGGGAAAAGAAATCTCTCAAGACATTTTTTTTTTCCTAGAGAATATAAAATGATAAAGGAATTATGCACAAACACAAAAATGACACAGTTGTAGAGTCAGTGATTCACCATCTGATATTCCTTTCTGTCCTCCTCACACAGGTGTGGCTTGTCTGAATATACCTGAATTACTTAGGTGTTTTTAAGGGAGAATCTTGAACAATACTGACTTCTCTTTGGGAAACCTTTGACATTTCACTGTTACTTGTCTTTCTTGCAGCAAATGTCACTTGAGACTTTTGTAATAGAGAACAAAAAATATGCTTATGCATTCTTGTCATTTCATATGGAATTGACTGATTTCAGATAGAAATCTCCATTAAGTTTACACAGATTTCTCACAGTGCCACCTCAGACTAACTGCTTGTGTATATTTCTGGAGGCAAGGAGTAGTAGATTCTTGTGAGAAACTAAGTTTCTTACAATTTCATAGTATAAATGAAATAGTATAATAGTATAAATGAAATAGGCTTGAGGTTGGTGGCCCTGCCTGTGGCAGGGGGGTTGGAGCTTTATGATCCTTGGGGTCCCTTCCAACTCTTGCCATTCTATGATTCTATGATAAATTAGCAGGTATTTACAATAATAAGACAAAACCCAACTGGCTTAAAGTAGGTATAGTATCCCAGAGTGAAAAACATAGGTCTGTTCCGTGTGTGTCCTTGTGTGACTGGGGAATTTAGAGCAGCCACTGTGAGATGAAGGAATCCAGCGCTCTGCATTATTGGACCCAGAGGCCATACTGTGTCATGGTTAATGCATGCAGGCATGTTCAATAAATTTCATGGTCATACATCTCATTGTCATTTTCAGAGCTCATTGATTTAAGCAGCTCCCACTGATTAGGAATACTACAACAGGCAGCACAGCCTAATATGCCGCTAGGTGCGAAGTGGAGAAGTCTTGTTTTGATCAAGAACCTGGGGGGGAAGGAAATGACTGTAAGTTTGAACTGAAGACGTGAGTAACTTGTCCAGAGAGGCTGTGAACATTGCATTCCTGGAGATTTTCACAATCTGTCTGGGAAAAGATCCCAAGAAACTTGTTCATAATTGGCTCTGCTTCTGGCAGAGGAATTGCACTAGGTGATCATCAGTGGTCCTTTCCTACCTCAACTGTCCTATGATTCTGTGAAAATAAGATGGTTAAAAATGGAATATCCTTCAAATTGTTCTGTCTTCTACAAGAACTGAAGTTACACAGGTCCTGATGGTGTATAGGGCACGAAGTCCAGAAAAGAGTTTCAGGAATGCAAGACAGTCCCATTCTGTTTCTCATTAGTGAGTATAACTCATGAGTCTCAGCATGGGTAAGGGGAGTGAAGGGAGACCTGGGTGGAAAGAGCTGTGGGTCAGAGGGGGATGTGCCTGAGGTTCTGAGGTTACCATTAGCAGTTGCATTTGTGATACTCCAGTTTGGGTTTAACCACCTTGCTTGTATCCACTTGAATCAACACTTAAGGCCAAGCTTCTGCCTTTAGTGAAATAAAGAATTTTAAAATGTTTATTTAAATGTAAAGGCTTCCACTGTTGCTTTATACAGCTGACTTGAAAGCATATTGAATACAATCACAGAATCTTAGAATTGTAGGTTGGGAGGGACCTTAAGAGCTCATGGGGTCCAACCCCCTGCCAAAGCAGCTCCCCAGCTCATACTGCACAGGGCGGTGTCCAGACAGGGCTGGAATCTCTCCAGAGAAGGAGACTCCACCCCCCCCGGGCAGCCTGTCCCAGGACTCTGGCACCCTCACTATGTAAAAGTTCTTCCCCGTGTTGGTGTGGAACTTTCTGTGCTCCAGTTTGCAGCCATTGCCCCTTGTCCTGTCCCCACAGACACTGCAAAGGGGCTGGCCATTTCCCCTGCATCCCATACTTAAGATATTTATAAACATTGATTAGGTCCCCCCTCAGTCTTCTTTTCTCCAGGCTGAACAGCCCCAGCTCTCTCAGCCTTTCCTCACAGGGGAGTTGCTCCAGGCTCTTCATCATCTTTGTAGCTCTTCTCTGGACTCTCTCCAGGAGATCCCTGTATTCTTTTATCCCAGGGAGCCCAGCACTGGACACAACACTCCAGGTGGGGCCTGACCAGGGCAGCGCAGAGGAGGAGGATCCTCTCCTGTGACTTGCTGGCCACACTCCTCCTGATGCCCCCCAGGATCCCCTTGGCTCTCTCAGCCCCCAGGGCACACTGCTCGCTTATGGCCACCCTGTCATCAACCAGGACCCCCAGGTCCTTCTCCAGAGAGCTCCTCTCCAGCTTGTATTTATCTAGTGAGTTTTGGTTTTGCCAATAGATACGTGTTTCTTCTGTTACCTTGTTTGTTGCTACTCGGTATTTTGTACTTTGAGTAATATTTGCAATTACTTCTCTACAATACCATGTTAGTAGGAGCAGCAGGAAGCCCTAGTTAGCTCAGCTGGAACGTTTTGGCCTCTAGAGTTCTTGTTACTGCATTCAGAGTAAGAAATAACTGTCTGCTTATCTTCGTGATGTTCTGCTTCCCTTCTTTCTCTCATCCTCTTTTGTTCAGTATTACTTCATTGGTTAGACTTAAGACAGATGGTAGGAATAGTAAATCCAAGTTGATTGTAACAGATACTGTCTGACAGTGCTGTGTCTGTAACTAGGAAGATGAAAACAATGGGCAGTAAATATTTTGGGCAAGCTGAAACAAGCTGCTAAAATTTCATAATAGTCTTGCCCGTTAGACTGGATAAACAGAGTGAAAATGATTTCCTTTCATTTATGCATGTTTCTGAAGAGCTTCAGGATTGCTGTGATGGTGTATTGAGCTGTATTGCTGCTCAGTGCTCACTGCTTTTTGTTGACATTCTTGATGCTATCCATAACAGTCTTCCTGTTGAGAATGTGGTACTGTGGCACAGTCGTGGGTGTTTTCACCTCTACAACTGCTCTGCATTAGAGCACCTTGAGGACATATTTGTAATATTAAAATAAAGGTGCTTAGCTTTAGTTTAAAATCCTGTCTCTGTAGAACTGGGTTACCTAATGAGCATGTTCTACTCATCTCATGGGGACAAAGCCTGAGCTGTTAAATCTGTGGCAGCAAAACGAAACAATTTTTCAACCAAGTCATCATTTTCAGCATCAATAGAAGGTCGTGCCCTTGTCAAGCAGAGTTGGTTCAACATAAGGTTCCAGTCAGAATTGGCTGCATTATGCTTAGAGCTGCTCTTTAAGAGACCTTCACCCTTCACTATGTTTGGAACTGCTAATATGGTGAGTCTTTTGAATATTTATAAGAGGCTTATTAAACAGCCCTTACTGCAGGTTTTCAGAGTATTACTCATTACTTCTCAGTAACTGGCCTGGCAGAAAGAAGTTTGTTCAAGCTCATGATAAACCACTAGAGTAAGTCTCTTTCCATCACTTCTTCTCTCCTGGTGTGGCGTGTTAAGCCATAATACTTACTTGGCAAGTTGGAAATACAACAGTGCTTGTACTATTTCTGTAGTTTCAATTTTGGCTTGGTTCCTGAGAAATTCAGACCTTCTGGGACCTGGAGTTTGGCAGACTAAACTTCTTAAACAAGATTATAAATGATGACTGGAAATCTTGTTCTCTTGCTTTGCTGCTTGACCTCCCTAATGTCTTTGCTCAGGTCTACTGTACGAGGATATCTAAACTCATTTTACACCCACACCCCTTGCAATTTTAAGGATATGTTATTGCAAAAATTCAAACATTTTAATAGCAGGTGATTGTTCTCATAAAGAATTGCTAGTCTGATCTTTTTACATTTAGCATACACTTGAATGTCTGTTCCCATTTGCATCTTCAGATGCTGAATAGGGGTTAGAATTTAATGAAGTGAAAATTGCCAAAATATGTACCATACTTTTTGAGCTGTGTTGCTGAAAATAGAGTAAAAGTTCTCCAAGCTTGGAGTTGGAGAAGTTCTCCAATACAAATACATGTAAGTTATAGATAGCTGTAATTTCTTCCTGGGTGCTGTCAGCTTGTTTAGGCAGCAGACTACCCAGATTTGTAAGTCTCAATTGACATCTTGATTCATATGGAAACCAGTAATTAAACCAGCTTGGCGTTAAGCTTTTGTTATTCTTAATCAAGGAAATTCTTAATATTGGGGCTTTTTAAAAAAAAAAAATGCTGTAGTTTCTCACTCTTCTTAAACAGTAGAAGCTTTTGAAATGTCTCATATAGAATTGCCATATTTCTATAAAGACTAAGTTTAGAAGAGTCAGTTTAGGATTTATTGCAGTGTTGTTTTAAAACTAGTGCCTTTTTTGATCTGTAATACTATCCCACTAATGTCTGTTTAATATTACTCCTGATTGCTATCACTGTTTGCATGGCTTGTTGGTTAGGGGGATTTGTGTGTTCATTTAATATTTGGGGGGGGGGGGGGGGGTGGAGGGGGGGGAAAGAGCAGTATTTCACTTCTGACCTCTGGATTGAATTGCTCAGCAGGCAAAGTCTGAATTTCTAATCAAAATGAAACTTTTGAGGAACATTCTTGCCTGAGGTTGGATTTGTACCGATTCAACACATTTCTTCTGATTCTCCCCTTTCCCTTGGTGCTGCTTCTGGAACAACATGACCCTTTAAATGAAATTTTATTTTGTGACAAGCTGAATTTCCGTGTACGTGCTCTACTGGCTTGTATCTTTCATGTTTGTGATGAGGTTTTGTTCTTTGTTCTGCAGTACTTAAAAACATTTACTTAACAGAGTTGAAGATAAATAAAGCATCCTGTTGACTAACTAGATAAATTTTCATGGACTTTCATCATAAATTCATGGGAATAACTGTATTAAGATGTAGTGTTGCTTTAAAACATATAAATTATTAAATGAATCATAAAATTTACTGTGGAAGGTGAAGGCATACAAGAAGAAGGGTTTTGTAAGGAGCCAAGTGCTGACTGGCTTACAAGAACTGTGGGGAGCTGAAGTCTGCAGATAGCTTTTAGATCTCCTCCAGTAATAAATCAGTTTCTCTGATAGAAAAAGCTATTTTTTCCCATTGAGTGCATGTATATCTCTTGTGGGTCTGAGTGTTAGTCTTTTTTAACTGAGCTCAGGTGGGCCTTGTGTATGAGCACTCTTCATTGAGGACTGTAAAAAGCCAAACAACAAAGCCTAGTTATTTGTGATACTGATTACTTAAATCCCTGCTGTTAAGGGACTACAAATCCAGTATAGCCAACAGTAGAAGTACCAGTGACCAGTGATGCTTACACTTGGGCATACATATATATATATATTCCTCTGTGTCTTGTCCAGAAGTAATGATAATCAAGAATTCCGTGCTGATACCATTCACCATTGTTACTTCCTTTTATTAACTTCAGAAATTCTGTAGAGGAATTTGGGATCCTCATCATCAATACAGGCTGGGAGATGAAGTGATAGAGAACAGCCCTGCAGAGAAGGACTTGGGGGTGATGGTGGGTGAGAATCACAGAATTGTGGGGGTAGAAAGGGACCTCCAGAGATCATCGCGTGCAACCCCCCTGCCAAAGCAGGGTCTCTAGGACAGGGCGCACAGGGACACATCCAGATGGATCTTGAGTATCTCCAGAGAAGGAGACTCCACACCCCCTGGGCAGCCTGTCCCAGGGCTCCCTCACCCTCACTGTGAAAAAGTTTCTCCTATATCAATGAGAACTTCCTGTACTCCAACTTGAGGCCATTGCCCCTTGTCCTGTCCCCACAGACCATTGAAAAGAGGCAGGTAAAACACTTAGAAATGTATGATTTTTAGAGTTAAAATAAACAAGCACAAAGAATAGTTGAACAAGACTCAGCAACTTGTAGCCCAAGACAGTGTGTTCCCTGGGAATTAACACTCTGTATTATTGTTAACTTCAAAAATTCTCCCATTCCCTTGTAACTTCAAATATGTATGTTTTCTGTGGAAAATACTCTTCTATGTTTGTGACCTCATTAGGTGACTGAAATCAAGCCTATGATCCCAAAAAAATACATTTAAGCAGAGAGAATAAGGAGAACAATCTTGGCTGTTTTGCTCCTACTTGCTGTACACTTGGATAGTTTTTTGGATTTTGTGATCCAGAGACTTCAGGAGAAACTTGTCCACATACCAGGTCATTCAAACCAGAGAAGAGATTTCTACCATGACCTTTGGTTTTCAGGTAGTAGGAACTCCAGAGGCTGATGAAAGTCTGGACAGGGGATAGCAGTGCCATTTTGTCAAGTGTTGGGCTGGGAAGCTGTATATCGAGTTGTCCCATGACTCAGGTCAAAGCCATTAGTCACATTAGTTACAATTTCTACTCAGAGTTTGATCTCTTTCTTATGTTTTTCAGGGATATCCATAATATTGAGTTGTGCTTTATGAACAAGGAAAAAGAGCCTAACAACTCACCTGAATGGGGGGTAAGAGTTGTCAAAATTCCCTTACATGTTTTTTTATTTCTTAGCTACAGATGTTCATGTCTGTAAAATCTACAATTAATTTAATCCTTCTTGCTATTTATTGTTCCAGAAAGTCTCACAATTTTCACTCTTTAGTCAACAATAAAGTGATGAAAGACTATATTAACTTTCTAGTAATAGTCTTTATTGACCTTTTTTCTCAAACAGCAGGACTATTGAATGAAGTATGGCTAAACTATGGAAGAGTTTGAATTAATCTGCTTGTAATAGCAAGCCACAATATAAACCCAAGTGTCTGTGTAATCCAAATGTAGAATAGTTAACTGCATATAATGTAACCAATAATAAAACAAAAAAAAGGAGGAAAAAAAAAAAGAAAAAAGGAACTTTTAGAAAAGTTCTGTTCTGCTGCAGCTCGATTTGTTCAGCAAGCCATCAAACAGGATGCTGTGTGTGGGTACATGAGCAGCCTGGTATTATTCTGCTGCATGTTTGCAAAGTAGAGGAATGTACAACTTTGAAAATGCTCCTGCTCCTTCTGTGCTGAAGGAACAGTAGTAATTGTACTGTCATTGCCAAAGGGGTTGGGTTTTTTTTTTACAGAGTTCATGATTAAGACTGATTTGCTTCTTTCAGAAGTGAGGTATGCTCTGTACTCATTTTAAAGAGTCTGTCACCCTTCATCAGGAGTGCCATACATTTTCAGAACGGTGGCCCTTCCAGTGTATTGCTTGTCAGGCCTGAAGAATGCTGGTTCATTCCTTTACAAGTGCATCTCATTGGCTGAGAGTGCTCACTTCTAAAACAATTTTAGGTTTGTTTTGATTGGCTATTGGTTTGTGGCTTTTCATGATGAAAGAGAATTACAGTTTTTGCAATAAGCGTCTCGATGGAAAATCTGGAAAGTTGGAGCCATTTGGAACCACTCTTACTCCCACTGAGGTCAGCAATAGAATTTCTGTGGCTTTCAGTGGGAGTAACATTATGCTGTCTGAATGTGAAGACTTTGTTTCCTCTTCTTGCAAAAACCATTTATAATTATTCTAGCCTGCTATAGCTGGGGTTACATAGAGGCTAAGTAACTGTTGTAGTACTTAATCATCAAAAAAAATCTCACCTAGGTAGGAGAAAGAAGTTTCAACCCTTTCTGTTATGTCAACATACTGATTTTCTATTTTTTTTAATACCTACGACTCTAAAAATCATTGCACCATAAAAATTGGTTACCTATAATTATTTTGCTTATATCATCCAATGTGTTTTATCATATTGTATGCAGGAGTAGGTCTAGACAGACAGAGTGCCTCCTCATGAGGAGGGAGGAGAGTTGCAGGGTGAATACTTACTGGAGTAATGGTAAACATGACCTTAATTCTACAGTCACAAATATTAGTGCTCATCTAATCAGGGAATCTAGACTAGAGAGAAAGCACCCAATTTTGTGAATAGATGTGAAGTTTTCAAACCTGTGCATTAGCTCTCAGCTCTTAATAAAAGCTTCATATAATTAGTGGCATTTTTATGGATGTAACTTATGAAAGAAATTAACTATTTTTTTCCAAAGGTGAACACTTCAAAAAGTGAGGCACTGTATTTACTATGCAATAACTTCCATTAAGAAGTTCTTCTTTCTTTCCTTTTTCCTTTCCCCTCCAAGAAGATGCTATTACAAGTGAATATGGCATAAAAGGTTCTAGCCATTGATTGCCCAGAAATTATTTCTGAAACATGAAAAAGAATTGCCTTTCCAGAAATTATTCCTAACTAGCTATTTCCTGACCTATGATTGGGTGATTTAAATGGTCAGTTCTGATTGTAATGTGCAGAATGGAATTGATTTGAAACATCTTCCAGGCTGCTGGATTTCAGACCTGAGCCATCCAGAACTTGTGTGTTTTATCTGTTGCAAACATTTTTTTTTCCTTGTAATTGATTTTTTTTTTTACCTCCTCTGATTCATTGCTTGTAGATTAATGTCTGTTTATTTTGGGCTTCTACTGTCTTTTCTGGAACAACCAAGAACAATTAATTGATCTTGTTTAATTGATGGATTTTTCTAGACTAATCAAACTCCTACTTAATATACGTGGTATTTCTTGTAAGCTATTTTTAAAAATAAATGTCTGTAGCAAGCTTACTATAAAATTAACTCTTGGGCATGTCTGGTTCCTGCCACATGCAGGAAGTGGGAGATATGACCCAAATACTCAAATCACCCAAAGGTAACCTTTTGGTTTATAAACATTTGCAGCATAAGCAAGTCTGAGCTGAGTAATTTTAGAAAGGAATTTCCCCTTCATTTAATGTATATAACATGGAGATGTTAACTAGTGATTTTTCACATGTAGCTCCTGGAAATTATTTTTATCTGCTTTATCTAACACCAAGTTTATTTGTCCTGAGTTTGAACTTTTACTTCTGTCTTTACATGAATTTAGTTTGCAAACTCAGTCTGATGGCTTATTCCAGGTCATACTGAGAATTTACCTCGATGGGATTATCTTTAGTTAATGATCATGCAAGCCTTCCAGAATTCCTGGACATTAGGACAAGTCCTAATGTTGCCTTCATTATTATCCTTACAGTTCTAGTGCCTGTAGTGTTGTTGAATAGAAATAAAAGGAATCATAGAATCACAGGGGTTGGAAGGGGCCTCCAGAGCTCCTGGGGTCCAACCCCCTGCCAAAGCAGCTCCCCAGCTCATACTGCACAGGGCGACGTCCAGACAGGGCTGGAATCTCTCCAGAGAAGGAGACTCCACACCCCCTGGGCAGCCTGTCCCAGGGCTCCCTCACCCTCACTGGGGAAAAGTTCTTCCCCATGTTGGTGTGGAACTTCCTATGCTCCAACTTGCAGCCATTGCCCCTTGTCCTGTCCCCACAGACACTGAAAAGGGGCTGGCCTTTCCCCCTGCATCCCATCCTTCAGATATTTATAGACATGAATAAGGTCCCCCCTCAGTCTTCGAAGCCCCAGCTCACCCAGCCTTTCCTCCCAGGGGAGATGCTCCAGGCCCTTCATCATCTTTGTAGCCCTTCTCTGGACTCTCTCCAGGAGATTCCTGTCCTTCTTACACCATGGAACCCAGCACTGGACACAACACTCGCGGTGGGGCCTGACCAGGGAAGAGCTGAGGGGGAGGATCCCCTCCTGTGACCTGCTGCCCACACTCCTCCTGATGCCCCCCAGGATCCCATTGTCTCTCTCAGCCCCCAGGGCACACTGCTGGCTCATGGCCAACCTGTCGTCCACCAGGACCCCCAGGTCCTTCTCCAGAGCTCTTCTCCAGCAGGTCACCCCCAGCCTGTCCTGATTCCAGCAGTTATTCCTCCCCAGGTGCCAGACTCTCCACTTGCTTTTGTTGAATCTCATCTGGTTTCTCCCTGCCCAGCTTTTGTAAAATATGCATTAATTTAATTTCTTATATTTCTGATAGTGTTATTTGGAATCAGTGTAATTCCAAGTGAAAAGGCTGCTTGTTTGAAAGCACGGTGAAATTTGCCTTGGTGCTGCTTCTGACTTTGCTGTTTGCTGACGATCATGTACTCCAGGCATTGGGATGTTGGAAGTTGCTGCCTTACACACTTTGGTCTCCACCTGACCATGATGACAGCAACAAGTGAAAGCCAAGTACTCTGCAGCAGTGGTGCACAGGGCAGCTGCCTGTGGCTATTTTCTTTCTGCCCTTTCAGTGTGTGTGCAGCTGCTTATGCACTAACAGAAGATGGGTGGTATTACTGCAAATAATACTGTACGGTTCGAGCAGGTAGGGTTTAATAAATGACAATTATTTTAAGGGAGCATCAGAACTATTGGAATACTGATTGTCTAACCTGGCAGGCTTTTTTTAGTAGCATCTAGGTAATGGATTTCTTGCGTGGCACACGTGACCTGCTAAAGTACTTAATTGTCTGAGGAAGAATTTCATTGAATTATGTGGATAAGGTTGGCCTTAAAAGTGGACTTTTAACATAGCTGAAGTAAGTGTGATACTTCATTATGTGCCTTCTTGCTTCCTACTGCACAGCTTGGAGAAAACTGGCTTAATCTAAAATGTATTATTTTTCAAATTCCTGTGCTTTTCTGGAAAAAAGAGACAAAAGACTGATAATCTGTAAACAGTGTATGCATGTGAAAACATGCTGATGTACACCTATGAAAGTCATACACCTTCACAGGCGTTCCTATTGAAACCAAATGTGTAACTTCTGATCCTTAAACTCTGTCAGTGTTTCCAGTCTAGTTAAACATAGAAGGCAGCTCCTCTGTGATACCCTTGCTGTTGTGTGCCCTGAAGGCATACCAAATTGCCCCACGTGGAGCCAATTGGGAGATGAAAAGTTTAGGATTTAATCTGTACTTGCATAGCAAGAGTCATGGTGGGCCTTCTTAGTATTCATTCAGTGTTCTTGGAGACATCTGTGGCAATACTGGAGTAGTATTGGCATGGTCTATTAAAAGTACAGTGAATAAAACTTTTAAGACCCAACCTCTTGATTTACTTTTCTTACAGCAACATCCAGTGGAATTGGCAAGGCATAAACTTTAGACACATTTTCTTTACATCTATTAAAGCCCCTTCCAAGAAGATAAAAGAAACTTAGATGGCAAAAAAGAATTAATAAATATAAACCCTTACTTTAGAAATGCCTTACCATACGTGCTTGTTAGCTTGCACCCCCTCCCCTACAACATACCCTCTTCAATTAACTTCAATTTGTAGAAAGGATATAGATGCAGCTGAAATGCAGCCATTTTCAACTGCTGTACCATGCCATGGGGACTTGATGCCTCAGAAAGCCGGAATCAAAACTCAGTAGCCTTGGTGACTATGAAGCAGGTATCCTTTATTGCAGTGCTGGGCACACAGGGGATTGCTCCTCCAAATGTGTGCGCCCCTTAAAGACAAATTTCTCATATTTATACAGATTAACTATACATATTCATTATAATTTCTAAGAAAAGGCAGGGTTATGCAAGTTATTTCCAGGAAGCCATTTATATTAACTCCACCCAGATGGAGCATGCTCAATGACACTCAGGGGGTCTTCTGGTGGTCTTCAGGGATGAAGGCTGGGCATCTTCCTTGCTCTCAGCCCATGCTCTTTACGGTTTTCTCCATGCTTATCTGGGCTCCAAACACCTGCACCGACTAGTTAGCTTTACACTGAAAACAAGATACACTCTGTCTTTTAATTGGTCGTTAGTCTCATTATTTCTGCCTCTTCTATCTCTTACTTCCTCTAGTTTCAAGGCTGGTGCACTATAATGGCTCAGTTTTGCAGCCGCTTTCATGAAACAGCTGATGTGATTACAGCCAAATTCTGCTAAAATTCAAAACTAATCTATTCCTAAAAACACACAGATTCTTACTTTATCTTCAAAGCTGTGACTGTTGCACTGTTATGGCTAAGTTTTGCATCTGCTCTCACAAGCAGCTTACACAGTTACAGCTTGCTCTTAAACCAGTCTAATTCTAAAAAGTTCAAAAATTCTTATATTAATGTTATATTAATGGTCTCTTAAGCTACACCTGTATCAATCTATTCAGCATGATTACTTTTCACTGAATCAGACTGGTTTTAATTGTTGTTTCCTTCTTCAGGTGTTAAATAGTATCCTCTCTTAAAAGAGGTCAGGCAGTTCCATTTGAATTTTGATACTGTCTTGATTTCTTGTCAATTCCAGTATTATTCTTTCATTGTTAACTTTCAGGTTACGCTTTAGAAAAAACATTAGAGTAAACATTGATTAAGCATTGCTTTTTGGTTGGCTTTTTTTCCTTAAAGCTATATATGGTGTATAAATTGGTGCTGTTGGCTTCGATAGAGTGTTCATGGAACATGTCTTCCAAAACTGACTTGCAAACTTTGCAGCAAAAAGTCATTGGAGATGGTCAGGAAGAATTTTGCTAGACTTTTTTTTCCTTGTATAACTTAAAGGGCCTTCCTGTTAAGGGTTTGATGACTTTGTTAAATTTTGAAATAGGCTCTTAAAATAGCTGCATAGTAATGTCAGGAGCATTAAACTCTAATGAGATTATCACCTTTGCATTTTAGATTTAAACTTAATTTTCACTCTGTCTGGGGGATTACACTTGAACAACTGTGGAGATGCATTGTCCCCTGAGACTTCTAGCAGGGATCTAGTGAAGATAGCCCTGCTTACTGAGGGGGCTTGGACTAGATGACCTTTAAAGGTCCCTTCCAACCCAATACATTCTATGATTCTATGATTATTTCCCTGAAACAGTGCATTCAGAAGCAGAAGGGAAATATATTCTTGTGTGTCTGTGAAGCTAAAAGCATTTCTTGTTCCTCCTCTCCTTCCTGACTGGAATTCCAGTAATTGTTGCAGCTTTAGCATCGCCCACATCAGCAGAAAGGGAGTCTTTGTTTCTTGCAGCTGCTACCTACCATTGCAAAGATGGATCTTTGGCATTTTTTAATTGGAGATATGAGGGCATGTTTATCTCATTACAGTGATCATTAGCATATTCTTCCATTGACATTCTCTTCAGCATGTTCCTCCTTCTAATTAAATTGTAGCCTATTGTATGGTAATTCTTTTGCTTTCCTGAAGTGTTCTTAAGATAGCTGAGGAGAATCAGAATGGGTAGTTACCTCAGTGAGCTAGCTGCACGACAGGATCATGCTTGGTGGATCACAGCACTTCTTCTTTTGAGAATTTCTTCTCTTGGCAGTAGGCATTTGTGAAAATATCTGCTGGTTTGTTGACGGGTTTTTTTTCCCAAGGTTTACTTTATACATGGATGGGATGTTATTTTGGCACAAGGATGGAACACTTTATTTGATGACAAAGATAAAATTTTCAGCATTCTTGGAGGAAGTTTGGATTCAGTTTGGTAGCTGCATGTCACTCTCTGGGTATTTATAGGTACAGGGGCAGCACAAAGGCTTAGATGCTTTCCAGCATGTGTTAATGCAATAGTACATCTTTCAAGAAGGCTTTTAGGGAGCTGAGCTTGGAAATATGTTTGAAAACATCCTTTTCACACATGTCATCAAGGTCAGAAGGGAGAGAAAGCATAGACTTCAGAATTTCAGCTAAGGTTTTGTGAAAGGAGCATAGGATGTTAGCATTTGCTAACTAATGCACTTGGGTCTTTGTGCTGCTTGAGCAGTCCTGCGGTAGAGATGACTCAGTTTCTCTTGTTCTGTGACATGTTTAGCTCACACTGCTGTCTGGGTCTTGAATATTGAACTTGCAGGGAATATACTTGATAAAACCCACTGATGATGGATTATGAATCTGAAGTGTTAAAAGTGATACCAAGTAAAGGTCTGGAGTACACAGTGTGGAGAAAATCCCCAAGTGAGGTTAGGAGTGTGGTGTCTCTACTTGGAAATACTCTACTTGTTGATGTAATGGGGAACAGAAATGAATTTGTTCTTTCTGTTTACTGACAATGAAGGTGCTTTTGCCATAGCTGTAGTGCTTTGGAAAGGATCTCCTCCATCTGTAACACTGACTTTATCATGCTTTGCTTTGCTGCAATCAGCTCTGAAGAAATTAAACAACTGGCTTCATGTTCCAGCAGTCCAGTGGTACGTGGTAAATACCAGCTCACTCCTTGGAGTCCTGGCTTGGAACACATTTTCATTTTGAATAAATATCAGCTGAAAAATACCTACTTTGCTGGGCACTGGACTTGATTGACACCATCATAACATTTTTCTGTATCTATTACTTTGAGTTTTGGGAAACTGTGTGTGTTGGTAGCAATTAGTTGCTACTTAATAAATAAATTAGTAAATATACATCAGTTAGACTAATATAAGGCCCCCAGATCTGGAGGTATACAGCCTTATCAAACACACTTTCTGTAACAATCTTTCTGTGCCAGTGACATTGTAAGATAAATGTTTCTTTGTGTTAATTTTTTAACCAAGAAAATCTCCACTGGTTTATTGGATTAATTCCAGACTTAAACCACTGTAAAAGCATACTATTGCTGTGTAAACACTTTCTGCCAGCAGGTGGAAATATATATACAACTCATCCATTGACTTATTTCTGTCTTTGGCTGGCTCATGTCTCTCTCCCAGTCACTGAAGCTGAAGTTTTGTGAAAATCCTATTTAAGATTTGCAACATAGTAGATTTTGCTGTGCCAAAATTCACAAGTTCAACTCTTTTATGGATGCTTAACTACTCCTGGACCTGTCAGGTGTTTCATTCAGTGCTGTAGCATTATCACTGAACATTCTTACATAGTCCCATGCTCAATAAAAAGCAGTAGTTGTCTCACATAAACACAAGCATAGAAATAAAAGTGCATAGGATATAGCTAATTATTTGTTAAGTATTAGGGGCTGATATTTTCCTGTCTGAAATACTTACCAACAGTAATGGCCCTCAACCAAATCAAAGGAACAGAATGGAAAAGGGAATTGTGCCTTGTTAGAGCCAGAGGAGCAGCTGACCATGGGACAATGATTTTTCATCATCTGATGTTAGTAAATTTGAACTATATGCTTAGGCAGATCAGTAAAGGAGTCAACTTTACAGAGGTGAGCCTCATAGTTGCATACATTTCTTCTTGTTTCCCCCCTTCCTGTCAATGCAGTTACCATCTTAGGACTTACCTGTGAGTAGAAAGTAGATCCTGAAGGAGGGACTGCCAAAACCTGAAACTAGTGGTCTGTTCCAAGGTAGTTCTGTGGTCACACATAACCTTCTCATATAGGCAGAGCTATACGTATTTCCCTCACTTTATCACTTTATTGCCTTAGTAAAAGCAGCTTTGTCCTCATCCTCTTTTGAGGAGAGTTATTTCATCTATGTTTGGGAAAGTTGCTATGAAATAACCTAGGATGTGAATTTACATTCTTTCACTCTTGGCTGGACTTGCCATTCATCTGGGAGAGGCAAAGATAAGGGCAGTTCTAAAAATTCAAAATGCCAACTTCAGCTTTCTTCAGAATTCAGAACATCATGGGGGAAACAAACTCACTGCCTTCTCTATGTAGAGAAGGTTGTAGGTATTTGTATAGTGGGTTTGGGAGAAGGTATAATCCACTCATCATGTTAGTAGTAGCAGTAGAAAAAGTTTATCAAAAGTACCTGTGCACTAAGTTGCTACTGTTTAACAAGGGATAAAATTATTCTTTTGCTGTAAGTTTTGATCCCTTTCAATGCCAAGATTTACTCGAGTTTTCAGGGACCAAATAGTTTAATTCTAAAGTTTTGCAATTAGCTCAAGTGAGCAGAATTACTGCTGCCTCTCAGGTTCTGTTTTATTTGGGGGATTAGATAATACTTGACCAAACAGCTCCCTTTTCAGTGAAGCTGTGATGCAGGTGCATACAGCCAAGATAAGGTAGGAGAAAGCACTTCAGAGTGGTGAGTGTTCTTGGAATCCTTTAGTTGTAGAAACGTGATGGGAAGAGTGGTGTTACCCTCACTTCTTAGTCCTTGTTCTTTCCACCGAAATCCACTAAATCTTGGTAGGTCCCTATTTAAGTCAAGAGCGGGAGAAGGCATCTTGGGGGCATTGATACTTGATGTGCAGATGAAGGCAAGCTCTAGAAGGGAGCTTGGGAGTGTATTCTTTGTGTCTGTATGATGGTGGAAGCAAGGGATGGAAATGTGCATGGCTGGACTTAGAAATGGCTAGAAAAGCTGTTTCTTTTTATAAAGAGTGGGGCCACTTGCAATACTTAACCACTCAGTTTGTATTAAAGCTGTGTTGAAAGAAGCCAAATACAGGGGAAAAAATGGCTTTTGAAGGTGACATGCTGCATTTATTTATTGTCTTTGGTATCTGTTCAGATTAATGTGCATCCTCAAATCTGAGGGCACTTGGTAATAGATGTGACATGTTAGCCAACTTTCAGGCTGAGCAGGTTACTGAGTGTGGGGTGCCTAACGTTGCAGGGTGAAAGGAAACAGTTACATGCAAACCAGAGAGTGAGGGCAGGGTGGGAGGGTGTGGGGGGAAGCTCTTTACTCCCAAGGGAATTTGTCAGGCTGACACACTTGTGCCATGGAATTGTTCACACTTGCTAATTGCTGGCTGGACCTTACAGCTCAGGTTTTGCCTGCCTTTTTTTCCCTATACCACAGCTAGAGAAGAGGACACTACTGCATCTCCTGGTGTGTTTCCTATGTTAGGCTGGGAGCTGATCACACTATTTAACTTGTGAGAACCGACACCTCACAGCACAGCTGGGACTTTTTTGATTATTCCCCCCTCCTGCCTGGTAAATATCACAGCTATTTCTTTTTTTGCCTAAAAGAAACAGAATTATTTCTCTTTATTGGTCTGATTAAGAGATACAAAAGGCTTTTTTCCTAGTGTACCACAATTAAATAGGGAGTGGTTATCTACCCTTTCTGAGGAAACTTACTAAAAAAGAGAGGAATGAGAAAATTTTCTCTCATTTTTCTGAATAATAATATGCACTGATAACATTTTTTTTTAAAGCAAGTGTTTTTTTGGGTAGTCCATCCTCAGTCAGAAACATTTGTTTAGATGTGAAATAAATAGTCACAGACTTTAATACATTATGGTTAAAGCTGTGAATTTTAATATGATTCATCCAAAAACTGTAGGTGTAAAATACAGTAGAAAAAGATTCTATCACCAAAATCAGGTTAATTGGAAGAAGGGCAGTGCAGGAGAGTGGCATTTTGTTTTGTCATATTGTGACCACAGGGTATCTCAGAATAGCTTGAGTTTGTTAAAAGGCAAATTCTGCTGGAAGGAATAAATGCAGGATTGTGTTTGTCAACTTATAATAGGAGTGGAATTTCATTAGCATTACTATTCATTTATGTTGTGGGAGGAAGAGCAAAATAGATTCTCATTGACTTAAAAAGTCACTGTCAATTCTAGCTGCTGGAATTCACTGCAGTTTGTTGGCTGAATATATGAAAGAAAATAGGACTATGGGTCAGTCCTGTTCTCTCTAATTAGGATCCTTGGGGCTTTGTGTGGGCTTATACATTTGGTTTTTTTCCTCATTGTTGTAGTTATATAACATGGTGCTTTTTGTCTTTTCTTAAAGCCAGGTGCTCTTTGCTTTCTGACAGTGCTTCATTTTTATTTCTGCAATGCAAACTGTCCTCTCAGTTGCAAAAGTATCATCTGTTGTGCCTGTATATCCTACCTTTCTCTCCATGATCTCTTCTAAAGTCCTTGAGATTTCCTCACTTGGTCTATCCAACATAATTTTTACATGATTCTCTCATCCAGCTGCTGACTCTGTGTCTCTCAAACTTCTGTTTATTCTGTCTGTACAACAAATCTGTGTATCCCTTTCTTCTCTTCATACTCATTCCATCCTCTGCTCCATCTTTCTAAGCTTTGTTCCTTGACACAAACTTCAGTATACCTCATTATAGAGCGTCATTTGAAATCAAGGTTTGCTTGCTGGTGAAAAGATACACATGACTGTTTTGTGCTTTCACTTAAACAGAAGAATTACCATCTCTGCCAGTTCCAAACACACAGAATTACAAGCTGCCTATTAGGTCCTAAAATTTTTGGAATGAGTCTTCTATAATTTTTGGTTTTGTAGAAATGCTTGCTAAGGATTACTGAAAAATACTGTCCTCCCTGCTCAAAGTGGCAGGTGATATGGAATTTTCTGCTACTACTTATGAACAGCCTTCAAATCGTGGCTGTCCTGAAGTTGTGTATTAGGGTGCAGTGGGTTTAAAACAAAGCAAATTGCAGGAGAAATACTTGTTAATCTTGTGATCGGAACGACCGCGTTAGCGGAAAATCACTTTGGCCTCTTGTGATTTTCTGCTCCCAGGACTTGTGAAGATAATTCTGCCATGATTTGCTATATCACAGAATCACAGAATTGTAGGGGTTGGAAGGGCCCTCCAGAGCTCCTGGGGTCCAACCCCCTGCCAAAGCAGCTCCCCAGCTCATACTGCACAGGGCGGCGTCCAGACGGGGTTGGAATCTCTCCAGAGAAGGAGACTCCACACCCCCTGGGCAGCCTGTCCCAGGGCTCTGGCACCCTCACTGGGGAAAAGTTCTTCCCCATGTTGGTGTGGAACTCCCTGTGCTCCAACTTGCAGCCATTGCCCCTTGTCCTGTCCCCACAGACACTGAAAAGGGGCTGGCCATTCCCCCTGCATCCCATCCTTCAGGTATTTATAGACATTAATAAGGTCCCCCCTCAGTCGTCTTCTCTCCAGGCTGAACAGCCCCAGCTCTCTCAGCCTTTCCTCACAGGGGAGATGCTCCAGGCCCTTCATCGTCTTCGTAGCCCAAAAAAAGAAAATTGTATAAGGAAGCCTTTCATTTATAGATGACCAGTCTTTCCATCAAATTTTGTCTGTAATAACTGTATTTTTATTCCTGATTTATTTTTTTTTCAAATTTGAGGAATAAATGTTTAAATTCCTTCTGTCGATAACCCCAGAGGAAATTATGTTACCTGGAAAGGATTAATTGCTTGTTCTCCATTATTTTTAGTCAGTATTAATCATTGGCATTCACCAGAAGTATTGAAGACCTTACAGGTCTTTGGGGGGAAATGAAGTGTCCCTTAAAACATTTGGGTATGAGTTCCCCCTCAATTTGGAGGGAAGATTTTCATGACTTTATAGTAGCAGTTACTAATGGTAGTGTGTTAGACAGGAGGTTTTATTTCTTTAATTCCAAAACAGTGTATCTTAGACATAAACAATTAAAAATACAAGTATTGTTAATCCCTTAAGACTGTTTTATAGTAGGTAAAGTCTAGTACTCCCTGTTTTAAATATGGCTTTAATTGAACTACTGCTTCTCAAAATATTTCCACTTATCTCTGAAGTCATAATTATGGCATTCATCGTATTTGAATATAATTGCTGCACTTTAATTCCTTCCTTAAGTCCCATGACTTGAACAGAATACAGTCTCAGCTGTTGCTTTTTTTTGCCTACTGAAACCTGCATTTTGGAACCCATCTCCTCTTGGTTTTCATCAGCTACAGTGTAGTGTTTCTAATGAGACTGTTTCATGTGTAGAGTATTACTTTAGGATGGGAAAGGACACTGCAAAACAATAACCAAATGCCATGTGTGTGTGATGAGGCTTACCCTTAGCAGCTCTGCAGTGATTTCTGGAGAAAGCAGCTGCAACAGCTTCACGTTAATCCTGTTGCAGGCAAATTCTCAGAAATTATTCCACTTCTTAAAGAAATGAAAAGACACAATCTACAAAACGTGGACAATAATATCTCCATATAACAAGACTTAATTGATACTTGCCAAGTGTTTGAGATGCATTGCTTTACAGAAGGTGAAGGTAGTTACAAATATTTATTCTACTAGGCTCAATATCAGCGAGCGGATTAGTAGAACCAACCAGCAATAAATACCTGTGTCTTAACATGTCCTGAAAGAATTAAAACTCTCACAGAAGAAATGTTTAGAGACTTGGGCTCCTAGTAAATGAAGGCCATATGAGGTATTTTCAAAAGCCTGAAAAGTGCAGAGGACTACAGATGCATTGGGGATACATGGTGAACATCCTAATCACTCTGAAATTGAGATGAGGTCTTGAAGTAATGTAGGACTAACGCTGGATGCCTTTTTTGAATAGGTTACCTCTTGATGGGAAGGAGTTGCACATCTGCATTGTAAAGTAGATACCTCAATTTTGAACTCATTAGAAAAGAGTTTCTAAGCCCAGGCTATTTCAGTCACAGCAGTGATGCCTTATATGTTTAAATGTATCAAGCTTCCTCCTAAAAAATAACTAGTCTTTGTGTTTTGTTCCTCTGTTTCTTTTGGAGATGCTTTCAGGATGTTGTTGTTCTGATGGGTAGAAAGGTCTTAATTTCCACCAAAACTAATAGCACAAACAGCTTCTCTTTTCAATGCACTAGATTAATGACCCTTAAATAAAAACATCAGTGAGAAATTTAGTGGAACCTGATGATGCTTTGCCTTGTTGTCCCTGACACCTTTCTTGTTTCCTTGTCTTAGTTGGAGAGAAACTGAGTTTTGGGAGAACTTCCTCACAATAGCCTTCTCTCTTACTACTTGCCCCTATGACCTGTAGTGTTGAGAATACTCCTTTGATGCTAGTGAACCATCTCTGATGCTCTCTGCTTTGCTCTGTAATGACGTTCGTGCTACACACACTGAAGAGAAGAATGTGCAAATTGAAAGGGTGTGTGGCAGAGGATGGGGCCTGAGGCATTAGTGGAACATTACCAGCTCTCCTCTCTAGCTAGCCCCGGGAGGAGGCAGGCTCAGCACATGCTGAGCACCAACCACTTTGAGGACCTCTTCATGTTCTTCTCCTCTTTATCTTTATTTTTCACTGGGGTGCTCTGAAATTTCTTAGTCCTTGGAGATTTTTTCCATCTGCAGCCTTGCTACTGAGCAACTGTAGTAATGCCAGAGTCCAATTCTGCAGCATTTATTCAAGAGCTTGGGTCCTTGACTGATTTGTAGAGGACAAATGAAGAGAGCAATTGCAAATGGGTTTCTGTGCTATTAAAGCTCTAAACAGCCTTTCCTCTTGGCTGTGTGTCAGATTATACCTGAAAGGGGGACGGGTGGGCTGTGAACCTTAAAAGATTTAGATACTTAAGTGCAAGGTCAAGTATACCTAACAGTGGGTGTCTTAACAAACTGGTCTTGGAGTGCTCAGCAAGAATACTTGTCTTTAATATTTTTAGGTAGCATTGAAAGTGGTAATTGAGTTCTTACATTTCATCATCAGCTTTCCCTACAATTTACTTATATGATGTAATTTCACTTGTAGAACCTCAATTTTGCATTAATTTTATAAAATATAGTGGCAGGTTGTTGCACTGTGGGGAGAACTTGTTCTCATGTGTCAGTACCTGCACAAAGAACTGCTAAGCCAGAGAATGAACCAAGCCAGAAGACAGAGTGGTTGTTATTGTTAAGAATTAGTAAAAACTTCTTCAAGGAGAGACGTTAGCCTACAACTTCTTTCCCCCTGTGGAATCTTTGTTACCCTAGAAAAGCTGAATAATGGCAGAATTCCATCAATGCATGATGCTAATCAAGGGGAAGGGAGTTACTGTCGTGTGGACTGTGGCTCCTTGGGGCTGTGCAGCCTCTCTTCCCATGCAAACATGTTGACGTCACCTCTTTTGGAGCCGTCAGTTCCAACATCCTGCACTGTTCACCGTTCTCCTCAGTGACTGCCCCATAGCTCTTGAAGTGTTTTCTTTATTCCTCTCAGGTGTGCAGAAAGTGGCAAGCTTAAATTGAATTTAGCAAGAAGCTGTAATAGGTGGTTGCAAAAAGAAAGTCATCTACTAGTCCAGGGTAGTGGTTTCTAGATGTGAAATCCATACCCTGGTCCTTCACCTGCTATTTCAGTCGCCCTGCTTCAGTTCCTTCCCCCACTGAAGCCTATTTGTTTTGTTGTTTACAGCTGGTTCTCCCATCTCCAGAATATATATCTGAGCAAAATTATACTGTGACAAAGGTTCCATGTGTTGCTGTGGAAATCTGTGCCTTGGGCTTAACAAGTAGCAAAACTGTGGCTGATTTATGACTCGGTGGGGATAACTGCCTGGTCTCTTCATTCTTCTAATATTTCACATATGAGAAGGAGATGCTGCCCACTATTAAAGAAGCAATCTCATCAAGGAGAAAAGATAATTACAAATCAACATTAACATTCTTCTTTGAGGATTGCTAGTTGTGAGAAATTGGGAGGAAGAGCAGGATGGAAAAGTTTAAGAATTAAGTGCCAGTGTCTCTGACCTCCTGTTTGAGCATGAGGCCTGCCTTTATGTAATAAAGGCTATTTATAAATTGCTGCGCTGTTAAACGTGTACAGAATTTTACGATGCAGAAATTGGGAATCAGAGCCAGCAAAGGGACCTAGCAGACTGATGAATGGCTGACAGGGTGCAAGACTGAAACTGTGTTTTATTCATGCATTTGTGAGGTCAAGAAGAACTATTGCTGGGAAGGGCTGACAGGTGAAGGAGAGGTACAGAAACCAGGAGAAAAAAATCCCAGTAATCTGAAAATTATCAAGCCACGTTGTCACATTTTTTGGCAGTTAGAACTCCAGGTAGTAGTGCTTTTTTTTATTTTTTACTTTGCTATGTTTTCATGAATATTTTTTTGTCTTTCTCCCAGCTCCAATTGTACTGTCACCAGCACCTTCTAGTGTCACAGGCCTAATCTTCCTAAATTTCTTCCTTTAGATTTTAAGCAGCATGTAAGAAGAGGGTTTGGGGTTTTTCCTCCTATGTTTAGAGAACCCACAACCCCCCTGATTATACTGTGGAGAAAATGTGATCAAGCAACCCAAAATCACCATCTGATCAGGGCCTAGCTTAGAAGTTCATGAATCTGTTCAGTTGGTTGTCGCTGCTGGAAAGACTGGTAGATCCTGATGACTCATTAAACTGCCCTTTAATTCTCTTGGTCTTGCAGATATGCCTCAGCAGAATGCAGTTACTGCAACTTCATTCCAAACAGATGAGTCACGTTAAGGTCACTAGGTGGCAATTACTCTTTGTAGGATTGTGGCAGGATGTGTTCAGCATGCAGGTGCATTTTATATACTCAGAGCAAAGCCCATCTGAAACAAGGCTAGAACAGAGCTGTTTGGCACCAATGCGTGAAATCGGATTTCCACTTGTTTTTTTTATTCCTGCAATAAATTTGTCTTAAGGTCTTTATGTATTTAAATTTGGCAGAGAGATTATTTGAAGATATGTGGTTGTACTTTAGAACACACTTTCTTTCTGTCTTTTATGTGTTCTCTCTGTCTTGCATCTGTAAGGATTTCTGCCAGAAAACATTGAAAAGGAAATTGGAGGTGCTCAAGGTAATAATGACAAAGAGAAGAATTCCCTTACCACTGAGAAAATATATCCTGATTAGTGTTAGAAAAGCAGTGGCCTTTAGTTTTCTTCTGGTACCTTGTGGGGTATTTTCTTAAATAGGTAGTGTGAAGGACTTTTGTGTTTGGGGAACCTGCAGCACTGCTTATGCAGAAATCACAAGAGATTCAGTTACACCGGCCCCTGTGTCTTGACATACCACTGATACTGTAACCTTGTAATGCTGTAATTTGATTTAAAAATCCAAACAAATAGTGTTAAAGAAAAAAAGGAAAAAAATAGAAAATCTTTGGGTTTGATTTTTTTATAAATTAAATACCTGTGACTGTACCTGCAGTACTGCTTTTGGTCTAATTTCTGTGTTGCAGACTAATAGTATGAATTTGCTGGGCAGAATTCATCCTGCTTTTGGCCACTAGTGTTGGTGAAGGCACCCTCTGAGCGTGGAGGAAGTGGGTTGAAAGTCGTTTCATTCTTTTCACTCATATCTTTTACTGAAGCATGATGTTTGTCTGACAATGGCCTCCTGTTACCCAAGGTTGCCATATAAATCTGATGAGCCCTTAGGTTAGGAATGGGTGATCCACAGCAGTTATTCAGCAGGCTGCATGCTGCAGGCCACTCAGGCATTTGTGCTCCCTGGAATTGCTGTGCACACTGACTGCTGTCCCAGGTACACTAACTGTGCTGTATACAGCACTTGTCTGAGCCCTACCTTTGTCCTTGCAGCCATGCAGCACTATAGCACATGTCTTAGTCTGCTAATTTTACTGATGTGTTGAGCCAAAATGTTACAGACTTGTTTGGTGCCTTTGTCCTCACTGGATGAACTAAGGTTCTTCACTGTACAGTGAGTACTTTGATTCTTATGCTATAGCAAATGTAATTTGAGGCAATATTAACATTTGTTATCATTGATAATAGTACCTTGTGTTTGGAGTAGCATGAATGCCTGTTCTGAAAATCATTGCAGGCACAGCATGCACACTAAGCAAAATGCAATGGGGGTGGTCACAGTATTGTGAATGATTCAAGATCTTTTAAGTTAAGGTGTCATTTGTTTTCTTATAAAATTAATATCTTTGAAAGAGAAATCTGTCTGTTTTTTCCCAACAGTAATAACTTAATACGTGTCTTCTAAATGGTCAATGATGTTTCTTTTAAGGAAGCCCATTTTTGCTGGATTTTATATGATACTTTATGGATAAAGATACAAATATATGTATGAAAAAATTACTATGAACTGCATTTAAAATTTTTAATAACAGCATCTTAGGAGATGGCATTGCTTGTTTCCACATTCCACAGTTGTTTCACTAAGTAGCATGTTTTCTCTTCAGTGATGTTATTTCCTCTCTGATATGTTGATGGTGAAATCAGTCCCTAAAAGTAGAGTACTCATGTTGAGAAGCTAAGCATGAACAGGAAAGAAGTTTAGCCTGAATACTCTTAGTTTATATGTTAGTTGGATTGATGTATTGTAGTAGTGGTGCTGCACTATGATCAGGCAAAATGATGCAATGAAGATACTTTATTCCTGATATTTAGGTTGCTTTGTGCTTTCTGTGAATGGAATTTTTATGGAAATAAGAGAACATGCAGGACTTTGCATATGACTTGAAGCATGAAGTGGGAAGGATAGTACACAGCATCTTATCCAGGGCTCTGAGAAGGAAGCAAATGACATAGCTGTCTGAAAAGAAAAGGCTCCCTAAGGTGGTGTTTAATGTGTTTTCCTAAGAAAGCAATTTTAATCCTAAAGTCTATGAGATATCTGTGTTATATCTGTCACTTTTGTATGTATCGATTTGCTCTTCTTAGGAATTGGCAAATTAGACTTGCTTTGGACCAAAGCCAAGTAATATATGAGGCAATTTCATGCCTTGTGAATTATTGAAGGGAATGTTTGGTACGTAAAACTTGTCTTCAGTTTGCTGGCTCCCCTCCCATTTCTCTTAATCCCTTTGGGAATCTTGGTTTGAACTATCTTCCAGAGGCTCAACAATTTCTAAATGCTGGGTAACCATCCCAGTGGAATGGAAGGAATTTTAAGTATGATCCTTTCCCCTTACATGTGTCCCTTTCTGGATTGCAGTCTCCCTTTTGCTAATTCTAGATAAGCAAGTGTACCAGATTGCAAAATATACTTCAATGAGAATGGCCAGTCCTGTCACAAGAATCAATGTCTCAACTTGGGATCAGGCAGTCAGTTGAATTTATTTTCTTCTGCATCTCTGCAGTAAGTTTATGGAAGATAGCATGATCTGCTTTCTAATTAAAGCACATGTTTCCCTTTTGTATGGTCTGTTTTACAGGGCAGAACTGCTCATTCTCTGCTCTAACAGCAGCATGAGGATGATGGAAGATCAAGTAAACTTTCCATGTAATGTTGTTGGAACAGAATATACCTCAGCAAATTTTGGGCAAATGTGAGCTTTTATAGTAACTTTGGGTTGGATTTAGTTGGACACAACTCAAATGAATTAGATGAGTTTATTGTGAGAGGAGACTATGTGCTAGGGTGATATTTTAAGGGCACTAATGATGCCTATTAAACTTCCTTAAAAGGGTTGTTGTTTATTTTTTTTAAATGGACTGATACTTCTTATATTTCTATCATGTGACTTTGCCAAGGTCTGAAATAGCATATATTTTTAGTGGGAGGAGATATGCAAGGATGTACTGAAAATGTAATTTGTGAGTCGCTTTGGGATATAAGTATAAATACAGAAAATCTGTTAGAGCATTTTAAAGGCTGTAAAAAACTTTTAGTGTTACACATAGATATGTATTTTTTACCCTCTTTCCAGGTACTTGTTACATAACAAATTGAACATATTGATCATATCATAAGAAGTTGAAGGTCCAAATTTTTCTCAGTTTGCTGAGAACGCTGCATGAAATCACAGTCCATGAGATGGGCATTGTTTAGATAACTACAAACTTTATTAATAATGCTTGCCATCTAGAAATCTTTGTACAGCAGTTCTTGCTTTTTCCCCTGTGTATGAGATGATTTGTGTAATCCCTGTTACTGATATGCTGGAGAAAGCTGAACAATAGTACAATTTTATTACTGCATGAATCTCTGTTATAGCAACATAAATCTTGTATGACAGACTTGAGACAAAATCGTATTAATTGTGTCCTTCTATTGACTTCAGCTGAGGCATGTCCAGATTCTCTGACAAAATTAAATATGAAGAAATGCAAAGAGGCTGCTTGTCAGTTATGTCTGTATAGACAAAACTACAGTCACATGAAACGGGGGTGAGGGGGGTCATGGTTTAACCTCAGCTGGTAACTGAGCACCACACAGCCACTTGTTCCTCCTTCCCACCCAAGGGGATGAGGAGGAGAACGAAAACAAAGTGGGTTGAGGTAAAGGCAGTTCAATAGGGTAATAAAGGTGGCTTAATAGGGTAATAAAGGAACATAATAACAATTATAATAACAAATGATGTACAGATGCAGTTGCTCACTGCATGGAGAAAAACCCAACCTGACTTCCAGTCTGTTTCTGAGCAGTGATCCCAGCTCGCTTCCCCGGTTCTGTCCAGAGCACGATGTTCTGTGGCTGGGAATATCCTTTTGGCCAGGCTGGGCCAGCTGTTCTGGGGTGCTCTTACAGCTTCCTGTGTGCCTGGCAGGGCCTGGGAAGCTGGAAGATCCTTAACTTGCTGTAGATACCAGACCTGCCTAGCAACAACTGAAACCATCATTGTGTTATCAGCATTATTCTCACACTAAATCCAAAACGAAGCACTATGCCAGCTACTAGAAAGAAAATTAACTCTATCTCAGCCAAAACCAGGACAGGGGGTAACTGCTAACACTTCCTGAAGAGAAGACAGATGTATAGATATTGTATAGATAGGTGTATAGATATTGACTCTTAGGATTACGAAGTCCTCAGTCACATTTCTCCTGTACCCAGCTGTAACGCAGTAAATAAAGAATCCAGTATAGTGTTACTCTCAGTTAATATGTTGTAGCAGGGAATCCTGGAAAGAGGACCTGGAAGATGGGGGGAAAACCAGTGTTTGTTCTGATAGCATAAACTCATCTAGACAAATCTATGTCTTTTCTGGGTCTAGGTTACTGTCTATAGGGAATGCCATCACACTTCCCTTGTGATGCAAATGGCAGCCATTAATATGAAGCTTTGGATCAACTGATTCATTTCTGACTGCAGTTGCTTACCCATGCTGCACTATAATGAGCTTATTTTCCATAGTGATTGTGTATAGGGGGGGCAATGTAGAGAGGGGAAAAAAACCCACAAGGGATTATAAGACAAGTAAGGAAGGTGACTTAAAGTCCTTCATGCAGAAAGGGGAGCTTAGAGATGGCTCTTGCCTCACTTTTTGCGTGAATACTTTTCTTCATTTTACTAGCATCTCTAATCTGCAATCTCTGTTTCAGTGTCCTTCAGCAGAGAGGCAGGGATTTGCATGGAAGTGAGAAATGGTACCCACAGAGGCTAAAATTTGGCTTTCTTTTTGCTTTCTGCTCAGTCTAGTTATTTGTTTTTATTGCAGTGATTCAGATTCTGAGGATAATCACCGCAGTGGCTGATACGGTCTAAAAGCTCATGAGAGAGCTATTTTTAACCATGGTACTAAAAGTTACAGTAAATTATTAATCAATTCAATATCTAATTTGGCAAAACCGGATAGTACTTGCCTTAACTGTTCATAAGCTACATAGTAGGCTGTTGAAGGTGTTTCTTTAAAAATCAAGCAGAGGTAGCAATTTGTAAAGGAAAACTGCATTCTTGGTTGTCCCTGAGCACTGCTGTTAGAGTCAGTCAGCCTGAGCATCATGAACAAAAACCTCAAACAAGTGTGGAACAGTTTTTAGTTTGAATTTTATAGTTGTTACTGCTCATCAGAAATAGTCTGTTTGTTTCCAGGTGCTATACTGCAAAAAGGGATGTGTATTAACTGCAAATTCTTTGTCTCTGAATTGTGTTTAATAGTTAGAGGTTAGATCTCATGGCGTGCAGGTGGATTTTGAATGGGATGTGGGACTCACAGCACCCTAAGAGAAGGATGTATCTGATTCCTAGAGCCAGGGACTGTCAGTGAGCTCCAATCTGTATCTTGTCTCTTGGTAGTGCTGCAACTCTTGAGGTGTTACTGGGGTGGTTCACCTTTAAATTTAGACTTCCTAACTCTTGCAATTAAAGTATAATCTGATGCCAAGAGACATAGACTGTTTGTGACCTTGGATGAATCACTGGTCTTATGAGGAACAGAGATATTATTTAAGCAATAAAGTTATTACCTCAGAAAGTTAGGAGCACTTTTTTTTTTAATTTAACAAGTCAATTCAGCAATAGGAGTTGTATGAGGATTTATGTGGGGTTTTTTTATAGGGAGTATTCCACTCAGGAGATACTTGGCAATCCTTTCATGAAATGTGGTTTACTTTCTTCCTTTTTAATATTTTTATTCATGTAATGACAAAAATAGATTCAAGAAGGTGTGGGGGAAATTTGTAAAGCCCCATGAACAAGTTTAGAAAACCTAGACTTGATGTTTTCAGCTGGGAGTGCCCTAACCTGGTGTAGCATCTGGGCAAAAATGGACATTTCCAGTTCCTTTCTGGGAGTCCAGTTTTGTCCTGGTTCCTTCTCCCTATGAGAGCTGACTTTTCCAGCTTTGTCATTTCTTACTGGAGAGTGCAGTATATCCTGGAAACACAAGAGCTCAGTTCGTAGCATTCTCATTCCTGTGGACACAGACATTTCATCCACAAGTGAAATGTTGGGTAGAGGTATTGCTTAATATGCAGGGTGCTACTACTGCCCAACAATTCAGGGAATGCTTTTGGCCAACACAAAGGTTTCTTATAATTGAAGTCCCTTAGGTTCTGAAACTGCAAAAATATTGAAGTTTCAGCTAAGAAAAATAGTGAGTTTAGATTTATAAACCAGAGAAAACGAAACATCCATTCCTTTTTTTTTCCAAAAGTGCACTGATTAGAGTACTGCCCAGGATGTGGGAAACCTGATTCAGCACTGAGACTGTAAATCATACCTCTTCCACTGCAGGCAAGTGCTTACTGCTGGCTTTCCTGGCCCAGGCACACTCAGTTTCTTCTGTTGCTGTTGTTCCAAATTAATTAAAATGTCCCAGCTTCCTTCCAATCTTCTGTTTGAATTAATTGAAGCCTGGATTTGAGTGGCAGGAAGGAGACTTGTGTTCAGAAAGTCCCCTTGTGTGGTACTAAGGTAAATCTCCTTTGGTCCCCTTGTTGGAGAAGGTTCACTTTGAATGCAGCACCTGACCACGGAGAGATCAGGTTTGTCATAGATCTAAGCTAACCTGATAAGCTGTGCTGCCAAAAAGGTGTCTCCCACTTCCATCCCTGCTGCTTGCATATTGCAGTGGGAGCACTGGGAGGTCAGGGTGGCTCCTTTCACCACATAAGTAGCTGTTGGACTGGCAACAATCCTGTGGAGTCACAGGGATGGGGGAAGGCAGAGGCATACTGAGCTGTTCTGTACAAGGGAACTCCTCTTTCTCCTTTCATAGAATCATAGAATGGCATGGGTTGGAAGGGACCCTGAGGATCATAAAGCTCCAAACCCCTGCCACAGGCAGGAACACCAACCTCAGGCCTGGAGCTACACAAGGTTGCCCAGGGCCCCATCCAACCTGGCCTTGAACACTTCCAGGGATGGGGCATCCACCACCTCTCTGGGCAGCCTGTTCCAGCCCCTCACCACTCTTTCTGTAAAAAACTTCCCCCTAATATTCAATCTAAACCTGCCCTCTTTTAGCTTTAATCCATCCCCCTTGTCCTGCCATTATCTGCCCTTGAACAAGCTGATTCCCCTCCTGTTCCTCTGCTCCCTTCAGGGACTGGCAGGCTGCAGTGAGGTCCCCCCGCAGCCTTCTCTTCTCCAGGCTGAACCAGCCCAGCTCCCTCAGCCTCTCTCAATAGGGGAGCTGCTCCAGCCCTCTAATCATCCTTGTGGCTCCTCTGAATCCTCTCCAACAGTTCTACATCCTTCTTGTATTGGGGCCCCAGCTCTGGACACAGGATCCAGCTGGGGCCTCCCGAGGGCAGAGCCGAGAGGGACAATCCCCTCCCTGTCCCTGCTGCCACCCCTCTGCTGATGGAGCCCAGGATCCCATTGGCCTTGCGAGCTGCAAGAGCCACTGCTGGCTCATGTTACGTTTCTCATCCACGGTGACACCCAGGTCCTTCTCAGCAGGGCTGCTCTCAAGAAGCTCTTCTCCCAGGCTGTATCTCTGGCTGGGATTCTTCCGGCCCAAGTGCAACACCTTTCCATTCTGTGAATCTGGCCTTCATTTCACAGCTTTTGTTACAAGACTGAAATGGAACATGTCTTGTCAAAATGAAATTTTGAGAGGGTTTGAGCAAGAGAAAGAGCTATTCCAAATTCAGTTCGATCTGCTGAACCAAGAAATCAATTCTTCACACAGCTCGAGTTAGGACATAAAACGAAATAGCATATTATCTCCAGTTAACTGTTCTCTCTGTAGCTTTAAATATGACATTTGAGCATAGATGTTGGAGGGAGGTGTGTGTTTGTGGTGGTGTTTTGGTTTTGTTGTCTGTTTTGGGTGGGGGTTTTGTTTGTTTGTGCAGTGAGATGTATGGAGATGGAGAGCTGCTATTGACTGCGTGGGGGAATGACACTTGAATTAGCAAGGCAGCTTGCTTCAAATCTGTTCAAATATGGTGGGAAGCTGAAACCACTTAGGCTGAGTTGTGATGAGGTTATGGTCTTGGATGTAGTGGCTACAGAGCAGGCACATATGAGCAGAACATAAGTACCAATGTGCTTTCAGTTATTGATAATGTTTTGCTCTAAGAAAACAGGTCATTGAATAGCAAGAAATGTAAAAGAAATGTTAAACTATATATATAATTTCAACAAATGAGTCTTTTTACAGACCTAATCTTAGGCTCTTTTCATGTAATTGTGTGAAGTTTTTAGTTGGGTTTTTTTAGCTCCTGTACTTTTACACTGTCTCTGAAAATAGGCATCACAAATACATGGTTAATATTAAGACAGTATATTCTGCATGCTTTGACTTGCATCGAACACTCTGTATCCTAAAGGACTATTTGGCCTCTGGGAAAATAGTGCAGGAATTAATTGGAGGCAATACACAACTCTGATGGTCCCTCTTAGGGTGTTAGTGGATGCAAAGATGCTCAAGCAAATCTTTGCAGTCAGCAAGAGGGTGACAAGTGACTGTCCTCCTGAAGACCTCTGTAAATAGGGATGGAATCATCTTTATTATATTTATTCTCTTACCCCAAGCCAGCATGTGTCTCAAGCTCTTGCTGGGATTTAGTACTGGGGCTTCCAGCTATTTATATGAGGATAGGAGGGAGTAAGCTATTCATAGCTGGGCACAATTGGAGAGAGATACAGGGAAGCAGAAATGGCATTTGGATTAGGATCCTTTTGGTAGGCAGTGACTTTATAGCTTTTCAGCTTGGAACTCTCTTCATTTCCCCGGTGTCATTTCTGCATCTTGTCTCAGATTTGTCATTTCATCATCAGTTCCTTTTCTTCGTGAGTTTTTATGTTCCTTTTTTACTATTCTCTAAGAGTTTTTCCCTGTCCATTTCACTTCAGCTTCCTCATTAGTTTCTAGCTTTATACTTGTCCCTGTGTTGAATCTCACATCATCATTCTGTGTTTTATGGTTTAGGGCTTAACTTTTAGACAACACTTTGCATGCCTTATGCCCTTGTGTGTGTGTTACATTGCTAGTCAGAGGACATGGCCTTTTTTGCTGCAGTATGTTATTTTAGTTTTCAGAGAAAGGTGACTTTTTGTGATAGGAAACCATTGTTGTTTTTAATTATCCAAGATCTAAATGAACTCTGGATGATGATGCATTGGTTGTGGCATCTATCAGCCCTTTCAAAATTGTGCAAAAGGAAGAAACTTTGGTTTTTCCATGAAGTTCTCATACTATGCTGAATGGGAGAGGGAACTTAATTTAGGCAACAATTCATGATTGTAAATGCTTTCATATAAAGCTGTGACTTACCATTCCATTTATGAAAATACCACACCTGTACAGATGCAACTGGCTGATGTAGCCAAATTAGAGAATTAGAAAGCTTTCTGTTCTGTTCAGTTTTAGGATAGACTTCAAAATTCCACTAGAAAGATCTCATTCATTAAACTGAGTAGGTGTTTGGAAACAATTTTAAATCTATTTACAGAACTTGATAGAGATTATATCTGTTTATAGAATTTTGCAGGTTCAATGGAAAAAGTCCACAAATGTGGTCTTACTCTTTCTTAAAATCTAAATAGTTTCTCCATGAGAGATGTGTTGTTTTCTTTCCCTTTGGTTTTCTCTTTATTTTACTAGTCATTGGAATGTGCTAGCATTCCTAGCATTGAAGAGATCTGAAAATTGAATCTAAAGCACTGGAAATGGTCTTCTGTCTTCCTTGTGTTTTATCTATTTACATGAAAAAGGCTGGGTTATTGACACTGTATCATATTTATTGTAGGTTCCTGGATCTCGTTGCCATAGTTACATCTGGTAGTCAGAAAGAGTTTTGCTGGGTTCAAAGTTATGCTAATTGACACTTTCTTAGGGAGGATAATCCTCAAATTTCAGGGAATAATCATTCCTTCTTGCTCTAAAACTTGAGGAAACTCTTTAGTTTTCAGCCACAACAGTATCTCCCAACCTGATGTGATACCGTGGCTGTGTGTACTTAATTTTTCTCAGAGAATGTTTTTGTTCTTGACTGCTTTTTTTGCTGTTTGATCAACCCTTTTGCTTTTCTCATCTTCCCCTATCTCAGGAAACAATAGCCCTTTTCTGATGCTAGTATAGATTTTTCTGGAGAAGTGACAATAATACAATGCTTATCTTGAGCTTCAGGGTCCTGATATTTTTGTGGGTAATGCAAAACCTATCAGCCAAAGAAAGATAAGCAGGGTTAAGCACATGGAAAAGCAAAATATTATTACTGATGCACCATTAATCTTTTACATGCTCTTAAAGTAAATTGACTTAGTCTAACAAAAGCAAGAACAAAATCCCCAAAACAAAACGCCTCATCAGAGCTCTAATGTTTGGTCCTGGGCTTTCTTCAGTGTTTTTATCAAGAAAAGAGAAGCCAGGGTGGTGCATTTGAGCAGAGACTTGGTGGTGAAGACTTGGGTATATGTAAATAGTTACCTAACAGGAAAGCTGGATCTACAAGATTATCACAAATGCACAAGATAGGATAAGCTACAGAATTCATTCATGTAAGTTGTTTGAAGACATAATCAAGCTACATCTATCTTTAGATTGCAGTTTATGTACGAGTGTAAACTGTGTTGTAGCATGGCAGAGTTTTATGTAGTTTCAAGCAAGGACAAGCTATGCCTCCTGCAGATTTGTAACCTTATGTGGGTAGCTAAAATCCCCTTACAGAATATTGGAGCAGAGTTGTAGATTTTATAATGCCAGTGTGTAACAGTGCTTGGGCTTTCTACTTCCATCCTGTGGTAGGCTAGGGAGAAGAGGAACAGCTACCAGTTCAGCTTCCTTGTAATGTCCACTTAAAGCTATAGATCTGAGGTGTTTTAAACAATCTTCTGGATGATGTACGATGATTATCCCATACAATTATAGAACTTTGGGTATGTCTAAGTCACCAAAGTTATCAGAAGAACTTCTAGAACCGGATAAACTTTATCACAGTGAAGAAGTGATACAGGGGGAAATACTGCAACTGTTGCATTAAACCCCTCTGATCAAAGTCTGATTTAAGAGCATTTAAATGCTTTCCCTGGACTGATGATAACGACAGTGGAGTTTTTATTGAGCAAGCCCAAGTCTTTTGAACATGCCTTCTTAAGCAGCCTGTTCAGCCTGCTTAGCTGTGAAGGGCTGGTAGGTTGTGGTGAGAGCCTGGCATATGATTTAGCAGGGACTGAGAACAATTGCAAGCTCTGGCTAAGAATCTCATGTCCCAGAAACTCCTGAGGCTGTTGGTGTGGGGAGCTCCTAGTGACAGAGAGGGGTGGGTGGGAAGGTTTGAGATGGTGTTAGGAGATGGGGGCTGGGCTGGGCTGGGTAAGTCTAGCTTGGTATCTTTGTAAATATTAGCCTGGATCTTCGGGGCGGGGGGTAGATGTCTGGTTGCATTGTGCTGATGTGCATTCACTTGCTGTGATTGAAGTGCTGTCCAGGCATTCTGAATTTTTTAATCTTCCTGTGTTCAGTCCACCCTTTAAATGCTGTGGTGTGCCTCCACCCTGTGAAACTTCTGTGCCTAGAGCCTGCCTGTCAGACTGTTCCTGTCAGCAGGAGTATGTCCTGGAGGAACCTGGCTGCCTCAGGAAGTGAAAATGTTTGGGATTTTCATTTAAAGCTTAGTGACTAGCTGGGGGTGTACAATGTAACTTGCTGAGATCAGAGGCATGGTCTAGTGAGTGATAGAAATGATTTAGTGCAAGGAGGTCTGTGTTCTATCCCTAACTCTTCTATTGATTTGCTACAGCATTACACATGTCATTTATGCTGTGTGAGCCTTTGATGACACTTTTTTAAACAGGAGAAAAATATGAAGAGACACAGGAGCGATGGCTAAATGCCTCCTTTGATAATATTTAAAAGATCTTAACTAGTTAAGTTTGTAGAATACTGACAAGCCTTGTTTGTGAAGGTGGTATATGAGAAATACATCTTGATTAGAATTCTGTTGGAACTTGATACAGCCTGTTGAGATTGACCAGATTCAGACTACAGCTTCCATGTTGTGAGTTGAAATTCAAAATATAATCTCCGTATTCTCTCCTAAAGCTATAGTTCCTTTTCCCTATTGTTTAGCAGCAATTGTATGCCTGTCTCCCCTTACCACTAGCTCTGAAAGGCTGCTTTTCACAAGTGGATGAGTGGTTTTGGATTTAGTACTTTGTGTTACCAGATTAAATTTGTGTGGGGTTCTTTTTTCTTGATAACAACATATGATATATAAAAATGGATATCGTGTTTTTGCCTTAGGTAGCTCAAGCTGCGTTCTGTTAGCATTTGTTTGGAAGGCTACTTTTTTCTGCTTTTTCAATGCACTGTGCTGTCCATTGGCTTCAAAGAGATTGTGTTTTAGGCTCATATATAAGAGACAAATTTAGCTACAGGATGGTGTTAAAATTATCTTGTGGTGTAATGATCTTTCTGTAACTTAACTTGGCTTATAATGCACCTTGAGAGAGAATAGGACAATTAATAGGATCCTCACATCCTAAAACATGAAACATTTGAATAAGTACAATTTATATTTAGCCACTGAGGTACTTAGAGAAATACACCTCATGTAATATGCAAATTTAAGATTACCATCCATTTGCTTTATTATTTTGCTTGTACTCACTACTAAATAAAACTTGTAGCAGTGTTCCATTACATGCATTCTGAATTTTCCAAATTTAGCTTAGCCTTTGTCATTTTTCCTGTGTGTCCTCTAGTGCTTGGTTTTCATGGCACATTTACATAAAAACAAAGTCAGAAGGCTTTGAGAAAGGACTGTGTTAAGAATGTCATGTTCCTGAACTGCTGCTTCGATCTTCTACTGTTGTTCTATTAAAATTGTGGAGAAATTTTATTACAGTATTGTTCTAAGGATGGAACAGAAGCATGGTTTTCCTCTTCCTTCTGTGAACACTGTATTACCCAATGACAAAATTCTTCCCAGAGAAGACTTGTCTTTTTTTAATGTAGGATTAAATCACTGATTTACCAGTGCTCTGAAGCTGTCTGCAGTTAAGCAGATCTTAGAATTAAATCATGTTTAAATCATAAGGCCACTGACTATGTAAAAGTTCTGGGGATAGGACTGAAACTTTCCTGAAGCTTTAACAGTTTTTCAGTTGTGTATTTTAAGTCAAGCCAGTCTTTTGTTCCTGAGTAGGGCAGCAGCCAGATCGTGCTACATCTGTTTCTGAGCCTGTAATTCACCAAAGGTGTGTTCAGCTTTATTTAATGCCTCGGTTGAAAATGCTGTATTTTTTGGCTGGGGATAAGGGAAGAGAAGAAAAGAACCAGTTTCTGAATGCTCAGACATCATACAACATGATAGAATAATAGAATGGCATGGGTTGGAAGGGACCCCAAGGATCATAAAGCTCCAACCCCCCTGCCACAGGCAGGGCCACCAACCTCAGGCCTGGAGCTACACAAGGTTGCCCAGGGCCCCATCCAACCTGGCCTTGAACACCCCCAGGGATGGGGCACCCACCCCTCTCTGGGCAGCCTGTTCCAGCCCCTCACCACTCTCTGTAAAAAAAACTTCCCCCTGATATCCAATCTAAACCTGCCCTCTTTTAGCTTTAATCCATCCCCCTTGTCCTGCCATTATCTGCCCTTTTAAAAAGTTGATTCCCCTCCTGTTTCTCTGCTCCCTTCAGGGACTGGCAGGCTGCAATGAGGTCCCCCCACAGCCTTATCTTCTCCAGGCTCACCCAGCCCAGCTCCCTCAGCCTCTCTTTGTAGGGCAGGTGCTCCAGCCCTCTGAGCATCTCCGTGGCTCCTCTGACCCCTCTCCAACAGTTCTACATCCTTCTTGTATTGGGGACCCCAGATCTGGACACAGGGTTCAGCTGGGGCCTCAGGAGGGCAGAGCAGAGAGGGACAATCCCCTCCCTGTCCCTGCTGCCACCCCTCTGCTGATGGAGCCCAGGATCCCATTGGCCTTGCGAGCTGCAGGAGCCACTGCTGGCTCATGTTCAGTTTCTCATCCCCTGTGACACCCAGGTCCTTCTCAGCCCAGAGAGGGGGTGGGTGCCCCATCCCTGGGGGTGTCCAAGGCCTGGTTGAGTGGGGCCCTGGCCCACCTTATGTAGCTCCAGGCCTGAGGTTGGTGACCCTACCTGTGGCAGGGGGGGTGGAGCTTTATGATCCTTGGGGTCCCTTCCAATCCATGCCAGTCTATGATTCTATGATAAAGTGCTCATACATAACTGACTGTCTAGGTTCACCTTGTTCTGTTCATAGTCACCTGCTTTAAAAGTTGTTTATATGTATTTGGCTGGATATTTTCTAACCCTGTTATGAAGGTCATACTGTCTGCTGGTAGAGAGGACCTGCTGCAGCATTTAAGTTATGGCCTAAGTTTATAGCACATGATTTTGATGCATGACAATATGATTATGCAGTGAGCTACAGTGTGATTCACGAGATCCAATTTTGTAGTGCCTGTGATGTTATTGAAGCTGGTACTATGGTTATGACTTTGTGTTATGGCATTATTTCCAAACCCAATTTTTCTTCCTCTTAAAATATTACCAGTGAATATTCTTATGCCAGATGATGCTGGGGATCTGCTTTTGCCCTTAAACTGACATTAAAGTTTACATTTTGTGGTCAGAGTCTTAGATTCTGAAAAGAGGAGTCATAAGATGCAAAATGATACTGCTAGCTCATGTCAAGTACAAACCCCTTGGACAAATTGCACAAGGTTTTCCTACGTGGATGTTTAATACTAGTAAGGCAGACCCCCAGAAAGTGAACTAACACCATAAATAATCAAGGATACACCATCACAAAATATTCTATTGTCTATTTATTTTCACAAATGTCATTTGATTTTGATTATTTATATGGTTCTCTTACGTTGTGGTATTCCATAAAGTTAATGAAGTCTTCATAATATGAGACCTTTCTATAGCTCAGCCATTATATTTTTGAGAGCTGTGGTGAGAATAATAATTCTTACTAATTATCTGGTAATTTGGTGAATTGTAATGGCTCTTGCCATATATTTATCCATCTTCTCTATGCCTTTTGGACCAAAGGCCAGCTCCACTGCTGTTTTGTAGTTGTCTGCCTGTCTGTCACTATGTGTAACATGAATTAAAGTACATGCACACCTGAAAGGGAGGGGGAAAAGGGGGCAAACCAGCTGGACTCTCTTAAATCAGATGTTGCCAGAGAAAAAGGATCACATACTCTCCTGCTCTTTCCTCTCTTGGAAATAGAATCATAGAATGGCAAGGGTTGGAAGGGACTCCAAGGATCACAAAGCTCCAACCCCCCTGCCACAGGCAGGGCCACCAACCTCAGGCCTGGATCAACACGAGGTTGCCCAGGGCTCCATCCAACCTGGCCTTGGACACCCCCAGGGGTGAAAAGCCCCCAGTGAAAGCCTAAAGAATGTTTATTTGCTGTGAACCAGAGACCTGTATTGCTGCCTGTGATACGTGTGGTAGTATGACATAATGTAACACAGTCAGTGTGCTGCCAGGAAAGCATTTGCATCCTGCCTTGTTGAGTACATGTGTCAGACAGACACATGGAGAAGATAGAGTTGAATTGAGTAAGGGTAGTTTGGCAATTCTCTCCTGTTCAAGAAGGTATGACTCTGCAACTTAAATGTAAACCTCAAATAATTTTCCTCAGAAAATATGATCTATAATAAATACATGTTCTGGAACTTTTTTATCTGTAAAGGTGGTATTTTTATGAGTGTGTGCTGTCATGCAGTCTGCCCAATCTGCAGTCACATTCAGCAACGTTAAATTAATTGGTGTTCAATGACAAAGTTCTATTTGGCAGGCAGCAGTGTGTTTTAGGTGCACAGCTTAAAAGGATGGGTTTCTTTGTACTCTTAATTTTAATGGTATCTTTGCAATGGTGAAAGTGTATGTGAACATACATACAGATATGTAACATGTAAAATAGATGTAACTGGCTTACAGTGCTTCAGGAGATCCATTAGTGATTTTATGCTAAGATTATTTTTATTTTCTCTAGAATGCATTCATCCCATATACATATGAATAGCATAATTAGGTGATCTACACAGCAGATGTAGAAACTAAATTAAATTAGGCATAACAAAAAACCAGCCAGTGAGGAAAGAGAGAAGTACAGTTTTAAGAATTAATGATAATGTGAATATTGAAAAGCAGTGTGTATTTTTGAATAGGTATATAAGATGAAAAATATTCAGCCAGATTTTGCAAATGTCAGGTGTGCAGTTATGTGGAAAAAAATATGCCTAGTACATAGCTAATGTGATTGGGATTCAGGGATTTGTTATGTAAGAGCACTCAGGGATTTGTTATGTAATAAATGCTTTGGATGTGCTCACAACTGCACTGGAGGTGAAATTTTTAAATGACATCTAATTGTACTCACACTGTAGGCTCTTTTTCCTGTGCTGATCTTCCCCAAACAAAATTCCTAACTATCAAGGAAGCTAAATAGTGCAGAATTTCCTACAAAAACTAACTTTGCATATTTCAGTTCTATAATAACAACTTTGGTTAGAAATATCCATGTATTATGGCAAGTAAATTTAATTTGCAACTTAGTCTTATCTCTAAAGTGGAGAGATGTGGATTTGATGGATGGACCATCCAGAGGATAAGAAACTGGTTAACAGACTGTAGCCAAAGGGTGGTGTCAATGGGTCTGTGTCCAGGTGGAGGCCAGTGACAAGCGGTGTCCCCCAGGGGTCTGTCTGGGGACCGGTTCTCTTTAACATCTTTAGCAGTGACATGGATGATGGGATTGAGTGCACCCTCAGCAAGTCTGGGGATGACACCAAGCTGAGTGGTGTGGTCCACACCCTAGAAGGAAAGGAGCCATCCAGAGGGACGGAAAGATGGGCCCGGGTGAACCTAATGAGGTTCAACACTGCCAAGTGTCAGGGGTGGCACTTGGACCAGAAGAATCCCAGCCAGAGATGCAGACTGGGAGAAGAGCTCCTGGGGAAGCAGCCCTGTGAGAAGGACCTGGGTGTCATAGTGGATGAGAAACTGAACATGAGCCAGCAGTGGCTCTTGCAGCTCGCAAGGTCAATGGGATCCTGGGCTCCATCAGCAGAGGGGTGGCAGCAGGGACAGGGAGGGGATTGTCCCTCTCTGCTCTGCCCTGGGAGGCCCCAGCTGGATCCTGTGTCCAGAGCTGGGTCCCCAATACAAGAAAGATGTGGGGCTGTTGGAGAGGGGTCAGAGGAGCCACAAAGATGCTCAGAGGGCTGGAGCACCTGCCCTACAAAGAGAGGCTGAGGGAGCTGGGCTGGGTCAGCCTGGAGAAGAGAAGGCTATGGGGGGACCTCATTGCAGCCTGCCAGTGCCTGAAGGGAGCAGAGACACAGGAGGGGATTCAACTTTTTAAAAGGGCAGACAATGGCAGGACAAGGGGGATGGATTAAAGCTAAAGGAGGGAAGGTTTAGATGAGATATTAGGGGGAAGGTTTTTACAGAGAGAGGGGTGAGGGGCTGGAACAGGCTGCCCAGAGAGGTGGTGGGTGCCCCATCCCTGGGGGTGTTCAAGGTCAGGTTGGATGGGGCCCTGGGCAACCTCGTGTTGATCCAGGCCTGAGGTTGGTGTCCCTGCCTGTGGCAGGGGGGTTGGAGCTTTATGATCCTTGGGGTCCCTTCCAACCCTTGCCATTCTATGATTCTATTTAACTATGTATTCTGCTTAAAATACAGGAGCATGTTATAAGGAAAAGTTGTGGATTTCACTGGGAATGGTTTGCCTTTAGTACCAATCTGTTACCTGATGGTGGTTTAATCCTTTTTCTGCTATCTCTGGACCAGCCCTAACCCAGGAATGCTGGTGTCAACCCACATGCATGTAAATGGTCTAATTAACACTGTTGTATTTGTTGTTTCATGGAGGAAGTCTTGGGCTGGTCTTATTTTACGTGTTATCTCGAAGATGTGAAACTACAAGAAGAGGTTTTGAGTTGCTCCCATCTTAATGGGGTTTGGGATTGCAAGAAACTTTCCTGACTGAGTAAATATCAGGGTTTGGTCTTTCTGAAACCTCCCATCTTGCACAGTGTCCAAATTCATTGTTAGTGACTTGATGCAATTGAACATGTCAAACTGCTCCTCAGTTTTTGAAGCAACTGTAATTCAATGCAGATACCAGTGTTGGAGTTGTTTTCTGTGAAACTTAGTTGAAATAATGTCTGTTTGGCTTTTCTATAACTATTTATGGTATGAAGTTTCCGTAAAGCTGGAATCCAAGGGAATTTTCCATTTGGTTCTGTGTCAAACAAATAGGGAATATTGGAACGACTTACCTACTCCCTCAAAGTCAGAGGCAAGTTGGTGTAAATGAGGGAAATACAGTGCAGAACTCTGATGGAGTCCACAGCAGTTTCCCTTAGGGTATTAATTACTTGCTAGACAGGACTTGCTCTTGCTCAGGGCAAGGTGCTAGGAACAAAGCCGTAGGGTGTGTTTGTGCCAGCAATTAGGCTGCCTCTTCCCTCTCCATGCAAATAACCTCACCTCGGCAGCACTTCTCTCCCAAACATTGTGACTGTGCTGGGAAGGTCTATGGGAGGAAGATGTTGGGAGAGCCAGTGTCTAAGGGCATGTGTCCTCCCTGTGTTAGTATAGGGAGGTGAGACTGTGTGGTGCCTCTGAGACTGTTTCTGCTCCTCACTTGCAGAAAGTCAAGCAGGTTATCCTCCAGGAGCAGCAAAGCTGGGCAGGAATGCTCCTGTGGGTGATCATATCCTTGTTAGTATTTAGTGTTTGTGTGGCTGCGCTTCATCCTGCTGCTACAACCCGGCTGCAGCATTACTGGTTATGGTTGATGTGGCAAGGCCTGGTCAGCTCTGCAGAGGAATTGCTTTATTGAATGAGCAGGAAGGATGGGTGGCTTGATTGTGTGCTGTAGTCAAGGGAATGAAATCTCTTCAAGTTACAGTACTCAAGGTGTTTTGCAGAGAAGACATCCAACCATAGCTGCAAGAAGGCTTTCAGGCATAGTTTTCAGGCCTTTGTCATATCTAAGAAACAAGTTCTGCTTTCAGATCTGTGTTTGTGTAAGCATGAGAAATTGTATGGTGCCATTTGGTAATTCTGTGCCAGTTTACTCCATACAGAGAGAGGAAGAGAATCTATCCCGGGAGCATATAGGTTATAGCTAAAAACTGGGCTTTGGCTTTCCTGTTCTTGTGTTTGGATACCCTTTTCTGGGTAAAATAAGTGTCTTAACTTCAGGCATGTGCTCTAGTTGTACTAACACTAGATAAGATAATGAAGTATTCATTTATTTTAAACTACAGTTTTATAGGATAGGTGTTCTCTAGAAAATACAGAGTTCTGACTTTACCAAGGCATTTGACTTCTCTAGTGCATGGTGGAAAACAGCTAGAAGGTACACTTTTTTAAAAAAAAAATTTAAATAATGTTGAAAAGTGACACCAACCTTTAACTTAATAAATGGAATAATCTTTCTGTTATGCATTTTAGGTATACAATTGTACTTTCTAGAAAGAGGCCTTCAGCCACTGAACGGGGAAGTAATTTAAAATAAATTGAACATGTTTTTATTTAATGTACAGAACATACTTGATACAATGTCCTATTTTTGGAAAATGTAACTGAAAAATCAATTCCAATTTCCTTTCCAAGTAAGCTGAGGAATTTAAAGATAAATAAAACAACTCTGTAAATTGTCTTTCATTGTTGCTGTGTGCTGCAGCCATAATTAGTTAGATGTTTGTGCACCAGGAAGAGAAAAGTACACAATAGTATTACTGGAATAAAAATGTTTAGTATGTTTTCCTTTTTGTTTTGATGGCTGCCAGCCAATGTTGAAGTGGAATCATTAAACACTGCTGACGATGAACAATGTATATGGGTGTTGTACTGACATGGCTTTGTTTTGATTTGCATGGAAGGAGCAAGTGTAAGTGTGATAAGGAGCTCTGATCCTCTGTCTTAAAACCTGTTCACTTATCTGTGCCTTCTGATCCTAGAAAAGTCGGTTGGCCACTTCTAACCTGAAAACACACCGAATGATCTGACAGGAAAACTCAATATGGTATTGCTGCAAGTTGCATGGATTTGTGGGTGGTCAGCCAGAGGTTAATAGTGATGCTAATTCCTCTTTCCAACAATGCTTTAGTACGTTGAATAAACTCAATTTACATTTCAGATCTTCTGAAGTGATAATTGCTTTTGACCAGAAAGAAAGATTGCAAATAAACTCAACATCCTTTACTAGAAATTAAGCATTTAGCTTTTTTTTTCCCTATTTAAAGAACGTTCTGCTTGATTTTTTTAGTGACATCAGGAGGACAGTGATTCTCCAGTCTCAAAGCATTCTTCTGACAGTTCCTCAGAACATCATTGCCTAGATGCATTGTTTGTACAACGCTAACAAAGATCCTTTGATATGTCTCTCTTTCTTTCTTTGGTATTGTAGCATGAAAACAATATACTGAGCAGGTCAAGTTACTCAGCTGGACAGTTATCTTTTTTAAATAGAGTGCTAACCCTTAAATACCTGGCTGCGTTTGGCAAAGTAGTTTTTAAGAAGCAGATAGATAACACAGGCAGATTGTCAGAAGTGCCCAGGGTGCCAGTGAGGCATGTGGTATCCATCTGGCAGTCAAAGTTAGGGTTTCTTCTCCTTAACACTCATAACTGGGATCCTGGAGCGGGCTATACAAGCATAAAATCATTAGAATTCTTCAGTAATATGTGTGGGTTGTTGATACAATGAGCTTACTCTCTGTGTATTCTTAAGCCAGTCTAAATTTGATTGTATCCTGGAGAAGTTTCCTTTAAGTGTCTTGCTGCAGCTGCAACTCCATCTTTTCTGGCACACTCATTAATCTGAAGGTGAATTATCTGAGACCCAGAGACTCTAGCTGGTTTCTTTAAAAGCATTTTCCACTCCTTAGCAGACATACTTTACAGCTTGTTGTTAGTTCTGTGTAACTCTACTTGATGGCTCCAAATCTGAAGTACAGCTTTAAAAAGGTTAAAAAAAAATGAACAATTATTTCAAACAGATAATGAATTTCTGCTTTAGGTACTGAAAAGAGAATAAGCTTGGGATACTCCTTTCTTCAGTTTCAGATACGAATGCCCCAAGCCTTCAGTTACTTGTATTGAGCACCCATCTTTTTTCACTCTATTTGCACCCCCCTTGCAAGTCCCCCTAAGTAGGCATTTATGAAAGAATTATAACTACGATTATATCACTTCAGAAATACACATATATTTTTAGTATGCAACTTTGGAAGACAACCCATTTCCTAGTACACTGTGTCTGTTCTATTCATCTTTCCATATCAATGTTTCACTCTTGTCAGGTGCCTAAAGTAACGCTCTGCACTTAGAGTGGGCACACTGCTTAGTCTTACAAAGGATTGAATTGAATTCAAAAGAATTACTCACAGTAAGCACTGTGATGAGCTTTTCTTTGTGCCTCTAAGACTATGCTGTTGGCTCAACATCTTTATCTCCTCTGTAGGACATAGCATGGAGCTTTAGCACCATGTATTAAGTAGTGGTACTGCTTTCTGCCTGTGGAGAAGGCTTTATTCAAGATACCTGTGTGTTTCACTTCATATACCTTCAAGGCAATACCACTGGAACATGAAAGTCAGGGATGACATGAATATTAAAACACCAGCTCTTGATATGACAGGTTCAATAGCTTATGTACATAGCATGGCACATACAGAATCTGAAAGATGTTTTTAGATGAAAATGAATATTGACTTTGTCTACTGCTGACAGATTAAGGCTATTTAAAATGGACTGCTTTTTTTCCAGAATAGTATTAACTCTTAATTTGCCACAGGAGGCTAAGTTTCAGTGTGACACATCCCTGCTAAAACCTGTGTACATGATGTTGAGGAAACAATTTACATGAATATCACAATGGTCTACATTGCCAGAGGCGAGATGCTTTAATTTCACTGGTCAGATGACAGCACTCTGTTGGAACCCATCCATTTACCCATCCATTTAAGCACAGCAGAGAGCCAGCAATTATGTTTAACTGTATCAGTTCATAGAAAGATAGTAAGCTTTGATGAAATCACCTCATGAATTCAGAATGCAAATTACTTTCTCAAGGTTTGCTGACTACAGTAAACTTTAAAGATTACAGATTATATTCCAGTGATTCAGAAGGGAATTTTTCTTTCTTTTTTCTTGAAGACATGTTAAATTCTCCTCATTTACCTGATGACAGCTGTGATACATTAGGTCCTTTTTGTTCTTGACTGCTGAGTGTAAATTTTGCCTGATAGTCTGAGGCAAGTTATGTAGCTATATTCAGGTAAGTGACAGCAGAAGATGGCTAATAATCCTTGCTTCTAGCTTAGTGCTGTATTTATTGACATGACAAAGCTGTTGGCGTAAAGAAACTGATTCATGAATTCAGATGTTAAGATTTATTTGGTTAGTCATTGCAGAGAGGAATTACTTTTACATAGCAATAGTGCATATTCAGTAAACTAATTGAAAATAAAAGCTCATACTTCTCTTAAGAAACCTATAGAATCATAAAAATAATGTATGAACTGCTTCCTCTAAGTAACTCAAATGAGAAAGCACTGTATGTTAGTTATGAACACCTTTTCTCTGTGCTTTCATATTGGTGGAGAGAGGACTTGATTTAGCCAGATCGTACATAAGCTTTTAAAATCTGCAATAGAAGATTTCACATTAAATCTAGACCATGTGAGCCCTGCTTAGTTTTACTGGACCCTGGAATCATAGAATGGCATCGGTTGGAAGGGACCCCAAGGATCACAGAGCTCCAACCCCCTGCCACAGGCAGGGACACCAACCTCAGGCCTGGAGCTACACAAGGTTGCCCAGGGCCCCATCCAACCTGGCCTTGAACACTTCCAGGGACGGGGCATCCACTACTTCTCTGGGCAGCCTGTTCCAGCCCCTCACCACTCTCTCTGTAAAAAACTTCCCCCTAATATCCAATCTAACCCTTCCCTCCTTCAGCTTTAATCCATCCCCCTTGTCCTGCCATTATCTGCCCTTTTAATCATGTTCTTGAAGAATTAGTGTCTTAAATTTAGATGGTTACCTGTTACAGTTTTTGACAGCAGTGGTTTCTGGACAGACTCTTGCAAGCTGTTTGCTCCTTGTCTGTGAACCCAAGATAAATAATCTGTGAAATTATTTAAAATGCCTTCAGTAGCATTTTAAGTGAAGTCTTAGGCAGATCGTATTCTGCAAGAGATGGGCGAATTTAGTGTTGGTGGTTTGATCCAAGCTTTTAGATTGTGTTTTTCATTTTGGTGGGGGAAAAAAGTGTAATCTGATTAAAGTGAAACAAAATATGTATAACAGCATAGATGATATATTACAAAAATGTATCAGCTTGGCTGAGAGGGCTGTATAGAACAGGAAGAGAACACTGTGCCAAATCCTTGCCTACTGTGAGGAGAAAAACTATGTGGGAACTGCCGAAGGTACAAGCACTACCTGATGTTAATTGGCTGAAAATTTAATTCTAAACAATGTGTCTGTTTACACCTTTGAGTCATGGTTCTGGAGAGCATTTGCCTATTAGCTTGCTGAGGGAAAAATGTGCCTTTTTCCGCTCAGCAATATGTTTTAACCAAACATCTTACACAGTTGGACTCTCAGCAGGGAGAAAGGCAGAGGACTGACATGTTATTCTAACAACGGCAAGGTCAGCAGCGAGATCTGTGGCACAGCACAATTGGAAGATTAATCTCTTACAAATCTATTTTTAACATGAAGCGTAAGATAATCTTTCTTTAACTGGCTGTAGAATGTGTTAGTAAAGATTGTAAAATTACAGGGCTGCAGTTATCTGTCAAGTTGAACAGGCTGAGTTTTGCAGAAATCAGCCTCCTTGTTTAATTGCAAAGATTTCGATCAGATTAAGTACTCTATATGAAAAATGCGTTAAAAATGAACTGTTCTTATACCTGGGTGTCTGTGCTCTATATATAGGAAGAATGGTCTTAAATTTTTCCAAATCTTGTCATATGTGCCAAGGTATAGATATTGTGTCGTTCTTGTACATATCATAGAATCACAGACTGGTCTGGGTTGGAAGGGACCCCAAGGATCATAGAGCTCCAACCCCCCTGCCACAGGCTGGGCCACCAACCTCAGGCCTGGAGCTACACAAGGTTGCCCAGGGCCCCATCCAACCTGGCCTTGAACACCCCCAGGGATGGGGCACCCACCCCCTCTCTGGGCAGCCTGTTCCAGCCCCTCACCACTCTCTCTGTAAAAACCTTCCCCCTAATATCTAATCTAAACCTTCCTTCCTTTAGCTTTAAACCATCCCCCTTGTCCTGCCATTATCTGCCCTTTTAAAAAGTTGAATCCCCTCCTGCTTATAATCTCCCTTCAGGGACTGGCAGGCTGCAATGAGGTCCCCCCACAGCCTTCTCTTCTCCAGGCTGACCCAGCCCAGCTCCCTCAGCCTCTCTTTGTAGGGCAGGTGCTCCAGCCCTCTGAGCATCTCCGTGGCTCCTCTGACCCCTCTCCAACAGCCCCACATCTTTCTTGTATTGGGGGCCCCAGCTCTGGACACAGGACTCCAGGTGGGGCCTCACAGGGCAGAGTAGAGAGGGACAATCCCCTCCCTGTCCCTGCTGCCACCCCTCTTCTAATGCAGCCAAGAAGAGGGGTGGCCAGCAGGGACAGGGAGGTGAAACGTATGTGAACATATATGTTAAATCTGCAAAAGCAGCTACATTTTTGCTCATGTAATGGAGATTTTTTTCATAAGCTCAATAGCTTTAAAGGAAACAGTAGATTCTAAATTACCACATCCAGGGAAACAGTACATTTAATTAGAAAACTTTAAGCAGTGTTCTTCCAAAGACCCGCTGATTTCACTTCCCAGCTTCATACTTCTTTTTTAAACCTCTATTGATTTGTATTTAGTTGGGGCTGGGCTCTCTGGAAGGTTAATCAGTCTTTCAGGAATTCCAGGTTGGTCTTGTTTTCTCTCCCAGTGGAGAGTGTGTCACAACTCCAGGCTGTCTTTAGACTGAATTAGGCAAACCAGAACTGATGGTCTTTGTTCCCGTGCCCCTGTCACCGTGGCTGTACCAGGGGTTGCACTAGATCATTAGATCTCTCTGTGGTTAGAGAAGAATGAATAAGACAGAACTGTGTAATTGACACAGAAGAGTGTGGTGGGGAAGTTCTACTTTGAGAGGCATCTGCCAAGCGTAATCAGCCAAGTTTAAGTAGAGGGGAATCATAGAATTGTAGGGGTTGGAAGGGTCCTTGAGAGATCATTGGGTCCAACCCCCCTGCCAAAGCAGCTCCCCAGGACATATCACTCAGAGAGGCGTCCAGATGGGTCTTGAATATCTCCAGAGAAGGAGACTCCACCACCTCCCTGGGCAGCCTGTCCCAGGGCTCTGGCACCCTCACCGTGAAAAAGTTCTTCCCCATGTTGGTGTGGAACTTCTTGTGCTCCAACTTGCAGCCATTGCCCCTTGTCCTGTCCCCACAGACACTGAAAAGGGGCTGGCCATTTCCCCTGCATCCCCTGCTTCAGATAATTATAGACTGTATTGAATGACTGTATTGAACACATCTTTATCCTTCTGCTCTTGGCTCCTGCAGCAGTGATATCCCAGCCACACACCTTCCTGTGAGCACTGAAGTAACCAGTGCATGTTGTTTGCACTTTGGATATGACAGTTTCAACTATAGCATGATTTACTAGCTGCAGTTGGGCTTGTTAAGTACACAAGAGATCAATTAATTTGTTTCCTCATGACTGTGCAGCTATTGAGTGTGTATCTTAGACATTCCTGATGCAATCTAACTGTCTAGTGACCGTTCTTTATGTGCTGATGCATGTAACATGCTGTGTGAGTTTCATGGAGCGATAAAGGAGGACATGAGCATGACTGGGCTCATGCTCACCTGTGGGAGTCTGCCTACGCAGACCTGACCATGTGCAGCTTCCCTGATGTGTTGGAACTTGGCTCCACACAGACCATAACAGTGTTTTGACACCTCGAGTTGGATGTCAGTTTGCTGTGTTCCTATCCCTTTTTCCCCTGCCCCTAAAACATCATAAACAAAAGAGCTGCAAGAGGGATCCTGCTTAGTATAGGTTTCTGTAGAGCCATGGCCCATGCCTGACCCTGTGTGATATCTAATCTTAAAGATTCAGTTTACAGTTGTGCCAATGTAATTGTCTTTATTTGTTATGTTTCATTTTCCCAACTATTGCTGGAGATAAGGTAGTTTTTGATGTCTTCATTGGATCTTGCACTGGAGAGGGTAGTGATAGGGGTCAGTACAGTGTCTTTTATTTACGCTTTCACTGAGGAGTGCAGAGGATGAGCAACCTCTGAGTTAGCCTGGCTTTGTTTCTTTACACTTATTTAGTTTTACTTGTTTATAATTATTAACTATTTTCCAAGAAAAAGTGTGGTTAGGAGTTGTTACCTGCTGCACCTTCCTCCTTCCTTTTTACAGAAACTTCCCCAGTGCTGTATGCTGAAATACTGGGAGCTCATAGACACTTGCCAGTCTCTTTTCATTCCAATAGTTGATTCTTTTCTCTTTTAAACAGTTGAATCTAGTTTCATTTTAAATGTTATATATACCAAATATACTAGGAAAAAAAAATTGCAGCTATTTGAGGTGGTTCAAAAATACATGAATATATCTTTCCTGTGTATTGGGGGATATTAAAATTGATCATGAGCAGGAGTTCTTGTCCTTCTTTGGTCTTTTGACACTTAAAAAAATCCCAAAGACTTCCTACTTGAGGAAGTACATCTGAGAAAAATCTGTGAAAAAGAGTTGGTGTTGCTGACATGAAATGAGATCAATTGCAGTACAGCTGACATTGATGGAGAGGTGTTAAGTAAGGGCAGGAAAAAACATATTTGATTAAGACTGATACTTTTTTCACCAATGCTCCCGGGACTTGCATAAATAATTTGTTTCCTATTAAGCTGATTACAGAAAACTGAAGAGCTGAATCACAGCTTGCTGAATTCCCCAGGAATTCTGGGCACAAGGATCTTTGAAGGCTACACAAAGGTCTTTAAAGACCTTTAACAATTTATAGCTGCGCATCCTTAATTCAGCTGAAACACCAGGACAGTTAAGACACTGAAACCATTTAGTGTTATGGATGCATAGCTTTGTCTAAAAATCCCTTTTTCTCATCCCCCTGGGAAAGCTGGAGTTGAAAGCAAAACTTGTAAATGCTTTGAAATGATTCACGTTTTGAACTGGAAACCCACCCACAATTTTCCCAGAGTGTAGATCCCTGAAACCTAATGCTTCTTGGAAAGAGAAGGGAGCCTCAAGGAAACGGTTTGGAATCTGAGTGAGAGATTAAATTATTCCTGTGTTCAGTGATGAAATGAAATCTGTTGTATTTGACATCTAGTTGAGAACTTTCAAATCCGGTGCTAATTTTGAAGTTACCCTAAGGCAGGTTTGGTTGCAGGGTTTTCCTGCAACAGCCACGGAGTGACATGGGATGGCTTGGGTAATGTGTACCACCTCCAACTCCTGGGGAAACAAAATAAAGAATCTTTTTAATCTTATCCCAGCTTTTTACCTTTTGCTGTAAACATTACTGTTGCATATAGCAGAAAGTGTGTAGTACCCAAAATTGACTCTCTCCTTCCTTTGTGCATGATGAAAATAGGGTGGGGTTTGCTGATTGCATTGGGTTTGTGTGGCAAGGGTTTGGTAGCTGAGGGGTCTACAGGGGTGTCTTCTGTGAGAAGCTGCCCAAGCCTCCCCCACATCTGGCACACCGATGCCAGCTGGCTACAAGACAGACCTGGTGCTGGCCATGGTGGTGCCCATCAGTGACAGTCGTAGTGCCTGGGGATAACAGAGTTAAGAAGGGGGGAAAAAATGCACGACTGCAGCAGGAGAGAGGGGTGGGAAGATGAGGAACAGCTCTACAGAGGCTAAGGTCAGAGGCAGAGGAGAAGCAGAAGGTACTCCAGGCACTGCAGCAGAGGTTCCCCTGAAGCCCATGGGGAAGACTGTGGTTTTCTGAACTTGCTGACAAAGTTGTTTGTCATTAAATGCAAACCCCTTTGCTTCTGCTGGGATTCTGAAAGGGTTGGACCAGGCTAGTTCCACAGCTGGACTGCCAACAGTGGGAATTTGATTGGTGCCTTTAGTCCAGATGAATTAATTTTGTATTTAAAAATCAATGGTGAGTTTAAAAGGGCCTTTGCCTAATTCATGGTTAGCATTAACCACCAGTTTTACTGTGGCAATACTACCAATCTGTGCTATTAAATGTTTCTTTTACCAGCCAGCTGACCTAGCTGGAATAGTTGGGTTAAACCAATGTGGGTGTAGAGAGTGGGAGTTGCAAGTAATTCAAACATTGTTTCCTCCTTGTTGATAAATAGGTCTGTGTCCCTCTCCTAGGGTCTGGTAGAGTGCCCTGGTAAGCACATGCTCCCTTATTGTTTTCTTCTTAAGTTATACTATCTATCAACTTTTATAAAGGTAGATGTACATCAGGATTATGATAATTCAGGAGAAAGCTGCATCTGCAGAATCTGTCCACCACTCATCTGTGACCAGGAGCAGAAAGAGCCCTTCACAAGGAGCCACTGTTTATGCTTTGAAAACTTTTTGTTTAAAAAACCAGAATGCTTCTGTTTATTTTAGCTCTCCTAAAATCTGGGTTTTTTGCTGTTATAGGATGTTTTTTGTTAAGCTCAAGTTCCACAATAGCACGGCTGGTTTTGTGGATAGTTGACTTGTTTATATCTCCTCCTTCTTCTTTGAATAAGGCCACAGTTTCAGTGCTGCCTCACAGTACTAATGCTTGGCTTGGTCCCTCACAGTGCAAAATTAATGTCTGTGCCATCTCTTTTGTTTTTTCAGTCTTAATTGCAGCATGGGGAGGTTTAAAAAAAATCAAAAGTACATTCCAAACAAAGAAACTGGGACAGTGTTGTTCCCAGAAAGTTACTGGAGATTTAAGTATTTCAAGAGTGGGGGTCAGAAGCAAACTGCTGGCCAGTGTGCAGGAGGAGGAGGGTCCCTTGGGAAGAGGCAGGGTAGCTTGAGTTCATATAGAAAAGCTGCCCTCCAGACCTGATGTCCAATGAGGAAAGGCTGGGTGAGCTGGGACTGTTCAGCCTGGAGAAAAGAAGACTGAGGGGGGACCTTATTAATGTCTATAAATATCTGAAGGATGGGATGCAGGAGGAATGGCCAGCCCCTTTTCAGTGTCTGTGGGGACAGGACAAGGGGCAATGGCTGCAAGTTGGAGCATAGGAAGTTCCACACCAACATGGGGAAGAACTTTTCCCTAGTGAGCGTGCCAGAGCCCTGGGACAGGCTGCCCAGGGGGTGTGGAGTCTCCTTCTCTGGAGAGATTCCAGCCCCATCTGGACACCAACCTGTGCAGTATGAGCTGGGGAGCTGCTTTGGCAGGGGGTTGGACCCCAGGAGCTCTTGAGGACCCTTCCAACCCCTATGATTCTATGTAGCTGCTCTTCTCCCCACGTATTGTACTTAAATAATATAGTAGTCTCTATTTCTGTAGTAAGAGTGATTGATATGTTTGGAGCCAGAAGACCCAGTGGTACAGCCTGGGCCAGTTAGCACCCATCTACTGGTTTGGGATGCAGCCTTTGTAGCCTTACTGTGGAGCTTCAGCTGCTGCTCCAAAACACCCCTTGGGTGGAGGGCAGAGACAAGCTACCTTCCTTTCCCCAGAAGGGGAATGCCTGAGCAAGGCAGCTTCTTCTGGCCTCCAGAATATGGATCCGTGGCCTGTAAGTGTTCTGGGAACTGTTTGGGCTCATTTTTATTGGTGCAGTGCTTTATGAGGAATATATGATCACATGGTATAACAAAAATACAACCCAGAGAATATTTTTAGCAGTACTGATGTGGTTGGCTATGAGCCAGCAGTGTGCCCTGGTGGCCAAGAGAGCCAATGGGATCCTGGGATGCATCAGGAAGAGTGTGTCCAGCAGGTCGAAGGAGGTGATCCTCCCCCTCTACTCTGCGTTGGTCAGGCCCCACCTGGAATACTGTGTCCAGTTCTGGGCTCCCTGGTATAGAAAAGACAGGGACCTTCTGGAGAGAGTCCAGAGAAGGGCGACAAAGATGATTAGGGGTCTGGAACATCTCCCCTATGAGGAAAGGTTGAGTGAGCTGGGTCTGTTCAGCCTGGAAAAAAGAAGACTTAGGGGGGACCTAATTAGTGTTTACAAGTATCTTAGACATGGGTGGCAGGGGGAATTGGCCAGCCCCTTTTCAGTGTCTGTGGGGACAGGACAAGGGGCAATGGCTGTAAGCTGGAGCACAGGAAGTTCCACACCAACATGGGGAAGAACTTTTTCACAGTGAGGGTGACAGAGCAGTGGAATAGGCTGCCCAGGGAGGTGGTGGAGTCTCCTTCTCTGGAGATATTCAAGTCTCGTCTGGACGCCTATCTATGTAATATGAGATAGGGAGCCTGCTTTGGCAGGGGGGTTGGACCCGATGATCTCTTGAGGTCCCTTCCAACCCCTAAGATTCTGTGATTCTGTGATTCAAGAAATGTGCAGTTTTTGTAACATAATCATAGTTAATGGTTACAAACCAAATTAGGTCTAAATATTTGAGGAAATTAGCCTGTGAAAAGGGATGTGCAGGACCAAACACATACCAAATTGTTCTGATAAACAGAAATTACCTCCTGAAGTAATGTGAACTCGGGATGACTTTTTACTCTTTGTGTAATGAAGGGAAAATGGTTCATTTTTGCTCTTTAACAGATGCTGCCTTTGAATTGTAGCAAGAAGGGGGGAAAACAGATAATGATTTCCAGTGAAGTCTTATTTGTTAAAAGGCACAATTAAGCTTTGAGATAAACGATGAGAGCAAAGGAATTAAGCTCAATTCTCACTCACTGCCTGTAGGGTAGCTTTTTGACTTCTGTAAAAGGGAGCATTGTGCATTTGAAAAATTTTATTTTTATGGTTGTGTTCTGTCTCTGAAGCTACACATGTGCAATGACAGCTATTTTGCATCTATTTTAGGGCAGGTTATCTTATTTGATTCTTCTGAGAAGCTAAGCACGTTGCTATAGCTACTGAGCTTGGTGCTCTGGTGAGGGTTTTTCATCAGTTTCTAAATGTAATTGTTAAATAAGCCTGGTATAAGGCCTGTGATATTCTGCTGTCAAATATACTTGATTTTTTTTCTTTTTCTTTTTTTCCTTTCATTTATTAAATTCTAAATGGTACACAAAAAAACATGTATATACCTTTTTGTGTAAATATGTGGAGACAATGAAGGAAAAGATGAAGGTAGATGTTTTCTAGGCCAGTAGTTGTTTCAGAAAGCTCTTGTATTCCTCCTGTTCAGCTTGTGCTTGGATGCAGATTTCTGGTCTCCATGCAGAGTACTACAGGTTGAGATGCTGCTGAACCTGATGGCTGTGTGAACCATATGCTGAAACTCCATTCTTGAAAATGATCTCTTCTTATTGGTGTACTACAGCTAAACCAGATGCACTAGTAAAAGTGCTACTGCTTACAGTACGTTGTAGATGTTGCATACGGGTTTTAACATGTAAAGAGCCTTTTTAAACAAGATTTAGCTTGTCCTCTAATTTGTAATGGCTGCTACCCATTCTTGAGCCTGCCTACCCCACTTGATGAACCCTGTGTTCCTTACAGTTGTTGTCCAGTGGTTTTAATGTCATTACTAGTATCAGGCCAGCTCTGTATTGGGTCTTTTAAGACATTCCAGACACTGCATATTTTTATCTTTAGGTGCTTTATTACTGTTGGACATTGTGAATCATAGAATCATAGAATGGCAAGGGTTGGAAGGGACCCCAAGGCTCATAAAGCTCCAAGCCCCCTGCCACAGGCAGGGACACCAACCTCAGGCCTGGAGCTACACAAGGTTGCCCAGGGCCCCATCCAACCTGGCCTTGAACACTTCCAGGGATGGGGCATCCACCCCCTCTCTGGGCAAACCGGGGACCTTTCGCGTGTGAGGTGAACGTGATAATGTCTGACAGATTCTTCAGTGGCTGCTTGCTGAACCTGTGTCTGGGATGCAGTCCTTCTGAGCCCCTTGGGACAGTGTAAATTTATTCTTTACACAGGTTTTATTCAATTAAGATCAGTGTCCTATTTAGGCTGCAATAGCTAATTCTGTTACAGAATAATTTATTCCAGAGCTCGTAACTTTCAGAGAATGAGCTATATACAGACAGTGTGATCCTGTTGGGTGATGCCAGGTGTTTGAAGAATAGGAAGAAACTGTACTGAAGAGATGATAAGAGAATAGAAACACTGGATGTTGATACTGCAAAACTCCTTCAAAGATTGGCCTAAAGACAGGTTCATAATAACCAAACCCACGTTGCATTTTTAGCATAATCACTCTTGTGAAGAAAATCTTGGCCTTGATTTGTGTAATGCCAGGGTGTTCCCAGCCATGTGTGGAGGGGACGAGGTGTATCTGAGTCTGGTGGCTTGGGACCTCTGCCTCCAAAGCGCTGGGCTGGATGTGCAAGTTTGAAGTTGGGTGCCCTCTTTTTCTGTTACTGAAGCAGTCACTTCATTTTTAGGGAGCTTCCACCAGTTCCACACACAGGTACATGGATGTAACCTGTCAGGACATTATCACTGGCAGCTGGCTCTTCAGGCAAGCAGTGCTGGTCCCTCTAAGGGTTTGGGTGCCTCCATATTGCCTGCCATCTTTTGCTGTTGCTTTCCAGCAGCTGCTACTTTGTTGCTGAGTTCTCTTAGTTGCTTTTAATCATATGATCTAAAATATCTTTCTTAGAAAGGAGCAAAGAAATAATTATGCATATAATCTGGGAAATGAACAAATTAATGCAAATCCTAGTGACCTAAGAGATAGTACATACATTATAAGTGTGAAAATATTTTTTCTAGTAAAGTTCCCCCTGTGTGCTTTCTCACCACAGCATTGGAATTAAAATGTGTGACCATGCAACATTTTTAGAGGTTCACATCCTTGTATTGGTTTCATGTAAATCCCTGATTGTCAAAACATTTAATAAAAAAATACAGTCATTCAGGATTGTCTCACTGGGCTGTTGATGACTACATGAAATATGCAGTCTCTATTGTGTGTAAATGCATGCACACAGATTAGCTTTGGTTGCACAGAGTAATTCCTTCTCAAAATCTCAAATACTTCAGTCACTGCCTTTTAAAGGCATTCAGATTATATTAGTTAATTATATTAATTGCACTAGTATATTTAGAACTAATACAGACATTTGCATGCATAGTCACTTAAAGTGCTGATCCTGTCATGTACTGAGTAACTGTGACCTGTAACATGAGAAATCTTGGCTTGTAAAAATCCAGCTTTTAATGACTACTGTAAAAGATAATTAGAGTTTAATCGGCATGTCAAGTACAGAAATGTTTCAAACTTCACTTTTTTTTGCTTTGTAGCCACCCAGGTGGTGTAGAATTGACTGGAGTGCTGCTGGTAGGTTATACTGGTACCATTGCAGAAGCTAGTCTTTTCACAGAAAGCAGAATTAGAAGGGGAAACACAGCTTTTTATTGACAAAATTAGACTAGGGAACTGAGTCAGTTTTTAATTATTTGTTTTTATGTAATCCCTGTAATATATAAAACATGCAGAGCAGTCATTGATTTGCAGCTGAAGTGTAACCAGCTTTGGGTGAAAGAAGTGGTTTAACAGCAGGAGTGCTCTGTAGCTTAGGGCAGGAAACAAGGATGCTCTTTCTAGTTGGAACTACTAGAGGTGTAACATGCTGTCTCATGATGTCTCAGTGGGCTGATTGGAGTAGCAAAGAAGAGGCTGCTACCAATTCCAACTAAAATAATTACTCATTTAACTCAAGTGAACTGGTGTCAGTGCTTTGATGCTAAAGATTAAGGCTCATTGGCCACTGGCAGTTGTTGGGGCTTGACTACCCTTGAGTATATTGTGTAGCTGCTACATTATTATCTATGTTGGGATTTCTTTCTGAGGTTAGGTGTGATATGTCTTTGGTTCCAAAATCTGCTGTAGGATCACTGACTGTAAGGTAGTGTTTCAGATAAATTGCTGATTATCCTTCACTTGCAGTTCGAAGTAGCTGTTTCACAGAATAAGGAGTTACTTTTCCTAGTACAAGGTAAATTTCTGGCTCATATTGACCTTATTCATACAAGGAGATAAGAATGGTTTCACTCAGTTAATATACTCATTTGAATATTAAACATTATGCTTACCTTGCTTACCTTGTCATTACTTTAAAAAAAAAATAAATCATTGAATACTGTAGTTGGAAAGTAGATAAGTGGACAGCAGTATTTATTGCTCCTCTGCTTCTGTCAGAACAGCAATGAGCAGTCAGTTCCTCAATAAAAAACACTATTATCCTTCCAGTATCTGATCTTTCTATGCAGAAATGCATAAGAAGTCCCAGGGTGGATTAAGCTCCCAGTATTGAAATGGGAGATGGATGTGAGTTCTGCAAATAATCCTCTGGCAGATATGTTCTGCCAGTAGCCCCTCTACAGGGGTGGGAAATCCCTCTGTTGTCTTCCTGATACTACTGGTGACAGTTTTGCCTGTATCAGTAGTGGAAAACTGTCACTATACCTCATCTTCAGATCAGGTAATGCTGCCTCAATTATAAGCCTGCTGTGATCCCTTCTCTACATTCTTCCTTTTTGTAAATCACAAGTTGTTTATATTTGGATCTTTTGGAATCAACATGTCTGGAAAAAACATTATTATTCACTTGAGTTCTCTTACTTCCCATTATCATTAACTCTCAGTTTTTTCCTTCATAACATTTTGGACATAATTCTTGAGAAGGACTCTCCATGCATTGACACCTTACTTCCTTGGAGAGTCCTTAAAAACATGCATGTTCAGCACCTCCTTTTGAGGACCAAGTCTCTTTGTTCTGCTTCACAGAAGGGCCTGTGATTTTCCTGCATTTCCAGTAGAGCTTGAAATTAGTCATATATTGATGTTCTGCTGAAACAAGCATGGGACTCAAAATTAGAGTGGCTTTTATTTGGAGCTTGTTTCGTGCATGGTCATAATCTGTAACATTAGTAGTGTGTTACTTGCTGCACAGGGTTCTTAAGGCAAGTCTGTATGTTACCTCTATGGCAAAGCCAGCTGGGTGGCACCGGTTCCTGTCTGGAATCTTTGCAGGTGTGTTCAGCGAGGCGCTGAGCCTTGGCAGCGCAACTCCCCGAGGGCAGCTGAACCTGAGCCCTAGTGTGGGCTCATGGGTATGGCTGTGGGGCTTCCAGGTGCCTTGAGCATGGGCAGAGACTGCCCTCCAGAAAAGACCATTGATGGGAATGTGAAGGCTTCATATATATCTCTTATGTTCTCTAGAATTGCTTTTTATTAATTTCTCAGTGATAAATCATAGAATCACAGGGGTTGGAAGGGCCCTCCAGAGCTCCTGGGGTCCAACCCCCTGCCAAAGCAGCTCCCCAGCTCATACTGCACAGGGCGGCTTCCAGACGGGGCTGGAATCTCTCCAGAGAAGGAGACTCCACACCCCCCGGGCAGCCTGTCCCAGGACTCCCTCACCCTCACTGGGGAAAAGTTCTTCCCCATGTTGGTGCGGAACTTCCTGTGCTCCAACTTGCAGCCATTGCCCCTTGTCCTGTCCCCACAGACACTGAAAAGGGGCTGGCCATTTCCCCTGCATCCCATACTTCAGATATTTATAAACATTAATAAGGTCCTCCCTTAGTCTTCTTTTCTCCAGCTTTCCCCAAGCTCACCCAGCCTTTCCTCACAGGGGAGATACTCCAAGCCCTTCAGCATCTTCGTAGCCCTTCTCTGGACTCTCTCCAGGAGATCCCTGTCTATTTTATCCCAGGGAGCCCAGCACTGGACACAACACTGCAGGTGGGGCCTGACCAGGGCAGAGTAGAGGGGGAGGATCCCCTCCTGTGACCTGCTGCCCACACTCCTCCTGATGCCCCCCAGGATCCCATTGTCTCTCTCAGCCCCAGGGCACACTGCTGGCTCATGGCCAACCTGTCATCAACCAGGACCCCCAGGTCCTTCTCCACAGAGCTCTTCTCCAGCAGGTCACCCCCAGCCTGTCCTGATTCCAGCAGTTATTCCTTCCCAGGTGCCAGACTCTCCACTTGCTTTTGTTGAACCCTATCTGGTTTCTCCCTGCCCAGCTCTCCAGCCTGGCCAGGTCTCTCTGGATGGCAGCGCAGTGTCCTGCGTGTCAGCCATTCCTCCCAGCTTTGTATCATTGGTACTTGCTGAGGGTGGGTGCTGTTCCCTCATCAAGGTGTCAGTGAAGATATTGAACAGGACTGGACCCAACACTGAGCCCTGGGGAACACCGCTAGTCACAGGTCTCCAGTCTGACTCTGCTCCACTGAAATGTAGGTATGTGGTTTATGAAAAGACAGTATTTGCAAGAAGGTAGAATCTGGAACTTTTATCAGAATTGCTTGCCTAATGCCTTTTTAATAAGGGAATGAAATACAGGTCCATTTTTTTTATTGCTGGGATCTACTTACAGTCTTCCTCACACCACACATAAAACAGTTGCCTGCCTTTACCATCACAAGTGCTAGATCCTACTTATAGATCATTAGAATATTATGCCAATGCTCATTGACACTGAATGTCCCCTAGAAATGTAAATGAAACTCTCCATACTGTCCCTGTGCTTCAGCATTACAGTGTAATGAGAGAGGGTTACTCCTATGGCAGCTGAATGTGTTAGTGCTTGCACGAATAGGATGGCTGTGTTTGGTGACTAGGCAGTAAGTGTATTGTAGTTTGAAGGGATCATCTGCTGGAGACCTGTAGGGATTCCACAGAGATAATTTTTTTGGATGGAAGATCCACTTGAGAAGTTCCAGGTGGATCTCCTGAAAAGTGGAGGGGGCTTAGCAAGAACAAAATAATCCCTACAAATCTCTGGTCTTTATTTTCTGCTTTTTACCAGAGTGAATCACTTGGTGTTTGCAGAAAGAACTGCTACTGATTGCTGAGTCCTACCTGTGAGCACAGCCACCTTCTCTGTACTTCAAGTAAAATATATGTCCTGAAGCCTGCATGTGAAAATGAGTGATTTCATAGAATTAAATGTAAGCAGAACAGTGACCATTGTGTTGACTACAGATTGGGTTTAATAGGCAGTATTTTACTGTTTAATTGACAGTGCTGCCAGTAAAACCTGGTACTTTATCTAGCCATAGCAGAGTGTCAATGAGTCTTATGGAGTTTTACCCCCCTTTCCTTCCCCTCCACCACTTCTTCCCCCCAAGACTCAAGGTCTCATTACAGTAAAAGCTTGTGTATGACAAAGAAATATACAGGTGCTGCTGGGACTCAGATTCCAAGCATGTAATTGTTTCTGTGCCTCTTTGAACTAGTTGCCTATCTCCAGCTATAATTTGCTCCAGAGGAGCAAATCAAAACCTGGTCAGCTCAGTACTAGAGTTTTTCTCTTTAATCAAAAGAATATATTCTTGAGGCAGAGCCAGTTGCTAGCTTCAAGCAAAGGTGGAAATACTGCCTGTCCCTCAGAAGCATTTCCCCATGGGCCTGGTTTTGATGGATGTATGAAGGGAATACCATCTGCCTGAGGGATGGTAGAGGAAGCTCTGTAACACAGGGCTCCCATGGGGTTGCAAAGCTGTAGGACATTTAGAAGTGTTGAGGAGAGAGACAGGAAGGGCAAACGGAGTCTCTTCTGCTGAGAAGCAGGCTATGGAGCAAGGTGTGGATGCAGTTTGTCTTGTGGGGGGGTTTTGTATCATCTTAGTACATCCTGGCTATTGCAGCTCAGGATTTTTACCAGGCCATCTTCTTCCTATCCCCAGAAGTCATTAGTGACTTATGATATAGATCCTTTGTAGCCTCTGCAGCTTAGCTATAATTTAGATCACTGTACTGAAATGCTAATTTGCTGCTTCCTCCTGTTGTCACTTACAGACTCTGTAGGTATCCTTGCCTTTCCTCCTTCATGAGTTTCTTGATTCTACAGTCTTAAAAGGCAAATGGTCAAAAGGGCTCTAACAGGAATGCCTTGGCTTAGAAATGCTGCAAGTTTTCTTGATTAATTGATCTCTTGCATAGGATAGAGAATTGGTCCTTTACACTGAGTCTACTGACCATACAGATCTCACAGGCTGACTGTTGGGTTTCATCAGTTTCCTCTGGGGTTGTTGAGAAAGTTTCCACTCCATTTGTTGTGCTGCTGTTTCACCTGTCCTAGAGCCTCTGAAACCTGAGGTGCCTCAGTTGATCGCAGCTACCCGAGCGTGTAACTTTATTCATAGCTGAAAGAAAATCTGATTTTAATAGAAAATTACATAACTGGAAAAGACTAAATCAAACAAAAAAGATGCTGTAGCTCATGGACATGCAGGCACAAATGCTGTGGCATAACTGGCATTGTCAGTGCTGGAAATATCTGTATTGTGGGTTGACACAAACTCTCATCATGGACTGTGTTGTGTTATCTGCTGGCCAGGAGGTCACAAGCTGCAATTCCCCTATTTGTGTAGGTCTGAAGTAGAGAAGTGGAAGTGATTGTGCTTGGAAGGCATTGAACATTGTGAGGTAGTGATACATTCAGGAGACACGCTGCAGTGAGGTACTCTTAAAACAATTTCCCCCATGACTTTAGTATAAGTTGTCCCCATGAAAGCAGTCTGAATTGATACTGGAGCTTAATAAACAAGTAATGTACGTGTGGGTAGGTTTATCTATTGCATCAAGACATAGAGACAACTAAAAACAAGAGTGATACGTGTTCAGCTTTCACCTTTCATGCAGTGGTAGGTGAAATCAACAGCAAGAACAAGCATTTTAATTTTACATCAGAGGTAACAGTAACGTTTAATTCATGTTCACATCCTTCAGCCTTCAAATTTTCTTGTTTTGTTACAGTACTTCTTAAACAGACTTAATAAAAACCTCAGTTCCCATGATTACCCCTTCAGAGATGTCACAGTGTGTCCCAGCTGCAGAGGATAATTATGCTCTGAAAACACAAAGAAAGTGCTTGATGTTTTCCCAGGCTGATAGCGTGTTGGTTTACTGGATTTTATTATTTTATCTTTATTGGATTTTGAAAACTTGTTCACCTGGTGCATAGGATCTTCCCCACTCATAGACAATGGCCAAAATAACGGTCGCTTACTGTCCCTGAAGATTCAGGACTATATCAGAAGGACTGTAACTAAACATGACTAATGACATCACTGGCAATTATTTCCTGGAAGCAACACAAACAGAAACATTTTGTTTGTCCATTGATTGCATTATTATTAAATAAGTAAATCAAACATGATGTTAGAATGTTATCATTTCACAATGTGGTCAGAAGACTATTTGATTTTGTAGTACATTCAGGAGCAAATTATGTTTGTACATTCAGGAGCATACACAGAGCTGTAGCACTATTCATGGCTTGGTAGTTTCTTTACTCTTTGTTCTTTCAGGAAAGTTTGAAAGTTCCATATTTAAAAAAAACCAACCAGAACTGGATTAGGAAGCAAATTGAATTTGGTTTTGAACTACTTTTACATAGTTGAAGTACACCTCTAACAGGTCTGTTCTCATTTTACAAATAAGAAAACTAAGGTACAGAAATAAACATGAAGTCCTAAAGGCAAGTGGTAACTGGGCCAGTGGTAAAACCTCACATCATGTGATACTAATTCCATCCTTCTGAGGTTCAGAGGAATTTAGCTGCCAGAAGCTACACTAGCCTGGAGTACTTGGAGAATCAGCAGCAGGCTAGAACTTTTAAATTAATTTTAACATTTTCTTTTTGTGTAAAGGAAGTTGTCCTTTGAAACAAAATGTTTGAAAGAAATAAGAGGCAACCTGTTAACAATTCCCAGCTCCTCCTAAAGTGCAAGCTTGCTCACACTTGCCACGTTAAGCCCTGTTCTGAGCAAATAAACAACCCCTAAGTGAGAGCCAGAGATTAACTATGTTCTCCTGTGGAGTTTCCAAAGCAGCAATGTCTTTCATGGGAGCAATTTGTCTGAGAAACTGGCAACATCCTCTTTGTCTCAGTGATGTAGATCCTAGTGAGTCCAGAGAGAGAGGATCCTTTGTTGTCTCTATTAATGCTAGAGTTATTTTGAATAGCCTTCTCCCATCTTGCTGATCTCCATCCCTTGCAACTACACACAGTAGTAACCGTGAGGGTCTTGTACTGTGGTCAGCATGTAGCAGTGTTCACTCTGGCTGGAATTTCCATACAGAAATCTGATAAAAGGATGGCAGTGGAAATTGAACTAGAATGTGTTATTTGTGCACTGTAATTGTAAAAGTGCTTTGGAAGGACATACTGTGCTTCAAGACTTGCAAACAGATTTCATTTAAGTTAATTACATATTGACATATCAGTTAAAAAGTATCAGGAAGGACTCCTCCTGCTTTGATGTATTGTGTTAACCATCATATGCTGCTGTGGCAATAAGGTAAGTTAATTTGGAATGATCAGCTTGGACTTTACGCAGCCTAGGCAATGCATTAACAATGCTGAGACTGCTTGTTATCTGATTTTACTTTTATATATCTGGCTTTAAAATAAAGCTTCACAACAGCAGATGCTGTCTAATGAAAAGCAGGGGGAGCTCTTTCTGTCTTTTACATTTAGAGAGATCAGTATTTGTGCTAGTTCTGACTAAAAATCTTTACAGCCTCCCTATGTCAGGTGTACTAGCTCTTTTCCATGAAGGTAATAGCTTTGAGATTATCCCATAATGGTAACTCTTGGCTTTGTAGATGGATAGGAATGTGGAGTGCTATTGAGGTAAGCCAGTCAGCCCTTAAGAGTGTTTGTAGTGTTCAGTGTTCTTATTCTGCTGGTTAGTGATAAAAGGAAGGGCTGTTTGTCAGGCACACCAAAAGGGTGAGAAAGCTGTTCTGGTTTGGTGATGGAGAATGTATGTGTGAATGCATGCTGGGACTGGAGGGAACAGAGTGAAAGACATTACACCAGAATTTTTACACCAGTCTGTCTTCATGTTAGTAGTCACACTCAAATCTCTAAGTCAAAACCCACTGAAGGGACGAGGGGCTGTAATTTCCATTGACTTCAAAGGAATTGCTAATGCTTGATTTCTGTCAGCATTATGACCTCTTGAAAATCCAGAGGAATAAAGCCCAAAGGTATGGGTCCTTTTGGAAGGCTTCGTAAACCAGAGTGTGTTTTCTCTTAGAATCACTGAATAATTTATGTTGGAAGGGACTTTTGGAGGTCATCTGGTCCAACTCTTGCTCAAAGCAGTGTCTTTGAACCTTTTATGACATACTTGTAAGACTGGGTATATGTGAGTAGTTTGAAGCTTTGTTACATTTAATTCAGCCATAAACCATAAACTGTAACCCTTTTAGCTTGAGCTCAACATTGAGGAAGAAAAAAACATCTACAGATTCTGCATGCTCACACTCTCCATGGCTAACATACATAGGATCAGGCTGCCCACGGCAGTGGTTGAGTCACCATCCCTGGAGGTATTTAAAAGATGTGTAGATGGGATGCTTAGGGACGTGGTTTAGTGGTGGAGTTGGCAGTGTTAGTTTTATGGTTGGACTAGATGACCATAAGGGTCTTTTCTAATCTAAAATACTTTGATTCTATGATTCTAATGCGTTTTCATATGCCAGAGTTTTTGATTGTGTGGCCAAGAGAAAGCATGTAAGCTGTTGCTATGCTAAATCTGGCATTCTTTGCAATGTATAGAATATTTGAGTCTGCTTCTCATGTAGCTGAACCATTTTGTAGTGAAGAAAAAAAAATATGAATAGAATACTTATACTGATTTCCAAATCTGGAGTTATTGTAGCAGGATTTTACTCAGGTAAGATAAACTCCTTTTGTCAGCTGCATTGTCACCCAATTTATTCATTTAGTCACCAGAAGCATCAGTCACCTTTCCCTTTTGCTGTAGTGGGGAGACCAGCTTAGAAATCCTGTTTGATTGGAAAAAATAGTGATCACAGAACTGCAAAACAGGTGCTGTTCTGTTGAGGAAGACAGCAGGCCTGCGAGCGGCCTAGCTCTCTTCTCCCGAGATTTAGGCCCTGCCAATATTCTTCTGTTCCCATGAGACAGGAAAAGTTCCTCATGCTGAGAGGATCCTAATAATCACATTCTCAAAACACAGTGGCCTTGTTGATAGGGGTACAGGCTGCCCTAAACCAAGCAGCAGTTATGGGAAGGTATTTGGGAGTAACAGAACATGTTAGGAACCAGCCATAACAAGAGGGTCAAACCAGCAGGCGTGCGGATGCTTTCAGGCATCAAAGGTAAACTAAGGATGTTTAGCTATGAGATAGGTTTATCAGAACTTGTTATAATTACTAATCAATCAATACTGTGTGAACAGTGTGTGTAACCAATGAGCAGTTTTTAGCTTGCCACGTTTGCAGTAAGAAAGGTCTAGAATCTGGATGATTTCACCTAATAAATGGCTTCACCTAGAATTCATATCAAATTGTGTGTTGCTCTCTGCTGGATGCCACACTGTTCCTTCTTAGAGTCTGTGGCCAACATGACCCCTTTAAACATGCTGATTTCAGTTTTTGCAAGGTGTTCTGCTCCGCCTTCAGAGTGTCTGAGGTGCTTTAGTCAGGCATTCAATTGCCCTTGACCTCTTACGCAGAGAGGCAGCCATCTCTTTTAGGGTATTCAGACCTTACACACACATAGGAAAAGAAACTAATGGTACTTTTAGTTTATTATCTTTGTTTAGCATTGCTGTCACTTGATTGTTTCTAGGCGCAGGTCAGCTCGATAGGCCTGTATACACTCATTCAGATTCTGTAACTGATGGATAATGCATCTGTTTCCTCTTAAATTGGCATGCCAAGATGAGAACAGGAGCAGCTAAATAACTGGAGTCAAGAATAAGCGCTTAGCCCTTGCTTGGGTAATCAATCTCACAGCCTCAATAGGAGGCACGCTACGGAAATAGCAGGAAAGAGAATCTGAAAAGCTGTGGGATGATTTCTTTAGCGTAAATGTGGTTTCATGTCACTTTATTTCCATGACTCACTATATCTAATATAAACAATAAAAGACAGAAGAGGACTGGCTTTCCGAGGGTGGAATCAAATATGAATAAATTTAACAGGGATTTAAGCTGCAGAGAGCTCTAGTGGAGCTTTTTTTGGGTTACGTCTGACACTTATCCTGTCATTACTGCCTGAAAAATAAATGTTTCAGCCTTTTTATTCAGCAATGCTAAGGAAAAAACCAAACCACACACACAAAATCCCAGAAAAAGGGTCGTTTTAACCCTCTGCCCCACTGTACATAGTTCTCATTTTATGCTATTTCTGGGGTAAGCTTAGTACCTTTTTGAAGAAATAATAAATGTAAACTATATCTCCAGGTAGAGGTAGTAACAGGAGTAGGAGACAGAATGGAGGAGTAAGCAGTAAAAAGCAGGAGTAAGCAGCCTTATTTCATAAGTACAATCAAGTCTTCTTTACCCCTGTTGCAGTGCTTTATCCTCACATCGTTCGAGCTGCCTACTAAAACTGAGGAATTTTGCATTAAGCACATCAACTTGCTTGTCTGGTGATGGTGTTGTGACAGTGCCTGGGGGCCTCAATTGGGACTAAGACCATACTGTGCTTGGCACAGTACAAATGAGGAAAATTAAGTCAGTCTTCTCCCAAGAAATTCACTGGAGAAAAATCTAGCTGTGATGACAGTTGTGGTTAGGTCTCTGTGGACGCATATTAAACTGAAAAAAAAGTCAGCTCCTGTTACAAAGAATATAAAGTAAAAAATATTCCTATTTTTGTTTTACAATTGCCTTTCTCTGTATCAATGTCTGTTAGAAGACAACAGAACTATCTACTATGGAATACCCACATACAGAGCATGCTGCTTGTATTTGTCTTGCAGAGTGATAGTGATTCTGCTTGGATTTGTTTTTGTTTACCTGGCACGTGCTATATTGTCAGGACTGTGACCATGTGTTCTGGGGGGTTTTCTGACCAGGTTAGAGGGGCAGGCCTGTCTGTTTGCTTCTTTCTCTCCTATCCTTAGCACTCGATGGGAGAGGCCTTTGCAACTGGAGCGTTTTCTGACTGCAGGACTCCATCATTGCAGGCTTTTTTGTTCCTAAGTAATACCTCTTTAGATTCTGCTCTGAAATCCCACTGGGTGCCTGCTCAGCAGTGCTTTAACTTCTGAATATTGAAACCAGCAGGTACAGTGAGAATGGAATATTTTAAACAGCAGAAGAGACACTTGGTTTAGTGCATAATGTCTGTCTCTCTATATGTTGCAGTGGAGAGAAAAGCTCTTTGAGAGTCACTTAGGATACAGCTGTTTATGGAGGAGTGACTAGGACTTTCAGAATATGCAGGAGCTCTAAAACAGGAGAGTGGTGCCAGATGCTGGAAAAGAAGGAAAGAGAAAGACACTTCTGGATTGGTAACTCTGCTTTTAAGGCAAGATGGATGTAATGCTAAATAAAATTTTAAAAAATTGCTTGGCAAGGGTGTAAGGTGAGAGACATTTATCCAAAGGTAGACATTTATGGGTAAAGCATCTGATTTTAGTGCCTGTCAGCCATATGGTGTGGACACCATTATGGTAAATGCTCATCCTTTTAGATTAAGTTGTTGGCTGTGATATGCTCAGACTTTGTTATGTTCTAAGGTTTTTGTAATGAAGTGTGACTTTCAACAGAAAAAGAAAAATGCTGTAGAAACTGCATGAGCATATGGAATAGGTTTGTATAGGTCAAGGAAGCAGAAAGAAGGGCAATTGTGGGCTAAAATATGATAGTTTCTTGTCAAATCCCTGAATTAATGCTTTACTGGCAAGCAGGCACGTGTGCTTGTGTAGGGTGTGTGGGAAAAGAGGGAAATAAATTACAGTCAGGAAATTGGATTCTTTAGCATGGTGGCTTTCTTCTTCGATGGGAGGAATAGCAGAGGTTTTGACTTGTCTGTGAAGTCAGAAGCAGCCACCTTCAACACAGGTCTCTATGGAGAGCAGTACAGAACATGGCAGAGGAATTTTTTTTTTTTTTTTTTTTGAAGGGCTCTATGTCTTAGGAGGACTATTGAAACAAAACCCCTCCCTGACCATAGCAAAAACCAAATTCAACCTACTTACGTTACTGGTACTCTTCTTCTGAAACACCTCACTCAGTCATGTAACAAACAGGAAAAGAAACGGTAATCCTGCCAGTGAGATTGTTTCCCTGCTATGCTTCATTTCTTTGCATGTTTAATTCACTCTGAACCTTAAAATAGCTTTCTGGTGTTTGTGGCCTCTTGTTGCTTTATTTGCTTTCGAATCGATTTGCAAGCTTTCACTCGCTGCCTTTTGCGTGAAGATCCGCAGGGGTAAAGGATTGGATCTCTCCCTCTCTGCTTCCTCTCCTTCCTCTCCAAAGCATGTTTCATGCAACATTGAGCTCATCAGCTGGGTGTTTTAATGCTCCAAATGGAGCAGTTCTGTAACGGGAGTTGGGAAGCAATACTGTAATACAGTTGGCCTTTATGACTAATCAGTTAGATAAAGAATTCAGGCTGCAGAATAGCAGAGCCTTCATGCTTGATTGATGATAACAGCAGCCAACTGACTTACTGCCCTTACTGCTAGCATCCCCCATGCTATTAGAGGGGATTTCCAGCACGGTACAATAGATTTGTCCTAGTAAGCGTAATGCTGGGGTTTGTAGCGCATGACATCAAAACCAAAAGAAAAGCAGGTCAAAATGGATGATTCCCTGAATATGCTTAGAAAAGCAGGAGTGGAAGAGTCAGGAACTAATGCTTACTCGTCCCATACCTGCATGCTTTCTACCAGAAGTGGATTAGCCTCTGTACTCAGCACAGGGTAAAGAGTGTCTCTTATTCTTCACGACCTTTACCATGGAGCTTGTTTTTCTTTGGCAAATCTCCCAGACCCTAGGCAGGGCTGATTTCTTTGGCTAGTGGAAGTTACTCTCTTTGAGTTGGGGCGTGTGGAGCTGGCATCATACATGTGCATAAAATATATGGAGTAAAATAAAATATCTTTTATGGAACCCATAAAGAAAGGAGGAAAAAAATACACTTGTTTAATAGAAATGTAGCTTAATTTCTTCTGGTTTATGAGATGTAAATAGCTCTCAGAAACTCTTATTGGCTGTGGGTTTGGGGGGTTTTGTGTGTCTGATGATCTAAACTTACTGCACTATCCACAAAGCCATGAATCATACTGCTCTATTGAAGCAGCAAAGAACAGGTTGAGGTGGGAAAACTTTCTGTTGCAAAGAGAAAGATGGAGATTTTCCTGGATGAAATCAAAATCTGTTTATGAATCTCAGGAGAGTGATTCCACTCTCCGGTTTTATAGGAGCGTAAGGAGCCGAGAATATGGATGTTTCTAACACCTACACTTAGGGATACATTTTATGGATGCTGAACTTACCAGGTGCCAGGTGTTAGCAGATTGGCTGCGTTCTGCGTCATTGCAGGAACTTAGCTGTATTTCTCTTCTTATTAAATATTGTTGTGACCACTGTGCTCATTACATCTGCTAAAACAGAAGCAAAAGATACCCAAAATCTATCTATCAATTGGGTACTTGATTTAGATGTAGATGTTGTTTGAAGCAGAACTCCACTGAGTTCATAAACTAATATTTAATATACTTCTGTTATCAGACTTCAGGTGCTGGACTGAGATATGTACTCTGATTTATTGTCTGTACAAAGAAATTGCCTAACCTGTAAATAGCTGGCAGTGCTTTCTGTCCAGAGCTTTGTGCCTGACTTAGTACCTGAGAAAAAAAGCATTAAGCTATGGCACTGGTTTTGATTTGAAGCTTAATTTTGAAAATTCATTGTGAAGTTAAGAGCAGGGAGCTTGCTTTGTGAAGAACTGAATTAGAAGCTTTCAAATCTTTTAGTACTGACAGACTAAATGGCCTCAGCAATTGGTTACGTTTTTGTTCTATCACTGATTCATCAATAGTTGTTTTCCTTTCTGGGTCCATTATTCATAACAAAGAGACTTCAGTATAAAAGAGAAGCTTTACCTTTTCCAGTTAGCCTTCTCTTCCTGCTCACTTCATTCCCTTTTGCCACAATCTAAGCCACAGAACTACAATATTGAATGACTGGAATCTATGAAATGATTTAGATTTGGGAAGTGAATCTGTTGTGACGTAGGGACCTCTCTGAGTGGCTAAAAGCTAGATACCTGTGGCATGAATCATAGACAACCCTTCCCAGGCAACTTTGCTCATAGGAAGATGCCAGTTGTGCAGCACTGCATGTTACCTGACGATGGTGACTCGTTCTTAACGTGGTACCTTTTGATCTACATGCCACACGAACTCAGCATCCAGTGTGTCCCAGAAATGAAAAGCACTGTGTGTCAACCTGCAGCTGAATCTAACAACCATTTTGATGCTGTCATAAACCTGCAAATTCTCCTGTAGCTTAAAATATACCAGATTGCATCTCATAAGCTGTTATGTTAATGGTCTGTAGTTATGTATGTGCATTACCTAAAAGATGCAAAGTTCTCAAATGGAAAATAAAGACCCTTCAATATCTACTGTGAAATGCATCTGCAGCATCTATTTATAAGTGAGGTTTGAACTGATGAACTTGCCTTATGCTGTGCCTCCCCAACAGATGCCAGGCATAGTCAGTTAGTTCAGTTATAGAGATATCATAAATCTGGTACAGCTTGAGATGCTGTGGCGTAGCATGGCATGGGGCTGGGGAGGAATCCTAGATGTAAGGCCTGGATGGTGCAAGGGATGTTCTGGATATATGTCTGTTATGAAGATGGAATTTTAAGTCATTTTGTCCAACAGAAGCAATTACACCATCTGCTTAATAATGATTTTTTAAAAAATATTTTTCAGGCTAGGCACATCTTATAGACAGCTCTGAATGGGAAATTAATTTTACTTTAGTCTTTTGTGATTGACTTGGTCTCCTGGGGCTATAAATCAAAACAATTGATGTTTAGCTTGTTTAATGTTGAATCATGCCCAAGCTTTTGGCTGTGATGAGCGGTTTAGCAGTAGAGCTCTGCACCAATGGGGAACAGGTGAAGCAAGAAACATTTTGTCACTTTTCCTTGGGAGAACAAGCTGGGAAAAGGGTTGTAACCCTCCAGTGACTTGGTGCAATGGATGGGTGGTGCAGAACCTGAAAAAAGTCTAGAACAAGAAATCTACTCTAAAATGTTTCTCAGTTAGTTCCAGTGCTCTATGGAGACAACAGAGAGGAAAAGAGGGACAGAGAATGAGAATTGTGCTGGCTGGAAAAAGCAGCAACACTTCACAAACTGACAGTGAAGCATTATTGTGTGTTAACAGTGATTAAACTTGCAGTGTGTGGAGTGAACAGTGTTCCAGCATCCGGTGGGAACCAGTTCTTTTCGTACTGATCTCAGAGCAACGTGCTCCTCTGCAGGCAAGGATTCATTTCCCCTTTCTGTTTACTTGCTGTAATCCCATATGGGGAAATGTGCAAACATGGGCAATGTCCTTAGGAAAATGCAGAGAGGGGAAGTAAGAGGGACTGTAGGATGCTTGAGATTGTGTAAGATCTAGTAAGGTACAATATAGATATAGATACAATATGTATAAGGAAATAGATAGAAGAAAATACAGTGTTAAAATATTAGAGTGGTTGAACTGACAGAGAAATAGAGAAATGTTTCTGTTAGACTGGTGTGTTTCATGTTTTGCCCATTTCCCTTCTACTTCCACTTGTAGAGATCTTTAAAAATCTTTGCTTGGATCTCTTTGCTGAAGTCTCAGCTTTAATCTCCAAAGAAATCTTAGAAACCTCTAAGCTACTCCTTCCTGGTTAGTCCAGGCACACGTCCTGCAATATCTTCCTGACTTAAGCAAAGGTTGATACCGGGTCTGGGTATTAAGATTTCATTATCAGATTAGAGTGGACTTGCACCCTTTTTGGCAGTGAAAAGCATTTTATCCAGCAGTGTGATCAGAAGGAGACAGAAACGCATCTGCCCTTTCTCTGAGGACTTTCATTCCTTTATTTCTTCTAGGAGGTGTCTTCATATTATTGCCTCAAAGTCCAATATTTCACAAGCCAGTTTGATCTTTATGCCTTAGATGTTTCTTAGCACTGACAGGACATTTAGTATCAGGTAGCTCTTATGTTCCTGTATCAATTTCTCTTTTCTTAGCATCTGTCTATTTCTACTCCCTAGTCACAGCCTATTTTTAATATTCAGAATTCAAGCTGGTCTGGACTTCATGAGGTCCATGAGCCATACAGTTCATGCATCATACATCATTTGTTAATGATTCAAAGCATGTACTTCCAAATATATTTTTAACTTTACTCAGTGCTAGCATTTTTGTAAATGTTCTCTTAGGAAAAATGTTTGCCTGAATACTTTAGGAAGTGGAAATAGCATGGAAACTACTGAGAACAATTAAATTGCATAAATATAGAGTCCCGTAAAATATTTTGAGGTAATTATTCTAAACTTGCTGTAATTATAAAGTTAAAATGCACAGTACAGGTTTCTGCTGATGCTTTCTAAGTCCATTTCTCAAAGGAGGGTAGTTTCAAAGCACATCTCCCCAGATTTACTGGGCTGCTCAGTGGAACTGACTTCAAGGCACTAATCCATTAAACCTGTGCTGTTTAATATGAAAGGGCATTGCTTCTATCCTCACCTGCTTTTGCTTTTTCTGCTCAGGAGTGGCAGAATTTTACAGAGAAAGAGAGTAGCATGAATTTCATGGAGACAGTCCTTCAGTTGAACTAAATGGATACTGAATAAATAATAGAAAATCTTTATTTTGCTTCTTCAGCAGGGTGGGGATATGAACCCTATGGAGTAATGCTGATCAGTAACTAGAAATACAAAAACCTAAAATCAAGACAAGGTTTCACATTCTGGGTTTTTCCCCCTCCATCTTGATCCTGTAAGGCACGTTTTGATGACTAACACTAATACATACCAGCTGTCCTGTGATTTTTCCCATGTGTACTCTAAAGCCAGACCTGTTTGGAAGATGCCAGGTTACTTGGAGTAACTTCTACAGCTTTGAGAACAGTTCATTGTACATGGATGCTTACTAGAAAAGTAATAATAAAAACCCTGTAGTAACGTGCATTGCTATTGCTAGCAGAAGGACTAGTTTTTCTTCATCCAGGCACCACCAGCCATCCCAGAATATTGCTTGGATCTGCCAGGAGAGGGCACGTGTTACCCAGAGCAGGCAGTGTCTCCCCATGCTCTCCTTCCTGCTGTCATACCCCCGCTGGGTAACTCCAGAGCTGGAGCAATTTCAGGCACTGGCCCGAAGACAGGTGTGACACCTTTCCAGTTGATGTCCCTCATGGCAGTTTGCCCAGGAGATGTTAAGTGACCACCATAAAAGAGAAGCTTTGAGATGAGCTGCAAGAGTTTTGAAGTTTGATCCTACTTTATCTTAACAGGGTTCCTGGGAGATGTAATTTCCTTTGTCTTGTGCGGGGTTAATGGCTTGACATGTACAGTGATATTAATAAAGAATGCTTAATTATAAGGTGTGTTGAATTGCTAAAAGAGGAGATTACATCTCTTTATGATAATATTGTGCATAAACCAGCTAGCCTACGAAATGAGAAAGGATAAAATAGCAATTTGCACAGTCAGATGTTTTGAAGCTGCAGAGCCAGGTAACAAGATTTGAACATTATTGATTTATCTCTGAGCAGAACCAGAGTACAGGCAGTGAGATCAGCAAAATAACCTGCTGCTGTGTCAATTAAAACTCCCTAGTAAACAATCCAAACAAGTGAAATTCTGCTTTAGGCATTTGCTGCCTGTTTCTATAGCAGTAGATTATTCACTACTAGATTATTCTGGTGGGTAAATAGTAGTTGGGGAGGGGTTTGTATCTTCAAAGTACTCTGTCAAACAAGATTTTGGAAAGACTACCTTTGAGCCTTATTCTACACCTGCACATCCTGTGCCTGCATAAAACAAGAAGTAACTAATGATGCTATTTATTCTCATAATTAAGATGAATTAAAAAAAACCTGAACAAAGTGAGAAAGCTTTATTTCTGTATTTTTAAATTAAAAGTTCTGACATTTGTTCTTGAATTACACTTTACACTTCCTTTTTTCTTTTTTTTAACATGCAAAAATAAGAAACAAAATATTTTGGCAGCTTATTGGAATCACCTTCCCTGGATGTGTTTAAAAAAAGGGTAGATCAGATACTTAGGGTATAGTTTAGCATAGGACAGGAATGGTTGGACTTGGTGACCTTAAAGGTCTTTACAAACCTTGTGATTCTGTGCCTATTGCATAAAATTTCTAAACTATCCCAATTTTAGAGAGTCAGAATAAACAGCAAGTGATATTTTAAATGACAGGCAGAAATGAAACAGAACTTCATAGTCCTCAAACATTTACCTGCTTGGACCACTATATCTTGGACACTGCAGAAGATGGGACACATGCTGCATATATTTTTTTTAAATGGTGATTTAGCACATAAAAATCACAATGTGATTTTTTTTTTCTTCTCTTTCGAATCTTCCTTCAGTCTTTGTAAAATTAGGTACAAAGATTTTGAAATTATTCTTGAATGCCACAAAAGGTGCTTAGGTGAATTTTATGGTTGGCTTTTTTGTAGGTGGGGTTGGTTGGTTTGGTTTGGTTGGATTTTTATTGGATTTCGTAGGACCTCTGATGCCTCATAATGGACCAGTACTGCATTTAGGTCTTGGAGACCGGGATTTATAACCAATTACTTAATATTTTGAAGTTACCATGAGGGCTAGGAGTTGAGATCCAAACTTAATGTCTCTGCGTCACCTTAATTAAACTTGGTTCCTTCTCTATTTAGCGAAGCAGAAAGACTCAATTCAATATAGAGACGTGTTACAGGGGAGCTATTTAAATGAATTTAATCCATGGTTAAGTTTATGGCAGTCAGGGATATGTTAAGACCTTTGTTTTTATTGCCTTGTGAAAGTCCCAGGTGATGTCTGAGATTGCAATGCACCAATTTCTTTCTTGTCCTGGAGAACATCCAGAACAAATCATCTAAAACTGGTTTCAGGCAAAACAGACAGCTTTAGGAGATCCACCTGAAGAGCAAAATACTGCAAAGCCTAGGACTGTCTTAGCTTGTAGAAAATAATTAAAAATAAAAAGTAGTTTTAGATTACATCACATTAAAATGTGGGCCCATATGGCTTAGGTCTTCAGCTTACTAAAAATAGAGTATACTCCAAAATGTGCCTCAAGTTTCTCTTTGAAAATCCTGTGCTGCTCCGGTTGTCATGAGAGCTTATGACAATACTGAGGAGATGAAGAAGAAAGCAAGTGGAAGCTCAGGGGAGCTCTGGGCTCAAGGTCGTCGTGGTGGAATGGAGGAAGGAGAAATTCAGCCTGGAGAAGAGAAGGCTGTGGGAGGACTCACAGAATCACAGAATTGTAGGGGTTGGAAGGGACCTTGAGAGCTCCTGGGGTCCAACCCCCTGCCAAAGCAGCTCCCCAGCTCATACTGCACAGGGCGGTGTCCAGATGGGGCTGGAATCTCTCCAGAGAAGGAGACTCCACACCCCCTGGGCAGCCTGTCCCAGGGCTCCAGCACCCTCACTGGGGAAAAGTTCTTCCCCAAGTTGGTGTGGAACTTCCTGTGCTCCAATTTGCAGCCATTGCCCCTTGTCCTGTCTCCTGACTCATTGCAGCCTGCCAGTCCCTGAAGGGAGATTATAAACAGGAGGGGAATCAACTCTTTAAAAGGACAGACAATGGCAGGAAAAGGGGAATGGATTAAAGCTAAAGGAAGGATAGATATTAGGGGGAAGTTTTTTCCAGAGAGAGTGGTGAGGGGCTGGAACAGGCTGCCCAGAGAGGGGGTGGGTGCCCTGTCCCTGGAAGTGTTCAGGGCCAGGTTGGATGGGGCCCTGGGCAACCTTGTGTAGCTCCAGGCCTGAGGTTGGTGGCCCTGCCTGTGGCAGGGGGGTTGGAGCTGTATCATCCTTGGGGTCCCTTCCAACCCATGCCATTCTGTGATTCTATGAAATACGAAGTCACTTTCCTAATTTCTCCCTGTAGAAACTAGCACAACACAGTAGAGGAAATGCACAAAAAACTAACAACCTTCTGTACTCAAGTGTTCAGAAGCATCCCTCAAAACGTAATGTTTGCAGTCCACTCTGGACTCATCATTCCTTTCCTTGCTGCAGAGACCTTTCGGCTGAAAGGTTCCACGGGGGTCTAACAGCAAACTGCAGCCTTGCACCTTGGTGCAGGGGGTTTGGAAAGCTCTTCCTGTGCCGCTCTGTAGTATTTGGGCTGTACTGTAGGTACTTCAGCTGTAGTAGAACACCCAGATGCCTTATCCAGGATGGCAGCCGACATTCCTTCTGTGTGTAACATTATCCTGAGAAAGTCCTACCCTAAGTTTGTCTCTGTACTTTTCCTTGGCATTGACTATTGGCTGCTGTTAAGAGAGTAGGTGTCCAGAGTACTGGAATAGCCAGAATATTTCAGACCACTCTAATACTTCAGTAGATTTGCACTGATGTTGAATTTGTTCCAGGTTCTACATATTTTTAGATATGGTAGCATGAAATTTCACACACACACCCCCAAACCGTTGCTTCGGGGCAGCGATGCTCCTCTGGCTGGTTTTTCCAGCTCCAGCAGGACTGATGGTGAGAGCACAGGGTGCAGTTCTGCATCCAGCATTTTCTCATTATTTAATAAAACATGGTGAATGTCATAGCTTTGTTCTTCAAAGTAAATTCTGACACCGGCTATACATTTATTTATAAATTCCAAGTACAGAGAGGAATAGTTCTCAATGTAATGAGACTCACAAGTACTCATGGTCCTGGGCAGTATGTGCATTAATAGAGTGGGGAGATATTTAAGTCAAAGGGCTGCTGATGGTGAGCGGTTCTGGGTAAATTGGTGTAATAAACTGAAAGGAAAACACCCCATTTAGAATGACATTTTTAACTTTGTTCATGTGTTTCTGGATAAGAAGGATTTTTTTAATGATCTGATATCTTTCTCAATTGGACTCTAAAGAGCAGTTTTACATAGAGAAGGAAAAATGTGAAAGTTCCACAATTTTACAGTAGATGTAAAAACTTAGTAGAGCTGTGGCAGAGGAATGAAGTTTCAGGGTTATGACTAGGTAACTTATATTACTAGATAGGATTCAAGATGAATGTTTTACCCAGTTTACCTCATTTGATTTAGCTGCATCCTTGTTAATGAAATGGAAACATAAAATGATCAGATATTCTCTAGAGGTTGTTTGTTTTATTTTCCAAATCATGAAAAAGTATTTTCCTACTCCTTAAAGTTAGTTTAGTTATTTCCATTTAACTGTGATTTTTATTTTATTTTTTAGTCTCACAGTGTCACATATGACTTGTCAGTTTGGAGTAAGATAAAAGCAACCCAGTGTTCTACTTCCATAACTCAGAGACTGACGGTGTCTGATCTCACCGTTAGGAACAACTGGCTTGATGATCATAGAATCATAGAATGGCCTGGGTTGGAAGGGACTCCAACGATCACAGAGCTCCAACTCCCCTGCCACAGGCAGGGCCACCAACCTCAGGGCTGGAGCTACACAAGGTTGCCCAGGGCCCCATCCAACCTGGCCTTGAACACTTCCAGGGACGGGGCACCCACCACCTCTCTGGGCAGCCCCTTCCAGCCCCTCACCACTCTCTCTGTAAAAAACTTCCCCCTAATATCCAATCTAAACCTTCCTTCCTTTAGCTTTAATCCATCCCCCTTGTCCTGCCATTATCTGCCCTTTTAAAAAGTTGATTCCCCTCCTGTTCCTCTGCTCCCTTCAGGGACTGGCAGGCTGCAATGAGGTCCCCCCACAGCCTTCTCTTCTCCAGGCTGAACAAGCCCAGCTCCCTCAGCCTCTCTTTGTAGGGCAGGTGCTCCAGCCCTCTGATCCAGCCTGATGTACGTGGGTAGCTGTTTATCCTGGCTGTTGTTTCCATCAAACCTTTCTGTGTGCATTGGATGCACGAACATATGAGAAAAGGTCATTTTATTGAGACTTAGTGCAAAATGGGTTTATAACATGAAGTCCTGGTGGTGCATCAACAGAGGGGGAATACTGGGGCTGACTTAGTTGCGGAGAGCTACACCCCAGGCTGTTCCTCATACATTCACAGTTACCTGTTCAGTGTGCTCTCACGCTAGGAATCAACTGCTCTGGACTTTGGTTTTAGAAGCAGTCAAACCTCCAACCAAAAATCCCTGAGGGGACACATGCACCCTCATCCCAAATCAGCCCCTGCAACCCAGCCCACACCTTGTTCCATACTGGATCAAGTATTTGGTCTAGTTCTGTGCTGCTGTGTTAACATTGTTCCAATAAACCAAACTGTCATCCTTCTATTCCCAGTTGTGAAAAATGATCCCAGATAGCTTTTGCAGTCTAATTCCTTTATAGCAAATGAAGACAGTATAATTTTACAGCAAATGAGCTGATGTAATCTGTTTCATTTCTGTGATATGAAGATCATTTGAGTTAGTATAGAAGTTAAAAAGAATATTATATATATATAGAAGCAAAATGCCTGAGCTTAAAGATGTGTAGAAACTGCACCAAAAACTACCATTGTAACTTGAAGGATAGTCATGAATGTGTGTAAACCTGTATGTTTGTCTGCCATAGATATCCTAAAAATGAAGAAGTTAAAATCCTCAAATTCAATTTCATTGTTGAGCTAGTGTATGTACCAGCTCTAGTTACTGCTTCAATCACTTGGCACTCACATGCATTGAAACTACAGTTAATGAGAAGTATAGTTACTAAATTTTCACAGAGGCTTTGAAAATTGCTTCCAAGATGTTGGAGCACACAGATCTGTGTGTGCAGGAAATCATAAATGCATGGGGCAATATGTACTGCTATCTATTGGTTTGAATTTTAATGGAATTTTTCAGTTCCCTTTTGAGCTCCCCCATTCTTAGGAGTCAGCATGGTGATCAAAGGATAGGAATATGGATGTGGAAGTAAAAAAAAAATAAATAAATGTTTCTAATCCCAGGTTTTGCTCTGCATTTTACTTTGGATACATTACTGGTGATAACTTGATTTCCCTTGGAAAATACATTCAAGTCTCAAATTGAAAAAGATCTATAAATGGAAAATATTTGTGTTATGATGATAATGGTGGTATATCATCAAGTTATTACTGATGAATGAAATTGCTGAAAGCAGAAGAAATTTTAATATATATTTATCATACTTTGGTCTTGACATCAGGCAGTGTTTTGAGTTTTCTTAGAGATTTGCAGCCTTGGAGTTGGCTTTGCTGACAGCAGCCTGTGCAGGTTGTGAAGAGGACTTTGACAAAGAATTCAATGAGTTAATTGTCTTTCCAGATTGTCAGTGTGGAATGTAGCAAGATGTCAGATCGATTCCCTTGGTCTTTTTGCTTCTGGTGTAACTGACTGATAGATTTCAGAAAGGGGTTAAAAGGGGTTAATATATTTCATGCTTTCACTTCAGTAAAGCTGGAATCTGGAGATACTGTTTGCTGCTGAATACAAGGTTCTCTGTAATACTGTTTTCTTTCTGCTTTCCTTAACATTTTGGGAGAGGTGTGACTGCCGCCCTTTTGATGTATTTCAATAACTGTTCCTGTACATTCTTCTGATTCTTCTCCTTAGTCTTTCACAAGTATGCAGAGATAAAAAGAAATGCTGAAATCCTGCTTTTGTGGTGTCTCCATTGTATCCAGGCTACATACGTGTGTAAATGAATGTATTTATATATACTCATTATGGTGTCCAGCTCCTGAAACTGAGCTTTCAGTCAGTCTACGTAATTCCTTTTTGCACCTAAATCTTAGTTGTAAGAAGAAGAATGGCTGGAGTTCAGGGCAGTAATTGAGAACTGAAAGACATAGAAAAAAGGAAGAATAGGAAGGTCTGAGAAATCCTGTATGGAAGCTTATAGGCTTCCTGTAATTTTTCTACATCACTTGCTTTTCAGTTTGGCTTTAGATGCATTAGCCCTGACTCCTCAACAGTCAGTGAGGATTTAGGTACCTAAAGAACTTGGTCACCTGGGGTCTGAGTTTCTCTTTGTTGCATCTCCCAGTCTGCAAGCTGACGCTAGTAGCGTTGCGCCGCCTCCGAGGCAGCACGTGCCCTGCTGTGAGGCCAGCCATAACCACAGGTCACAAGGCAGGTTTTTGAGGAGTGGCAGCCAAGCAAGTGGGTTTCGTGATTTGGAAAAGCAGTTCTGACCTAGTGGGGGTACTTTCAAAATCACCCATCAGAGATAGAGGAACATCACGTTAATTGCTGTTATAAGAATCACAATACTTTCTTGTCAAAACAATATGTTAAGCCTGATAGACCTTGCAAATGCCTTAAATTCTCAATTGATCCAATTAAACTAATTAGTCATGTTTGAGGGCGGACAAAAACATGGGAGTCTCTCAGAAATGAAGTATACCCTCTAACATGCCACTAGGTTAGATACAATCAGAATAATGCATGTTTTCTACAAAGAGTTTAAGTATCAAATCCATTTAAAGTCTTGGCAGAGCAGAGTGTCCGGCAGCATGGCCATTATTGTGATTCCATTCAGCTTAATATATGCAAACCAGACAGCTTCAGTAAATTGCAGCAATAAAACTTTTGTTCCAGCAGCCAGCTTCATCACTTGACTCTTCCTTGGAATGACTGTGTTTTTGTGGCAGTTGGATGGGTTTATGATTGACATACATACAATTAAAATTTGCCTTTCAAAACTGTAAATCACAGAGACCTCCCGAAAGCTCAGTCGTATTCTTAATATCTCATGGAAGGAGTGTTAGATTGTGGCTTCCACTAGCAAATGTACTGCAATTTGTAGGCCTACACACCAGTGAACATGGTAATTTTAAGACTTCTTGTGGCCTTAGCCCTAGATTTAGATCCCACCTGACTTTTATTCTCTTATTGATTTCAGTCTCTGTGGGGCTAATGATTTCTTTTAATTAACGTCTAGAGTGAAATAATGGAGTTCTTGGACCATCTAATTTCCTGTTGCCTTCATGCAGACCTGTGCTTGGTTAACAGTTGGAGATACTAAAATGTGTCTTAATAGTAAGCTTATGCATTTAACAAATGTAAGAAAATATATGCTGTAGCTTTACCAAAATTTACAAACAATTATGGACATTTTGCTGGACAATTAAATTTTATTTACTAAAATAAAATCAATTTTATATTATTAAAACTCTGGTGTTAATCAAAGTAGGTCAATAGCAGGGTTTCAGTGGAGAGTTTATTTACTTCTGCCCTTACATTTAGTGCCTGTGTGGCCTATGGTCATGGAAAAATCCATCTTCCTTTCTAAGGGAGCAGAGAAGTAAGACTTGGATGAAGCCTAGAGGGAATAGCAGCTTATTCTATTTTATCATGGAGATGTGTTAGCATTATATGAGCAGCTTTATAGAAGCTTTGCACATTTTTTTTTCAGCCTACTCAAGGTGATTGCTCTTTTTTTTTTTTTTTACATCAAGTAAAATATTTGTTCCTTCATTAAAATTATTCTAGCAAATCGTACACAAGTATATTTTTGTGCAGTTTTGCAAGGCTAATATGGTGTCATTATATCTGATGCTGTATTCATAGGTTCGATTTAATTTCTGTATATTTTGAGATCTGAGAAGCACCTACAGCCTGTGACACTGTTGTGACTGGAAATCAAAATACCTTGCTGGTTTCCAGGGTACTTGAAGGAAATTATTATTTTTTTTTCTAATAAACAACTAGTCATGCTGAGGGGTTTTTGAGACCGGTATTTTTGGCCTCATCAATCCTTTGCTGTATTTTCTATGCCGCAGAAACCAGAGGCATCGCTGAATCATTCAGGAGGAATAACATAATGAGAGGGGATAAAACTAGCATCAGAACACTCATCATCTGCCACAGCCTTCTAATGATGGAGTTGGACAGGAAACAGGCTCACAGTGTGCCAGGGTAGCGTAGTATAGTGACTGGTGTGTTTGGAGCTGCTTCGCTCCTTACGCTGCACGGCGCGCGTTCAGGTTAACTGAACAGATGTGCAGCCATATTCAGTCTCTTAAGTCTGAAGATTATAAATATTTAAGATGCAACTAAGGCTTTTGTGATAGAGTTACTGCTTCTGTGTTTTTGCCAGTCAGGCCTGCTCATCGGTTTTATCATGCTTGGTTCTTGTGAAGAGGGTTCTGTCCAGGCTGGCAGAACTAACATTACATCTGCCAGCTTTTTTACTGCTCTCTGCTTTCCCGAGTCATCTTACTCCTGGCTCTGCCCGCTCCATTCCTGTGGGCTTGAACTGTAATGAGCAGCGTGGTTTGACAGAAAGGCTCCATAAGGCATGATGTCTCCCTTACATCTGAGATCAGAGAGATCAAGAGTGCAGCACGGTGTATCCACACTTTCAAATCCTATGCCACTGATAGTTCCTCCGACCTCTTTTGTCCTCGTTTTATTTCTCTCAAAAATAGAGAAGGAGAAAGGTTACGTGGCGCTGCAAAGCCAATTCAACAGGTGTACCATGTGTATACAGACCAATATATAAATTTTAGAAGCAACGTGGTTCCACACTGACTAATCTTTCCAGGGCTGTGTATTAATCCTACTATCAACATGAACAGCAGGAACTACAGCGTGGCACAAATCTAGGTGCATTGTTTGCTGGTTTATTTCTCTTTGTTAATTACCTATTCCCTTTCCTGACCAAGTGGGCAGGACCTGGGGTGTGTGCCTTCATCACTGCTAACATTATTTATTATTTATCTTGTTTCTTTGATTGTGTGTATTTTTTTTCCTTTTTAATTTTGAAGAAAGTTATGTGCAGTCAGTAAATCAGGTATCAAAAATAGTAATTAATATTAATTAGTCTATTGCCACTCATACCTTCTAATACTTATCTAGACAAGTTGCTGCAGCAGCTACGTGAACTGCGTTCATCGAGAGGGATGAGTACAGTGACTCGGGCACTGCTGCTGGCAGGCTGACAGAGCTCTGGTTCTAGCTCCAAAGGCACTCGGGCACCTGTTTCCCTTGCCAGGTCACCCTTGGCACTACTATTGCTGCTTCCAGTGGAAACAGGGCTCTCCTGAGTGCCATGCCTTGCCAGGATTTCTGTGTTTGTCCTGCTCACAAATTTACTTGGTGGCAGCATGTTTCCTTGCTAGGCTTGCTAGCAGGTGCTGTACTCTCCAATACTACCACTGTTGTGTTTAGTTGGTTACTTTGGCTTTCCAAAGACATCTTTGGTCCCTTGTTTGTGTCTCCACCAGTGATGAAGTGCAGTACTTGGGCCTCAGTGAGGTCAAGCTGTCACTGAACTAGATTAATCGGTTTACTCTGATTGCCAAAGTTCTGTGATCTGAGCTTGCAGGTTTTGAAAAATAGGCAACTATTGAAATAAATCTGCTTGTTGGTTGTTTGGTTTTGTTTTGGTAAATACTGGCCTGTACTCTCTCAGAATCCTAACACGCTTTCTTCTTTAGGTTTTCTCTAGATCTCCCCCCACTTCCCCCTCCAGTGTTTCTTAGAAAAAGCAACAAGAACTTCTTTGAAAATAGCAAGATGTCAGAGTTTTAGGAATATAATTTAATTTAATCTCCTTTCGTTGGCCTTAAATATAAAAGCTTGTGGATCTAAGAAGTTTCAGCTTCTTTACAGTGGCATTGTAATAAATCAGAAGAGTTACAGAAATACATGAAAAAAGCTGAGCCCTCACCATGAAAAAGGAGAAGGTATGGCAAAGCAAATAGTTTTCCTTCAGAAGTGTCTGGATAACCAAATTCCTGCTGCTTTTGCATCTTAGTCCTTTTAAAAGAAGAGGCTGAACTCTTTTTTTAGTATTTAATGACCAGATTAAACCCAACAAACTGTTACGAGTCTAAAATCCTTAAATTTACGAGCTTGAAAGCACTGGGAAACAAGCTATAATAATAAATATATGTGTTTACTGTGCTTCAATTAACAGAATATTATAGGTACTTACATACCCTTTTTACAAATGTGGAAACACAGGCTCCTGGAAACAAACATTGCATGGTTTAGTTGCTCTTGTTTGTCCTGGGAATTGAAAAGGCTGCAGCCAGGTATTTGGATAAGTTGGTGCATCTTTAAATAGCCCAAATAATATGAATGCCTAGGAGCCTGAGTGTATTAAACTGACACATACTGCTTGTAAGAGTTCTTGGACTTGAAATACAGATGGTTGTTGTATTTCCCTCCACAGTGAACTGTCTCTGCATTGTGTATGTATGATTTCCCAGTTTGCCAAGAAAGGTTACTGAGCTCTGATCTGTAACAGCTACAGAGGATTGATTTGTTCTGTCCTTAGATATTCTTCCTAACCATCGCTTTTACATTCATAGAGCAATGAGTTGGGATGCTATTTATATCTTTTCCCTGGCAATTGTTTTTAATTTTAGATTGCTACAGTACTTCACCTTTAATTTTCACCTTGCTCTGTCAAAGCAACGTGTATTAGTGATCTTAATCTGTGCTAATGTAGCCCTGGTTTGTGTGCATAGCTGAGTAGAGATCCTGCTTCTCTCGTCCTGTGAATTTCTCCCTTCAGGTCATCATTAGTACATAGGACTGATTAAATTATTTTTCAACAAAGACAAATGGAAACATAGTTATGCAGTTAAATAGAATATACATAATTTTAGTGGAAGTCAATCAGATGTGCTACACTGTGTCACTTGGGTGACAGATTTCACATCCTTGCAGTTTCTATTAGGGAAAACCTCATTAGGAAGATCAGTGCTTCTGTGGAACATGAAGCAAAACTTAAAAGGTGTCAGATGATTTCAGATGTGCTGGTCACTTGTACCTTTCCATTTCCTGACTGTTGGTCTGTAGTTCGTTCATTTGGGAACAGCCATTAGGTTCAGCTGTGCACGTGTGTGTCCACTTGATCGGTTTTCTGGGAGATGTGTGCACCTCCTGCTGCCCACGAGAGCACTGTGGATTCTCCAGGTTTGCAATGGGTTTGCTAACAGTTGTTTCAAGCCAGTTTTCTGGGTTCTTGTTTAAAAACATATTTATAGATAAATAAAATAGCTGTAAGAGTTGGAAATGTGGCTGAGGCTTCATTCAATTGTCTGTCTTTCCTAAGGACAAGAGGAAGGCATCACTCCCATGTTAAGAGTTAGTTTTGAGATTCAGGAGGTAGGCTCCTCACTGGTGGCTCTGACCTTCAGCATACTCTCATTCTCTATGTGATTTCCTCAATCTTACCTGTATTTTACATTCCCTTCTTTTTGTTAGCACATAGGAGTAATCTGCCTTTCTATGGTAGAAGGTCTTCCCCCAGCTGCAGGGGATAGGTACTATTGTAATACTGACTGTAAGCATTCTAGTTGTCAACATAGACTAGTGAGGCAGTACAGATGCAGATTTCTGGAGAAAATACAGTTCTTAAATTAAACCAGGCCACTCTAATTCCCTTCACAAAATATTGTTAGTCGCTAAGTTTTCATTCAGGTGGGTTTTCTTCTTCCATCTGGGCACAGAGAGTGTGCTCAGAAAGAACTGGACATTTTTCGAGTACGTATTTTCAGGAAGAAATTTCCTAGCTTGACAAAATATCTTGTAGCTGCCTTTTGTTCAGAGTTGAGACCGTGCCAGCTTAATTGCTAAGCCAGTAGATGTTAGCCACTGGCAGTCAGTGCAGCATAATTAACATGCTAGAATGATGTCAAATCAACACAGAAACATCTGACAGTGTTGACTGCAGAGTGCTTCTGGTTATTGTAATCATAATGAAACTGTTACAGGCAGCATTGTGCTGGTTTATAGTAGCTAATCTACATTGTATAAGTACAGTGAGTTATTAATTGTAAATTACAGTTTTCTTTTTTGAATTACAATTGTCAACAAAGCTTTCCTTTTTTATAATTTATTTCCCAAAACTCCAGCTTGCTTTGGAATGTCCACACCAAAGGAATTATTTAAAGACACTTTTAACTTCATAGTTTGGCTGTACAATAAATGAGTTTAAAACCTGTTGGGGTATCCATGCCACATGTGTATTCAGCTTCCCTTTGCTTTTTCTAAACAAGACCTTTCTCCTCTGCATCAAAACATGTTCAAACTGGGGCCAAATGGGAGAGCTTAATTTCTCAATTCTTTTTGTCTCCTATTTCAATTAAATATGACAGTGGATTGAATAGGCTGCCTCGGGAAATTCACAGACAAAGCCTTGGCTAAATCCACAGCTGGAGTCTGCTCTACTTTGTGTCTTGCAGTGTTGAACTTGGCTATTCACCCACAAATTAAACCATTTGCTTGTTTCCTCTACTCTCCTGTACTGTTGAGATTCCTCCTTCCTTGTTTTCTCTCTTGGTCTCCTTTGGTGTCTTACATCCTTCTGTTTAGGCTGCAGCTTGCTGGTCGCCTGTGCAGGGGTAATAACCTTGAATTAGGATATCAAGCTTGGAAGCCATTTCTCCTCCAGACTGTTAATTGAGGCTTTGTGTTCAGCAAAACTGTCACCAACACTCTTTTTTCTTCTCTGTTCTTCTGCTAAGACAGGCTGAGAGAGTTGGTGGTGGTCAGCCTAGAGAGAAGAAGGCTCAGGAGACACTTCAGAGTGGTTTCCAGTACTTAAAGGGGACCTACAGGAAAGCTGAGGAAGGACTACCTGTAAGGGCATAGAGCAATAGGATGAGGGGTGATGGTTTTAAACTAGAGCAGGGTAGGTTTACATTGGACATTAGGACTAAGAAACAGACGCATATGCAGAGGCTCTTGGTGTTCAGTCAGTAACTTCAGTGCTGCCATCGTGGGGGTTTTACACAGCAGTTACAGGCCAAACTCTGCAGTTTCTGCCCAGGCCAACCAGGCATGGAAGTGATTCCTGAACTGGAGCTGCCTTCCTTTATCGAGGAATTTCTCCCCTGGAGAATATAACCAGCTGCACTCAGAGTGTCCCCCCAAGTTGTGAAGTTCACTGAAAAGAATGTTGTATTATCACTAAATCCAGGATTTAATTTTTTTTCCCTCCAAGATTAAGTTTCATTACAGATTTTTGAAAGTTCACCTTTGCCTCACATTTTAAATGAATCATTTTATACTGTTTCTGCAATACTTAGAAGGTGACTTTGGTTACCCCATGAAATCTATCGTGAGCTTGGGATATCCTCAGTATACTGGAAAACAAAATTAGATAAATGAAATGAAACTCCCTATTAGCCTATAACATGACAAAATTCCTTTACAAAATTTGCATAAAAGGTGATCAAGTGCTGTGTCAGTTTAATTGGGTGTGATGAGTTTTTAATGCATATTAGGCTGCAAAATTTTAAATAACGTTTTGTATAAAGGGTGTCCAGCTACAGTCTTACTGCTGCGTAAATTCGTGAAACGCTGTTGTTAGCAATGTCTCACTTACTACATACACAAGTAATCTGTACATGTGTGCACCTGTGTGGAATTAGAATCTGTTTATGCATTCATGCTTGTCCTTTCCTACATGTGTATGGTTTTAATAAGAACTATTAGGAAAGTAGTACTAGCAGCCGTCAGCAGGCTCTTGATAGGAAGATTATTATGCATTAACTTTCAAGAGTTAGAAATGTATAATTCATGGCTGTTTGGTGGATTTTGCAAATCTCCTGGTTGTGTACAGTTACTAATCTGTATGACATGATGGAAAACAAATCTTGGAAATACTGTCATTAAGGTTTGTGGCAATCAAGAAACTGCAGTTTAATGCAACTTTTCTGTTTGATGTTTTGGGGAAAATCCCAGCTGTATATTAAAACCACTAAACTGTCTGGGCTTTGTATAAATATTAATTTACCAAACGTATGAAAGTCTGTGACATTTCCTTCAGTAGAAGGGATTAGCTTTATTTTTACATGCTTGTATGATAGCACACTGAAGTGAATCACCATATGTTGGCTTTTAGAGTTCTCTATTTCATACGTTTTCTTTTAATATGGCATGTCTTTATCAGCACAGTAATGCAGTTGAGGAAATAGGTGCATCTAGTTTGCCAAAGTTAGTTCAGCCACCGTTTCCTTAATAAAAGATTTCCATCACTGTTAGCATGCCATGACTGGAGCAGCGTTTTATAGGCTGCTGTACGTTTTCAGTCCTGACATTTTAAGAAGCTGCGGTTCTTATCTCTGACGTGTCTGTGTGCTGATGCATTGGCTCTTTACTGCTTTTGTAATATTTTTATAAAATTTATTGGCAGTAACTGCTATTACCCAGAGCATCTATTTTGAAAGGTCTGTGTTATCTAGCCCTGTTGACTGAGCTGCTCGGAGGGTTTTGTAACTTTCTGGGCGGTTTGCCACTGCTTCTGTCCCAACTTTGTCCACATTTGTATCAGCTGGTTTAGTTCATGGTTGCTTGCTTGGTGTTAACATGCTGATTTACATCATAATTAAGAATGAGTAGGAGTTTATAAGGGAACTGGAAGCTCATAAGTAACACAAAAATAATGCTCTTTTGAATAAATTTCTAAAGATAATTGAGTGTAAATATTAGAATATCAAACAGCTTGTAGTCAGCCTCTTTTGATGGAAAGCCTTATAATGAGTGAACAGTGTTGCTGTTGTTTAGTACGTTGTGTGGTAGCTGTGTTTGTGTCACATCTTTAAGTGGAGAGACCTCACTTCCCATGACTGCTTCATATGCTTTGCTGCAAGTTGTGACAGAATATACCCACATACTGCATTGTATAATGTAGATACCTCACGTTTGCCATCTGATATCTTATATAAAAGCAGAACTCTGTTGTCTGTCAGAATATCCTACATTTATCTGTGAATAAAATAGCAGTTTAGCAAATATGGATATAAAGAGAATGAAGGAACTTAGAGAAGAACATTCCTTCTCCTCACCTCCTTGTCTCTTGGTTAAGTAAATCACAGCAGATGCAAAGTACGGCTTAAAGAATACTATTCAGCTCTGCCTACACTTGTGGTGATTTATCGGTGACAAAGCTCCTGCTGGGGAAACCATACAATGAGAGGGTATGAGCTTCTTGCAGTCAGTATGGAGAAAAATGGGCAGACCAATTTAACTTGGTACCAACAGAGATCTTTTTCACTGGTCTCTTTTCTGTTGGTGTAATCTTGTTGACAGGAGTTCTGCTGTCTGCAACATGCTGCTGCAAGCATGAGAAACACGCTGATGTTGGGTTGTAAGTGCGTGGTGAATGCTGTAGCTGTGAATCTGCAGGTAATTTTTATATTCCCAAATAAATTACATCATCTAAATTCTTCATTAGTTATTTTTGTGCCAGAAATGCCACAGAGACACTCATTTGAGTAACAGAAGGAGCCAAAGATACAGGCTTTCCATTCATGCCCTTGGCAGGATTTTGCAATACGTGCTTATAGTAGTATTGTGGCTGAATTGCAAAGCAGTCTGCTTGTCTATCCACACCATTTTATTGTCTCTCTCACTTATTTTGGACTTTACTACTTGCCAAACACTTGGCAGTTTTAATTGCACCTATTTCTACGCACAGGCATGGAACCCACTCAGTGCCCAGATGGTTTCATTAGTGGTTTTGTGTAACGCTGCCTGTGTCACTAATAAGTGGGCTAGCACGGTGCGAACCAAAGGCTGAGCACGTCCCTGGACTCCAGTGGGTTTACCCATGCTTTACTCCTCTGAGGACTGCATCTTACACAGCTGATGTGCTGTAATCGTTTTCAGAAACTGGGTGCGTGTTCAGATGCCTTTTGAGTAAGGGACCAAGAAGGTATGAGGAGTGGATTGCCAGCACAGTTCAGGCTTAGTGGATGATGCAAAGTAAGACATTAGGAAAAACAAATGGTAGGACAGATTGCTGAAGTACTTCTCATCATGTACTTTGTGTAAAACTGCTGGTCACTGCTACATAGACATGCAATGGTGCAGCAACAGGATTTGTCCCTAAGTTTTCCTGTAGTCCAATAAGTTACTTACATTCTCACCACGTTAGAAAGGAGTTTAATAACTAATTATGTTCACTGGAATAGGGAAAGAATGAAATAGTGGTTGGGTTCCAGTTGTGGAACTCGCTGAATGGCAAGAAATTGTCTGCTGATGGATGCTTTACTTTCCCATGCGTTTTGCAGTGTCAGTGTCTTGATGTTCTGTTAAGTTCCTTCTTCTGAAAATATTTATCTTAATTAGTCACTATAGCTAGAGACTAATTGTCTAATTTCTTTTTTTTTTAGTCATTTGTTGGCGAGCAAATACGAAACTGTTCAGAATCTCTAACACTGTGACTGTGGGTAATTAGTTACAAGTGAGCGATAACAAGCAATTTGAAGAGGCATTACAGGTTTTTCTCCACCTTTTTAATCTGAGAGCTGTAAAATACTTGATTAAAATCAGAGATAAAAGTATATCCCTGGAATGAAGCAACATTTCTGTAATGAGTAGAGGTGTTTTATTAAATGTGCTGTGGTCCAGTGAGTTTTTTCCCCTCTCCCTCTGCCCCACGGTACAGTTCATGTTGTCAAATGGACAGCAGTCAAGGTCTGGAAAAGGGACTTTGTGATGTAGCCATGAGCCTCAGCAGGCACCAGGCTTCCCAAGGCTTTGGGCTCTAGGTCTCAGCTGGCATCCACTGATATAAACCACAACTTGGCTTCCCAGTGTCCGACTGTACCCATGTGAACGTGCTGAGCTAGGCCACTGTTAGCATTAGCTGACCCAGACAGCACATTACAAACTGTCACTCACAAGGCAAGGCAGAGTAGTACCTGTCTTGCAGGAGGAGGGAGCCTGCATGGTTTGGAATTGCTGTCAGGACTCCTGCTGACTCACCTCCGTTTATCCACACTGTGGATGTGCTGTATTGGCCACGCAGCCTTCTCCAGACTTGCCTTGATCCCCTGTTGTGATCTGATCTTCTTGCCAGACCTTGTAATTGCACATGGTATTGAAAGTTTTAACAAAAAAATAAAGAATGAAATGAAACAATTACATTTGTATTGAAAAGACAAGTATTTTTTTTCTTGATTATAAACACTACATTTCAGACTGTACAAATGTAGTTATTACTGGAAGGTGACCAGTGATAGTGTGGATCATTCTTTCCTGAAGTGCCTGATACCTCATGATAATTTATACATACATATTTTGTGAAATAGGAAAACCCAGTTTCTTCTCAGATTATGTGATAGAAAAAGGTGAAAAGGCCCACAGACACATATGAAGGCTGTCGTGGATCAGGGTCTTATCCAGGGTGCCCCAATTCAAGACAAATGCCTTAGGCTGCTTGTCTTCTGGACTCTGGATCTACTAAAAGAAAACATACAGGTAGAAAAAGAGGAAGGAAAAATCAAGCAAACCATTTTTTTCAGTAGTTTTTGTCTGTTCCAGATGACACTAAACTTAAATAATGAATTATACATGGAGAATATTTCAATAAGATACATGAAATTAGCCTACTTAGAGGAGGTAGTCATATTCTTATTATGAGAAAAAAGCTTCAAAGAAACCCTCATCATCGGAGATGTAGTTTTGTTTTAGCACCTGCTTGGTTACAGTGAGTCTGAAAGGTTGAGGTGTTTATCCTTAATGACCACTGATAGGTTTATTTGGCCTTGCTATACCTCCCAGCCAAAGGGGGAGCAGAGCAGAAGGGCCCAATGATGAAGCCATGTTGCAGGCTGGAAGTGGAAGGGTTGTGGAATATCAGTTTTATAGGAAAATTATAGCATGAGTGGAACTAAGATGATCTTCAGGAATCACCTGTTCAGAAGGTCTCAGAAGGAGAGGCGGAGGCTGGTGAAGGAACAGCACCCACCCTCAGCAACTACCAATGATACAAAGCTGGGAGGGGTGGCTGACAGGCAGGACACTGCGCTGCCATCCAGAGACCTGGCCAGGCTGGAGAGCTGGGCAGGGAGAGACCAGATGAGATTCAACAAAAGCAAGTGGAGAGTCTGTCACCTGGGAAGGAATAACTGCTGGAATCAGTACAGGCTGGGGATGACCTGCTGGAGAAGAGCTCTGTGGAGAAGGACCTGGGGGTCCTGGTAGATGACAGGGTGGCCATGAACCAGCAGTGTGCCCTGGGGCTGAGAGAGACAATGGGATCCTGGGGGCATCAGGAGTGTGGCCAGCAGGTCACAGGAGGGGATCCTCCCCCTCTGCTCTGCCCTGGTCAGGCCCCACCTGGAGTGTTGTGTCCAGTGCTGCACTCCCTGGGATAAAACAGACAGGGATCTCCTGGAGAGAGTCCAGAGAAGAGCTACAGAGATGATGAAGGGCCTGGAGCATCTCCCCTGTGAGGAAAGGCTGGGTGAGCTGGGGCTGTTCAGCCTGGAGAAGAGAAGACTGAGAGGGGACCTAATCAATGTTTATAAATATCTGAAGGATGGGATGCAGGGGAAATGGCCAGCCCCTTTTCAGTGTCTGTGGGGACAGGACAAGGGGCAATGGCTGCAAGTTGGAGCATAGGAAGTTCCACAGCAACATGGGGAGGAACTTTTCCCCAGTGAGGGTGAGGGAGCCCTGGGACAGGCTGCCCAGGGGGTGTGGAGTCTCCTTCTCTGGAGAGATTCCAGCCCCGTCTGGACGCCGCCCTGTGCAGTATGAGCTGGGGAGCTGCTTTGGCAGGGGGTTGGACCCCAGGAGCACTCGAGGTCCCTTCCAACCCCTACAACTCTGTGACTCTCTGACTGACAGGTCTGAGACAGGATCCTGCTTGTTATCTCTGTAACAGATTTCTAGGGCAAGAAATGCTGTAGTGGGAATTTTATCTGAAGCTCAAACAAAAAATGAGACATTGAGTTGTTTTTAGGAATTTCAAAGGTGAATGTCTTCCTGCCCTAATTTCTCTCATTTCCTGCTGCTAGAAAATGAAAATGTCAGATAGGATGAGATGTATTTCTGTAGCCACAATTGATGCTTTCAGAGTCACTGGATAGTCCTCTGGGTCTGAATACTGAAAATGCTACGTTCTGTGCTTATGAAGGAAACCTTTTTGGCTTTTAAATCCATGAATCAATGAGGAATTAAATATACATTGGAGAAGTGTTTGATATGTGCCCATGTGAGTGGCACTGGGACAGAAATCAAGAGGATTGGGATAGCTAGTTAGCCAAACGAGCTTATCCTTTGGAATTTACTTCCCATGCTCCAGTTGTGTGGGATTTTCTTGGGGTTTCAGGTGATGGTGGAATAGGTGTCAAAAGTAACATTTTTTTGGTACATGACTCAGGAAAAGAAGGGGAACCAAGGGGAGATCCAACTAACAGATTTCCCCTGTATTATGTAAATGTTATCCTTTCTTTTAAAATAACCTCCTGTTCCTACTTCCTCAAGATGGAATAAAAATGTCTTTTTGTTCTGTTTCTTTGTTCCTCTGACAGAGTTGTCATCGAACCAAGGGAAAGTTTCTGTCTTAAATCCACCAAAAGAAAGGAACACTATAAAAGGTACTGTGTTGCCCAGACTGGAGTATTTTGCTGCTTCTTCCTTTTGTCATTATGAACGTTAAGTCATTGTCCTTTTAATTTCTTAAATTACCTTCACACCTCTCAGAAGTTCTTTAGTTTGCATCCTATTGAAGGCCTACTAAAATTTGGTTTAAAATAGTGTTTGAATGGTTGAGGGGCAAAAAAAAGGAAATACTGATGATGTCTAAAACTGTGTATCTAAAACAGGAGCCTCTGTAATTTTATATTCACATTTACAGCAGGTGGACTCCAAACATTCACTCCCTGTACCGTTCTCAGCTTGTGCTTGTGCACTCCTAAGGTTTTTCAGTCCCTGAACAAGCTAGATTATATGGTTATGTCTTGCATCCCACCTCTTTCTGCAGAATGGGTCATACTCTAAAGATGTGTCTTCTGCTCTCCATTCCCCCCCTGCCAGGTATGTCTTGGCCTTTCTTCAGATGAAAAGGCCAGTCCTCTGGTTGCTTAGAGGATGACCACAAGCATTTTCAGCTACTGTTGTATTTGCCTCAATACTTTTTCTGTTTTAATTCTGTGGGCTTGGTAGTGAATAATGACATTAAATATTAATATACTTTGTTGTTTGTTTTCCTGAAATATTACTCCCTTATGGTACCACTTCATTTTTCTCAGTGTAGGTGGATTATGGTTTTAGCCAAGCATTCTTTGAAAATAATCCTCTAACATGTATCATGTACTGATTTTTATAAAGTTCCTTCCATTTTTATTTGATTGTTTTTAGATTAAACATTGCTCCTTTTATATATGTCAAAACTGAAAGTGTACATAACCCATTTGAAGTTTCAGAGCTATTTGTAGGAAGGATCCTCAACAGACTTAACATTGTATTTACTGTCTTGAATTCTTGCTACTTACCTCTGGTACTTATATATTCTTAATGAAATGAGTTAGAAGTGCTTATTATAACTGGAATACATTCCTGTTTCTACAGAGCAGGATTTTCATTTTGATGTAGTAGATTTTGTTGTAAACATCTGAAGTTGCTAGACAGCTACAGCCAAGTTCTTATTTTTCTCAGCACAGTTATCAGCAGAATGTTTATTAAAAAGGGATGTTTGAACAGTTAGTCCTTGAAGCAGATCTTCAGTGATCTGGAAGAAGTACTTCTGCTTCCAAGTAACTGTAATTAGGCACTAGTGATAAATGCATTCCTGGAAAGAAGAAGTATTATTGATGGGCAATACAAGCTTCAAAAAGCATTAAGATTTAGTCAGAGATGCAAATGTAGGATAGCCTTGGAAGGGGTGAGGTCAGTGTCTACCTGGAGGAAAATTATCTGTCCAGAAGACAATTGGTTGTGACCCCCTAATACTTCCCCAATTCCTCCTGATTCTCAGATTAGGATCAGTCTGCACAGATGGTGTAGCTTAAATGTGCCACTTTCACAGTCAGGAAAAAAGGGGAAAAAGAAAGGGGCAATCCCTGGCGGTTCAGTATATATATTTTACATATAAATATATATATGTGTGTGTCTCTTTCTCCAGTGACCTCTGCCACCCTTTCAGCCACACACAGACCCTGTGCTGTGGTGGCAGCTGTAGGGTTGCTGACTGATAGCGAGGTGCTTGACTGTGTCTTCTGAGTCACTAGTGGAAGAAACTTGCACAAAATTTCCTAACTGATATGAGAAACAGTCAGATTATTCTAGCCAAAGTTTTCCTAAAAGAGAAATTTCAGCCTGCAGGAAAGATCTAACAGGGAAAACTTCAGCCCAAGTGTTTAAATTTTGATAGAGCTACAAGCCAATGAATAAAAAACCTCTTGTAATAAAGATATGAATCTTAGTTGGGAAAATTGCTACTTGCAGTGATGTAATACAGTATTTTAAAATAAATACATTAATGTAACACTTTGCAGACTAAGCACAGAACTGCCCTTCTGTTCCATGCAAGTGATGATCTGAATGAGTAAACGCTTGAGTCTGGACTCATCCATGGGTTACGATGGTACCTTGATTTATGCAATGATATGAATGAGACATGCTCTGAACATATGTGAGCCGCCACCTTGAGTGCTGGGTCCAGTTCTGGGCTCCTCACCATAAGGAGGACATTGAGGTCCTGGAGCGAGTCCAGAGAAGGGCAGCCAGGCTGGGGAAGGGGCTGGAGGGCAAATCCTCTGAGGAGCAGCTGAGGGAGCTGGGGCTGTTTAGCCTGGAGGAAGCTGGGGCTGTTTAGCCTGGAGGAGGCTGAGGGGAGACCTTATCACTGCCTACAACTACCTGAAGGGAGGTTGTGGAGAGGTGGGTGATGGTCTCTTCATAGAATCATAGAATCAGAGAATTGTTGGGGTTGGAAGGGACCTCGAGAGATCATTGGGTTCAACCCCCCTGCCAGAGCAGCTCCCCAGGACATATCACTCAGAGAGGCGTCCAGACGGGGCTGGAATCTCTCCAGAGAAGGAGACTCCACACCCCCTGGGCAGCCTGTCCCAGGGCTCCCTCACCCTCACTGGGGAAAAGTTCTTCCCCATGTTGGTGTGGAACTTCCTATGCTCCAATTTGCAGCCATTGCCCCTTGTCCTGTCTCCACAGACACTGAAAAGGGGCTGGCTGATTCCCCCTGCATCTCCTGCTTCAGATATTTATAGACGTTAATTAGGTCCCCCTTTAGTCTTCTCAAGGCTGAAGAGTCCCAACTTAGTCAACCTATCCTCATAGGGGAGATGCTCCAGGCCCTTCATCATCTTTGTAGCCCTTCTTTGGACTCTCTCCAGGAGATCCCTGTCCTTTTTAAACCAAGGAGCCCAGAACTGGACACAATACTCAAGGTGGGGCCTGACCAGGGCAGGATCCCCTCCTTTGACCTGCTGCCTACACTCCTCCTGATGCCCCCCAGGATCCCATTGTCTCTCTCAGCCCCCAGGGCACACTGCTGGCTCATGGCCAACCTGTCATCTACCAGGACCCCCAGGTCCTTCTCCACTGAGCTCTTCTCCAGCAGGTCATCCCCAGCCTGTCCTGATAGATGCAGTTCTTCCTCCCCAGGTGCAAGACTTTGCACTTGCTTTTGTTGAATCTCATCTGGTCTCTCCCTGCCCAGCTCTCCAGCCTGGCCAGGGTTCTGGATGGCAGCGCAGTGTCCTGCCTGTCAGCCACCCCTCCCAGCTTTGTATCATCGGCAGGGGACAGGAGATGGGACAAGGGGCAATGGCTTCAAGCTGCCCCAGGGAAGTTTAGATTATACATTAGAAAAAAAATATTTTACTGAAAGAGCTGTCAGGGCCTGGAACAGGCTGCCCAGGGAGGGGCTGAGTCACCTTCCCTGGATGTGTTTAAACAAAGGGAAGATGAGGTACTTAGGGATATGGTTTAGCATAGGACAGGAACGGTTGGACTTGATGATCTTAAAGGTCTTTTCCACCCTGATGATTCTGTGAACATCATTCTCTGGAGGCTACTGTGACCATCAGTTTAACCCCAAAGATACAATATGCTTGGCTAATAGAATAGGAAATGCTTCTAGGTGGTAAAGATACCTGCTTTGAAGATTCAGCAGTGTGTTACACCTGCAAACAGAGATGTTAAATTGACAGCTCTTGTGATGCTGTTCCTGCCCCTCAAGCAGGCAGTGGTGCTCTGGAGTGGGACGTAACAAAGACCATTCTGTTGGCAGCGCTAGAGAGACGTTACGTGCCCAAATCCATCATATGGAATGATGAGTCTCTCTGAGATTTTCATTAAAACATATCTGTTTTTCCTGCCTTTATATGTTTATGCATGAATTGGATGATTATTCAAGACATCAGATGAGTTAAATACTTCTGTTTTGCTCAGATATTATTTATTAGCTTCCAAATGCATGTTCGCCTTGTAACTGCAAAAAGCTGTGGTTTAATCACCACAAACTTGGATTGCATCCTAAACTTACAAGGGTAAAATGAACTTGGACTGCATTTTAAATTTACAGATGCTGAAACAGGGAAGGGTCTGTCAGTGCCATCTTTGAATCTGCACGTACAATTGCAGAAAGCAGAGCTATAGTTTAGGTCTAACAGAGTGGTTTACTTAGTGCTTCAGGCTTCTGAATTTAGCTTGGTGAAAAAAATGCTTGATTTAGAAATGAGACAGATGTTACTGGAGAGAATTAGAGCTAGTGGGCCTCATTCTGTTTCTTCCCTCTTTTTGTATTGCTTTAATCTCCTCTTCATTGATACTGTTCCTGGGTTAAAGCGATGTAAGGTCAAGATCTGGTTGCTTTTAATGAGAGGGGCTGAATTATGAGAGAGTAATGCAGTAGGATTGGCTGGTAAGCAGCTAATAAAATTCATTTGATTTAGTAGCTTCAAGAATTAAACATGAATATTGACAACTTTTCTTTCCTGTTTATACTAATGTTTTCAGTTCCCTGGTGGAGGTTAGAGCAGCCACACAACCCACCAGATATGGCTTTGAGTTAAACAAGACACATTTAGAAAAACAGGAGTGGGTTGGGGTTTGGTTTGGGTTGGGTTTCATTGTGTTGTTTTTTTTCTCTCCTGAAAGCAGTAAGAAAACCACAGGGAAGATGCTTGTTCTGAACACGTTAGAACTGTGATTTATTAATTCCTTTCCTAGCAATGCCATTTTGTTTATTGATGTAAAATGCTATGGGAGTTATTAAGTATTTGATTCATATGGGTTAAAAGATCTGTTTCCTTCTGATGCATTTATTTGCACTAATCTTAAAAGTAGGAATTGGAAATGCCCTCATAAGCCCTGAGATTGGAGCCCTAGAATGAAAAACCATTCGTTATTACTCAGGAACGTAGCTATGCAGTTTTATTAGCCTTTCTTCTACTGTAATCTATGGATCTCATTTAGCTGCATGCAGCCCTGTTCTTCTGAAACATAAAAGGAAGGAAATCTCTCAATAGCCTGAAATCAAATTATCTCTCTGTGTTAATCTACATGTAAAACAGCCAAGCCCACTTCTTTAAAAGCAAACAGTTTGACTGATAAGCAAAGCCAGACTGTGTGCTGTGGATACAAGAATTAAGTGGATTTTTAGTATTTTTTTTTTGGCTGCAGAGTACTATTTATAGCATCAATTAACTCCTCATGGTTGGGGTAAATGTTTAACACATCTGTTGCTCGGCTTAAGCACTCACTGTTCCATGGGGTCACAGCTGGATTATTTTTTTTCTCCCTCTCCTCTCAAACCATGTATGAAATGACCATTTCATACCCAGTGGCAGTGATTAAATACCCTGCCTTAATACTGACAGCGGTACTGCAGCATCTGGAGCAGATGGAGGAGGCTGCTGGTCCACCTAACCTGAACTTTGTTGCTTGCCATTTTGTTATTTATTTTATCTGTTAGAAGATAGCACAGTAATGTCTTTTACATCAAGCTGATTATGACCATTTGCAGGACTTGCCAGCCTTGCTGTAATATTTCAGTTATTCTGCTTTACCAGTGAGAAACTGGGCTGGCTATGGAAATTGCTGCCTACCCACTGGGTCTCCTGTTCCTGCATTTTGTGAAATGGGGATTTAATGCTCATAAATACATGGCTGTTCTCAGCTGTACACTTTCAGACTGCAGTCCTGTCAGTAGCTTTTCTCTTTTAATGGAAGCCTTTTACCAAAATCCAAAACATCCAGAAGCCAAGAAAAATGAGGATACTTGTATATCATTTAGTGAAATAATTTTAACTATTCTGTGGAAGTAATTGCATGAGGTTATAACTGTTCATCTGATGGGCTTATTTATGACCAAATTGGATTGTGTAAAAATGAAGCCAGGATTTTAAAATACTGAGGGAAGAGCTAGGAAATGAAGTTATGAACTATGCTGCCTTTGATCTCTATATTTTTTTCTCTTTCTCATTGGAATAGCCCTGTTCTAAGAATAGATGTATTGATTTTTGGTGGCTTTGCTTGCACGGTAGCTTCTGCAGTAAAGAGATATTTTTGTTGAAAATACGCTGAGACCTGGTTTACCCATACAACCCTACGCACACAACAATGCCTTGATATAGTTAGTTTAATGCCTGGTACTCTGTAGCTTCTTGGAAAAGACAGTGTTCCAGTAAAATGGTTATAGAGGAATTATTAACTCCATAAAAGTTTGTGCAGATGTGCTTCTGCTCACAGCAGAAGCGCGGTGGCAGAAGGGCCTGTTGATGTCAGTGACAATCAGCTTGGGGTCAGAGGAAGTGGTGGAGCTTGGTACACATAGCCTCTGCTAAAAGCACCTGTGAGAGTACTTGGAATGCTGAGTAATAATGAATCAGAAAGGGACCACAAAGTGCAATCCATTTATAGTAGAACTCCTTATTGATTTCCATGGGGGAGACCTTTGAAGAGTCAATGACATGCAGCAGCTTTAGGATGCAACGACATGTTCTAGGTGTTAGTGATTGGCCTGTGACCTAATCAGGCTGGTAGCAGTCGTGTTCAGAAAGCTCCAAGGCAGCAGAAAAGGTGTCAGAGGTTTGAGAAGCAGCAAATGTACTATTCATATTCCAAAAGAGACAGCAAAGCAAGATGATGTTCATTCTAGCTTTAACTTCCAAGTTGCATTTCTATAGAAAAACAAAACCATAAAGGCAAACATAAAAGTTTCTGGCTTTATGTAAGCATAGGGCTGTTCATTACAATGTACAGTACTGAGCAAATGGAATTGCTGAACTCATCAGAACATTCTGAATGATTTTCATGAGCTGTGTGCACGTCATTCAGCTCAGCTGCTTACTTCAGATTTGGCTTCCTAAACCAGAAGGGCGGGTGCGTGTGAAGGGCTGTCTCCCAAATGCTACCCAACTGAAGGAGATAAATAGAAATTAAGCTGTGCAAAACAAGGATTCTCTGTGTAGGGAATGAAGTATTAATGATGCTAATATTTTCCTGGTTGTGGCTGAGTTGACAGAATTAACACTTCTTGAGATGGAACAATAGGAAGGGATTGTAACCGCCGCGTTTCAATTCCGCAGGCGCCTGCTGAACTCAGGATTCAGCCATCTCCTCCCTGTTCAAGAGTTTTGAAAGAAACCTCTTCCTCCTAGACACTCATTTGCAAATCCATGGGCAGTGTTTGCTTACAGGGAGAATGTACAGTGCGGGCTGGGAATTTATAGGCTATGGCACACCCCATTAAACCTGAGCGTGGACACTTTGGAGGTGTGAGGTAACGCGATGCCACTTTGCAGCGCTGTTTTATGCTTAATTAACACAAACACTGATCTTTGAAGGCAGTGTGGCATAACGAGCGCTCTGTGATGGAAGACTTCAGCTTACTCAGTGTAGACAAGTTCTTTGGGGTTGAAGAGCAAGAGTTCTTCCTCAGAAGGGGTTTTGTTATGTGTTCTGCTTTATAAATGGTGGATTTCAAGGAGAAATAGGATTTTTAAATATTTTTTTTACATTGGGTATAACTAATCACAGGCTAAAACACTTTAAAAATTACCTTTGTAAAAATATATCAATTGGAAGTTTAATGCATTACTGAATTATTTATGCTATTATATGTATGCAGTTGTTATAAAGGAGTCCTGTATTGCTCTAATTTATTTTCCTTTCCATTTGGGAGTACAGTATAGCAATGGAAATGCATCTTAGGAGGGAAACAGAGTTACGGTGTAATTAAAGCTGTGTATGCACACTGTGTCAGCAGTCTCTGAAAGAAATGCTTGATGTTTTGGAAGGAAAACCCAAAAAATTCCTAGTAGCAACCTGCTGAAGTGCAGAATCCTTCCCAAAGGGAATCATAGAATCATAGGGGTTGGAAGGGACCTCAAGAGCTCATCGAGTCCAACCCCCCTGCCAAAGCAGCTCCCCAGCTCATACTACACAGATAGGCGTCCAGATGTGTCTTGAATATCTCCAGAGATGGAAAGTCCACACCCCCTGGGCAGCCTGTCCCAGGGCTCTGTCTGTGTAAAAGTTCTTCCCCATGTTGGTGCGAAACTTCCTATGCTCCAACTTGCAGCCATTGCCCCTTGTCCTGTCCCCACAGACACTGAAAAGGGGCTGGCCATTCCCCCTGCACCCCATCCTTCAGATATTTATAGACATTCATAAGGTCCCCCCTCAGTCTTCTTTTCTCCAGGCTGAACAGCCCCAGCTCTCTCAGCCTTTCCTCACAGGGGAGATGCTCCAGGACCTTCAGCATCTTTGTAGCCCTTCTCTGGACTCTCTCCAGGAGATCCCTGTCCTTTTTATCCCAGGGAGCCCAGAACTGAACACAGCACTCCAGCTGAGGCCTGACCAGGGCAGAGCAGAGGGGGAGGATCCCCTCCTGTGACCTACTGGACACACTCCTCCTGATGCCCCCAGGATTCCATTGTCTCTCTCAGCCCCCAGGGCACACTGCTGGCTCATGGCCAACCTGTCATCTACCAGGACCCCCAGGTCCTTCTCCGCAGAGCTCCTGTCCACAGATGCTGTGGTGCTACTGACCAGAGCCAGTTCAGTGGTGGTTGAAGTGTTGGAATTGTGTTGGCTGTACGTGCATGTGTGTCTGGATTCTTCTGTTGATGTTTACAGACTCAGATCATAGTACAATCCTCTGCAGAATTTATTTATTTACAGAATTTATTTATTTCTACAAAATTAGGCCTGCTGGATGGTGCCTACTGACATAAACCCTCAAATATTACACACTGACACTTCTTCAATGACAGAGAACTGGTGAGCTCCAGTGTTCAATGCTATTCCTTAAGGCCCAATGTTTCTTCTCAAGGAGTTTTCCTGTTAGCATTTCCTCTGCCCTTGTTCCTTCCCTGGTTTAAGCCTTGTTTCACAGACTGCTTCTGTCCAAAGGAACAAAAAAACCCCTGACCAGCTCTTTTATTTTTCTTTTGACACCAGCAGAGTCTGTCTGTCTGTGCCTATGAGAGAACTATATTGAAATAGCTTTCTTTGTGAACTCCTCATTGCTATTCATTGGTGGAGATTGTCACGTAAGGGTCAAATTAGAACTCAGTCAACCAGAGCAGCAACAAGAGGAGCCAGGCTCAAGATAGATTTCTCCATAAGGTCTGAGAAGCAGTTTATTTGGAATCTGTTATGTGTTTTATATATACATATACAAATATATGTATATTATATATATATATATATTTATATATATATATATATATATATATATAAAAAAGATTTTCTTTTCCAGAGGGTTGCTCTTCTGTCTGTAGAAACTGAATGATGCTTAATTTATTCCCTGGTCATTTACTTGAGAATTAGTCTTTCACTCTGCCTCCTGACTTTCACTTTTGCTATATCTTTGCACTGTTTTGTTACATCTAGGAAGTCTTGAGCACAGAATTTACTATTTTAGTTTAAGAAAAAGAAGTGTTCTAGCATGATGGTTCCCCTGCCCTCTGAGATTGGATCCATGCAAAGAAAAGATCACATTTCTGGTAATTTGGCTGAGACACAAGAAATTGTGTTTATGCTGGCTTCAGGAACGCAGACAGTACCTGGTCAAGCATAAAATCTGATGGGGCAGAATTACTCTGAAAATGTAGTAAAACATTTGAAGCAGCAAAGTGCGTTTGTACTGGCTCTGCATTTCATGCCATGTGGTCACAGCATTTCTGATGTGGTGGGGGCTTAAAACTGGGTGTGCTGGTTCACAGAACCATGCCTTCACAAAACAGATTCTGTTCTGTACCTTCTCCAGTAAAAACAGGTACTAAATTTGCAGTTGCTGACCCAAAGAAGTTTTGGTGCTAAATGTTTGAAGACAAAACAGATCAGAGATTTATAGAGCTACGCAGGTGATTTAATATCCCAGAACTTCCTTCCACTTGGGTTTTGCTAGGATCAGGTTACAGGCAGGTAGGACAAACAAAGTGGCTGTAAACTCTTGTGCAGCATGGTCTTTCAGAAATGAATGTACCCTCTCCAGCAGGTATCCAGAAGATGCTCTTGAACCATTTGGGGACTCCCCATTTGGGGAAGGAGCGGGTGGAGCTTTTCCATTTGTTAGGAAGGACAGGGCTGGGGCCTGGGACACCCTGGCTGTCACAGCCTGGTGCTGCTTTGGTGTTTGACAGCAAGGGTAAAATAACAAACACCCCTGTTGCTGTATGAAATGGAAGAGGCTGGGCTCCTATGAATCAGTGTGGGTTACAAATCTCACTGTTCCTTTCTTGTGCCCTTGTGCACTTTCTGTTCTTTCTGCTGGCCCTAGAGCCTCCCCGCAGGGTCCCGCTGCCTCCCCTGTGGTGTAGGAGAGGGAAGCTTGGTCCTGGGTCTGGGACTGTCACCCTACACCTACAGAGATGGCCAGTACTGCTACATGGGCACGGACTGCTCAGAGGATGGAAGGCCTTTAGGTAGAGAGCAATGCTTACGAAATAAGCTTGAAGTTTTGAGCCTAAATAATTACTCTAATTTCTGAGAGTGCCAGGTGAGGTTTTGGTGGTTTCAAATGTTTGGCCACAGTGTCCAGTTTTGAGCATTCAAAATTCTCATTCCAGTCCAGAGTTTTCCCTGATTTAGGACATGAACAGCAAATCTCAGAGGAACACACAAGCATTAATCACTGACAATAAATGAAATTAACCAGTTGTTTGTGGCTTTTCTTCCTCGAGGGTCTCAGGATTGGCATCTCTGAATATTGTTTCATTTTCCTCCAAGTTAGGAGCAAACCACTATCATAAATTTATAGAACATAGTGAGCAGAGCCCGGGAGATAGCTGTGTACAGAAGAGGCTGTCATACCTTATTAACTGTTTTCTCTTTCTCTTGTAGCTGGTTCTGCTTGAGGCTGCTCTCCTGCTTTGTCTCTACTTTCCTAGTCGTAGTGGGTGATGTCACTGCAGCTCTAACACTCAGACCCCGGTAACCTCTAGGTGTGTATCACTCATTTGCTCTGCATGCTTCTCAATATTGCATGGGGGGTAGTAGTCATTTTATTGCTACTCACCTCTTGTGGCACTGGAAGTTGAAAATGTAGTTAGCATGTGTAACACTTCAGTTCCATAGATTATTTAAGCCCAGTTTTTGCCTGTATTCTGTTGGTTTTCTTCCTTGTAGAAGCACGTAGCTGCTGTTTCCATGCATGCTTCCAGGCCTTCATGTATGCTCCTACAGCTGCTGGTTTGCTGTATGTACAAGCTTCTTGTTGCTCATCATGGTACCATCTCTTGTCAGCAGGACCTAGTGGACTTGAACTGGGTGGGGAGACAGCAATAGTGGGGCAGCTGTTGTCAGTATTCAGACCATTGGGCATGAGAAATCTTCTGTGTGCCCTGAGAGCCACTTCCCCTCCTGCTGGGAGAAGCCCCTGAGATGTTTTGTAGCTGACTGGTGGACGCTGCTCTCTTAAATGCAGCTCAGTCAAGTACCTGATTGCCTCAGGCAGGCAGAATACTTGGAGAAGTGCAGGGGTTTCAAGGTTCTCCAGGACTGTTAGGATGTAGGTGCCCAAATCTCACAGAACTTCCCCCCTCCTCCCCTCCTGCCAAGGGCTTTTTAACAAGTCTTGACTATCAGCTACATCCTATATTCACAAAATTAGTGTTCAGAGTTAGTTTTTTTGCAGAGTACCAACTAAGCCCAGACATGTCAGTGTTTCCAAGAGCCTTCCAACCTGGGCACGAGCTGGGGTATTAGTGGTGTGTAGGAGCCCCTTCTTGGCTCTTTGCACAGGGGTGATTTTCATCCCTGTTGAGCACTTAAGCTGTTTTGACTTATAGGTGGCCTTTTGATGCATTAGTTCTTCATATGAACAGTCAGAAAAAACACATCCTCTCACTTTGCTCTAACTCTAATGCAACACCAATATATTTAGAGTCACGTAGGCAGGAGAGAGATTTGCTGCTGTCAGCATAGCCTTTGACACTCTGTAGGCAAGTGTTTGCTGTGTTTAGAAGTGCAGCCTAAGAAATAATCTTTACCTGGCTGCTATAGGTCTAATATTTTCATTTATTTATACCCTTTTCAATGCACTTTAATTTATTTACAAATGGTAGCAAATTGCAAGTGGCAGCCTGAGTAACTAACTCATGAGTCAGTACTTTTATTTTTCTCCTCTGGTCTAGACTGCTGATAATGTAAATTGTTGAAACCCTGGGTAAATAATTGGGAGTGCAATCAGCAGCAAGCAAGTATTTATCTGCTAATAAAACATTTGAAATGCAGAAGTCTGTCTTCGTCCAATAGTTCTTAAAAGGCAGTTATTGGTCCTGCTGCTGTTTCTGCATAGCAATTAGGATTTTTATGGTCACTAATTGTACATGTGAAAATTTATACAGTTTATTTTCTGCCTCTGTTTTTCTTTGCACAGAGAAAAGCAGCACAGTATTTATGGTTGTAAGGAGGTTAACGTTATATTTTCTGCATGGAGGTCTCTGTAGCTCTCCAGAGGTTTGTACCATTTATAGAACCCAAATTTTCTAGGTTCTCTCATGTGTAGCATCAAGGGCTTATAGCTCATTAAGGATTTTCTGAATGGGATCTCTGTCACATTCTCAGAATGTGACTTGAAAGTTATATACCAGCTCAGGCATCAACTGTGACTTTTATTATTAAAGCAGTTACTGCTTCAGAATCTGTACTAGAGGAGGTGCTTCTCAATTTTTCATGGTGCTGCTGGTAACACTTCCTCTTAAAACAGAAATTTGCATTATATATTCTAAAGGGAACCTGCTTTGTTTTGTTTTAAATTGTTACTGTAGTTTACATCTTGTCATCTTCTTTCTACATCCCTACTTGATTCATTTCTTGAAGTTAGTCCATAGCACTATCCAGCCCCCTGGGACCCCAAAGCATAATGCCTCTGTCATATCAGTCACATGTGAGAGAGCTGTTTTAGCTGCAGACACTGAATGGCCTGAAAGATGGGCCCCTGTGGGGAGTGACTGAGGAAACTTCAGTTCCTCCTCTGCAGCACCTCTGAGGAGCCTCCTGGCTCTGTTGGGTAATCCCTGGCTGATTCTGACTCTCAGATCTTGGGCCTGGAGCATCTGTCCCTAAATCTGAGAAGTATTTTGGTCAGGGTATCAGGCAGGCTGTTCCCTATGCTTATGTTTTACCTGTAACCAGGTAGCTGTCTTGAAGGTTATAATGTTAGAAATGCTCCCCACACCACCCCCTGTGTATGTCTCTCCCAAAATACGACTAGTGTCTGGGTCTGTGAAGTCCCACTTCTTTCACACTCCCTCTAAGGAGTCTGTGAGCGTGTCTGCACTACTGGGAGAAAGGCAACAAACAGGGCTGTCTCCATCTGTGCAAAGCAGAGAAGCACAAAAGCCAAAACATGCTGCATATGAGCCAGCTCAGGTCCAGAAAGTCTGGCTATGTTTTTGTGTAGCTGTGCCAGGGCTAAATCATGCTGAGATGTAGCAGGTGAGTCATGCCATCCTGTCCTGTGTTATACAGACTTCCACTGAATTGCTCTGCCCCCTTAGATGGGTGTTATTCTCCTTTGCAGGAACCAGTGTACTCCCTGAAGGTTTTAGAGACTTTGATAACCTAGCAAAATAAGGTTCAGAGTGGAAGGTCTCTGAAGTTGAGGGCTTGGTCTCCATTTGAGTAGCCTGCAACATCTGGAAAACCCTTGGGTGGTTTTGGTTTTCCTTCAGAATATCAATAGAAGAGAAATCAATGCATAAATGAGAGAAGTCACTCCTGCTTACTGGTCTCAAAGCATGACAGGCTCAAAGCATGGTTATGTCTAAGTCATGTGGTTAATACCCATTAATCCTTACCCTGTTTCCAACATGATTTCAGATCACTCTGATGCCTTTCAACAGCAGCTCCCTAGTAGTTATCAATGACCACAGAGCTACTGGCAGGTTATTTCCCATGAAATCAAGGTGTATGTCATTAGGTTTGGGTCTGTGCCTTCTGCCCCAGTGTCTTTTGGGCCTATTGGGTGATTTCAACCAGATGTAAGAAAAGAAGGGAGACCTCAGGCATACTTAAGAGTTTCCAACAAACTATGTGTAATCATACAGCTTTTTATCTACTAATACCCCTCTTTTGGGAACAGAACAGTTGATGCCCACGTTATCATTAGCTATGAAAGAAGGAGTGCAGGAGATTGATCTGGTAGAAGGGGCAGTCATGGTAAATGCATCAGGATTTTGATTGAATTGAGCATACAAACAGGAGGGGAATCAACTTTTTAAAAGGGCAGATAATGACAGGACAAGGGGGAATGGGTTAAAGCTGAAGGAGGGAAGGTTTAGTTTGAATATTAGGGGGAAGTTTTTTACGGAAAGAGTGGTGAGGGGCTGGAACAGGCTGCCCAGAGAGGGGGTGGGTGCTCCATCCCTGGAAGTGTTCAAGGCCAGGTTGGATGGGGCCCTGGGCAACCTTGTGTAGCTCCAGGCCTGAGGTTGGTGTCCCTGCCTGTGGCAGGGGGGTTGGAGCTTTATGATCCTCGGGGTCCCTTCCAACCCTTGCCATTCTATGATTCTATGATCAGTGGAGAGCGTGCATCATCTAAAGGCACTGAACGGTGACATGCAAAGCTTCAGGAAACCAGGGTTTGATACTGTTGGTGCTTGGGGAAATCCTTGTTGATCAATGGAAAACACAGACTTTCTGGGAGCAAGAGGAATGGCACCCCAAGGGACAGCTTCTAGGGACTCAACTCTTAGTGCAGAATATGAACTGTCTTCAGTTGCAGGAGCTGGAGAAAATTCTGCCTCTGCTCATGTCAGAGGTGCTGTAAGTAGTTCAGTACTAAACAGTAGGTAATAAACTAGTTGCTTGATTAGCTTCAGTGGCAGGGGTCTGTTGAAACCACTGTTTAAGCTTACATTACGTTACTGATGGAAACATTTTAACTGATGCTTGCATGATAGATCTATGGAATCAGTGGGGTGTTTTGCTGCATGCATGGTACAGACTAGAGAAGACACAAGGCAGAAGATGTGTCACATCTCATTGGTTTCTGAGTGGCTGTTTTCCTGCATTGATGCACAAGCAGTCCTGTGTGTTTGCCATGGAAGGTGTTTGATTTTGGCCTTTTCATTTGCATTATCAGCAAACAGCTGCATGAAGGACTGTCCCATCGGCTACCATGCTGAAACCATTGGGCACATTTCAACTGCAATTACACTGCCTGCATTTAAAAATACTTTCCAAGTTACAGTGTACTCTTGTAATTTAAAAATGAGAACTATTTTCAGCTACTGTCTGCTAAATTTGGGGGGAGGGTCCATTCACTTACACAAAATGGACACAACAGTTTTCTTGTACCATGAACGTTTCTCTGAAAATGATAAAATCTCACTTGTGCTGCTACAGACAAAAGTTCCAGGTGTCTGTAGCAGGAAAGGTTGTGTTCTTCATCCCCTCCAAAGCCGAATGGTTTTTTAATATAGTTCTTTTAAGTACATTATTATTTGCACAGTGAAATTAGCTTTGCAAGAGGGATGAGAACGCCTGTCAGAGCAATTTTAGCAAAAAGATCAAAGGAATTAAATATAAATTCTCTCCAAGGTGAGCATGTGGGTTTTTTTCTTTTTTGAACTGAGAAGCCTTAGATTAATTACTTTAAAATGAAATCAATGGATGGAAAGGAAGTCTTTTCAAAGAGCAGTGCAGTTTGCTTCTTAGTGTGAACAGTACTTTAGCAGAGTGACTAACTGTGCATTTTTATTCTTGACCTCTGACCTGTGTCCTCCCCACCCCTCCTTCACCTAACCCTTTCCATTTGCCCCGGTCAGTTAACAGGCAGGAGCATTTGAAAACAATCATGGATGACTATGATATCAGGTCTGCTGCCAGCATTTTAGCATCTGTTAAGGAGCAAGAAGCTCGTTTCGAGCGGCTTACCCGTGCCCTTGAGGAAGAGCGGCGCAATGTCTCCTTGCAACTTGAGCGTGCCAATCAGCCAGCAGACCGAATGAGCATGTGCAACATTGGCAATGGTCAGCCACTGGCAACCGCCTGGCAGCAGCTTGTACTGCAGGTAACAGCCTGCTCATTTTACCTGTTGCTAGAGTTCACCTATTGCAGAATTTCCCATTCCAGAGAGTCAGGTGCATCTTGTTTGTGGTCAGCATTTCATTCTGTAGCTTGTTTTCCGAACCCCCAGAGTTGGCATGCTTCATCGATTAACTGGGTAGCTCAGAGTTCAGAGCCTTGCCTGGGAAGTTGCTTTTACTTCCTCTTAGCTCATTTTAAAAAAGTACACATCCTTAAAGAGAGATCTTCACACTGCCCTCTAAATCTATGCACTTGCTGTAAGTATGGTGCTGTGCTGGTGATTGAAAAACAAGGCTGAATCATAATCTCCATAGCAAACAACATTTCCATTAGAAACAGTTGGACTTTGAATAGAGGGAGCTGCATGAAAAGCAGGGATTTCCCTCCTGCGAAGTCTTATTGTGTGTGTAGGGAGGGCTTCATAATTTGTTTCTCATGTTTATTGAATTGATAGACTTTATTTTAATAATGCAAACTGGCTTTGTGGTAGCCTGAGATTTCCAGATACTGTTTTGCTTGATGTGTGTTCTTTAACTGTTTAAATGTGCCGTGATAAACTACTTACATCTCTAAATTACTTAAGCTAGCAAATCACTCTGACATGCAAGGTAAGTCATGCAGAAGCAATAGCACCATTTGTGAAGGTCTGTTTCCTAAGAAAACACTGTTCAATTCAGAGCGAAACTCGGGGCTGTGGGGATTTCTAGAAGTTGTTTCCCAATTACACCAGTCTGTCTTACAGTTATATTTGTGTTGAGCTGTATTCAGGCAAACTTTACATTATCTTCTGTTAGTGCAGATTTTCTCATACCAGCTGCCACTCTGCTGTACTTCCAGAGGTTTGAATATGGGACTTGATGTGAAAGGAGTGGCTTGCACTGGTTTGGCTGAAAGTCTGCCAGTAGCTGATAGGAGCTGTAGGTTGTTCTCCTGATGAGCAGCTGGGCTGGAAGGAGGGGAGATGTGCTCACGTGTTTTTCTACAAAAAGGACATGTTCACCTTCACTTTTTTCAAATGACTTTGTGCAAAGTGCCTGATTAATAGCTCCAGGATGAAATTCCTTATCCACAAAACTGATGAAGCATGAGTTTTCTCCAGTGTTATGGCTTAAAGGTGTAACTGCTTCCAAGAAAACTTAATAAAAGAGTAAGTTATTGGAGGTCTACGTGACTCATGGAGAAAACAGTGCCTGGAAGTGACCTCAGACACAATCTCTGTACCTCGGCTCCTTGCTGCTGGGGGGGCTGTAGGGGAGACCTTTAGGTCATAAATGATTAGTTTTGAGTAGCTTGCATATGAAATAAAATGGTTGAATAGCTACATTGGTGCTGTTAAGAATTGATGTGAGGTTATTGGTGTGAATTGTCATTGAATGTACCAGGCGCTAAATTCCTTCCTGACTTACTAGCAGTAATTAAAGAGTGTTTAAATGAAGGGTGAAAGCTGTGCATTCAGTCTTACGCAGAATATAGGAGGATTTCACCTTTACTATCATCTACTGCGTTTCGTTCTTAGGAGTGCACAAAGCAGAAGGCCCTCTGCTGTCGGTAAGGATTGCTCACACACTGAGGTGAAGCACAGCTCTCTGGCGCTGTGTTTTACTGAGGGCTGGCCAGTTTCTGCTTACCACCCTACTCAACCTTTTGCTCTAAGTAGTATTACAAAATAACGCCAGTAGTAGCTTTTTCTGCTTGGAAGTTGGTGATTACATATAGTTATTCTGAGTAGAATTTGGGCAAAAAATGAGGGTTGAATGCCAGGTAATCTTCAGTGACCTCCACAGCCAGGCATCAGTTGTCCCTGGTGTTTGACTGCCCAAGTGGAATCTGTCAAAGGGATTGTTAGGTAAGTGTGTATGGATGGGGCTTTGTTAACAGAGCCTCTCTCAGCATTTTTTTGCAATATATGCTCCCAAACTTGTTCCCTCCTCAGAAAACTAAACTGATTTAAAAGAGGAAAACAAAACCAAAGAAAAATAGTATATAGGCAGTGTGCCAGGTGTAGAACAGTTTTCTGAAGTCCTCAGAAGGCAAAATCAAGGTCTTATGCAAATATGGATTCTAAGGGATTCATTCTGGATCATTCTGCTGGGCACTCTTTTTTTTTTTTTTAAATCCCAACTTTAAACTCGCTCCATAACAACACCCCCTTGTCCCCCTTGTCCCAGGCAGCCCGTTCCCCACTTCACATCCAGGGAGTTCTGCCTGGTCGCTGTGAGCTTCGAATGCTCCAGTGGAAGATGTGAACTTGTTGACATTTGCTGGGAGTGTATCTGGCACCAGCTCTTTTGGCCCCTGATAAAAATACCAGGTCTGCAGATGAGGTCAGGGATGTGCTGCAATTGCCAAAATACGTGTGCCTAGGCTGGTTAATTTTACATTAAGAAAATGCAGGGGATTTTTCTAAAAAGTGTCTTGAAGCCCTTTTTAATGGGGCAAGTTGATTACTTGGACACAAATAATTAATGGTTTGTTCAGATATTAATTAGAAATAGCTGAGATGATTCTTTAATGGGAATTTTTCCCAGAGGAGGAGGTTCTGGGAGATACTGTCCTCACAGTAAGAGGTCCTAAATGTTGCTGAAGTGTCTCCCATTAATTAGGGAGAGCCTTTAATTGAGGTAGTGGCCAAAGCATTTGCCCGTTACAGAAGGCAGTGCCTGCCAAACCTTCAGGCTGTATGAGGGTTTTGTCCCCATCTCTCTTTCCTGCAAGAGGCAGTCATCAGCTGCTGCCATGCGGGCAGCTAGCCTGAGCCAGCAGTTCCTGGGGGACAGGGTCAGTGCTCTTCAGCATGTGGGCAAATGTCACTTCTGCCCTGTGTAGCTCCCCCAGACTTAAGGGCTGCCTTCAGCTAGAGTATTGCTGAACATACAGACAGTGCCACGAGCTAGAGTGTTTCAACTCTAGAACTTCTGGAGGATGTGCAGCATTTTATCTGCACTGCTGCAGAGTCTGATGTTGTCAAAGGAAGTGCTCTTCCAGACTAAGAGCCCTCTGGACAAAAGGCCGTTACTCACTCGGAAAACCTTTGCATCACTCTGAAAAATGTAACATTTGGTTAAATTTTAATCATGGAGCTTTTATCTGGGTAATAAAAATCTCCTAAAAATCCTTCCCTTTTTCAAGAATGTTCTTGACTTCGTTCCCCACTCTGGCTTTGAGTGGTGGGAGCCCCATGACCGGCCATCACTCTTTGTTTCTGGGAGTGAAGTCTGATTGCACTGCACAGAGCCAAGCTGTCCATTAATCTCTAGTTGTTTGCTTCTCTAATTTTTGCAGTAAACAGTGTTTTAAAAAAAAGAAAAATCTTTTGCTTGCTTCAGTATGCCAAGCTGTGGGAGTCTTGGCAGTCTTTGCCTCTTCATGAGCCTACCAATGTAGGCACAGTCCAGTAAGCTTTGAAGTCACTGGTGAGCAGCACCTCACGTGTCTTCTACGTGTTCAAGTATCTGGTTGATAATGTTTTCTTAACACACTTGATAAACCTTAATGCTCTTCATGTGTGGAGCATTTAGTTTCATCTACCTGGTTCCATTTCACTTCTTTTTAAAGCAGCCACCTTCTGCTCTTCACAGTGGGAACTCAGATTGGTCAGGGAGAGGATCTGAAAGTGCCTGTGGAGGGTGTGCTCTATAGCAGGGTGAGCACACAGAGCTCCAGTGCTGTCAGGGGATGGGATGGGATGGCTACCCACTCACAGCATAACTTTTTAATAATAGAGAATATTCTCTTTTTTTATTTTTTTAAAACTTTTATTAAAACATGAGACATGTGAAACTTGGTAAACATAAGGCTATATCCTGAGTTGGTTTAAATTGGCATGGCTCCATGAGTTTCAGAGAAGCTCTGTCAGGTCGGATCAGCTGGGGAGCTGAACAACAATGTTTGCATTCAAGGCTTGGTTCCCCATCCCTGTGCATTGACAGTTTCCATTCCCCTTCATGTTTCATAACCAGAATAAAGCACAGCATTCAATAAACGCCTCTTGCCAATAAATACACTGTAACAATACCCTGACTTCAGTGATGTGGCAGTGCCCAGTGTGAGGGGTTCCTGTAAAAACAAAGGTGAGTAGTATCCCCTCCTTACAGGTAGGAAAGCTGCAGGGGATGCCAAATCGCATATGTACTAACAACAGAAACCAGCCCCCTGCATGCTGGTGCTGTCTGACTTATCAGAGGGGCTCTTAGGCCTGCAAGAAGTAACAGAAGTTGATCTGAGAAGTCTCTGCATGGACCAAATCATCCAGTAACTAAAAATGTGTTTCCTTTGACTGTTACTTCCATTCTTTTAGGTTCCCTGTAATGACTTTGGGCTGGCTTTATGTTTGGCTTTTTTTTTTTCTTTTTTAGATCTGTCATCTGGTACATTTGGCTAAGGAGGTGCTGGAATAGATTAAACTCAAATTGGAGATTGTGTGTGTGCATATATATTGGCATAATACAGATATTCCCACATGCTCTTTACAAAGCCTGTTATTAAAAAATCCTACCTGCATAAATTCACTCTGGTGTACTTCTTTTTGTTCTTAGAATGGTATTTTTGTTTAAAACACAGTGGTATGAAATTGGTAGTCTTGCTGCTAGTTGTATAGAATTCTTCTCTACTTTATGGAATACTTCTTATACGTTGTACAGCAGTTCCCAGAGCAGTAAATAGTGATGGAACGACAGCTTATGGGGTTTGTGGTGTGCTTTTCAGAGGTTGGTCAGTCAGCATCACATGCCAGGAGACCTATGGCTGCAACTCTTGGGTTAAACTGGTGTTACTGACTGGTTTCTTCCCTCTTCTAGGAGTGATAAAATAGCTTCTTTTGTTTTCAAAAGCATAATCCAAGTTTTGGGTCATGTTTTGACTTAGAGCTTCAGCCAGCTTCCCTGATAAATTTTTGACTCAGCATTAGGCCAGGAGCTTCAAAGGTCTGAGCCTGTCAGTGTGCTCTGCTTTTTCACACCACGTGAGAATGGGGCTTGCTGAGATTCTCCATGGGAAAGTCAGTGAGTGCATTGTATGGGCTGAAATTTCTAGTAATCAAACCAAGCTGAATCAGCATGATGTGATACCGATGAATATAGCTTAATATCTCGTGTTTATGTAGCTATTACACCTAGTAACATACATTATTACACAAGCTTCTCACTTGTCGCTTGTAAAGCCAGCCCTGCGTGTGACTGTGCAGTCGCAGTAGTTACCACGGCACCAGTTTGGTGTCAGAGGCAGAGCTGAGCTTGTCTGTACCTTCCCTAACAGTGTGCACAGTAATTTGGTCCCTCAGACGTGACTGAGACAGACTTCTCTGGAACTTGTGGTGATGCCATTTATAAAGGCTTATTAATGATTCACAGGAGCCTGCTCTACAGTCTTTTTGTACTAGCTTAACTATTTGACTACAGATTTGGATTGGTCTCCTCACTGTTTTTCTTTAAACTGAGAGAATATAATTAGTATGATGCCAGATATGGTAAATGGTACAGTTACAAATCTATCTTGTGTAAATGCTTCCCCTCCACAGTGCGTGGCCATCCCAAAAATGGTGGAGTTGGAGCAATGCAAAAGCTGTGCTTCTGAACTAAGGAAGTACAGGCAATAATAACTGGGAAAAAACAACTGAAATAATTGGATTGATGAGGTTTTTGAGTCAGTCTTTTTTTTTTATTGCTACCATGGGTATTCATTTGTTAAGACACATGGTACTAAACACACGCTCAAAATTCTCTATCATCTTTAATCACTATCCTACATCTGTAACTGCTGAGAGCTTTTCTCATACATCCCTCCAGGTCTGTGATATATTTGACCATACATTTTCATAAATTGATGTATAGTTCTGGTGCAGATGTTCCTTGACTGTGTGTTTAACCAAGGTATTAACAAAACAGAGTTGAAAAGAGGACAAAAGGATCAAGTAAAAATGAAGAAACTTAGAAGACATCACAGAATGGTGGGTTGGGTTTTTTCCTATTAATGCCTTCCCCAAAAAAGACCTGCAAGTCCCCTCCCAACAAATAATACCCCAGAAGGCCATCTTGAAATGTCAGTAATCAATCAAGATAACAAAATTCATTGTTTTATTTATTTTGTAAATGCAGTTATACCTGTTCAGGGAAAATCAGTGGATGGAAAAAAGCTGCAGGATATTTTCATACGCAGAATTTGGACCATTTATATTTCAACTTATGCTCCAGAGAAATAACACCTGTTTAAAAAAATGACTGAACGCATTTTCCTCTTTTATTTTTCTATTTTTTAGGCAGGTATTCGGTAGCTGTAACTAAGCATTGATATTCTTGAGTCTTTATGTTAATCTGCAGTACCTGTGACTTCTGCCAAAAATGACATTTTGTGACTAGAGAGAGGGTTGGTTTCAAGTACTAGGTGAACTCCAAAGGACACCAGAACACATGGCCAGAATTTTAAAAAAATACAAGATTAGCTCAAATTACATTTCTAAGAAAATACCATCAAGTTAACCTGAGTTACAGTTTGGGCAAGAGTAACCCTTCTGTCTGTATTTCATTGTGTTTGAGATGCTCTGCTCGAGTCTGCTGTAGTGCAGGCTGGTAGAATACAGAGCTTGTTTCCATTGCTTTGATAGCAAGCACACGAGGGCATTCATGTTGTATGTATGTTTGAACACGTGCAGAGAAGCAGCACAAATGAGTTTGGAGCTGCACTGAGTCATCAGCTTACCTTTTTACCTCCCCTCCATCTCGTACAGCACGCAGTCCTGTCCTTGCTGGGTGTGTAAAGGTTCATGTCATTAGTTCTAGCTCACCATGCCTCGTGGCTTCCTCTGTTATATAATACATTTGTGCTCATATTAAGGGAATGGCAGCATGGAAAAGGACTACTTATATTTCTTTGCCTTACAGGTAAGGTCAGATACAGACAACAATGCTGTCAGTTCATGACAGCTCCCCAGTGTTACAGCACTAGTTCCTGTTGCACTGCCAAACACCCAGAAAACCCCCTCACTGGTAGTTAACCCACGTGTGTTCTGCTTCTGTGAGTGCTGAGCAAATTGCCAAACACTGCCAGAACTGGGAGGGGTAGTCCCACTCTCCAGACAACTACTGGTGCCCCTGCTCTCAGCTCCCCGCTAGCTGTAAGGCAGCTCCCGCCTGCTTTCGGCCTGCAGCTCGCCGTGCGGTTACACATGCATGAGCTGTGCCCTCAGCCTGGTCCTGGCCCTGCAGAACCTGTGAGGGGTCTGATTGAATTTCTAGGAATGATCTGGGTCCGGTTTCAGCCTCCGCAAGCGTGCAACTGTTCAGAGGTGGGGGGAGGGAGGAGAGATTTGGGAATATGATTCCCATGGGAGAATGAGCTCTTAGATCAGGATTCAGTGTGAGCTGAGAGTATTTGTAGCACCCAGGAATCCCAACACAGGATCTGGACCAGAAGCTGTTACTCAGCTACTTTTCAGGGAGACATGTTCCCCATGCATGAGGTATGATCCCCTCCCTGGCTTCATCTGTGTTTCCATGACAAGAGTTGAGTTCAGCTTGGAGGCTGGAGCTTTTGCTGCCATTTTTGTGTCCCATCTCTGGGAAAGCATCAGCTCCTGGCTTACAGTACAAGTCCAGATCCTTTGCTGATAGCTCAGAAAGTAGAAACTAGAAGCAAGAAACCATTGTTTGTCAGGGCCAAAGCTTAAGACAGTGTTGCTAAGCCAGCCTACACCTCACCAGAACTGAGCCAGAGCAGTAGGTCTCCTGGAATTACTGCAGGTGTTTCAAATAAAGGCTTTCCAGAGTAACAGTATGGCACGTTGCTCCACTGTGAGCTCAAGGAACTCCTGCTGTTTGCCTTTCTGCTGGGATTACCCAAATTCCAAAAGAAATCCTAGAACTTGCTTCCTGTGTTGCAGCAGGAATGTGACAGCCCAAGGCTAACAAAAAATGTTTTTCCATTAGGGATGGTGGTGTATACCATATGAGAGCCTCTGAAAGATGGATTGAAGTACTGTTCTTGCAAGAATTTACATTTCCTGGTTCTTCTATGTCTTGTTACACTTCTTCCTTATGATTATTCTTCAGTTTTCATTGAAGGCCTTAGATGGTCAAAACATGGATACAAAAGTGGATGGGAATATTAGCTTCAGTGTCAGCCACGACTAAGGAGATATGACCAGCTGCATCAGAAGGTATGAAGTGCTTTCCAGAACGGATTTATTTGATAAGCAAACCACCTAAACTCCACTTACTAGAGTTACTTGGGCTTCAGATCTGCTGGCAAGCAGCAGAATCCTCTCTGCAGAATCTGATGCATCATTAGATGAGAAGTGCTTGTGTAAAATTTTGTCAGCAAATTTAGTTTTAAAAGTAGATCCCAAAAGATTTTTTTAAAAAGGGAACCCAGCAACTGAGAAACTGACCTTCTGTCTGGTAAGGAAGAAATTATTTTATGCTTTCCAACACAATTACTTGTGATAGTCAAAATTTAATCTTACAGTTTTACATGTGCAGGTTGAAAATAAAACTTGCAGCTTCAAGATACATGCTGGTGCAGAAATCTCACTTTTCTCTCGACCATCCACAGTGTACTTTACTTTCATGTGTCTCACTTCATCTCTTAAGTATGCACTCTGCAACTTTATATGGTAACTGCTAAATTCCAAAGTGCCATCTAATGTTTGTCAGCAGGACAGCAACTGCTTTATGCTAATGACTGTAATAGTGCAAAGCAATAGCATCTCAGGAACATTTTTGTAGTTTCATTTGCCCTGGAAAGACTTGATGTCTTTTGTATTGTGATTTTATTTTTTATTGAATGAGGTTTTGGAAGCAACTGAAAGGCAAGGGGTTTTTTATTTTGTTTGCCAGTATTTGTGACAGAAAAAGTTCCCACAACTGCTAACCCTTCTGGCCTGGAACTCTGCCAGGTTTGAATTTAAATCACTTACTTTGAGTGAAAACAATCAGAGTTTCATAATAATTCTCCATGATTTTACATTGCTTTACTTATAGAACTGTGTTTTCTTCTAGAAGCCTATATGAGAAACACACAAAAAATCAAATCTGCTTGCTGTGTATACATGATGTGAGTGAGCCTCTAGGTTGTTCTTTGCCTGATGGCTCAGTGTTGCAAGATCAGTAAGTATAACTGCAAGTAATTATTAAAAATGTCTTGAAACAGGAACATTCAAATATAAACATTAAAGCATTACAGAGTAATGTATAAAACATTAAAGAGTAATGTCAGGTTGGACAGGATGGTTTTTAGAAACGAACTTTCTCATCACATTACCACATTGGCTTCTTGATAATTAACATGAAAACATCTTACACTTTAAAGTTGTGATTTATTTTTCATGTTCTGCCACTTGCTTATTTCTCAGCTCAGCAGAACTTGGTTAATTGTAGAGGAGAATTTAAAAAAATCTTATAAAGCTGCTATTTTAGGTCTCAAGCATGCTCCTGCACCAGTTCAGCTGGGATGTTCAGGAAGAAAGGTTTTAAGCCTTCACAGACCCTTTTTTGTGCTGTATCTCTCAGTTTTATGAGAAGGTTTTGTTACTCCTGCAGGCCTTGATCCATACACGTACCAGCAAAGGCAGCCCTTTATCCCTGCAAGGCAGTGCACAGGAGTCGGTCGGCCTTTGTAAGCCTTTCCCCTCACAGAGCCACATGTAGCCACAAGAATGTTTTGCAGAAACTTTAAAACCAACAAGCAGGCAAAGAGGCAATTTCCTCTTCCCCTGAGCCCTTTCAGCTTTGGACCTGAAGGGTCCAACCTGGCTTTTTAAACTTCCAACTTTCCATTTCAGCTGTCTCTGGTATCTATAAGCTCTTGTGAACTAATGCTGAAAGAGCCCGAACTGAATGGTGGGTTATGATGACATTGATAAATTACTGGGCCTTTTGCTAGTTTAGGCCATCTTGTTAATGGTTCAAATGATGCTCTGGCTTGCTTTGTCACAACTGTGGAGTAATTCACTGAAGTCATCAGTGTGACTGAACAGAATGACCAAAGCTGGCCATGGGCAGCCTGAGGCTGCTCACCAACTATAATTAAAGCCTTTGATTTAGCTAAATGTTGCAGTTTACTCTTTATAGAGATATATTAAACACAAAACCAAAAAAAAACCCCAAAATTGCTTCCCTTTTTAAGCCACCAAATTGCTAGCTAGGAGAACGTTTTTTAACCGTACTTGTGGTGACTGGGAAATGCTGTAGAATGCTGTCAGGGTTCATTTTAGGGGCTTAATCTAAAATGTATCTTTAGCTGCTGGCAGAGTGGCATTTTTAGAATGCTGTAGTTAAAGATTGAAAAGAACTACGCTCTTGGTGTCTCTAACCCATCTGAATTAGCTCTCTTCGTTTCTGCAGTTGTATTTTCATACATCTGTACTTCTAATACAAGAAACTTTCCCTGGAATAAGATTTCATACACAGGGACCTTCATCCTCTCTTGAGAAGAAAATCCAAACCAGCTTCAGGTTTTTGGTTTGAGGATGACAGTAATTACCATAGAAATGGGTTGATGGCACTGACAGCTCTCAATCCAGTACATCATGGCAAACCACGGGTTTGCCCTCTGGATGGAAGAATGACATGTTAAGCTGGTGTCTTCTGAGCAAGGGATTGAAATACAGCACAAATCATCTGGAAAATCCAAAACCAAAATTGAAGCAATGAAAAATGGTTAATGCTGGGTCTGTCTTTCCTGCTTTCCAATAACTGCAGCGTGAAATTATGGTCAAAGTACCAACCTGAAATTAGATTTGTTTTCCTTGCTGTTGTCATTCTAAGTGTGTGTATATATATTTTTTTTTTCAACTGGAGGAGATTTTCCTCTTTTATCCCTGTAAAATGCACTTGATTCTTATCTAAATGAAGCTGGGAAGAAACATAGGTCATTCATTCCACTGCGACCTATATGCAGTGACATGTAGCTCCCTCTGTCCTTTATCTCTAATGTAAGCAGTGCTGTCACCAGACTGTCCTTGTTCTCGGTCTGTCATATGACAACTTGGATGAAATGGAGTTGACTGATATTAAATGCAGCAAGATGGAAGCTGTGTTTGTATACAAATGAAAGTGCCCTGAACTTAATGAAATGCCTAATGATGGCCCTGTACAGAGAGCGTCTGCTTCCTCTTTGCCATACTGTTCTGCAGCCTTGTGATCCTTTAGACCTCTTCTTTAATACTGGATTCTTAAATAACTATGATATGTGAAATCATCCTCCATTTATATTCAACTACTCCCCAGTTGAGGCCGTCTGGCTTCATCTCCATTTCTAACCTTGCACTGTGAAAGCAGAAAAAGATTGTCAGAACCATCTTTGATGGGAATGTTAGAAATATCCTGGTGGATTTGTCCTAGTAGAGTCATGCAACCATTTTGGAGCAAGTACAGATGCTTTGAAAAGAGCCTGTGTAACTTTGCTAATACATTTTAAGATGATGGAAACGCTCCCCGGAAAAGGTTTCAGAATGTATCTTGGAGATACAATGTTCTGTTTTAGTTTGTCTGTATTAAAGTCCTTGTGATAGGGCACACTGACACATCATGGTGTATTCTACTCTTCTTTAGTTCTCTCACCTTGTTTATTTGCTGCATGCAACTCTCAGAATGACAGTAAAACATCCTCAGCATGGCAGCCCCTATATGAATACAGGCTGTGTAATTCGGAGAGTTGCCATGGGTGATCATGGTGCTTGTGCCTATATGGGTAGCTGGGATTCTTGATTCATCTTATGCCTTCCTGCTCTGTTGGGTTTATGGAAGTTACATATCACTGAAGCCATATGTTATGTTTCCAGGCAGAGCTGTAAACCATTTCATTTTTACTGCCTCTGAGAGCAGATCAATCTATAGCACAGCACTAGTGATGGAGAATTTTTTAAGGCTAATGGGAGAAAATAAAAAAAGAGAGCTTGGCCCAGATACTGTACTACTCCATCTTCCAGAGAATTAAATCCCTTCCTTTTTATAAATTTTTTACTTCTCAGAGTGAAGAAAGAAGGTTTTCACCCTACTTTGGCAGCTGGGAAAAATGTGAAAGATTAAGAAATCAAGGTTCGTTTTAAGAAGTTGGGGGGAGGGGGAAGGGGGAGTTGTGATGTAGTCAGCAGTCTGATACTAATGGATAGAGTGTTTGTTGCCAGAATGTGGAAGTTCAGTGTAACCTTAGGGATCTAATCCATAACTCTTATTTAGGTAATTAGTTCTTTTACTTCAGTATTGCCAAATCCTGGCATTCAGAATTACATGAGCTGGTAAAATATTGCAAGTGGTAAAGAAATAAGGGAACTTGAGGACTTTGAGGTGTATTTTGCCTTTAAAAAAAATAAAAATCTTTGGTTTGGAGTCAAAACATTTTTAAAATTTACTTTACAACCAGAAGGCTTACAAGCATCTGTTTTCTTTTTGAAAGGAAGATTATGGTTTTTAATACCAACCTGACTCCAGAAGGTGGGACTTAAAAATTCAGCCATGCTAATCTTGCATGTCTTGGACAAATACCTGTGGGTTTACAACATGAGAGATTTCTTGTGTGAGTTAAGAATTGGCAAATCCATCCGGGAAGGTATTCAGTTTCGTTGGTTTTTGCATGCAAGAGTAGCTACTTCAGTGCCCTATGGATATAGACTTTATAACGTCTTTTTTCTTTGACAGTGTGTAAAGGTCTGGCACACATCCACATGCATGCCTAAATTGAATGGTACTTCTCAGTGCCAGCATGGCCTCAACAAAAGTTGAGCTATTTTAGTTCAACTGAAGAAAAGTTGGACAAAGAGAAGGGGGGTGGGGGGGGAGTGCTGTACAGGGGATTCATACAAAACACATTCCTCTTGCTTTGGCCTTTATTTTATTAAGGGCCACTACCAATTGCAATGATTCTGCTGTAGATAAAGCTTTTTCTTTTTTCCTCTAGTCAAGCAAATACTTTGCTTCAGTTAAACATTGTGGAACATCTAATATTGTTCTTGTCAAACTTTATAGCATTTCTTTTTTAAACAAACTAGGATCAGAGTTGGGTAAAGTACTTCTGCCCTGTGCTCTACCCCTAAAATACAAAGCTGTAGCTCCAGCACTCCCCTGGAACTCTGACACTGGCAGGAACAGGCTGAAATTAGGATTAAACAGTTCAGAAATGTTCCTTTTGGGGTTTTTTGGGGAGTTGGACCTGATGATCTCTTGAGGTCCCTTCCAACCCCTATGATTCTACATGTCGGTATCGGGATGCCACCTTTTCATGTGGATCTGGTAGGATTGATATTAATTAAGATGTTAATTACATTGACACTGGAAACATGTTTTCAAATTTTCAGGGAACCCGAAGCTGGGATGAAAAGACACTTTTGCACAAAGGCGCCTATTTTGGTAATTAAAGAAGATTAAATTGTAATGTACTTTCTGCTTTATAGCTGGTCTTGCTGTCTCTGACTCTGCCTGTTTTCCAGGGATAGTCTCTAATTTGATTCCAGTAGCTTTCAGTCCCTAATTACCATTGTTCAGCCACCAGCTGTTACAGTGGTGGGTTTCCTTATTGCTTTGGTTTGCTGCAGGAGCCTAGTTGGAAGGAGGATAAACAAGCATTGCCCCTTAGCTGGTGACTGCAAGCAGTGCTGGGTAGGTAGCACTGGGGGGAGGACGGAGCCTCTCAGACCTGGTTAACTTCATCCATCTGGAGGGCAAGGCTTGAATTCATTCCAGTGCTGGGTAAGCATGCCCTCCTGCTCCTGGGGTGGGTCTAGGGGGGAAAAGGTCTTCAGGTTTTGTTAAAGTTGGTTTTACACCTGCCTGGGTCTCTTCTGTGTAAGACGTGAGGTCTTTATATATTTATTCATACATACCCTTTCTGCAATTTCTTGGAAAAGCAGAAAGAAAGGTTAGATCCTAGAATAAGAAGCATGGGAAGCTCTCCTCCTTCCCAGAGATTTCATGAAGATTTGCAGTCTGTCTCCTTGCTCAAAGACTGACCCTTAAATGCCGAGTACTTCCCACTTGGTAGCAAGGAATGGATGGGAAACCCCATGCTCTGTCGTGCTGTGCAGTCCCAGGTTCTGTTGCAGAACGTTGTGGATGCAAAGTACAACACATCTGGCATTCATTTTGGTAATGAGCAATTTGTCAGGGCAATCTTTTAATGAACGTGGGACAGGTTTGCGGGCAGGTGAATGGCTTTTAAAGAATGAGGCCGGCGGTAGGCTGTGAGCCTCGCTGCATCTGTGGGAGAGGGAAAGGGAGGGGACTGTGCTGGAAGACGCTCTCTCCTCTGGCGTTGGTGCATTAGGGATGGCATTAATCTGGAAGTGAAGTGCAGAAAGTAAGCGAGCAGGGGGCTTTCCTTTCTTGCGCGTTCCTGCACCTCGGGGCGGAGCAGGAGGCAGCCGTGCCCGAAGGGCTTTTTGCCGCCGCAGCCGGCAGGTTCGCGGGTTTAGGGGCGCTGGTAACAGTCGGTTTGCGTAGTGACAGTTTCCCTCTTTGTCTCGGTAATCCAGCAGGAGCGGGGAGGGGGGGTGGGGGTGGGCTGGGAAGCGTGGGAACCCCGGGGGGCTCCGGGCGCGCCGAGCCGGTCGGTGCCCTCCTCGCCCGGGGGCCGCCGCCTTCCCGTGCCCGGCCGGGGGGAACCGCACGGCGGCGCCGGGCGCGGAGAGCGGCTCTTCCGCGGCAGCGCCTCCGCCCGCGCCCGCGGAGCGCCCGCTTTCTGCCCCCGACCGAGCCAGCGGGCCCGCCTTCCCAGCCCAGAAGTCGAAGCCGCCGGGGCGCTCCCCGCTCCCCTGGCGCGCCGGGCGTGGCCGCGCCCCAGCCCGCTCCGGCTGCGGCTGCCCGTCAGTTCCGCCCCCCGGGACGGAGCCTCCCGGGCGCCCGGGCAGCAGAGGGAAGAGCCATGTGAAAGGGACGCGTCCCGGGTGGGAGCTGCCGGCTGTTTCTTCTGCCATGGGAGCGGCGTTGGTTGGCGGGCTCTGTTCCCTGGATGGGCTCCGTCCGTAGGGAGCCTGCGGAGGGGCTCTGGAGCGGCGGGGCTGCCGGGCAGGTTACAAAAGGAGCGAGCTGCGCGGAGGAGAGGGGCTCCGGAGGCGGTCGGAGCAGAAGGCTGGGTCCACAGAGGGTTTACAGGAAGCTGGAGGTATTCTCTGCTAGGCGCTGTAAAGCTGGCACCTTGCATAAATGCCTGCGGAACTCAAACAGGTTAGTGCTAAACTTGGGTCCTTCCCCTCGGGCGGTTCTGCGCGGCCGCGTGTGCGGGGTCCCGCGGTGCGGAGGGGGAGAGGAGAGAGCTGTCAGGGTGGAAGGGGTTGTTTACGGCAACTAAGAGCAAAAGCTGAGCTGCCCCTTCTGACAGAGAGCGTTCGAGAGAGATTTTGCTTTTGTCTCTGTTGTGTTAACTGCTGAAACACCCGAAAAAGCGAGCCATTGTTTTCTTTGACCTTCTCGTTCTGCTCAATAAATCCAGGGAACTCTCTGACACGACCAGCTAGAAATAGTGCTTTTTAAAAAAGAGAGCTTTGGTGCTGTTTGCTTTTGTTCAGTGTTTGCTTTTCCCATACAGCGTCCGTCGCTTTCTCTTTGATTATGTTGTTGAACATACCAGAGAGAGAACTTCAGTTTTTCGCTCTAAATATTTAATCTTAAACAAAACCCCCTCTTGGCTGTCGTCTTAATTATTATAATGGACTTACAGCTTTGTGGGCGAAGATTTCAAATAGTATTCTTTACCTTGGAGTGTCATTGGGCATTGCAGAGTGAAGCTGTTGCAGGCTGGATTTAAATAAATAGAGATCATGTAGATGCCTGTAATTTACAGGTGCTTACTTTGTTAACCTCCTCCATCTACCCTGTAAGCCCCAAGAAACCCGATAGATTCAGGTGGCGGCAGGGTAGAGCTGCTTCTCAAACTGGGATGTGGTGTTACCTTTTTCTTCTCTGCCTTTCTCCTAAAATACTGTTTTAAATTGAAAAAATGCAATGCTGATACATGACTGATAATACATCTCTGAATTTGTTTAGCTTCGGTGCACTGGGTTGTTAGAGGTGCTTGGGTTTGGTTTAATCGTGCTGTGTTCAACTTGTCCATCTCAGTAACAGAAAAATGAATCATTTCTCAGTGCAAATAGGATGTTGGCTGCCTTGAGGGGAAAGTGGCCCTTTCAGCTGGACCCTCGAGGGATCATTTCTTTGCCTGGAGGCAGTCCCTATACCTGCTGCACTGTCTGCTAGAGGTGACCCAATCCTGGTTTTGTTGGGTGCTTGTTTGTGTGTCAGCTAGCTGTGGACTTCTTGGTGGTGAGGAAGGTTTTCTATGTGCATGTGGTCTGGTTCATTCTGCCTGACCTCGAGTTACTGTACCTGTCAAATCACATGCAATGGCTTGTTGATTTTTAGATAGATAGATACAGTTAGCAGCTCCTTGGGATTTTGGTTTTGGAGGGGTTTTTTTTCAGTACATGAAGGCAAAAAAAAAAGAACCTGGATGTGAGGAGCAGAATGTCAACTGTACAAAAGGTGTGTTTAATGTCTTGTGCAGCTGAGCAGTGTGGAAAAGCCTGAGAGAGAGTGGAAGATTAGAATTAATCACTTCAGGTCGTGCATTTCAGTTAACTTGTAAGTTGTTCTTCATATCAAACTCAAAAAACGGCATGGTGTTAATTTTCATGCTGCCTGTCATAATGGAGGATCAGGCAGAGATACGTTACCGTATCTTTCCTTGTGCAGCACGGGTCCCTGATTCATTCTGAGGTCTTTTTGCAGTATAGCTGATCAGACTGATACCACAACAGTGTGTTAGAGATTGCTTTGCCTAATGAAAGGCAGTAGTTTTTAACTATGAGTTGTCATAGAAATGTATTGTGCAGTTCCAGGGCCTGTAGAAAGTAATCTTTAGATTTTAATGATCACAATCAAGGAAAACTCAGCCAAATGGATAAAGGACTTCAAGGTGAATGGCAAGTCTATGCAATCCGTGCTAAAATCCAGCTAAAAACAAGAGAAGGTACTAGAGATACTAATTCTGCCACGTTAACTAAAGACCTGATGTGTTTAGAGACTCCCCACATGACAGTCTGAGTAAAGACAGCTATGAAATTGCTATTAAAAAGAACCAAGAGTCACTTCTAACTGTCCTTTTGGCTCCTGCTGAGTATCGTCATGGTTCCTGAACTTCTGGACCACAAAAGCAGCATTGTACCTGGGAGTGCTGGTAGAACAAACAAATGCTGAAAAACTCTTCTTGTGGCCATGAGCTTGCAGGGCAGGTGTCACCTTCTTGGCATTCTCCCTTGGCTATTCCCCTTCCTGCTGATGAGGGATGAAGACTGCTGAAGTTTGTGCTGATACCTGCAGTCTGACATTCTGCAGTGGCCTGAATGTAGAGTTTGTGAAATTCAGAAGAATCTTGAAGTTTGGAACTGTTGAAAGACGTTGGGTCACTATATGACATACAGCTTTGAACTGGATCTGAAACCCGAAGTGCTGGCTTGCCTCAGGGCCATGAAGTTGTGAGGAATCCCTTCAAGTGACTTGTGCCAAAACCTCTTCAGTTCTGTGTTTTTTCTGAAGCAGGAATTACTTTGCTGACATTCTTAGTTCAGGCACTGAACTCTGAAAGGCTGCCCTTCCTCAGCACTTTGTCCCTGGAGCACTTGCTAGAGGATGGTACTGGTGGGAGGGAGTATGAGATCTCAGATAGAGATGGAAGTAGTTAATGCATCAGTGGTTAGACATGAGTCTGTACCAGTGATGGAAATCTTGTGGAAGGAATGTTTGTGGAGGTACAGCATACAGAAGCACCATCATTTTCCAAATGGCTGGGAGAGTCACACTAGAAAAAAAACAAGAAGGGAGCTTAATTGTTAACATGGGTCTGTGTATGGATTCACGTGTGGGTTCTCACTTATACTGGGCTGCCCAGTGTGGCTACAGGCCAGAAACATCTCTTACGTGCTCTGCTATCTTGGAGTAAAGAGATGCAGCACTTGACAATGTTGAGTCTTCCCAGTCCCCGCGGTAAGCCCTCTGCTAGCAATTGTGACCTCTGCAGCAGAGCTGGGCAAAGGGAACGTGTTTCATTACTCAGCTCCTGAGATGTTGAACTACATACTGGAGCAGCTGAATGGAAGTGCACATTCCCTCCTGCTAGCTGCCAGAGAGGCAGTAATTCCCTGCAGGAGGATGAATGTTGTAACCCTTTAGTAGTTACTGCCTGTTTTGGGTGTGGAACTTCAGACCTTAAGTGTGGGGATGTACCTTTACCTCTTGAGAGAGGGACTTGCACAGTGGAGTCTTTCACCATGACCGGGGTGCTCTGGAGCTGCAGCAGGACACAGCATGTGGGTCAGGAGAATGAAGTGCTCTGTTTCTAAAAGAGCTGTTGGGATGTGAGGGTTTCTAGTGTCTAATTTATGTGTCTGCCTGTGCTTTGTATCAGCTATAGTCATAGCAAGCAAAGCATTCCAGCGATTGCACTTCCCGAGGCCGTGTTGCTTAACCACCTGTCCCAAAGGTTGTGAGATGAGCTGGTCTACAGGCAGAATCAGCCTGTCTGCATTTTTTGCTTAAGTTACACTGCAGTTACTAAAAATAGCTTTTTTTTTTTGAAGTATGTGCGCTCTACATCTTTCATACTGTAGGAATACTCATTATGGAAGATCAAAACAGGGAAGGAAAGCCTGTTAAACAGTTGCATTTAAAACTGCATGGGCTGGACGTTTCCAACAAGGCTCTTCTCCAGCATGTAATCTAAAGCACTCTTCTCTGATAGAAGAGTTCACTTCTACCACTGAATTAAGGTTTTGATATTGACCTCAGTAGGAGTAGAGTCAGGACCCCTGGTTGAAAACAGTTATGATTTTATATATATATAAAAAAATGTAATGTCTCTAGGTGTTAAATAAGGCATTTCTCTGAATAGGAGGATTTTAGTGTGTTCCCAGTGTGCCTTTATCTGTTCCTCAGTTAGTCAAAGTTCATTTCCTCTGTGATAGCAAAACTCTGGAACCGTATGCAGGGAAACTCATTTCACTTGAAGTGTCCCTAGAAGTGTAGGCAACAGACCATAATATATTTCGCTTACTGGTTCTTCCTACCCAAAACTATTACTCCCTTCCCTTGTCCCTCAAGATACCACGCCGAGACATGGAATTAATACTTCCAAGATAACATGGGTTTAATTATGGAAACTGAAATTCCAGACTCTACTGCTGCTGCTTTCTAGAAATACTTGTGAATATGGCTGTGTGAGATGGGAGCTTCAGCCACGCTGGGTTAAGAAGTTCCTATCCTTTCCTGCTGCTGGCTCTTGGGTTCCTAAATTACACAGCAGGTCACCCTGTGGGTTAAGCAAATGCACGTTTTCAGGATGGTTCCATGGACAAGACTAGTGATGTAATCCAGCTTAACAACTGAAGCCAAGTGTACGTGCTTCAGGAGACGAGGAATGGCATCTTGGACCAGACTCTGAGGCACTTGGAAGAGCTGTACCTTCTCCTGGGGCTGAAGCAGGGAGAAGTAGCTTTGCGTTAAGTAGGTTAGCAGGAGAAAGAAAAGGGCAAAGAATGAACAGAGATGTGCTCAGAGTCTCTCGTGGAATCGCTCTTGCTGGTCAAAAAAGATAATCCAGGGGTTTCCTGTCTCGAATGACTTGGCCTTGGAGATCTGGATACATTTGGTTTGGTCAGATCTTCCTGAGCACACAGTGGAGTATTAAAAGGTTCCTGTTCTTCATATTTTTGAAAGCTTGTTCAGTAGCAACTTCCATGTGATGGATGTTGTCCAGCAAAGCTCAGCTGTGCCCACCAATGCCACTGTGGAAAAATGGCAGAAGTTAAGGATGCATAGGTGGGTGGCATGGGAACTTTTATCTTCCTTCTCATTTCATATTGGCCTCTGTATTTTTTGTAGCATCACACAGGCACGTTTATACTACAGGAGATAAGAGAAGGCAATTAATCTTGCAGTAGCTTTAATAGTCGTAAGGTTAGGATAGCAGAGGTGATGTTTAGTTTATGTTCAGAGGTTTTGTTTCTAGTGAGAAATGGAATACAGGATTTTGCTAGTGACTTTTCTTTGGGTTGGTTTTTCCTTTTAAGGATGAGAGGGACGTGATGATTCCTCCCTGTGTCCCAGCTATGGAATAAATAGCAAGAGGAGAGGTTTAAGAGTGAACAGAGTCCCTGAAATAAATCCTGAGTAGAGGGAGTGTATTTCAAGTTCTTGGATAAAAGGAAAACTGCAACCCAAACTTTGGTAGTTTTAAATTTCACAGTGTGCTTTGTGCCTCCCATATCTCATTAGATTGCAGCCAGGCTTTGGGATTTATTTTCTTTTTTATTCATCTGTCTGCATGCCTAAGCAGTGAACAACTGTAACTGTACCTGCGAGGAGCTCCATGGGCACGCAGAGGCTAAAATCACACTTTCTCTGGGGAATCGTAATCTTCTGTATCTACAAATGGGTGGGCAAGATCTGTTCTGCCTTACTAAGGGGTGATGGCTCCGCAGACTCTGGGCTCCCTGTGTACTGTGGTAATGTGAAAATTCATTGCTTTCAGTGGTGTTCTCTGCCTCTCCGAGTCAAGCCCACACCTGCTTACAGCAGGAAATGGAAATGCTTGAGATTTCCCTTTTGGCTAATCCTGTACATCTATCCTCAGCATCACAACGCTTCTCTTTGGTGTTCAGAAACTAAAGTGAAGCCATTCTAAGTTAACTTGGAGAATTTCTGAGCTTGGGAATTTCTGCCTCCATGAGCTAAATCTCTTGGCACAGCCCTGAACTTTTATTTTTAGTATAACTTTCCTAGCCAGACTATTGTAATGTTCCAAGAAAGATGTTCCTGAAAGCCTGAAATGAAACCAGAATGTGAGGGCTTAGTGTTGTACTGCAGAGGATGTATTTTCATGTGTGTTAGGGTGTATAAATATGTATGTATAAAAATGTATAAGTGGAAGTGATGAGAAGAGCATTTAATTGAAGTAGCTTTGCTCTGGAGATGTGCAGTGCAAAACTGATGAGAAAGATCTGGAACATTCAGAAGACTTTTCAACTTACAAGCTTGTAATTCATTAAGGAACTGATAAAAGATACATAGCGCAGTTTGTTCATGGCTGGTGGAGCCCTGAGATGTAAACAGCTCCTCTGTGTGACCAGGATGATTCCACTGTTTGAATTGTAAACTCTTTCAAATTATTTTGGCAAGTTTTGCATTTGAAGCCATTTGCATCTCTCTCTTTTGATGATGGGATTCTCAGGCCAGCTCAGTGTTAGGAGAATAAAGGCCCTTTTGCCTTTGGGCATGGCAGCGTGTGGGCCTTAGCTGGCTGGTTTTGTGCTGCACGTAACAAAGGCGTATGCTGGGGTTTGTACCAGAACGCTGTGCAGAGGAGAGAGCTTTCTGGGTCTGAATGAGATGGAGTTTAACACCTGCTATTGAAAGCACGTGGAGAAAGGCTTGGTAAGGGAACCGGTGTATAGGGCTGCACGCTGTATGTCGCGCAGTACCGCCTTACAACAATGTGAACCAAGCTGGTTCCTTCCGAATGGACAAGGTGACTTGTGAAACAGATCATGCAGGTGGCTGGCTTTCTCTGTCAGCATCTTCCTGAATCCTTGTTAATCACTGGTGAACCCAACCCAAATTCTTTCAATTGAAGCGGAGGTTGGAAGTGCTTCTGTGGCACCGTGATCTGATGCTGGCGTGAATTAGTAGAGCAACTGCTCTGGTTCTGCATGGTTGTGCTGATGTTCTCCCAAATACATCGTTTACTCCCAGTCACCTTGCTGACTTCTGTTAGTGTTGTGTCCTTCTTAAACCTTCTTCCTAATGGTAGCAGTGGTGACCAGAATAATCCTCCTATTGTTCATATGCATTAAATGAGGAATGTATTACCATTTTAACTTAATCCAGCAGATGCTTTATGTTATTGGACTCAATTACATTGGTTATCAGCTCATCTGTAAAACCAGCAATATGTTTTGGGAGAGCAGTGTTGCCCAGCTGGGCTGTCTTGGTGATCTCTCTGCCATTTTAAGTCTCTGATGAATCCTAGGTAGGTTTTTGCTAGCTTTAGAGTGCACCTCTTCATAGATCATTTTTTATGATGCTGTAATGAGGCAACAGTTATTAATACTCCTTTCCTGGGTTGTAAAAGATTTCAACTTAAATGCCAGATGCTGTGAAAGTATGGAGTGACTTTGTAAACTGTAGATTATAAAGTACGTGTTGATGCTGCTTGCTATTGTAAAACCTCTCACTGCTTTCACAGCACCTGGCCGTGAGATATCCCTTTGAACTCCTGGATTGCTGATAAGCACCTTTTTTTTTTTTTTTAAAAGAGTAAATAATGGTATTAAGAGTTGCCTTCAATGAAAAGTGAATGGTTATTTTTGTGCTGGTAACTTCAAAAGCTGTATGTTTTTATTACTTCTGCTAAATGCTGCTGGGCCTGTGCACATCATGCTGTAGCTGCTTTCTGTTGAGTTGGTGAGATCTTGAAATGGAGCTGGTGTGTTGGAAAATAAATTCTTTACTGTCTGGTTGCTTTTTCTTTTTTTTTTGCTGCTAGATCTTAAATACAGTTTTATCTCAGTGTTTGAGAGGAATTTGTCTTCGTATCATAAGAGAGTTTTGTGATTCTTGAGAGGTGATTTGAATTGGTGGGTGAGATGGTTCCCTCTGGGTGCTCTCCCTTGTTGCTCATTTGGGTCGAGTGAGCAGGTGAGAGCTGCTTCTAGAGCAGCTGGTTACTGGCCCATTCCTGACCACTGTGGGGCTGTAACCTTGTCATGGTACCAGGGCATCAGAATTGCAATACCTCAAACACTTCCAAAGCTTGAGAATTCAAGATGTGCACAGTGCTTTGCGCCACACAGGCACCAAAGCGTACGTTGCCATGATAAGAGCTTTAGAATCGCTTTGGATAGTTCATACACTGTTACAGATGAGCCTTATGGCTGGTTTGCAAATAGGAGGGGAAACAAAGTTCTCTCTGGCTTCCTCCCCAGGAAGGGAGGCAGCAAGCCTGGACAAGGGGGTGGATGCCAGTGAGCACTGGTGGTTGGGTGAAGTTAAGCATGCGGTTCTTTGGATGAAATTTCAATTAATCAGTTATGCAGAAAGCCTCTCCTGTCCTTTTAGCACTGGCAGGTAAGGTAGCAGATACTGAATATAATATAGGGGGACTTTAAGTCTGCTAGTTACGGCATTAATTCGCTTCTTCAGGATGATTGTGTCCCAGCACAAAGAGCATTGGAACCTGGTGCTCCAGCTCCTGGTTGGGTTTTTTTTTTGGTTGGTTGGTTTTGGCTGTTTGTTTTGTTGGGTTTTTTAATTTTCCTCTCCCCCAGCCCTGTGCTTTTCAGTAACCTTATTGTACTTCCTGGTCCTTTGTTCTCTTTGCCTAAAAGGAATGGGCTATGGTATGTTTACAGGAGCCTAAAAAAATTATTTTTCTCACATTACTCACAAATGTGAGTAAGTACATGTAAATATATGCTAGACAAGGAACACTCCACACTTGTCCTTAGTGACTTCATCTCATCTGGGTCGCTCTTTCTCTTTCTACCATGACATGTTGTTTTATTACCTGAGGTTAGAATGCATCTTGGTCACGGCGACACATTTATCTTGTATTTTATGATGTGATGTTATCACATCCCATTTCTTTTCCCTTTCCTATTCAGCTTTTCATCTGTCAGTGACAGTCATGACACCAGCTAGTGGCATAGTAATACCAAGGCTATGTATTAGTGCGTACCATTGGCAGTTTTTAAGGGTAATACTTTGTTTCTAAGGTCCAGTATTCCTTTTAGCAGGTTATTTCTGGAGGGAAGAGCCGTTTGTAATTACATCAAAACCAACAGCCATCAATCATTTGAGATGTAGGAGATCACAGAAAAGGTTTCCTTGGGTAACAGTCAGTAAACACGAAGGTGACACTACGCCCTTCTCCTGGCTGCAACACTACAGGGAGGTGCAGAGAAATGCTCTTTTGTTATTTGTGTAACACCAGCAGACAGTTTGCATTTGCTGTTGCAGCTTTGTTACTTTATTGTGTAAGAATTAAGTATTTTCCATAACTTTATGAGAATGTGACGTGAGGAGAATGACAGTCATGTCCATTGTTAAAAACACCAGGGCCCTTTTTGCTATGTTGTAGTTAAAAATGGGGTTTTTTTTCCCTACTATTTCTTCAAGGGCCAAATCTTCAAAGAGAAAACTGCTGCAATAAAGGCAGTCAACAGTGAGGGGCAGACCTTCGAGTCTTTCAAGTTACACATCAGCTCCAAGTGTGACTGGAGATCAGTTAGAGTGCTGTGTCACTACACTGGATGATTTTGAAAATCTGGCTGCTGGTTTTGGTGTGTAAATAGGAACTGAAATGAGTTGCTTTTAAATCTAGTGTGTGACACACTGTTAATCCAGTACGTTTTTCTCCTGCTTGGTTTTTGCCCCTCCAGTCAAACTCATCTTTGTGTTTGTTACATGGGAGCAGTTTATTTCCTCTTCCTTTCTTTCACAAAGCCGACACTTTAAAATTTCAGCTTCCCAGTGCCAAGGCAAACTCTTCAATACTCAAATAAAATGTAATTTTCTTCCTTTGCTGCCTCTACCAAGAGGAGTATCAAATATTGTGTAACACCCATCCCGGCTTGGCTGGATTCCAGAGGCTTTCCAGAACAGACACTAGTAAAATCAGCATCTGCCGTGTACATCAAGATAGGGAAGGAAGAGCCATGTCCACAGCAGCTGAAGCGCTGTGTGTCCCTGTATAAATACACAGCAAATGTGGGGGGGTGTTTTATGAATTGTTGCTCTTTGAATTTTCTTGTGTTCAGAGAAACTTGGCTGAGGTAGGTTATGTGGATACTGTTTTGGCAACTGGAATCACAAAAATATTTACAAAGACTGTTGGGTTCTTCCCCCATGCTCTTTATCCCTCCTTCCTGTGTTCAGAATTCCCTTAAGTGTTTCTGGTTTATTCTTCTGAAAAATCCACTCCTTTCTTTTAGAAGGACAGGGAGAATCAGTTTTCTCCTGGGTGTGGATTACAGGTAAATGCTCTGGAAAGATGCCTTTAAAATTTAAGGTAATGATGGAAACACACCACTTAAGCTATGTTGTCCTTCAGTGTTTCTTGTAGATTACAAAGGCTGTATTTTTGGGTGGCTAACCAATTGGGAAAAGGTACCTTTCCTCCCTCATAAAATTCATCCTCATGTCCTCCTGAGGAAAAATTTTGAGATGGCTTTGTCTGGCACTTGAGGCAGTACAGCCCGAGTAGTAATGCTGTGTGTGCTTCTGTTGTGTTGTTCCCTGTGACGGTGGTGGGAAAGCAGTATGAAGGCAGTATGATCCTGTAGGATCGCGTGGGCTCTTGCTTTCATCCAGAATGGACACTGCTATTCTTGGGATCAAACTGTGCACGTGGTTAGCATGTGGGACAATGTGAGGGGATGAAGGCCAACTTCTCCATTTGATGAAACTAAGTAAATATTTGCCCTTGCACCTGGTGAGGCCAGGTTTCTCAAGACTCCTGCAGGGTTTGGCTGCTTGAGCAATGCACTTCAGCCTGTTACAGCGCACTGCCCAATTTATTTTTTGACTGGCCCCTGAAAGTCTATCTTAAGTTCTGATAGCACTCCTAATTTAGAGCTGATCTTTTCTGTTTGGCAGAACTCATCTCATTAAACCTGGTGGAAGTGCTGTCACAGGCTGGACTTGGGGCTTCAGGCAGGTACGGATCACTAAAAGGTCTTTGGGTTTAATGGAGAGTTGAAGGAAAGGGAAGACTGTCATGAACAGATCAATTGCTTTGGGAAGGAAAGAGTTAAGAATGAAAATCTGATTGCACAGCTGAAATCTCAATTTGAACTTGCGGTCTCTTGAGAGAAAATGCCATTCAGCACCGTTGCACAGAGTTATTTCATTCTTAATTTTAATTGACATGTCCCAGAATGCAACCTTCTCCCACGAATCCGTACAGTAGAGAGATGTTTGCGAGTCAGTGTGTCTCTGTGTGGGCGGTCCCAGTGTTACAAATTCAGGTCATCATTAATTTCCCTTTTGATATCAGCAGCCTTTCTGCCTACCATGTTCACTCAGTAGGTTTATGAAATGTGAATGAATCCTGCCCTAAATAACACGGTCACCCCCTGGGATTTCAGCTTAATGACCTGACCCTGCTCCTTTTCCCCTCTTCCTCTCTCTTTCCCCCTCTGTGGATGTCTGCTGAACAGGTACGAATGATGCTTTCATGGAGGTATTAGCCCCTTGCCTTGCTGACAGGAGCATCCTGTATGGTTTCCCCAACAGAAAAGTAATTATCTTGTTGTTGTAAAATGGTATCAGTGTCTCAACTTTATTGGAGGAGGAAACCTCAAGCAAAAATTTAGTCTAATGTAACATCAATTTTCCATTCCTTTTCTCAGTTTAATTCAGAGGCAGTTATTTATATACAGAGCAATCACAGCAGAACTGTGCAGCTCCATCCTGTAGTAGTTGTGGGGATTAGAGATATCTGCCTGAAATACTTTTAATATTTTGTGTCTCCAGTATTGATTGCATTTTCCAAATAAACTGTATGATTGTCCAGTATTTGGAACTTAGTTAACTTTCTTACAGCTTTTTGTCTGTGTTTTGAATCTGATGGGCATCAGTTTAAATGAACACATGAGCCTAAATAGATACAATAGAAACAAATACAGTGGAAGATTTGTCCTTCAGAATATCAACTTGTGTTTTAATATTCTTTTAATCTAATGCTTCGATATTCTGTTTTAATCTTCTTTTAATCTGTAAGTGATCAGGTGAGGACAAGTGCAGGCAAATTGAACACAGGGTTTCGTTGTGGTGTAGACTTTGAGCACCACTCATAACAAGGTTAGGGTTCCAGGTCTGAATGTCTTGAAGCTACACAGTTCCAGGGTAGAATTTATTTCTAGTTACAGTTTTGTATTTTCTGTTATTATCTTTGTCTTCGCGGCTGTTTTAGCTGGTATAGTATTTTGCTAGTATACATGGTGCAGTAGCTATGATTCTGGAGAACAGTGTCTTCATTAGCTCTGGCATTTTTGCATATCAACTCCATCACAGAAACAATGTAGTGTTTGGATGGTTGTGATGATGATCAGACTTACTGCATCTGTACAAGAATGATTTGGTTTATGAGGGACACTGTCATTCCTCTCAAGGCTTTGGCTTGCTTAGATGACACCCACTGTTCACCTTTTCCAGAAAAATTAATCAGTGATAGTGTAGGTAGGCCAACAGGAAAACAGGGTGTAGCGTGGCATGTTCATAATTAAGTTCTTATTTCTCCCCTCTGAGCATAAAGAGGATGTATTGCATTTTAACATAAGAAGTGGGTTTGTATTGTTACTACTTTATCAAAGTTGAAGTAACCTGTTGGGAGGTACCCATCCTAATGAGCCTGACTGCTGCTCCTCGTGTAGTTACTCATTTACCATAAAAAACGAGTAGGCTGTTTTATGGCTTCTTCCTGATAAGATTTGGTTGCCCCAAGATAAAAGGAGACAAAGCTCCCTGATTTTATCTCTGCAGCTCATGAGTCAGGTGTGATGTAGAAGCTGTGCAGCTCGGTACAGCTTTCCAAGCGATGCTCGGCCTGAGACCATGGTTTGCGGCCTCTTTTCCTGCTTCCTACATGTGAACCCCAGGCTGACATTAATTTCATAAACTCTGACCTAGTGCCTGTAGTCTCCATCAGATCTTGCCATGAATCTTGTTCTGTCACGTACCTACTCCTGGACTATTTCCTGGATGCCAGCTTTTCAGTGCTACCTGGTTGGTAAGAAAGTGAATTTCACGTGTGGTGTGGTGTACTGCATGAGGTTCTGTAGAACTTGCTTCTGCCTGACTTCAGTCTGTTTAACCTGACAGCAAGGTGTGCAAAAAATGACCATCTCTGACTGAGCATATTTTAGTGGAAATAATAACTGGTGGCTTGGTGGTTCTGGGGCTTTTCTGGTCTGGGGCAGGAAGGGAGCCTGCCTAGGCCTCATCCAGGGGCCATTCCATGAATAGCTACTGTGATCTGACAGAGTGTGTGATTCAGACAGAGGAACTAAATTTAGGTTCTGTTGCCCAATCTTTTTTTTTTTTACTTTGGAAAAACCTGTCTTCGCTTGAATTTTAAGCAGGTGAATTAAAAATGGTGTAATTCAGTGTGTCTGTGCTCTTGCACAGCTGCCTGACTGCCTTGGCTGGGGTGGGGGCTTTATCAATTATTAAAGCATGGGCCTGTTTGGGTTTGTCCTGCTGCGGTGTGGAGCACAGCCTGCTGAAGTTGCTGACTAGAGGTAAGAGCGAGAGCTTTGTTCTCAGCAGAATCGTGACTCTTGTGCATGTTTCCTCAAAAACATAAAGGTTTCAGAGTCTGGAGTGGGTAAATGTGTCTGTTTCTAAACTTGAATGTGCGTGGTACTACAGGTATGCTTTCCAGGGACTGTACCATAAAAATCAGCAGCGGGTCCCTCTGTCTGTGGTTTGGCTTTTTCTTTCTTAAACTTTCTTTCCTCCCTCCCCCCCCAGATCCCCCACGCTAAATGTCTGCAAAACCCCACATTGTTTGTGCAGCCTATTGTTCACTCAAAGTGCACATTATCAATGGTCCCATGCTTCACTTAAATATTTTATAAGATCAGTGTATGCTAACCCTGCCTTCTTTCTGTTGTCTGATTGCGTATTTCCACTTAGACCTAGTTGTTGGTAATCCAGACAGGCTTAAAATGTTTACGCTCTTAGCAGATATTTCATTTCAGATGTACTTTGTGGTGAAAGTTCCCCTTTGTGTTGTGCTCAAATGACAGAGCTTTGAGTAGGAGGTAATGTTTCTTTCTCCCTCATGTTCTGACTGTACAATGCTGAAGTAATCTCGTATCTATCAAGAAGGATGTCATGTCCACTCATGCCTCCAACATGAGGCAGAAGCCGTGCAGGTTCGTGCCAGCAGGAGAAAACACAAAGGCAGGTTTTGACACTGCTGCAACATGAGTTCTATTGCAGCTGGGTGATGAGTACGTCCTGTGAAAGCTCAGTGTATGGTAGGGATGTTTCAGGGATATGAAACAGAATGACCACAGAATTAGACTCCAACACTCAACAGCAGCAAAACAGTCTGAAGGAAATGTGGGAGGAAACTGGATCAGGGACTGATCTTTGATTGCACTTCCAGATGGAGCAGGGCAGAGTCTGGCAGTGAACTGTTGGCATCTTTATAACACCACCCGGGGTGGGTGCTCCACCATACCGGGCAGCTTTGTTGCCTTTGCGTAGGGAAGGAGAAGTGGCTCTGTTGCTGTTCACCCTGTACCGACAGTAATTTCTGTTCCACTAAATGGTTTTAACAGAAACACAGTTTTTAGTGACTGGTTTTGACAGGTACTGAGCTTGCATGACTCTCTTGCTTAGTTCCTAGAAGTTCAGAGCTCTTCCCCATCAAGGATCGTGCTACAGAATAGGAGAGTAAAGAAATGCCAAAGGGAAAAAAAAAAAGGAGCTGTTGGAATGAATCTTTTTTTCTTTTCTTGGCTGTGGGGGGAGAAAGGTCTACATGGCTGCTTCTTCCCACTCCTGGGTGCCTAGAGCACATGGTTGCAACTGCTCTTTCATACTTCTGGTCTGATGTGGCAAAGGTAGTGCTTTACCTCTCCGAAGAGTCTGCTTTCCATTCTTCTCCAGAAGTTTCTGATCAGGTGTTACAGAAGTTTACAGGAGCTTTGTCACTAAATGTGACAGAAATGGGTCTGGACCATCTGGAGGCTCAGTAGATGCTACACTTCGGGGTTACACAGTGGCTGGAGTTGTGAGCAGTAGTGGTTATTTACACCCACCCACCTGCTTGAATCTCTTTCTCATTTGGGCCAAATCTGCTTCTTATTGCCCTGTTGGGGTTGGTCATTACCACAAGGACAAGTGAAAGCAGCTTATTGCTTAGGTTCGAGCTCCGGGGTTTCACTGTCTGGAGATGTTGGTTTCTGCCCTGTACCCGTTGGGCAGATTGAGTGGAAGGGAGTTCTGATTCTTTGCTTAGTCAGAGTTCTTGTAGGAGCATCATTATCTCTGAAAGCAATTTAATTTACAGGAAACATGTTCAGCTTCTCACAGTGTGTACATCAAGAAATTTGAGTAGATAATTAATCTGAGGAACTGGAAATTAATTGGGAGGGAAATAGTTGCTTTAAAGATATGCTAAATAATCACCATTTTACTATTTTTAGCCATCTGTTGAAGTAATATAAGATGTAGAGAAGATAAACCTCTGTTGCCTGGTACCCCTTATTTTGGAGGGATGATACAGTACACACAGCCAAATATTTCTTCAACTCATTGGACTTATATAAGTGCAGAAAGCTGGCTGTCAGCTGTGGAGAGAGCTTGGGAGCTACAGGCTGCCTGCCCTGTTGTAGTATGCTTCCGAAAATTCCAGCTTGCTTCATAGCTTCCCAGGCTGGAAGTCATTCACAGGGGTACGTAAGTACTTTGTGGCACTGGGGCCTGGAGGCTCTCCTGTTCCTCACCTTCAGGGAAGGTGCCTGAGGAATGACCAGGGGAGTTGTGTGACCCTTCAGGAGAGTCAGCTGTGCCTGCTGCTGAGGTGCCTTGGAAAGCAAAAGAATCAGCAGCAGTGGCAGGGTATCTCTGTCTCTCTTAAGAGGTAAAATAGAACAATGAAGCGTTTCCTCAGCTTTCTTCTGGGCTTTGCAATAGGCTACTCAGTGAACCACCACCATCTGGTATGCTTTGGAGTCACTGCTGAGTGGAAAAGGCGACAGCAGAGGCATGGTAGGGACATAGTAATACTGTTCAGGGTGTTTTGTGGAAACTCCTTTTGCTGGCTGCTGCACTACCTTTACACTGCAAAAGGCCTTGTAGGTGGTGTAAATACTATGAGCTGTGAGACTAGATCCCAGCTCTGTGTATCTTTGGGGTTGGGTTTTCTTTTTTGCTTTGGGGAGCCAGTGAGTTGCCACCAAAAAAAAGAGGAGGCAACAGTAAAAGGAGGGTGTTGATGGCATAGCAAGTTATTTTTGCTGGTGCTGAGTTGAACTTTCAGCCACCTGGTGATAATGGTGTCTCTGTTGAATTCAGTCTTCACTTGTTAGAGATGTTTAATTGAAATGTGATGAATGAAGATTGTGTGCAATGCATCAGGTGCATTTTTGTCTCTGACAATAGCAAGGATCAATTTAGTGAGAGGCACATTAGAGTGTAGTATGGCTACTGATAGAGAATCTAATCGAGGACCTTTTTTCTCATCGAGTGGCTGTTAATGTCAGCATATAATAATAGGAGGTGATACGTCAGTGCCATGGAGACAGCCTGCTAGAAATCGTATGGAATTAATTCTAGACAATGCTGATGTAAATGTTAAGCAAGTACAGAAAGTGTAACAGAGAGCAGGTGTTTGCTATAGTTTAAGAATGTATTGCAGATGTAAAGAACCTGCACAAGAACATGGCTTTAACCCACTGTTGGGACCATATGATCAATGGTGCCTGATTTAAGGGGGTTGACTTGCAGAATGGGGAACCTCAGAAACCTGTTACCTAAATAAACTCACAAATCCAGAGGGCAGGGAGGTTTTATAATGATGGATGAAGAGCTGGATTTTCAGGAGCTTTTTAAAAGAGAGATTGTGGAGTGTATGTTTGTGTGCTTTGATTTCTTAAAGCAATCATGTTAGCAGGATCACAGTAGTCTGAAGGTGTGCAGAGATGGTTTTGCTAGGCCATCTGATACAGCTGTGGTACGTGGAGATGAGCAACACTGGGTAGGCTTTAAGGACATCTCCACTTTTCTGGTCAACTGCTAAAGATAACTTTTAAAGATCCTTCTGCTGCTTCACCCAAGGGAATGAATTCTGGAGGGATTGTCAACATTTTGTTGTTGAGATTAAGGTAAGCATGTTACAGTTCCTGGATACTGTGCTCCACAATGAGGTAGTAAAGGAATGTAACTCTGGGGTTATCTGAGGGCAAACCTTAGTGCTTCTGGCACTTGAGAATTCTAACTTTCAGACTATGCCTGAAAGTATATACAAAGAGTAAAAAAATATGCTTTGAACTGTGTGGAACAGGGATTCAAGTGAATTTCTTGTTTTAATCTCCATCGCTTCAGATTGTGCCATAGTAATTCTAATTACTTGGACAGTCATGTTGTGGATTGAGTCGATACCTGGAAGACAAACTGTTCAAAAGTGCTTCTGTTTTAATTTTATATCTGTTTGCTTGTCTGATGAGCAAAAGGAAAATCAAGGTCTTTTGTGTCACCATTAAGAAAGCTGTGCTGGCTGAAGTCTGTTTGTTTATCCCCAAGTAAGGGTGATCAGTACTGTGTGTACATTTATAGCTGCTACAGATTTGAATGTGGGGGAGGCAATTCAGAAAGGCTTTGAGGGTTTTTTTTTTCCTCTTGGCTTGCTTTAGGAGGGGAGTGTCTGGAGAGGAATTGGAATGCAGATTTATAATTTCAAAAACAGTAGGATATATTTTGGTGGCTAAAATAGAACAATAGAATCCCCAAGTGGTTGAGGTCAGAAGGGGCCTCTAGAACCTGCCTGCTCAAGCAGGGCCACCTAGAGCTGGCTGCCCAGGACCCTTTCCAACAGCTTTCGAGTATCTCCAAGGATGGTGACTCCAAAGCTGCTCTGGGCAATCTGTTCCAGTGCTCTGTCTGTCACCCTTGCAGCAATAAAGAGTTTGCTGATGTTCAGACAGAACCTCCTGTCTATCAGTTTGTGCCTGTTGCCTCTTGTCCTGTCACTGGGCTGGGCACTCTGCCTCCGTTGTCCCTGCCCCCTCCCTTCAGGTATTTATTTACATTGATAAGATCCCTCTGCTCTTTCTCTTCTCCCCACTGGCCCCCATTCCACTCAGTGTCCACCAGCACCCCCCTCCATCCTTTTTCTGCCAAGCTGCTTTCCAGCTGGGTGGCCCCCAGCACATCTCGGTGCCAGGGCTTCTTCCTCCCCAGGTACAGGACTTTCAGTTCAACAATGGGAAGTGCAAAGCGAAACTTAGTGAAAACACTTTGGCATATCTTTAGATACTGTTTTAAAACAATAACCTTTGGTCTGGAATGTTGGAAAACAATGTGGTGAGTGGGCCAAAACGCTGCACAGCTCCAAGTGTCATCTATTGAAAAATAAAACATCTGTGGTGCACACCTTGAGCTTGGGGGGATGAGGGGAGGGGAAGTTTTGTTAAAACCAAGTAGCTGATTTAGGAGGATGTGTGTTATTTTGTGCAGCTTGGGGCAAACAGAATAGTGATTTCAATGGTATTTTGTTTGTTTCCACAACCCCTCTGTTCAAGTGACCAGCTCAAAAGAGAAATGTTGCAAACCATACCACTTTGGCTTTGGGGAGATCTTACAGTTCACTGCTGCCTCTTGCCTTTTCAAGTAAACTGCTTATGGTTTCCACTTGAATGTTGTTTGCTCAGGGAAATCTGATGTAAATAAATTGATTATGAAATGTGGTTAAGTTTTTGTTCTGTGGGTCTCGTGATGCAGTTACAAGGATCTGGAGAAGCAGTAACCAGCTTTACTTTTAAGCACATCCATTTTGAGCCCATCTAAAGCCCTCCATTTCTGCTCTGTGGAACTTGTTTCGTTAGAGAAAAGAACCAAGATTTTTGACCAGTGTGTCTAGAAAGAAGTGTGGATAACTGGGGCTTGAATCGCTGAACACAGAACCTCTGAATGATAGGGAGGTGTTTTGTGTCTGTTGGGAAGCCTGGAGTAGCAGTTTAGTTAGCAGGCGGCCTAATTCATCTCTCTTCTGAAGGTCTGTGTGCCCTGACAGCTTCCCCTTGCTGGAAGGGACATGGCTACCTTCTGAGCTGCTCACCTCCTGCAACCCCACGAGGCCAAAGAGCCCCAGGTGTTGCTCAGGCTTTTTTCTTCCCCAGGTGGTATGAATGGGGAGAGAATAGGAGGAATTCAGGGGGGGTGTGAAACCTCAGTAACTGTAGGTGTGTGGAAGAACAGCAAGGTAGGAAGACCAAATTACTAAATGGGAAAAATTGTAGGAGATATCTTTTAATTATAATTTCTTGTAGGACGTTGAAGTGTCTTTCTAGTCCAGTGGAGTAAGAAACAGATGCTTTGAGAGCTTTGGACTTCCAGGGAAAAGGTGTGAAATGAGACATCCTCCTCATATTTCCCTACCTTTCACCTGGATGGCAAATAAAACCACATACTTTATATGGCTCATGCTTCGCTCTGGATCATAAGTTTAATTATTGAGCAGGTTCTTTCTATGAAGGTGGGTGTCAGCAGTGCCCTCCAGTCTGACATGGAACTCCCCTGCCTTGAAGGTCGGTTAAGCAGAGTGTTCCCATGTTGGGATTGCCTCCTGAACTGTGTGTTGGAGCTGTGTTCTGTAGAGGAGGCTGAGCATCTTTGTGTGCATTACTCTGCAAAATGTGGTCTCTGTGTTTGGTGTAAGTCCTGTGTGGTTGTGACCCCCCTCCCCCCCTCCTTCTTCTTCGATGACCTGTTGCTGTGGAGGCCTCAGTTATGGTACTGGCCACTCGAGCAGGTCTGGGTGGGGAAGATGAAGAAAGGAGGCAGTTCTATCAGAAGGACCTGAATTTCTAGGATCTACTTTTATCCAGTAAAAGCTAGTTGGAATGAGAGGAGAGCCCTGAAGACAGGTTTAAAAAGCTTTTATGAGTAAGTGAGCTAAATTTTAATGAGTAAGGGAATGAAGTGCTATTTCTAGAAAAAACTGTTTTGGTTCAGAAAGTGATACATTTAGTTACAACTGCTGCAGACTTCCAAAACTGACTATTGCCAACTGGAGGATCTAGTGCTGGAGGGGCATTTTTGCAGAGGGAGTTGTTGTACAATAATAGGAGGACAAACATTTGGTAATTCAGCAGTGAGGCTGACAACATGCCAGCTCTTAATTGTGGTATGTGGATCCTGCTGATGTTTCCAGAGGCATTTGGAATGGCAGCAAACTAGGTAGCCAAGTGTAGGAGGATCATTGCTGAGGGAATGCTCCCTGTGAAGTTTCTAGACTTTAAGGGGACGGAAAGGGTTCTTTTTTTCTGTCTTCCTTTAAATGTGACAGATGCTGATCAAGTGGAGAAATGTCAAGACTTTTTTTCCCCTCTTTTTCCTGGAATTGATGCGAGATTTCCATTCCAGTGGTTTTGAATAATTCCAACTCTACATTTCTCATCTGCTATGAGGAGGTTATAATGTGATGTTGATGTAGCAGTAAGGTACCTTAACTGCACCATGGCTTTTGGAATGTGGTGGTTGGCATTGTTACCACCCGGATTAATGTCTTTGTTTTTCTTACTTGCACTTGGAAGGTCTACAAAGAACATTTAGACCCTCCTGTGCCATAAGGCTCCCTAGTCTTAGTTGTTTTTTTAGAGAAAGAATCTGAAAAAAGCATCCTAGGCTGGCTGATTTGTTCTCCCTTTCTCCACTGTCCATGTTGTATGCCTTGTTTTTATTAAATTGAGAAAAAAAAGTTTAGAAGTCCACACATTCTTAAGGGCAGAACTCCTCTTGCTGCTGAAAGTCAATCCAAGCTCTGAGAGCCCATTAGCAGGCTGAAGAAGGGGGTTAGTACTGGCTCTTGAGAACCCTGCTCTGGTGTGTTAATTACAAAGAGGTCTGTAGCAGAGCTGTGGGGAGGTAATTTGCCATTCTCTGTGTGTGTATGAGTGACTACCTCTGTGAGAAGACAGTATCAGGAAAGAGTTATCCTCTGAAGCTTGGGATAAGTTAACCAAAAATTACTCTCTTGCCCAGTGAGTGATGTGACTTTCAAGATGTTACATGCAAAATCTGAGATGGTACTAGTACCAAGTCTGCCAGTCTGAATCCTAGAGGACATTCTACGTTCCTAGATAATGAAGTGGCAGTGCAAAGAGGAAAGGTGTATTTGGGCAACTTGCAGTGCCTTGCCCTGTTCAGGGACCTTGACCATGAGAGGAGTACCCCCTGTTCACTCCCCCTTCATGTTACCTCGGAAGGGTATTTGCTTCTGGTGGAATCTCTTCAGCTGGGCACATTCCTCAGAGAGCAGAGAGAAGGAGATACAGGTGTTTCTTTCTTTACTGTGATTAATTTGTCCCCTCCCCTGTCAGGAGGCAAATGGGCAGTCCCTGGGTAGGTTAAATGTCTCCAAACACTTTGCCAAAGTAAATAATACCTGTCCTGTGTGGGCTTAGATGAAAGCAGGCGATGGGCCAGGAAACATGCATGGTTCGAGGGCTGAGAAATTGGACCTTTAGCTGCAGCTGTGATGCTTCCAAGTGCTTATCCCTGCTATTCACTAGGTGGTAAGAGACATGGCAAGTGAAACATATGTAGTAATCACTGCCCACAAAGTACAGATGTAAGGAGGTTTTCTTGCTCATACGTAGGATGTCTGACCTGTTTCTGCTGGGTAGCAAAAATACATGTGAGAAATTTGTAGATAAATGTGTGATGTTTCTGTACAGCAAGGCCTCCTACCAGCTTTCTCAAAATCCATCTCTCCTTGGCAGATAAAAAGAAGATGGTAATCCTCTACTCATCCTCTCCCAGCCATCAGACAGCGTGCATACAGAGTGCTGATGTATGCAGCTTTGTCTGCGCCATCAGATGTAGCCACGTTATGTCTCCTGGCAGCTTGGAGTCCTCAGTTACCTGAAGGGCAAGTTTGAATGAGCAGGCAGAAGTGTGAATGCTGTAGGAATCATAGGTGCAGAAGCTAACCCTGCGAGCTGAGTCCTGACAGTTTCTCTTTGGTTATCAGGGAGCTTTTGTGGGTGACTTCCTCTGTTCCCAAGCTGATGAGAGGCACCTTCTCCCTCTAGCCATTCCTTCCCTCGTCCTGGTCTTTCACAGGTCTCAGCCTCCTTCCTCTGCGGACCATGAGGAGAAAATGTGGCTGCTTATGACATGTTGTGGATCTGGTCTGTAGAAGGGGGTAGGGATGGAGAGTTTACTCATCTTGAGCAGATTCTTGCCCCTTTGCTCTTTCTTACTAAAACCCATTATCAGCCCTTATGAAAGAGGGTAACCTGCTGGGACTGTATGGTTTGATTAATGCAAGACCTGTTTTGGGGGCGGTATCAGGGCTGCATGATGGAGTGATGCTTCTGAAAGCCTGAGATAGTTATTTGAATAGAAATTCTCTCCTCTTAAATTGCATTGAACTTACTGCTTGGTGCATCTCAAGTTTGCATTGCTCTTGTCTATGTACTTGGTGTTCCAAAGGAAAGATAAAAACATATGCAAGTTGAGGCAGCGTTTGGTGTTTGAGCTGCTCCCTCTCAAATTTGTACCATGTCCTATCAATTTTCCTGCTCAGTGGTGCCATGAGAGTGGCCACACCAAGAAAGGAATCATTACTCACCTGCAAATCTCTTCTTAAAGCTAATGTTAACTGGAAGGGTTGCTCTTAAAAACAACAAAACCAAAGCTGAGGAGGGGAGCAGAGGAAGGAGAAATGCTTAGCAAATGCTCTCAGCTTGTTGCAAACATTATTTAATTTATATAAGCCCTTTTCCTGTCTTGCATAATTTGTGCCATAATTTTTGTTTGCTTATTTAAAAATAAAGCAAAACTAATCTGATCTTAAAAGAAGGTGGTTTTAGTGACTAATTTTCTCCCAGTGATGGCTTTCTAGATTATTTCAAAGGTACATCCTCAATATTGAATTTTGGGTCTGTATAATAAACTTCATTGATTGTTTGAAAGGAATTGGTTAGGGTGCTGTTCTCTGGGTACTGGCATGTCAGCTTAATACATATTCTAATGCTCTTGGCTAGGACTGAATGGAATTTACTCAACTGAGAATTTCCCAATGACACTAGAGCCTGAAAATTGGCATTGTGCAATATGTGTGGTTACAATGAAGCAGCTTTACTGGAATACAAAAAAAAAGACTGTTTTTAGTTTGAAACAGGAAGGGGGGAAAAAAAAGGCATATTTGATTGTTTAGCATAGGTGATTCAGAAACTTCTTTTTTTACATAAAGCTATTAAAGCATCCCTTAGAAATCACTGTAATGAGTGATTCTTACACTGCATTAATAGTTATCCCAGTGAGCACACACAGACGAACCCCACATTCTTTAAATTCCTGCATCAATGCTATTGCTGCAATAACAGGAGAGCCTGGATTTGCTGGAATGGACAGGCTTCATCTGTGTGAAAGACAAAGCCAGGAAGACCTTTTAATAAGATCAAGTCACAGGAAGAAAAGGTGAAAGGGATCTTGCCTGTTTTGTCATGAACAAGTCGTAGGATATAGCAGGAGGAAGCAAATGAGGCTCCTGACACAATGCAGCCGTTGGGATGGAGTGTTTTGGTTCAAGATGGAAATGGAAAAAAAGAAAAGGAATTCTTCATGGGAGATAAATCCGGTGAATATAAGCTATTACTTCTCCATCTAACCTCAGGACAAAAGGATTAATCTGATGATGAGTCTCTGGTACTTGGGAGGGCCTAGAGAGTTAAAGGGCCCAGATCTGGGCCCCTGTAATTGCCTCCTAGTTTTGCTGACTTTTACCATTTTTACATGGCCTTGAGAAATCCTTGCTTCCTTCACTGACTTTTAGAGGTCTTTATCATTACAGTTATTTGCAGGCTTTAAATAACTCAGATATTTTGTTTAAGACTAAAGATACAAAGTTCTAATTCCCAGCAAGACTGAATGACTTTGAAAGGAAACCAGGAAGCTTTCTCATCCATCAGGATTATCAGCGTTCTTTTGTCACATAATTTCCATATGCATATGTTTTCTAAATGTTAAAAAAAACCCAAAAGCTACCCCAGACTTGCAGTTGAGAGACAGCCTTCTGTATGTAGCCTTTGAATTTCTGGGCTGAATCTTTTCAATTTGGTACAATGATGTGACAGTGCCAATCCTTATGGCTCTGCAGACTGACTCTGCCCAGCAGAAACCTGGCCAGAGAAGGTAGGTGACAAACATCTGAGCCCTGTCTGTCTTTAAGCAGCCTTTGCTATTGCCTCCCATGGGTTTGCATCTCAGGAAGCTGGGTATCAGTATTTACATAGCTAGCTGTAGCATTTATATCTCTTTAGGATCACTTTGAGTAGATACCAACAACCATTCCTGGCACAGTGATAGTGAGAACTGGGAGAAGTCTGGAAGGATCTCTATGTAAAGTAGCTTCTCACAGATGAGGAGAAGAAAATGTTAAGTCCTTATGAAGGTCCAAAGTGCTTATTAGCTGTGAGTGTGGCATTCTGGTTTTAATCTTTATATTTGAGAATTGGTTGGTATGTGAAATCCTGTAACTTATTTGGGTCAAAATGCTCTGATTGTGTCTTTATAGATTATGTGCCTATAAATTTATTGTAATCTTTAAAGAAGAAAGAAGCCATAAATAACTCAGGTTTTATTTTGAAGTACACATTCCTAGTTTGCTCTTTGGGAGCAGTAATAAAATATGTCATAAGGGAGTAAATTATTGACAGGTTTTTCAGTTTTTTGTTTTTTTTTTTTAATGCAGTGAAGAACTGTGTGTTTTGGCTTCAGTGAGTTGCTGCCAAGGCCCTTCACACTTTTGATTATATTAATTTTTGTAATGTATGGCTTAATTTAGTTTTGTCTTAACATGCTGATGGATTCCTGTGTTTTCTGCAACCAGCTTTGATTACTGAGCAGTCACAAATGATAGCAGGATTCCCTGCTCCTAACAGGCTTTCTTCTGCCAAGCTGCTTTTTTCTGGAGCAAATGCCCCTTTTTTGCTAGGAAGAGCTTTGCAAGGCCTGTTCTGCTACAACATGACCAGTCAGTTCTGCTGCTGAAATCTGGAAACCAGCCACTGATCAGATGAGCATCTCAGTGCTTTCATTAGTTAAATGCCACTATGAACCATTGTGAAGAAGAGTCCTGGAGTCAGTGATCCCTCAGAAGCCCTGTATTCAGGGGAATGTTACTTTTATTACCCTGATGGTTTGGTATTTGCCTCATGTGGATGCTGGCTTTGTTCTTGTTCTCCCTGTCCAGTTAGAGTTACTCTGGTTTGGGCTGGCAAAACGTGCTACATTTCCTAAGCTCTGAAGGACTTTCTGAAAACAGCTTTTCATTCCACTTGTCTGCAGAACTTCAGATGGTTCTGTGAGGGATGAGGAAGTTCCAGGGCAAGAACATAGGTTTATTTCCAGATACATGGAAATACATGTTCAGTATCCTGAAGGTTGAAACCATTTCTCCTATTCAGTTGAGGCAGTAGAAGGGTTATCACCCTGAGAGAGACAAGGCTATCTGTTTGGCTAGCTTTACCAGCTGAGCTGCACACCTCCAGTCCATGGCAGTGCCTCTGTGGTACAGCTTTCCTTAGCAGAAGACTTACAGAAATGCTTTCTGCCTCCCTGCTCTGAGACTCCTTGTAAATGGATAGGACCCACTTCTGTTAAATTCTTTAACTTTTAAACATGTTTTTATTCCCCCTTGCTTTCTGTCTTCCTCCCCCAAGGGTGGCCCAAGTGTTTTAGAAACAGCATAGTCAACTGGAGCTCATTGAATAATTCAACTGCTGCCTGAAGTGATAGTAAAAAGAGGACGACCCATTTAATAAATCAACCAGAGCTAAAAGCTCTGTGGTTTGTAAAAATGTTCATCTGCCCTCCCTTTGAACTACCCAAATTTCTCCTCTGAAACACATTTTTTCCCCTCTCAGCTGGGTTTCCCTGCTCTGGAAGGGTGCCTGATCTACCTGCAGGTTATTCTTGCAAGTGGTTTCTGTTAAACCAGTCTTTTTCAGAGAAGAAACTGAGGGCATTGCTTCAGCAACATGGGATGTTGTGAACCGTTCTCTGCATCCATGGGGTGTTCCTGGCTGGCTGTCCTCTCTCATGGTCACTTCTCAGTATGGTCATTTCTCATTATTCCCTGCACAGGACCTCAGAGAAATATTGAACTTCCCAAGTGTCACCAGTGTCACCTCTGGGATTCACTGACTGTTTTTAACCCAAGAAGTAAAAATATTTTGGGGGCTACTGAAGGAGCTTCTGGAGCAATGAAAGTCCTCTTCGTATATGCTTTTGCTTTTCTCTTCTAAATAAATAAGAATTCTCTAAGTGCTCTTTATTTCTTATTTGTGCATTGAGGCTCTGCTATCTAAACCAGATCGCGATGCAATGTGCTGTCTTTAAGGGCCATTGCACAGAAATATGACTGTCTGGGGAAGTTCCTAAACCTTTTGCTAAAGACATTCTTCTGCCTATAGTCTGTGTCAGACTCTTACTTAATCCCTTTGGACAGGCGCTTGCCAGTACATCAGTGTGTTACTGTATAAATTGCTTTTTCATTGTCGCTGTAATTGTAAAATAATCCCTCTATTATACCCACCCAATGATCACTGCATTATCTTTCTGCTGAGCTCCAACATTTCTTGGGGCCTGGTGGGGTCCTGCCTGTTGAAATGAGAGGTATTTATTAAATTGGCTCGGTTGAAAAGCTGGCATGGTGATCAGTAGGAGAGACTTGCTGAATGCCTTGAAACATCATCATCTCTGTTGTGGTGTAGTGCTTTGCTTTATTTCTTTGCATGGGCCCTACTTCAGTCTGTGTATCTAGGCTCACACTAACCACATTTACCGATGATCTCAAGCTGGGAGGGGTGGCTGACAGGCAGGACACTGTGCTGCCCCCAGAGAGACCTGGCCAGGCTGGAGAGCTGGGCAGGGAGAGACCAGATGAGATTCAACAAAAGCCAGTGGAGAGTCTGGCACCTGGGAAGGAATAACTGCTGGAATCAGGACAGGCTGGGGGTGAGCTGCTGGAGAAGAGCTCTGTGGAGAAGGACCTGGGGGTCCTGGTGGGTGACAGGGTGGCCATGAGCCAGCAGTGTGCCCTGGGGGCTGAGAGAGACAATGGGATCCTGAGGGGCATCAGGAGGAGTGTGGGCAGCAGGTGACAGGAGGGGATCCTCCCCCTCTGCTCTGCCCTGCTCCGGCCCCACCTGGAGTGTTGTGTCCAGTGCTGGGCTCCCTGGGATCAAACAGCCAGGGATCTCCTGGAGAGAGTCCAGAGAAGGGCTACAGAGGTGATGAAGTGCCTGGAGCATCTCCCCTGTGAGGAAAGGCTGGGTGAGCTGGGACTGTCAGGTCTGTGGGGACAGGACAAGGGGCAATGGCTGCAAGTTGGAGCACAGGAGGTTCCACACCAACATGGGGAAGAACTCTTCCCCGGTGAGGGAGCCCTGGGACAGGCTGCCCAGGGGGTGTGGAGTCTCCTTCTCTGGAGAGATTCCAGCCCCGTCTGGATGCCGCCCTGTGCAGTATGAGCTGGGGAGCTGCTTTGGCAGGGGGGTTGGACCCCATGAGCTCTTGAGGTCCCTTCCACCCCCAGTGATTCTATGATAAAAGTACTGAGCTTTGTGTTTCAGTCGCTGCTGGGGATGAATGTGTGACTACTGCTGGGTATAAAGAAATGATTGTACTTTAAAATCGAGGTCCAGGGAGAAATGATCAATTTGCTTTCTCACCTGTTTTGGCTGGGAGGTTGAATTAGCAGCTAAAATGTGTGCTGTGGTGTGTTAAACACCATTGAGTTAGAGGCTACAAAGATAATCCTCCAGGGACAGGCTGTTGAGTTTGGCACCTTTCAGCACCGACCCAGAGCTTTGCTGTTCAATTGCTATTGCCAGTGCTGAGGTAGTAGCTCTTTCAATAAAATTCTGTACCCTTTGAAGCATCCCAAACCTCTTTCTTAATCAAGAGCAAGAGTACAAGGTAACCCTATGTTTGATTTTCAAGAGCTTTGGGTTATTTTTGTGTTCTGCTGTGTTATTTTTATATTCTGGGGGGTCTGGTTGGATTGCTGCCTTCTAGCTGTAGGGCAAAAGGCTTCCCATTGCAATGAGGCTTCTTCACCAGCCCCTTCTCACAAGTGTATTCAAAACTAAATTTAAAAAACCACAAAACACTGGGTGTTCCTAGGTTTTTTTATTGTGAAACCTGAGCAGTATCTGGATTTCTTGTACCCTGTCCTCTCTCCAGGTTGGGATCTGCTTGTGTGTGCTCACTGGTGTGCTATGTTGGCAACTAGGAGATCTAGAAAAAACCCAGGTCCAGAAAATAAGTTGACCTAGGCTGGAAGAGTTAAAAAATAAAATGAAATTGAAGCATATTGTGACTCTTATTAATACTTTCTGCACTTTAGACAACTTAAGGTTTGGTTTTTTAATCTCTTCTGTAGAACCACCAGAGTTTTAAGTAATTCAAATAAGGGCTGAGCTTCCCTAAGAGGCACAGATAGCATTTCAGTGGCAGCTAGTGGCATGGTCCCTTGCCATGTAAAGCCATTGTTGCAAAAGTCATGGGAGAGTTGTCAGCATCCTGGCTGTGTGATAGGGAAGGATTGGGAAAAGGATCAATTGTTACATAGTAGAAAGGCAGACATCCTGCATCCAAGCTTTTACAGGCTCTTCTTGGCTTAAACTGCCCCCACCTCCCACGGTAGACTAGTATCTCCCCTCTCACCCCCAAACAAAACGCTGGGCCTTTGTTCAAGGGGTGATAAATAAGGCAGAGTGAAACTGGAAGAGCCATAGGAAGGACATGGAATATTAGACTTCTTCCAATTAGTGATTCTGAGTGCCTCCCCTGTAAATGAGGCTTCCACTGGCTGTGTTTAAGGAGAGGGCAAGTGACCAGCCATGAAATGCTCTAGCTCATGTCTACCATCAGGAATGGGTTAGAGCCCATTTCTTGTTCAAGATGCTACTTCAGAAGAAACATGGGTAACTTGGAGGTATTTAAAAGTGCATTCTCTTAAGAGAGGTCAGAAAACTTTTGTTTTGGATTAGTTTTAAGCTCCATCTGAAAGCCTGACGGTTCCCATAGATCAGCTTTGACTTTCACTTTCCCCACTTCTATACCAACAGGAAGATCTGTTATCAAGTGTATAACCAGGCCAAGTCAATCAATTCTGAATGCATCCTGAATTATTTTTTGGTTGCCTTGCACATTTTCCTGAGGTTATTGAAAGGCTTGCTTGATGTGTGTTTGCATGAGCAGGGGAAATTAAACTGTTTTCCCCTTTCCTTCCTCTTCCTTCTCTATGATAGACTGATATGCTTTTGCTTGAAATAACAAAGTGTCCTTTAAAAGTCTCTGAAGTAGACAACAGAATTGGTCTCAACTGGCCTTTTCAAAAGACTATCTGTAAATGCATTTTTTTTCCTATTCAGAAACTGAAAACATCTTTTTCCCCTCAAAATAATACTTTGCTATTGAAAGACTGTCCTTGTCCTGATGGAAAATACTTTGGGTTACTATAGGACAAAACACTTAAGGTATGTGATTTTCATACTGCACCATCTTGATGCAGCCATGTTAAGGTAATTGTCCTCTGTACTGTCTTTGCATTACTGGATTGAGGAATGCGGCCCCTACGGGGTTAAGAGCATCAAAAGCCCATTACATGTTTTAGGAGGTGTTTGCTGCTGAAGCACAGACCTGTGTGTGCTGCTGGGTGCCAGCCACGCGTTTGCCTGTGCATACAGGTTACTGTGGGCTGCTGTTGTGGGAGCTGGTTTCAAAATACATTGCTCCACCTTTTATTGCTCCACCTCCTTAGACCACGGTTGCCCTATTCATACCTCCCTGTGCATAGGAGATGAGATCTCTCATGACTGGAAGGTTTCCTTGTTTGCTTATTAGAAGCAGAATGATGCTGTTGTACTGTGCAGGGCTGTATTCTTTCCAGATACATACCTGCTTATGCTGGGTGGAGAAACACCAAGTGTCAGCAGAACTTGGATGCTTCTGAAAATGTTGGCTAATAAAGTAGGAAGAAAAATTCTAAGCTTGAGAAAAATCAAGGCAGTAAAATGAGGGCTGCCTGGTGACTTATTTCAGCTGCAGCAAACCAAGGAAGTTTTATGAGCATCTTTCAACCACTACATAAACAACTTACTTGTAAAGCTGCTCTTTTGACCAACAAATTTGCTGTTTGCTGTAGACAACTAGTCCTGGCCTGGTAGTCTGTCAGACTGCTGTTCTGTGCTTGGCTTTCTGACAACATGGGGAAGTGTTTGGGTAGTCCTGTATGTAACCCCTGATGTCCTCCGAATGCAAACCTGTTTTATTTCAAAGCTTGGCATAGATCCTCATGTCAAGGTAGCAAAGTGGCTTGGGTGGCTCAGTTGGAGAGCAGTTGCTCTGTATTTGTGGGAGAAGGATGTGGTGTTTCTAAGAGAAGGATGACGATGTTGTTAGGCCAGCAGCTATTTGGCTGCCTGCCTTGCAGCCTGCCAGCAGATCCTATTGCACAAGCCAGCTTCACCAGCGCAGCAGATGGTGGGACCAGTGCCGTGGTGAGCTGCATAGTAACAGGGAATGATGGCTTATAGTGAACCACATCTATTGATTAATTAACAGAGAAAGCAGCAGCAAGGATGAAAAGGATAACAAATAGTTTTCCCTAGAAGGATTGCTGTGTTGTAAAGGCAGGAGTAAGCTGGGAGCTACTGAAAGAATTGGAGACTTTGTAAGAGAAGTGTGTAAGTGCATGTACGACAGTCAAAATTGGCTGTTAGACTGAAAAAATAAATCTACAGAGTGGTGCTGTGTTTTCCAACTGTTATCTAAGCAGGACTCATGTTCATGGGACTGGGGGAATTCTCTAGGCTTTGTACTTGCTACAACAGCCATGCTTCTCTTCACGCCAGCATAAGGAGATAGTGGTGTTTAAGATTTGTTCAATGGATGTGTATAGAGCTGGCTCCAGTTTGGAGGTTAGAGAACTTTTATTTGTCTGAGAAAAGGATTTTAGAAAAACAGGTGGATGATTTGCAAGAGTAAAAAATACTCCAAAAGTTCCTGTTAGCCTCAAGATTGAACTGCAGGACTTTAATCCAATGGCAAAGGCTTTTCTCAGTATGTAGGAATAAGAAATGTGGGGTGGGGTATTTCTGAAAGACTTAGAATCATAGAGTGTGTATGGTTGGAAGGCACCTTTTAAAGGTCACTTAACCCAGCTCCCCTGCAGAAAGCAGGGACATCTTTACTAGATTGGGTTGCTCAGAGCCTCATCGAGCCTGACCTTGAATGTCTCCAGAGATGTGGCCTCCACTATGTCTCTGGGCAGCCTGTGCCAGTGATTTACCACCCTCATATTGAAGATTGTTTTTTTTTCCTAATATCCAACCTAAATCTCACCTTTTCTAGTTGAAAACCATTGCCCCTTGTCTTGGTCTGTCTTTATAGATACAGAGTTTTCACTTGCTTGCCAACTAAAAAGTAAGAACTTCTCTGAGCTGGATTGTTGTCTCCTTTGTTGTTAGCCCATATTAAAGTATCTGAGAGATGATTGTGTTGATACTTTCCAGGAGGAAAGGAGCTGCTATTAATAGAGCAACTTTGGACAAAAATTGAGGTTAGGCTTTGTACAATTGGAACTGAGACTACAAAGAACTGCTACTTGAACACTTACAGGTTATAAAGCTTCTTGTGAAGAAGATAAACGTGCCCATCTGCCTTGCTAGATGGATCCTGTTGGGTTAGTTGCTATACATCCATGTTCCTCAGGCTCTCTCTTAGCACCACTGCTGAAGTCAGGTGTCCCATTTCAGCATCCTGTTTCCTGTACCTCTCATAAAATTAAGCAGTCCCTAGAACACAGTGCAGAGTAGAATGGCTGTGATGGACAGAGGGTTGTAGTACTTAGAAGTGAAATGGTTTATTTTGGCCCAGTGCCTTTGATTGAAAGGGGCTGGTAATAAAAACTGTGAGGCAGAGCTCCTGTGAATTGTATTTGATGGTTGTAAAAGGTTGTGAGAGGGGAGGAAGAAATGGCTCATGCTGATGTATTGGTCGAAGAGCTGGCTTTTCAAAGTTACTAAATGGGAGGCTGAGTGCTTCGGGCACGCGCTGAAGGAGATGGATGTTGGGCACCAGATGCTAAGGTAGGATGGGCAATAAAGAAGCAGAGAGAAATGCTGTTTGAAAATATCAAAGGAGATTAGGACTGCTGTGCCATAGAAATGATAGCTGATGTTGAGAATTTTAAGAAAATTGACTGGATACTGAGGACCGTGAGTGCTTTTGGCATGGGGAAAACTTAGGAAAAGTTCAGCAAAAACATCTGAATTGCAGCTAAATGGAAGGATAAAGTCCAAGGGAAGAGGACAGTGTGAGGAAAGGCTCCAGGGCCCTAGCTGGCATGACCAGTGAATCTCAGAGAGGACACTAGGGATTTTTGCTTCAGTCATTTCACTGCTTGGTGCTGATATATTCTCACTGCCATGAGAGGGAACTGCTGTCAGCTTTTTGCAGTTTCAGGTCCTGTGGAGTTAATCCTTCATATGAGTCCAACAATACTTTGCATTTTAGCAGGATCCTAAAGTGATATGCAACATCTGTGTAGAGCATTGCTGAAATTCCTGATAAATGAGTTCCAGAGGCAACCTTCCATTTGTGGGACACTTCTCAAAATCTGCCACACAAAAAGAATAAACTTCATCAGCCTGACTCTTTGGCAGCCTGGAAAGGTACTGGAGTCTCCTCTGGGGGTGATGGGAGAGACAGGAGCCTGTTTGCCAGGCACCGATGCGCTTGAGACTGACTTGCTGTTGCTGACAGCTACTGTGTCACATAAGCTGTATATAACTGGTGGCACCGCAACACCAGGAGATAATCTGTTGGTATTCTGTGCCTTGGTTTTCTCTTGTGTGAAATAAGCAACCTTTAAAATTAACATTGGTTTTGAATCTCTCAGGACGTAGAGAAGCTGGTGACTGTGAACTGTAAAATATTATTGGGAAGTAGTTGAATTATTTCAAGTTACACAACACGAATGAAAACAGGGCCTTTGTTTGCTTGGGACATCTCCTGCACTATTGGAGAGCTGTTGCTGTCCCTACTTTGTAGCAAGGTCACTCCTGTCAATACCATCCAGATGTGTATCCTCAGGGTTTGTCTAAACATGGTTTGCACTGCGTGGTGTTAATAGCTCTTACGCTGGCTCCCAGCGGGGTCCCACCCTTGTGCTTTCACCTCCATGTTTATCCACTTTTGCTACCCTCCCACTGCTATTTTTTTTTCTATTCAGTCATCTTGATTTGATAATGAAGGAATAAATCCTGTCTCCTTTCCTCATATGGGATAGAAGATTAATTTGTATTTGTTTTTTATTTTTTTAAAAAGCTGGGTCTATAAAACGTGTTAGAGAGGAATGGTGGATAGGAACAGACTTGGTAACTTCTACCCCCAGGACTCTTTCTAGCAGCAGTGAAGCAGTGCAGATTTTGGAATAGGTGAAACAGTGTGGGGTTAACCATTCTGGAAGGCATCTCATCTTAAGATAGTTGTGGCATTCAAAACAGATCGGTTTAAAAGGCAAGAAGCAGAAGGCTTGGGTGCTCTCTTCCTATTGACTGCAAGGTGTAACACAGATGGTGATACCTGCATAGGCACACTTGGGTGCTGCAGGAGTTCAGGGACCTGCTCTGAGACGACATTTGTCTGCTCTGGTCTTGCCTCTGTTGAGAACTAGCAGGTGATTTTTAGTTAAGCTCAGGAAAAGGTTATGAAAGGTTTTTCCTCTTTGCTGATGGGTGAAGAAGGGATGCTGTGCATGCATAGACGCAAAGGGATGAAACCAAGCACATCCTTTTCAAACTGTGGAACGTGATAGTGTCATTGCTCAAGGCATTTAGTACTGCAGTCAGTGTAGGAGATAACAGCTTCAAGCCAGCATGGCCATAATCCAATCAAAACTTCATTTTTTGCCTGATTGTGTTGGCCTGAGCAAGTCAAATGTTACCCAATTTCCTGACCTAGTTCTGGTTTGTGCCTCCAGGACAAACTCTGTTATATGCTTCTGTCTTTTCCAATACGTGTTTTTAAATGTGTTTGTGTGAGTTCCCAAACCATTTCAGCAGTGGGGGAGAGCAGCAAAATGCCCAAGAAAAAAATCATAAAATTTCCAGTTGGATTCCCCCCACCCCTGGCTTTTGTTTCCTCCTGATGGCCTTGTCCTAGCAGAAGTGATGTGTTCCTTTAGTTGTCCCACTGCAGTGACATGGGTTTAGCAGAGCTGTGCCTGAGCCGTGCCAGTACAGCTCATCTCTAAATGAGGATGGCTGGTCTGCGTCACTAAGCTTGCTGCCCCTCATTTCAGGGTAGCTGCTGTGCTATTGGCCTGAGTAAGGCAGTTTGAAATTACTAAAAGATCTTTTTTTTTAATGAGGTCTTAAGAAATAGACTGAAAACAAACCCTATGAGTTCATGAACTCCTAGGTTTTGGAAAGGTAAGAATGGTTCCTGGGGTACGGGAGTGGGTCGAAAGGGAAGAGCTCGACTCCAGCTGCTGCTGTTGACCTAGCACTCAGTGTTGGTCTGCCCATTTGCAAATGGAAGTGATTGCATTTTCCCTCAGTCCTGTGAAGTGGCTGAGAATCTGTGCCTTAACTGTGATGAAGCTGCAATTCAAATATGTCCCTTGTCACTGTGGTTTATTTATCCCAGTTTATAACATTCAATTGATGAAATTTCTCTGCCTTCCAACACTTTGCTCGCCTGATACTTAATTGTGCATTGGCTCCATGAGCCAGACTTGGCTCTTGACTTAAATGAAGGCACATTCATTTGATGGAGTTATGCTGTAGATGAATTTTCCTCTCAGTGTTAAATCTGGGACACCAGTCAAGTAGGTTCTGCTGGCCTAGACATACGCTCAGGCCTTTGCTGCAAAAGGCTCACGCAGAATTATGTGTGTGCATAAGAGCTTTTTTAATAATACAGCTGCTCTAAATAATGTGCCTACACAGCAGTTGGGAGGCACACATTTACCAAGATGGTTGGGTTTTGTTTAATATTTTTAATTGGCATTTGGTGTGCTGTGTAAATTCACCCTGGCTGAATGTGTCCTGAAAATATATGGCCAGATTTAAGTCTTTTTGCTTTCTCACATGCAAATGACTGTAATTTCTCAAAGAGTGTATTGTTTTATGTAAAGATTGTGTATGTTGCACAGTTGCATCTCTGTGGCTGTATTACAGTATCAGGTTTTGCCTCCTGTCTAAAGCCTCAGGTTGCCATCCCTGGTGCCTGCTGGAAGTTGAGACCTGCATCATTTCAGGTGCTCTGTAAAGAGTCAAGAATGAACCATTTGGCAGTTCCTATGCTATTGCTAAGTGGGAAATCAGTTTTACAGCTTTTTTTAATGCTTTAATTCATTATTAGCTTAAAAAGCTTTTATTTCCACGACAAAGAGATTGGTGTCAGTAACTGTGCTATTATTGCACTCACAATGGTACGTGCTCTCCCCTTCCCAGGGCAAAAGTGGTTCTGTGGCTGAAAACCTCTGTGCAAGGGAGGGCAATTAAAAGAAGTTATGTAAATAAGCAGTTTGTACTGAAGGCTTTGACTCCCCACACCCACCCCAGCTGACCACATTTTGGAAGTTCTGGAGGAAAACACCACTCCCTTAGTAGGAACTCAAGCGTGGCTGGGGCTTTGTTTTGATGTGTTCAGTTGTGTTTTGCCACTTGAAATGAACTTGTCCTGGTCTCATCCACCAAGTAAACGGCTCTCAGTCACTGCCCTGTTTTTTTCTCTAAGGCTCCAGCTATTGCAGTCTACCTGAAGATTAGATCACTCCTCAGGAGTGGAAGAGAACAGTCTGTGAACTGCTGATCCAGCCTCTCAGGCCAGTGCTGACTTCAATTGCTGTCTCCAAGAAAGGGGAAAGTACCCCAGTCTGAGGCATGCTTAATCATATGTTAAAAACTGCTGTAAAAGGTGTAGTTATCTTCAGAGCTATATAAATGCCAAAGTGAAATGCAGCTCAGAAGGTGAAATGCACATTGGCTTTTTCTTAAGGACGTTGCAAGTGCTGTGCCTTCTTGAAAGGGAGATGCTGGAGGCTGTGGTGGAGGCTGAGTGGGAGGTGCACTTGCAGTTCCTGGTGCTTTCCTTGGAGGTGTGTTGAGCTGCTTTCCCAAGTGAACCCTGCTGTGTATTTATAGAAATAACGATTTTTCACAGGAACAGTTGTTGTTGCAGCTGTATGCAAAATAGTGACTTCAAGAGCAACAGGTGAGCAAAAGGCAGATGGATTAATAACATAGTGATTCACATGTTCGCTCCCCTGGGGAGTGTGTTGTCCTTTCTACTGCTGGAAGGTGACTTTTATTCCTGAAATAAAATTGGAAAATCCACATTAACCATCCCAAAAGCCCAGCTGTGAGTGACTGAACTGTCCCAAGGGCAATAGAAAGCCTGTGAGGCTGCAAGGGACAGACCCAAAGTGAGCACAAGTTTGATACTCTGAATGGGCGTCTGCAGCATGTCTCATCTCAGCTTATCTTGAATGAGCTTAGTATTTAGATGCTCATAATGAATTAGATAAACAGTGAAATAATTAACAGAGTAGGCACTTAAATGGTTATTGCAGTGTTTACAGCTGATTTTATTTAGATAAATGAGGTTGTTCTTTCTACCATTAGCTGTGCCCTAGCAGAAAGGACTTTTCCCCCCTTTCTTTTTAATGAATAAACACCACAAACAGAAAATGTAGCGTAGCTTTCACTGGAAAGACAGCACAATCCTCTGCTTCCTTTGGAGGGAGAACCACAGGGACACTGACTCACATGTAACTTCTGAAAACACATTCTTGGTTTTCTTAAATGGCAAAATTCCTCAGGTTCCTTGACACAGTAGTATAGATCATCAATTCATCACATGGTGATGCATGATTTACTGTCTAATTAGGTCATAACATCATTTTCCAGGTACTGTTTGAGTACACATAGAAGCGTGTAGGTCTGAGCTGCTGTTTCTTTTCCCTCAGCTGGCCAGCAGAGTTGGAACGTTTGTGGGTGGTTCTTGTAACCCCTGGTCAGCTATGTAGGACTTGAAGTTCTTCATGCCTGGATCCTGACCTGGAAATCTTTTCATGCTCAGACTTCTGGCAGTATTCTAATGTCTCTTCCTGACCAGTGTGTCAGCTTAACCAAACCTAATAGTCTCTTTGTATGTTGTGTGGCTTTTATGATTCTTTGTACAGATAATTTAACAAGACTTGCAAGCTGTTTGCTTGAGCTTTCATTCTTTTACACACACCACGTGTAGCCTGTTACCTCTCTCAGGGCAAAAGAATAGCAGTTACTAGTGGTGTAAACCCCTGACCTCAATTCTGCAGGATTTCTCTTTATCTGATGCGATGCAGCATCCTATCTGTGCAAGTCTCACGTGTTGTGAGACAATGCAAGGGGATTCAGGAGAGTCATTCAGATTACTGCAAAAGCTGACCGAGTTTCTGATACTTTAAGGTATGCCACAGACACAATCTTTCCCCTCCTCTTCCCTTTATTTAAAGAACAAAGGAGAAAAGACTCAAAGTTGACTGTGACTGCACAGACCTTTGCTGGGAGTGGATGCTGCTCTGTGTGTGGTTTAGCTTGCTTTTTAAAGGTGTTACCAAAGAGACAAGATGCAGCTGTCATGCAAAGCCTGTCTTGGGAGAAGGCTATTGGTAAATCCCTCCCTGTGAATGGTTTTTCAGCAATGGTAAACCAGATCAATCAAGGCAATTTTATTTCCCTGTCTCCTTTTGTGTACTCTGTGTGTGTGGGTGTTCATCTGGCCTTTCAGTCCAACCCTGTGGTACTCTGGCCTCCCTAGTCACCCAGCTTTTCTTTGCTGTGACTGTTACCTCCTACTGTTGCCAGAACATCTCAGAGATCTGGAGTGGTAGCTGGATGGGAAAAGCACTTCTGTCATTTGTCGTTGCGGATTGCTCCATCAAGAGGCAAATTTCAGGCAGGAAACAAAGCTTTTAAGCACGCTCCATAAAGCTGCTTCTTGATGGTTTCTTTCTTCTTTGTGCTTTGATATTTTGTGTGTTCCCTGCATTGCATCATCAAAGATTCTCCTGAATTCCTACTGCAAGCTTTTATGCTAAGGAAAGAATCCCGTGAATTTGGGCAAAGGCAAGATGTGTTAGGAGAGCTGTGCTGACGCTCTATTCCAGTGTAAATGTCATACATCACAGTTGTCCTTGCTTGGATTTTGTTATTAGCTGAAGTGGCTTCACTCCTGAGTAATTGCTCTGCTTTACCAGTGGTTCCATTTTAGTTCAAAAGAGCGTTGTTTTTCCTTCAGGACAGAGTCTTTGCATCAGGAGTTGCTCTGAGAAGCTGTAGCTGAATCTTTCCTACAGTAAGCCTCCAGGTAATGTACAACTACAAAAGACTTCAAGAACTCATCTGAGTTTCACAGTCTGTACTGTGAAAGTGAAAGTTGGAGTCAGAAACTTTTTGAGAGTTTTTTGGTATATTTATATCTTGCAAGGAGTCACTGGTGCTTTTTGTCTGGGGAGATCTTTGCAGGAAGATTCTTTTAACTCTGTTTTGGAAAAAAAACTGAACATCATTTTCCTTTCCAAGAGCAGAGACTGATAGGTGAGGGAAATCTAAAGCAAATGGCTCTGTTCCACTGACTGCACAAACCATGGATTTATAGATAAATGAAAACATAGCTGTGGCTTCTTCCCTTTTCACTAATCCCTAATTGGTATTTCCCCTCTCCATTTGTCAGGTGCTTTCATGTTTTGGCCGTTGAGATGTGCTAGCTTCTCATGGCCTGCTCAAGTTAGCTCCTCTGATGTACCTTCAGAGCAAGAGCTGTCTGTGAGGGGCTTAATGAAGTGAGCGTGTGTTGCTTGTGTTGTCGGCTGCCTCTCGGGCTATGTGTATCCATTCCTCAGAGGAGTCATGGTGGGTTCAGTCTTTCACCACCAACTGACTCATCCACATGTAGAGCCTCCTTCAGCATGGCCCTCGTGTAAGTCCTCACTTGCTTCTCGGTGTCCATGTGCATATGGGTGAAGCTGGCAGCACAAATCGCATCTTCATGTCTTTTTATCTAGTCTATTTTAACAGGACTTTATAAAAATCAATGTTTACAGTTTAATCCACTTGTATAATGGTTACCTCATGTGACAGAAGACAAGACTTGATCTGGCATGCACTCCGTGTACTTTGAAATCATTTCTCCTAATCCATGGGTTTTGATTAAAGCCTTTGACTCCCCAGCTATGTGCAGAGACTGAAAAATACTGCAAGTTTTTTGTATCTTGAGCTGGATTTTACATGATGTTTCTCTTCTTTCTTTTTTTTTTCTTCAAAGAAAGCAGTGAAGAAACAGAGGAATGCCCAAAAGCTGTCTATATTTGATTTGCTTGGAAATGAATCATTAATGTCTTCCAGGTGGACGGCAATGTGTTATGAAGTCTTCCCTATCTGCATGCAGGGTAGTGAACCAAAACAAAGTGAAGTGCAGGGCAAAGATCCCCTCAAGCCTGAATCCTTGAAGAGCAAATAGGTGCCTCTAGGAACAGCTCGGTCTGTATGCAGGGGGTTACTGAGGTTATACTGACACGATGTTGTGGGTACTGTGGTTGCCGCTTCTTCAGATCCTTTGTGTCAGGCTTATGCTGGATCAGAATAACTGGAAACCGAATATTTATCTTTTTTGTTGTCATGTGCTTTTTACTAGCATCTGGAAGAGAAATACATCCTCCTAAATGAAATGTCTAAGGCTTTAATCATGGGATGGGGCAGATACTCTGAATTCAAGAGGAGTGGCTGATAGCTTTGAGAGACTTGGAATCTCTCAGAAAGATGAAGCGCTGGACTGAGTTTCACGTGGCATGTAGCAAATCTTTCAGAAACATCTCTCCCAGACAGGAGCCTCTACACTTTTTTCATTTGCTGCATTGTGCACTAATGCCTTATACTAATCACTTCTAAAGCCTTGCTTGTTGTATGCCCAGTATAAAATAAAAATGTGTTTGCCAGACAGGTAGCACAGATCCTGCTGACTCATTTGCAGCCTGCTTCACAGCAAGCATTACTCTGTGAAGGGAGCTTTAATTTTTGTTCTAGTTATTATGGATTTATAAAGAAATCATTATTAACAAGGTCTCTGATGTAGAAATATGATTTTTTTTGAACCTTACTACAGTCCCTTCTGTTTCTTACCAGCACGACTTGTTGGCAGCTTCCTCTGTAGGAAGCTAGTGTCAAATCCCTTCCAATCACACGTGTGTCCATGGTATGTTTTGTGGTGTGCTTTACCTGTTTACTGCAGCAGGACTGTCTTACTGAAGTTTTACAGCTAGGCTGGTTTCCAGTTTTGTTTTCTTGAGGTCTTAACTATGGCATGACAGCTGCCCCCAAAACATACCTGATGTTGCAAGAGCCGTTTCTGTCAAAGCAGTGGTCAAACATCTTTGTCCTTGGGCCCATTTAACTTGTAGTAGGCAGCATGGTGTTGTCCTGGTGGTATGGGAGCAAATCCTTGGGATGCAGTGTTTTAATTTAGCGGGACAGCACTTTCCTGCTATCGATGGCAACTTCAAAACAACTCTGAAAGGGCGCCTGAGCAGCTAGCTTTCTCTGCGTCACGGGTGCTTTTGCTGCAGTCTGAGGTCACCACTGGGTGTGGTAATTACAGTTCTTGGTGTTCAGGTTTCTGAAATGGACTAAGTGGGTCTGGAGTACGTGAGAGAATGCTGAAATTGGAGACCTGCACAAAATAAACATCAAAGGCCTTTGAATCTGCTAGGGAGCCTGGCATGATGGGTGTTCATCTTCCTCTAACCTGACAAAGGGTTTTGCTGTTGTGTGCACGGTGTTTGTGTGCGGGTTTGTGAGAGGTGGCATTGCAGTGGAGGAGGAATGTGTTGGGAAGGAATTTGTCCTCACGGATGAGAAGACACAACCTGTGCTAGCACGTGTTTACAAGAGGGTGTTTATAGGACTGCTCTACCTTCTCTGCTACTACAGCATGAGCTTAGATGGACAGGCTGATGAAGGATGACTGCTATACCAGGAAAGACCACAGTCCTGGACCCTGCAAGCAGTCACTGATGTGTGATGGATAAAATGTCTCAATGAGATTGATAACATTGGAAAAATGATGTCACTCTACAGACTTGTGCCAGATGTAGTCAGAACCCAAAAATAGCTCTCCTGCATCAATGAAAGGGAGTAGGAAGAGGGGATATGGTGAATGTAAAGGATTAGTTTGGTAGTAGTGACACCAGCTACTAGGGATAGTTTGGTGTAAAGAGTGTAATGGTAACCATGTGGAAGGACCCCCAGGTTACTGTGATGTGCCATGTGTCTTGCCTTTATTTAAGTGATTATGGGTTGGAGATTTTTCCGTGTATTTTCCATGACTTCTGTATAGACTGATACACTTTGAACAGGGTGAGAAGAAAAAGGTAACAATTTTTTTTTTTTGATTGACTGAAGTGTCCTGATGAACTTCCTGGGGAGTCACCACACCTGACACCTTGCAGAAATACCGGTAGGGCTGTAGTCTTAGAAGCATAGCAGAGCATATGGGAAACCAATTAATTCAGTAGATATTAATTAATAAACACTTTTCCTGTGGGGAAAATCTTTTAGCACATCCACTGTTTGGTCCAAGATTGCATGCATGAATGGACAGTGAACATGCTTTCCTGAATTGTCACTTGTTATTTCTCGTGATGGGCTGGGGACAGCCTCCTCTAGGCTACTGCTGCCAGGCTTTGCGAGGAGCAGACTGCCATTAATGCTTAAGCTGTCTCTCAGCCACCAGTGTTCTCACATATAACTGATGTTAACACGCGCTGGTTCCCCCCTCCTCACCCTATGGACTGCTTAGCTGAGACCGGCCAGCTCCCGGCAGTCTATGGTCTCTTTGTTTTGGGAAGCACACTTCACTGGTGGTGTGTGTGAGTTAACAGCTCTGAATATAGCTATTTTGTGTATCGAAGCATGTGCATATATATGTACTAGTGAAAAAAGCTGTTGCACGAACGGGCATCGTATTGTCAGTGCCTTCCTCTTGCTACTGTAGAGCTTTGTTTGCATCTGCCTCTGGTGCTGCGCTGACTGGAGCATTGTAGACTGAAAAGTGAATAGACACTGCAGGGCAGTTTAGCTGCAGTAGAAGCCTCCATTAATTTATCTCTTTTTGGATAAAAGTCCCTTGGTCTGTCATCAAAATCATATAGCTCCAAGAGAGAACAGTAAACTACCTCTCGTGGTGGTGTGGATTGGTGGTGAGGATCTTAAAATCTCTCCACCTGGTTCTTGACTATGCATAAGTTCTCTCATTAATCTTTTTCTTTAGTAGTAACGAGATAGAAATGGTTTACAATAGCTATTTACTACTGACTGTTTGAACTTGCTTGACTCCTGAAACTGCAAAACGCTGCTTAATGCTATAAGCAATGAATTTCAGTGATTTCTTCTGCTGTGGTGTTGCTGCAGGTGTGAAGGTAATGTTCTTGAAGCAGTTTGCACAGTGATTTGTTCTGAAGCTGTTGTTGTTTTAACTATACATAAATAGTTCAGTGGATTTTTATAGATTTGTATTGCTATTTGCCTGCTTCTTGATGAGTACAAAGATTATTTGGATGCAAATACAGGATGATGGAAAATCATCGTTGCAGAATATGGCAAGGCTTCAGAACAGGCAGTGTGCTGAGATGAGGCTTTTCTAGAGAGGCTTGAGTCAGTCTCCCTTGGTGGTTTGTCAGATTCTTCTCTTTACATGGAATACTTCTTCATTGAAAAGTGGTCTTCTTTCTTGTGGTGTGTGTGTAACTATGGGAAAAAGAGGAGACATGTCTTCATGGAAGTCTGCAGAGAGGCTTATCTCATGGTTTCGCTCCCTCTTGAAGGAATTACAGATGTAGAATGCCTTTAGGATGTCAAAGCAATTTTACCAATTATGTCTTTTAAAAATCAGTAAAATCTCCAAAAGAGAGACAATTTAATATCCTAGTTGAACTTCATGAGCGGCATGGTGATGGCCTTCTCAGTGCTTGTTCACTGTATGGATATATATGGCTTTTGTGCAGGACAGCTGACCTTCTTTCCTAGATAAAATTGTGAATCTGACTGTTCCTGTACTGCAGATGACTGGGAGAATGAACAGAGGCAGTGGGGCTGGACACAGGTACTGTAAGAAGAGGTGTATGTCCCGGCAGCAAGGTGCCTCCCCCAGCACCCAGTTCCCTTCTGAAGCTGGGCTGCTTGGGTAGTCATGGCTGCTCTTGATGGCCAGAGAAGGGTGTCTCATCTTCTAAAGAGCGGCAGGTATCTGGGTTAGAGAAGGACTTGTGTCAGCAGCTTGTCAAAAAGTGTGAGATTTTTGAAATTAATTAGTTGAGAATAAAGCATCTTTTATTAATGTTTGAATATCTGTGGTCATGTATAAATCAGTATGATAGAACAGCTGCCACATGCCCTGTTTCCCTTCCTCAAGGAAAAGCACTCTGAATACACCTATAAATAGTGAATAATAAATAAATAAGGAACTGTTTGGTTATTGCAGAACATGATTCAATGTTGGAAGCAGTGCTGCACACTCTTCAGTCACTTCTGGATTGTTTATGTGCTTTTCTCTTTTTAATGAAGGACCCAGTCTTTCATTAGTACAGTTTATATTTAATGTCTTTATTGGTATAGTCAAATACCACCTATCATAATGTCACCAGTCCTTTTCAGACACAGGCATAACCTTTTTTACTTAGCACTTGCAGCCTGTATCCTTAGCAGGGAAAATGATTAATCCCTGATGATTGCGACTGAAATGATACATGAAGTCAGCAGAAATCTCTCTACCCAGTGAGCTGGCAGGGCATGTTTATAAGCCAGTGGACTGCAGTGCTTTGCAAAATATTACAGATCCAAAAAGGACAATGAATTATTTCTACAAGGTTTACAAAGCTAGGATTAAGAGTAGCTGTAACAAATACTGCTGAGGGTATGGGGAGCACGATACCTGGTATATTTTTCTGGATTTCCAAACACATTTTAGATGTATGCTAAAAGCCTATTAATCATTTGTTGGATGGTTTTTGTTAAGTGAATAATACAGTTATCCTTAGGTTTCCTAATTTTCTAAATTGAAGTATGAGCTGGTTAAACTTCTTGGCAATAATATTTTTCTGGGTTTGTTCTGTGATCAGAGTTGCTGATTTCTTACTCAGAATTTGATATAATTTTGGCATGTGTGAACTGGTAAATGGTGGGAAGCTATAAATACTGATACCTTTGGTCACTGTTGATAATTGAATTAAGTGTAGAACCAGGCTAGTGTTCTGCCTGTGGTGTGAGAAGCATTCAGTGGTGTCTGACAGAACAGGATGGCTGTCCTGGGTCTTCCACCCAAATAGCTGGCTGCTTATGTTTGCTCTTCCTGACTTGCTCACTGTCAGCCCTTGTAAGCAAGCTTTATTAATTTGGCTCTGCCTGTGGGTTGTGTTCTTGTACTTCCCCAGAGTTTGTGGCTCAGGGCAGTATTCCTCCCTGAGCCCCCGTTTCAGGTGTGACGAGCCAGCTGGCCAGGAGGCTGAGAGGAACTGATACATCAGTTTTAGTGTGGGAGATGGGTCATGAGACATCTGGACTTGCATTCCCTGGAAGGGTCTCAGAAAGACCCTTTCTGTCCTTCCCTAAAGGATTTGCTAACATAGTGGTATGGAACAGCTCGAGCACAGCTCATCCCCAGTGTTTGTAGAAGTTAGTAGAGGACAGGTACAATTGGACTTGATGATCTTAAAGGTCTTCTCTGAAGCACTGCTGTGTCACAGAGTGTTGCGCTGTTGCTTGTGAATGTGTGTTTGTGCAAAATCAACTGCTGGGCTTGGGTTCAGGTTTCCTGTATTTTATTCTCTTTTCCTTCTTTTACTCTTTTTCTGAGCCCTGGACAGGCTGCCCAGAGGGGTTGTGGAGTCTCCTTCTCTGGAGGTAATCAAGATCCCTCTGGATACCAACCTGTGCGACCTGTCCTAGGGAACCTGCTTTGTTGGGGGGGGTTGGACTTGATGATCTCATGAGGTCCCTTCCAACCCCTATGAATCTGTGATTCCCTGTCTGTAAGTGACAATACAAGATAGGCATCTAATGACAGCTTAGCAACAGAAACACAGTCTAGGCAAACCCTGAAGAATGCCACTGTGCTGTTTGGAAAGCCTTAAAAAAGAACCTTAATATACTGCCATGTGTGGAGAGAGCTACTATTTGTCAAAAGATTTATACAGTGAACTAAAGCAGTGTTAACATGATGAAATTAAAAACTGAAATACTTCTCTCACAGCTCTCCTTCCTCCCCTTTTCTAAATGCTTTTTTTTTTCCTCATGTGAAAGCCAGTGATTTGGCTTTCACATGACACTCTTCCCATTTATGGAAGTTTATGGATTGGAAGTTTTTCCTGTTCTCACTCTCCCCTTGCCCTGCCATGCTTTATTGTTTTGGTTTTCCCCTCTCTGGGATAGATTCATGCGTTTTGTAATGCTTTCCTTCTCTGTCCATCTTTTCCCCCAGCATTGCTTTTGTATCTCCTTTCTGCAAAACTTACTCTATTCTGTGCTATGTTTTAGCTGTTGATAACAGTTATACTCCTTGATTTAACAAGTCCATCTGTGGCATGTTACGGCTTTCTGATAGGTTGTTCTTGACAACATCTTTTGTTAGGAACATGGATAAATGATGGGTTAGTCCAGATAGGCAAACCTGACTCATGGGTTGAGGAGCACCTTTTTTTGAGATATTTTTGTGCTGCTGGTGGCTCTGGGAAGGTATTCAAGGCAGTGTTCTTTGCAAGAGAGGGTAAACCCCAAACCTGAAAACTAAGGGAGAAAGAGCCTTGCTGATGCGTATTTCTAAGGACATTTCCAGAGCTGTGCTCAGGGTGAGTCCCAGAGGCAGGGCCAGTGTTTCTGGCAGGGTGCTCATCATTGATGGTGGGCTTGCTGCTGCTGAAGTTGGACTTACTGAGTCCGTCCAACTGTTTAAAGAAGGTTGGTGGGATCAGTGGCTGTTTATTCTTTCATTCTTTGTGAAGAGTTGGAAGAAAAAACAACTTCACTTGAACTCTGAGAAAGACAGCTGTGTGTACAGATTATACAAGAACTGCTAATGCTTTGCGGAGAGTTTATTCCTCTAATGCACTTAGAAGAGCCTCACTGTAAGAACCAGTTTATTTCTGCCAAAATTTTCAGCTGTTCCTTTGTATAAAGCAGAGAAGGCAAGGCTGGGTACCTGGATGCTGCATGTTCTGTGGGACAGATGAAACAGGTATATTGTGCACAATCCTAGATAACAAAGGGACACTAACACAGGAGGCCAGTTCACGTGACAGCTAAGTAGTCACTGCTGCCACTGTGTGCAGAGGGAATTAGGTGCTTTGAAGAGTCCTGGCCGGGGTATGAACAAGCTGGGTAGAAGTTTAAAGTAACACACTATATCCTGTTTGCTGCCCTGGCTTGGCAGGGCTCCTCTGGAAAAATTAAAGATTCCCTTTCCTGGCATAAAACCACAACAAGGAGTGGGAGTGAAACCCAGCTGTTCTATGCCTGGGTTGAAACAGCAATCTTGCAGCTTGCCTTGCCAACTGTAGGGAAATACAGCACTCAGAGCATGAAGCTAGTTTTTCAATTGATGCTCGTTAATAGCAAGTCTTTACTTTCATCCTGTACGATCCCTTGTTATCTGTGTGCATTTAATTGAGAAATGTCTCTCTGAAAAGCCCTCTGAGAACCTGTTTGAATGTGGCTCAGATTGCTGGCTCTGGAGCTGTGTCTTCTCTTAATCTTTATCGTATTTGAATTCCATTGTGAAGTGCCAAACAAAAGCGTATCAGAAATACTAATTAAAAACATACTATGTAAATAATTGGGTGGTTGGCAAATGTGATTGGATTTTACAATTCAGATGCTTTAATCCAGAAGTGCTTGCTGTAGGCACAGTGCCAACAGGAGTGGTCACAGAAAAATGCAGATGTCCAGCAAGCATGTGGAACACTCAGCCAGAGCTTATGGAAAATAGGAGAAAAGGCAAACACATTTAACTAAGCAACTGAGAGCTATTTTAGTTTTCTAGTGAAGATGCCCACCTCAGGAAGTGACTCCCGCCGTAGCTTAAATGACGTTTTCCTTTTGCAAGGTTAATGCTTGTCACACAGTAACAGCAGTTCTGGCTAAATGGCCTGATAGTGATATTTAGTCTTCTTACTACATACTGAATTGACCTCATGGGAATGGTTTCCCATGAATCTTATAGGTGACAGTGCCTTATCTTTTCTCCTGTCACAACCCCATCGCAGTTTTGCTGGCACAAGAGGCTTTGGGAGCTTTGCAGACAGCAAAGGTTAGGGGTTGGGATGGTCATTTGGGAGCTGTGCTGTAGGTAGCAAAGGTTAGGGGATGGGACAGGAGACATTCCTTGGTGGCGGTGGTTTCTTGGTTGACATGATGCTCTGATTTGCGATTTGGCCTTAACTGCAGTGCTGCTGGCGCAGCGGTGAAGGGGATTCACTGTGGCTCGCTGGTGGGAGGAGGGGGAACTCCTTAAGCCAAAACCATTCCTGAATGGGGGAACCTTCATTAGCCCCTTCCTTCCCAGGCTGACAAAAAAGCTCTTTGTTGCATTAAAGTGTGATTTGCTGGGGGCAAGCTGGGGGAGGTCCTTCACAAGCTCTAAATATCTCCTTAGACTGAAAAATCTTCAGAGCAGTGTAGCAGTTGAGTAGGAGCATTTGTGTCCCTGCGCACGGGCACCAATCTGTTACCAGGGTTCTGATTCGGTTGGAACATGTTTCTTAGAAATAGGTCTCACCTGTTAAGTGGTTAACAAAATATTAGCATGTAAGTTTATCTTACTTGCCCATTCACGTGTGGTGTTTAAAAATCAAATCAAAATTGTTTGTGTCTTGTCAGCTTTCAGTTTCCTGACACCAGGACTAGTTAAACCTTTATCTGTGCAGCTGAAGGGTTCTCTATTGGTTTTCCATTACATCTTCAGGCACTTGAACTGTAATAAAATTGCCCCTTGACCTTCTAGTTGAGGTGAATAGCTTGGACCTTAGGGCTGGATGAGGCGCTTCGATCCTCCCCTTACAGCTGTTGAACTCATCGTGCTCTGAGTCTGCTGTAGTGTATCCTCAGCCTGAGGATGCAAGAGCTGAGCAGGTTGTCCCAGTAGTGATCATGTGGATGCCAAACAGAGATGGTGAAATGTTCTTACTCAGCATTTTCTGTAATATTCAGGTATTCCCATCTTGGATTTTTTTCCCCTTCTGCTTTCTACCGTTTATTGCCAGTTTAACACAGGCTTAGCAAGTCTGCATGTAGTGTTTCCAGTCTGTGTTAGCTCACTCTTAGGAAATACACAGAGAAGGTGTGAAATGAATGGATTTGGGGAGGGAGGGAAAGCTGTTGGTGGAGTCTCTTGGGTAGTTGAAATAGTGCAGTTAACTGCATCATGCTTTGGAAAATTGTCTTTCTGCTGGAATCTCTTCCATTTGGAAGATTTACAGCAGATGGATCAGCCTCTGCCTTTGTTGGCTTGTTTGTGTCTTTTGGTGTTCAAATGGACTCGTAGGCATCCAGAGACCTCCCGCAGTTCCTTTCCTGCTGTCACATTTTTGCTCACTGGGGTTACATCATATGGAGAGCCAGGCCTCTGCTGTTCACACGTTTCCTGCTATGTTTTGTTTTGATCGTGGCTTTTGGCTGGGAGGGAAGGGGGTGAGATGCAGAGGGAAGGAGTAGAATGTGATTTAATGTCGGTAATCTTGGGGAGCTGTTTGGACTGAAGCAGTCCTGCTGTCTTGGTGCCAAGCAAACCTGCTTTGGTGCTTAATAGTGGGAGACATTGGCAGGCACATTCCTTACGAGACGGGTGATTAGATTTATTGACAGTCACTTTGTATTCCCTAGAATGAGAAATAATTTATTTAGGAAATGGCTTTCTTGGAATGCAGGTTTAAAATTTCATCAGTGATCCCTTTGTTCTGTCTCTGCCAAGATTATAAAAGCTTTTTTTTCTTCCTTTTTGTGTCACAGCAACACATTTTGCCACAAAAAACCATTTTTGTTGTGTAGTTCAGATCTACAGGCAGGATTGTGGGTGGGTAAGGAGATTAGTTAAATTTAACAGTGATCTGACATGGCTGTTAGGACACCCAAATAATGTTCCAGTCTTGGTTGCAATTCAAAGAATGCAGAGATGGTTTGTATCTGCCTTGAAGTGAAAAAAGCAGTTCTCCAAGGTAGTTTGTAGCAGTGCATGTAGGCGTACGTGTATTAGCCTAGAGCTGACAGGCTGGGTCTGGCGGATTTTGGCTTAACACAGTAGTGATGTGTTGTAAGTGGCTGGGGTAGAGTCTGGGACATAGGGACAGCATAAAAAAACTTGCTGCTATACTCTGCCAAACTGACAGTTCTTTTTTTTGTTTTAGATGAAGGACCTAGCTTGTACTTCTGACTCCTGTGTGCATGTAAGTTTGTGGACTTGATGCATATAAGTGCATCGGTTTAATTTATGACCCAAACTCTGTGGGGCAAAGGAGAAATCAAAACTGAATGCCTGTCTTGCAGAAAGGAATGTAGAAATGAGTCATCCCACACCACCCCTAATGCCAGCATTGTAGAGGCAGCAGGTGGAGATGAAGGAAAAAGCTTGCTGGAAAATTGTAATCCATGATGTAACCTCATCCCACTAAAAAACTCCCTAATTTAGCCTTGGTTAGTTCATCTGAAAGACACCAGAGAAGGAAGCGAGTCAGATCTGTTCTGGGTTTGGTCAAAGATTAGCCATGGAGATTTGCAGTGTGTTTGTCTTTGGGAGGTAGTTTGGCAAATCACAGTGAACTCTCTGTACAAGTCTCAGTGAGAAACCATTGCTTCCTACTCACTTAGGATGGTTTCCTAGTGGGTGAACTTTCCAGAGAGCTGACAACAGCATGGCTAGTGTTTGAGAAATGTGCCCTAACTGTGTGTGCCAAGAGTTTGTTCTTTTTTTATCATTGTCATATTAAAAATAATGGCTTATGCTCCTAATTTATTACTTGATCTGACTGGGGGAGAAAAAGAGCTTATGCCTAAGGGACTGGACAGTGAATTGTGGTACCCTCATCCAGTTCTGGATTCTACCACCAACTACTTACATGGGAGCTCCAAGGCCTGGGTTCCTCCCCCAGCTTTAATGCTTTCTTGAAGTGCTTGATATCATTTCTCTGCAGATTTGGTGGCAAGACTTGGGTGTGTCTAAGGAGGCGATTCAGTCTGTGCAAGACTGTTCTCTGGAGCTCCTTTTCCTCTTTTTGATTGAAGAGGAAGAATTAAGTTGCTGTGCATTTAGATACCTTGCTGAGAAGCCTGAATATGGGTGTTGTGAATTTGAACCTATTATGCATCCATTTCCCTACCTGGAAGATGAGCCTCCTCACCCTTTCCTTGTAGAAGCTGTTTAGGTCAGCAGGCTGCTCTATCCCATTGTACCAGCACTGCCCTTTTGCAGTACAAAAGTTACTAGGGACTTTTTATTCTGAAAATCAGTGGGCATGTGTGATTAGCTTAGCATTACCTTTAGCATAGTTGGACTGATTAACAGGTAAGTTTTAAGTATATATTATCACATGTGGTGAAGTTGACCAAGATGTAATGTCTTGACACCTTTGCTTAACACCCAGTCAATCTGAAAAGCAGGGCAAGGCAGTATGGAGCCCTGAGAGACGTCTTACTTGTCAAAGTGACAAATTGCCCTTTCTGATTCAAAGGATAAGCTTGCATGGCAGAGCTAAGTAGCTACTGGAGAAAGGGGAGGAGAGCATGGGAAAAATACCCTATTTGTTTAGGCCTTCCCCTGTATTTTTTTGTTGTTTCTTGCTCGGAGTTGAAGCTCTTTGTTTCCCTTGGTCTGAAACAATTTAACAGCAGGTTGAGAGGAGCAAAGCCTCTGGGATTCTGCCTCTCCCACTTCTTGTTCTTATAAACTGTTTACAATCTCCTTCAGTTTTCTAGCTTTGTATGGAAAAGTTCAGTGGGTCAGCTTTCCTTTTAGCTTCATCCATCATTCCAGTCAATTAGAAATAGTTGAGGGCCAATTGCCCGGTCTTCCATTAACTGAGACACTTCAGATTGTTTAAAATAGCATAAAAGCCCTCTTTGTTGACCGTTGGGCAAGCGCTGTAGATTTCCCTGTTGATGGGCAGTTACCGCGTGGCTGAACAGAACCTCAGTGTGTCTCGCAGTACTTGAGGGATGAATATTACTACTACAGGCCTTGTCTGGGTTTTGATTCCTTCTCCTTCACCTCTGCCTCTTGCTTTCCCTGAAAGGTGTGATGCCTTCAGATGGTGAATTACCATGCCTGCAAAAAAAAAAAAAAAAAAAAAAAAGCTGCTCTTTGTGGCTTTTGAAAACTTCTGTAGTTGGGAGGGATTTTTCAGTTGCTGAAATGTTCCTTTTTAACCTTGGTGCTTTAAAAGCTTTTGGCATTATTTGTTAGTCGCTTGTCGTGTGTGGTTCTAAAGGACAAAGGAAGTGTGTAAGTGTTCAGGAAACAGTTAGTGCATTGTGGTGTGTGGCTGAGTTCATTCTGGTACCCCATGCCAGGACAGCCTGCTTTCATTTAGGGCTAACATTTTCCTTATGTTCTGAATTGACCAGCCGTAGGGTAGAGCTTGTGTGAGAGCTCTAATGGAGAGCTTGAAACTTGGCATGGGTTAATGTGTTTGGGTTCACGCTGAAGTGAGCTGAATCCATTGTATATATACATACATATATATATGTATATAAAAACCACATTTTCCTTCACATGATATTTAGCAAGTGGGCTTGCTAAATGGCGGTCAGTTTATCCGCAGCAGAGTAGGTATTTGTGTATTCCCATCTTAAAACCATTGTCTGCCTTGTGAGCGCTCCTTGCAGCGCTGCATGCGGCCTGGGTTTCAGTCCATGCTGGCCCGTGTGCTTTCTGTTGTTCCGGAGCCATTTTGCCTGAATGTGTTGCCATTTGTCATCTGTGCAGCAACCTGTCTCCAGGTTGTGAAGAGTTTGGATTGGTGTGGCAGAGCACATGTGCTTGGTACCAAAGACCTGGACCTTGCTGTGGTTTTTGAACTGGAGGAGTGCTTTCAACAGCCAGTGAACATAAGGGCTCCGTGTTCTTCCAGAAGGTGCCCTGCCTTGCAGTAGCGCAGGCACTGCTGTATGTGAGGGCTTACCTGTTTCTTTGTTCCTAAAGCGTGATCTAAAAAGAGTCAGACAGTCTCCTGCATGGGTGCCTCTCAGATGGTACAGGCTCAGTGATGTGCACATGCTGCTTAGTTCAGATTCCAGCTGTTTCCCTACTGAGATGCACTTAAAGCTCTCTGGGCAAATCCAGGGCAGAGAGCACAGCAGGGATCTTCAAGCTGTGGTGAAAGAGAGGGAGGTCTGACAAGGCAGGAGGATGTGATTGTAATCAGATTTGAGAGTCTTTAGCTGATGGGGAGTGGGATCTTTCATTGGAGAAAGATCTGCCACACATACACCAAGTTCAACAAACTCCAGTGCTGATTTTTCTTCCTCTTTGATGTCCCATTGAGATACCAGTGTGATGCAGACCTCAAGATAGATGGTGTGTTCTGCAGACTTGCCTTTTTTTTGTCTTCCTTTCCCTTCACATGCCTTCAGCAAATGGCAGCTTGAGGACATGACTGAGCTGGAGTACAGACATAAGTTGGGAGGAGACCAGAGGGGAAGAACATCAGCTTCAGATCTGAGTCTGACAATACCAGTGTTTCCTGGCTTTGCACTTAAAAATAATCTCATGCTTTGAAAAGATTGAACCTTGAATAAGTAATTTAAACAGAAGCAGTAGGAGAAGAGAGATTCCACAGTTAATTCAATTAGCGTTGTTGTCCAGTGTCATTAATTATGCCCAGCCTCGTAACGTGTTTCACAGGAGTTGATACACTTGAGCTTTGTGTGTGCTGGGGTTGATTGAGGACAAGTATGTCCACTGGTGTGGAATCCAGCCTTTGTGCTTGGCAAAAAACTTCAAAGTTGGTATCTGACAGTAGCCTGGAGTAAGCAGTAGCCTGAATAGCCAGCATGGCCATCTATGGAACAGGGGGCATCTCCAGGAGAACGATGGTTCAGCGTGCACGTTTCCAGTGTTTCTGAAGAGGGACTGTTTTAGTGGCAGCAATAATCTCCTGCAATTTTACATTATTTCCAGACTATTTTAAATTGTTTCATAGGCAGAGAGTAATAACTTTGTTTACTGTCTTAAAGCAGGATAGCTGATCCTCCTGGGGGAGGTTATTCTTTTATTAAAAAAGATATAAAATAGCTAGTTTGATGGAAATATAACTCTAGGAATTGAAATGGTGATGATTACAGAAGCTGTAGTATTCTAATGCAAAATAAGCCCTAGGAGATACGTGCCCTAAATGGTAAATCACTCTGTTTTTTAACAAAACATGAATTACTGTTATTTTATGATTCTTATTTTACAAGGTCTTTAGCTGTTTCATCTGCACTTAACTTTTACAGGCTGGGGATAAACTGATTGTTGTTTTGCCTTTTAAATAGCTTGGCTTTTTTAAAGCATGCTGGAGATGCCAGCACACATCAACAGGATAGGATTCATTTGGTACTTAAAAAAGCAGGGAGAGAAGTCATGACTACTGACGCTGTGGAGTAACTGGGTTGGAGTATGTTCTTGATGTTCTTGTAACTTGGTGGTATAATATGTAATTTTTTTTTTTTGAAGGAGCCAAAGACTAGTATTTGAAAGGGACCTCATGGGTAATGCTTAGCAGTTGGGGGGGTATCACCTTTATGTGTGTGTGTTTATTGTAGGAGGAGAACTCCTGGCATGACAGATCCCTCATGTGCTGCCGAACACCCTCTTGTTTGAGAGAGGACAGGAAGGACCAGAGAGTCTTGGGCAGTGTGGTAGGAAAAGAGGAATTGTCTGCTTGCTTTTGCTTTGAAAGTCCCCAGCAAGGTAAATGAAGGAGTGTGTGTTGTCTCAACAGGGATTACCTACCTCTAGCAGGTGGGGATCTACTGGTAGGATTATCCATTATGGGTGTCGTGTTCCAGCTCTGTCTGGCACCTTGTGTTTTACTTTGAATAATTAGGCTTATCTGCCACATGTTTGTCTGAGATTATTTAGCAAAAGAGCATCCTAAATACTGACTTAAAGGCTGAGCATGGAAGAAGGTGGTTGAACAGCGGAATGCGTCCCAGTTTCTGCAATTTGTGATGACCTGGAATCCTTAATGATGGCAACTAAAAGCAGGAAACAAAATCTTTGCATCTTTTCTACATTAAAGTTAGCTTGAGCGATGTGGAGAAAGTACTGGGTTTGGAGATCAAAGAACCACTTCCTTAAACTCAGGGAAGAGAAAGCCAGATGATATGATGTCCTCTTTGCTTGCTGCATTCCTCAGAAGCTCATGTAATAAGAAGGAAGAGACAAGAAGATGCAGTCTGGGTAGTTATTTGCGCTGAACTTGCAGGATTTTGTTCTTTCTGATGGTTAGGGTTGTTTCTTGCTTACAATGGTTTCTCTTATAGGGATGGAGATCTGTACCATACCTCCTCGAGTCTTCATTTTAGAACAAGCCAGAGGATAAAAACCTAGTGCAGTGCTCATTTAAAGTCAATATGCTCTAGTTTGCAATTTGCTCATGTTTAAGTGCCCAGCTTTAAAGGTTTCCTTTGCCCACTGGCAGTCTGAATACAAAAGCCAACATTATTTTTTTCATGAAGAAAAAACCTTGCAAGAGCTCAGAGAGAAAAATATTTCTTACCACCTTCCATCTCCTTGGGTTTGTTTATCACAAGGCAGGGTTTGTCTCCAAAGATCTAGAGGGGAACAAGATGTAAATTCATGCAGTCCTCTCACGGTGCAGCTAGAAATGATGATGATGGATAAGATGTGTGTATGTTCATAACTGTGTGATAGGAGTGAGAAGGTCCCACTTTGAAGGTATTCTTGCATTCAGTACCCTAGAGATGATGAGAGGGTTTACAAGGACAAGGTGTAATGGAAAAAATCTCTCCATGTAACTGTTTTCTTTGCTGTTGGCTAGGCTGGGGTTGCATGATGAATAGTTCTGAGTCTTTTACTGTATTGCAGTATTGTATAAATTCTTCTGTTGAGGGGGAACATTTACTCTGGAGTGGGGAAAAGGGAGTTGCAGGTAAAATATAGTATCCACATGAAAAATGTGAAGGGATTAATGTATTTGTCCCAGGAGTTACTTTCCCTTCTGAAGCTGTGGGCTTAAGACACAATTTAACATCCAAACAGGATTCAGTGTGTATCTGAAGTTACTGGCCACAATGATTAAGTGCTGCAGACTGGGAGGAGTGACTTTCTTTAGGATTTCAGAAGCCTTATTCTTGTTGATTGATTCTGCAGCCAAAGTTATTGTGTCGTTTCAATAGAAATGAAGTAGAGCCTTGCTTGTATCACTTCTGGTGGTCCAGCATGTGTTATCTTGGAAGTCTGTCCATGGTGTATCATGACTGAGATGATTGCTTGAGGCTTATTGTCACAGTCTTGATTAATATTTGCACTTATATGAAAATGAAGGCAGCTTCCTTACTGAAGTCCAAGTTCCAGAAGGTCAGAATACAGCTGTAAACAAAGGAAACCAAACGGGAGTCTTGGCTCCTTTCAAAGGAAATTATAGATCACGCAAGGATTAAATGACACTGCTCCCTCTGGAGCTTAATGGGATCTTAGTCTCCTACTCCACTCAGTGGGATATGGTCCTTCAGGGCTTGTACAAAACATGGCACAGCAGAGGGGGCAATCCAGAGTTCTCCACTGGGTTGAAATGTGAAAACCTAAAGCAGCCTGCTCACAGGTAGAGAATATTTTAAACCTTTTTATAATTAGGCTCAGTACCTGCGTGGCAAAATTTCATCCCAATCATTTTCTTTTCCTGTGATGTGAAAAGATGTGCTCAATTTGCCCACCGTGTTTTCTTGAGGGAAGGTGTGCTCACTTGGCAATTTAGGGACCTTCATCAGTCCTGTCTCCCCAACCCCTCTTTTTTTTAATGGGGAAAAAAAAAGTGTGTGCGTATGTGTATTTTTATATTCCTTAATGAAGGATGTTCTTTGTGCCTGCGTTTGACAAGATGTGCAAATAGAAGCCCTACTTTGGCTTTGAGGCCTGTGTAGGCCGGTACCTTCAGGGCATACAATGAAATGAACTGAACAGCCTGTCATTTCATTTTACATAGTTGAGGATTCGTAATGCTGGAGAAAAGTCTCATTTCTCAGTGTGCAAGGCCGTTCTTTATTGGCCACTTGCTGTGAAACTTCTGAAATACATTCATCTGCCAAAGGGGAGCTACTCTGATTTCTGCACAGAGACCTGGTTGCACAAGGAAAAGGGAAGCTCAGGCGTTAGCGCTGGCGAGAAGCAGAAGCATTCTCTTTGGGCAGCATTCCTGCAAGAAACTGGTGTTTGATCTACTTTCTTTCTGTGTAGTGTTTTGTCATGTTGTCTATTTGTCACAAATTTTAAATAAGCTTACAGCCAGTTCCATCTTAGGGACTTAGCGGAGGGAAGGTGTCAGAAGGGTGGCATTTCGTGTCATTCAGCTATTAATCCTATCCTTTTTTTTTCTTTTCTAAATTACTATTGCTTTGGACTGTTTGAGAAAGGTGTCAGTTTAATAATAGGTCTTGATGTTTTATAGACTTCTGTAGTCTGCAACCGAGTGTATTTTATTAAATGGAAATAAACTTTTAATGGTGTGGAAGATTAACTGCTCTGAAAGCCAATGGTCCTGTTCACTGCCAGACTGAAAGAATGTTTTTACAGACAAAATTTCCGCTCCTCCTACACTGGGCATTGAAGAGAAAGCTTAAAGCAGGTTTAAATATAAGGTAGTCTGTAGTAGGTTGTCTCTAAATATGAAGTCCTTGATAGATGCTTCACACGATTTCCACTTACCGAGCTGAGCCCAGTTATACCAGCATCACTGCAGCATGCTTTTCTGAGGCAGTAAATAGTTTCTCTGGATCTAACTTACAAGTTGTTGAGAAAACTGAAATCAATTGAATAGTTACATCATGATGGTAGAAGTGACAAGTGTTTCTTTTTATTATTTTTTTTTACCTGCTTCTTTAGGAGCAAAGCCCCAGTAACCAGACATCGATAGCAATGATGCAAGAGCCTCAAGAAATGGTGGAAGAGACAGTTACTGTGGAGGAAGACCCAGGCACCCCCACTTCCCATGTATCTATTGTCACTTCTGAAGATGGAACCACAAGGAGAACTGAAACCAAGGTGAGAGGTTAATAACCACCGAATCACAAAATAAAAATAGCAGGGAGTAGCATGAGTGATGACACTTGTGCTGTTGTGATCCTCAGTGATCTTTGAGTGTTGTTTGCCAGCAAAGCTGAATTTGGGGCTTTTTCAGTTTTGTCTCTCTGTCTGGTTTGCTCCCGAGCAGCTGTGCTGATACAGCTGCTCATGGAGCTGTGAGCTGAACAGTAGAAATTATCCAGGTTAACCAAACAAAAACACTGGAACCCCTTCCCAGACTGTTTATACTTTTAAGATTCGCTTTACTGATACAATTCTAGGCATTGCCCTGCAAACACAGATGGCGATATGAGAATTAGATAAGTTGGTAGAGCTTAGAGTAAATTACTTCACAGCTGAGGAAAATGTGCTTGGAAATTGTCTTCAAATTAGTTACAATATGTAGTAACAATATGTGATTATGCCTTTGTCCTTCAGAACAAGAAACATCCTATTTAAATAACATCAGAGCATTTAAATTCTGCAACAACCTTGTGAATGGAACTTTATTCCTACTGCATGGGGAAAGCTGGGTGTGTTCTCAAGTGCTGTGTACCTTGGGTTCAGCTGGATTGCAGGTGTTGGATATGTTCTGATTCTCCTGATGTCTTTTTCCTCCCCTGTGTAAGATGATTTTGCAGTCTGCTGAGAAACTGTTATGTATTCGTGCTTTGTGGTACCACTGGAGCACTAGCAGACCTTTTCATTTGGGTCTTGGAAGTAGAGTTGGTATCTTTGTTAGGCTTTGGCCTTGGGAAAGATCAAGGGTGGTTCCCTTTTTAAAAACTTCTGAACAGCACTGATGGAAAAAAACCCCACCAAACACAACTGTCCAGCTGCTTTCTGTGTTAAAATGAGTTGGACAGAGATCACTGCATAAATCAGTGTTACTTTTCCTGGTGCCCCAGAATTGCAGTCCTCTTAAGATATCTGTTCACCACATCGTATCCTCAGGTTGGAGTAAATGAATGTTGATTTCCTGAGGTCTGTGGGCCTGCACACATGGCTCTGAACTGAGTATCTGGCTTAGCTTGTTGCGATTAGTTAGAAGATAAATATAACTGGCCTATTGTCGCATTGTTGGAAGGTGATAAAGGTCTTAAAATAAAGCAGATGAGAAAAAAATCTGAGATTTTTTTTTTCCTAGCTCTTAAAATAATCTGACGTATTTAATCTGTTGACTGACTTGAAAGAAAAGCTGTTTTCTTTCTAGTGGCAGCAACAATAACTTACAGGAAGGAAGCGATAAAATTACACTGGTGATGGACACTTTATATGCACTAATAGTCGTGCATAGCTTTAGGAGACTGTAAGGGCAGCTATGCATGGGAATAAAATGATAGCTGTGGCTATAAAAATAGAGGAGAGGCCATGCAGTGGTCCCTAGATAACAGGACCACATGGAATGAAATACTTCATCTGAAATAGTCATGTCACTGATAAAGCTGCGTGTTTGTCATAGCACAAAAGGTGTGATTTCACTCCTGTGTGTGGTGTACCTGCTGTTTTTCCATCTTCCCACTGAAAAGGTCAGTGACAGCTCCAAAACAGGCATTGTATCTGCATATGGGTAAAGCAAATTTTAAAAAACCCACACCAGCAACTCCAGAGCTACCATTCCATTTCAGAGAGTTAGGCTTTGTCCTGTTACTGGAGCTCATTCAAGGCCCTGACATGTGTCTGGAATAGGGAAGGTGTGCAGAGCTGCCTCCTCTGCGTTTCTGTTGTGTCAAATAATGCTGCTGACTTGGGTTTTCATCCCACCTGGAGGTGTGTCCTTAGTGCATCATTGCTAAAAAGACCAGCTCTTAAGGAAATAAATGGGGTGGTTGCTAAGAGTGATTCTGTAATGTCAAAATACAGATGGGGCTGGCTTATCCCTAACTCTCTCAGGAGAGGTGCTGTGACTTTGAGGTGGTGGCTGCCTCTGAAATGGTTTTGTTTTGACTTTTCCTTGCTGTGATAATATGGCATAGATTTAACAGCTCTTAGATGGAAGGACTCTGAGGTCAGAGTTTGGGTTTGACTTTTTTTTTTTAATCACATTGGTCTTCAGTTTGTTTTTTGTTTTTACAGGGACTGTGAAAATGAAAACTTGTCACTGGGGTTTAGTAGCATCAGTTAAGTGTCCTGGAGTTAACTGGCATCAACTTACTATCACTTTGAAATAGGTGTCACAATAGTCCTTTCATAGGTCATGCTGTTGTGTGTGTGAGCTTGACAGAGAGAATGGAACTTCCTGGTACATCTGTAGCATGGCAAAATTCTGACTGTGCTGCTCAGATGAGAATGGTGAAAGAAAGCATTTCTCTGGGGTGAGAGAGATAAACACCTGCTTGTGGGCACACGGTGTGCAGTGGTAGGATCTTTCAGCCCAGAAACTGCTTGTAGTGTGCAGGTAGTTATCCTTGTGAAGGAGCAGTTCTTTCTGTAGTGGGAATCCTCACATCTATTTTCAGTAATAGCTAATCTGCTACCTAATAAAGGTAATGTTTAAAGCTGAGTTGGTCCCATTGTGTTTAATTAAATATTAGGAGTAGTCGATTATTATCAGATTACTTTTTTTTTTTTACTTTGGAGGATCAGTGAAGGCAGTAAGTGCAGCATCCAGGTAAAGGTTTTCATGCTCTCATTGCTGGGCTTGCTGTAGATGGCTTTGAGGAGGGTTTAGAACCTGTTTTTGTTACTTCTCTGACCAGAAGGCTCTACTGGACAGTGCCAGTCCCAAGCTGCAGCAAGTTTGCCTTGCAAAGAAAGCGGCAGCAGAGATGTTTTCTAAATGTCTGCTTTCTTTGCTGGGTAGCTTATGTGTGGATTAGTCAGCCTAATACCATTTACTATGCAATTTTTTTCTTCTTCAAAAGAAAGTTGTCATTTATTTTTGATAAATTACATGAGTCTTTAGCTTACTGGAGAGTGATTGCCTCTGAAATACCTCCGCTTGAAATGAAGCATAGCAAAAGCTGCAAACGTGAATGCTCGTGTATGCTGCAGTTCCTTTGTTTCCCCCTTCCCCCACTGTTCCAAAACTGTAATTTATAGAGGTTGTTCTCTGCAATAGTGTATTGAGTCAAACAACCTTAATCTACAAGCATTGACAGTTTTGCTGTGCTTTGCCCCACATCTTGGAGGTGCCTGTAGCAACGAAGCAGGAAGAATAGAATTTAATATTTGACATGTTTTAAATAGAGAACATCTGCCTTTTCAAAATGAGATATCTCTCAGTAATTTTCCCCAGACTGTTATTCTCTTAGTACTATACTAAGTCCCTACGTAACATTCACTGCACAAAAGATGTAGCAGATAATACTTCATTTCAACTTATAATCTCTCTGGAAGCCAAATACCTATCAGGCTAAACCGGTGAAAGGCACCTTGGGGAGAGGATTGCTGCCGTGTGTTACAGGGAGCCTGCTTGTAAGTGGCTCCAGAGAAGTCAGTAAAGCAAATTTGATGTGTGCATGCTTGTGTTAATGCTTGGGCTTTCCTTTCTTCAGGCACTTTTTATTTTTGAAGCGCTAAAAGACTGGAGAGATTGAGGTCACTTACTCATTGAAAATGATGCTTTATGATAACAAACTGGAAACCAACCTGTACGCAAAAGCAGTTGAATTTGTAGCCCATCCAGTTGCCTTGTGCTTTGTAATACTCAGCAAGGCCACATCTTTCCCAGCAGTGACTAACTGCTCCTGCCAGCAGCAGCGATGGGAAAGTGCTGGTGACTCAGACTCCTCGGTGGTGACAGTGCTGGGCACCCTGAGATGCAGTCCTTCGTAACTTCAGAAAACTCAGGGGAATTAGGTAATGGGACAGGAATGACTTTTAGCTGAAGTTGAGGGCCCTTTCAAATTGTGAAACCTTCAGCTTACAATTGAAGGGGAGAAATTCGAGCTGTTGTTTTGAAACCAACGGGGCCAGTTCTTATACAGTGGTTAATAGGAAGGTAATCGTTTCAGCCTGCTTGGGCTGATTAATTTTCATAGTCCACAGTTCAAAAATAAGCTCTCAGAAATGTCAGAATGCTTTTATCCTTGCACATTCTTTCTCATCAGTTTGTTTATCACATAGTTTTGATAAAATGTTTAGTTCTCAGCTTTTTTAGTGTACTGAATTTATTTTAAAGGGGGGGCAAGATAAAACCAAACTTAATAACAAAATGAAAGGGAAAATTACAGGTACCAGTTTACATGGTTGCATTTAACCATGATAACCCACTTTGACTGAAATCTCAGTACAGTCTCTTCCTCTTGTGTCTCAGCACTGTGACCTTTGAGGGATCTCCTGGTACCACCTGCACGTGCATCCACAAAGTCTGGTCACTGGATGTTTTAATGTTTGTTCTCCTTCAGGACAGGTTGAAGGATGTGGAATGGAAAACCAGAGAAGCTGCTTCACATCTGTGAATATTTCCTTCGTGTTCTGCTGACAAATGTATTTGTAGAAGCAGAAAACATTGTTGTGGGGCCTGTAGGGGAATTGTTTAACAAAATAATTGCTGTCTGGCTGGGAGAACAAGGTCAGTAACCTTGACATGTAGTAATATTCTGGGGTGCGGGGAGAGTGGCAATGAAAGCATCCATTTGCAGCCTCGTAAGATTTTGATTCCAGAGGGCTTGAAATAAGTTCAGATATTGGAACTTTCCCCCCTCCCTGTGGTTGAACATTAATACAAGTTTTCAAGGAATAGAGAGTTGCAAATATATTAAACATACTCAGAGGAGCTCTTCATAGGGAAGTAGTCTGAAGTTTTCATCTGGTACTCTGAGATTGTAACACTGAAACAATTGAGCATCTTTGATTTGCAGTCGGGCTAAAAAAAACCTCAAACGGGTTTTCTTTGGAGATAGAAAGCAAACAGAGGAAGTCAAATTACACTTTCTCTTAGTAATTTGTATCTCTGAATTTTTCATTAGAGTGTGTGTGTAGTGAGGAGTTCATGCTAATAAATCTTTCTCAAGATTGGGTGCATCTGTGGGATCAGGTGTGCCTCAGATAAGAGAGCCTGCTGGAAGCCCCACTTGGAATGGCTTTTCTCTCACTGGCTAATGCATCAGTATTAAAGAAACCACAAAAATGTTGGGGGAGAAGATTACTGTGCTGTCAGCTGCACAAGACTGCCTGTGTTCTTTCAAGGCGTATAAATGAATCGTTCCCTTGAGCTGGATTTCCTGAAATAAAGATATTTGGCTTGTTGTGGGGGTGGGGTGTTTCTTGGGTGGGGAGTGGTGTTCTGTTGTTGTTTTCTTTGCTTGGAAACCTAATAAATAGACCTGCCTCTCTGTGCTGGCTAATTACTTCCTAAAAGCTTCCCTTTATTGTCCTGTAGGCAACAAAGTCTGTTTATCACATGATAAATCTTCTGTCTCAGTGCCCCTGACAAATGAGGCATGAGTGCGAATACTCTCAGAATATAAAGAGACTTGGTCTGATTCCCCCACTGTACCACCTTTAGCATTATTGAATGTTTCTGTGCTATGAGAAATGTGTACTTTAATGCTGGAGTGCAATGTTCCTTTTTATGTCTCTGACAAGGGGGTTTGATTGTCCTGATTCTTTCCACTCCTTCATAGTGGCAGCATTCAGACAACGATGGAGGTGAAGCAGTGCTGACGCTGTCAGCTTGTTGTTACATGTGCTGGCCAATGCCAAACATGTCATTTTGACTGGTCACAGTCACTGAAAACTTGTCTGTGCTAGTCTTGAAGATAGGAAATAAGGCAAATTTGGAAAAAAATTGCAAATTAATCACCTGGGGGGAAAAAATGTCTCTCTAAATGCTCTTTGGAGTTCCAGAGCATGGTGACAAACTCATGAAGTGTAACTGGTACGTCGCAAATTGTCTAGGAATTGATTTTCAAAGTGTTCTGAAACTCTGCTTTGCTTTTTCTCTGTACATGTATTGAATATTTGTTGACAATTTTCCTGGCCATAACGTTTCCACATTGCCTTACCTCATCCTATTTGACAGTAACAATGATTCAGTAAAAAAGCAAGGGGTGATGAAGAAGCAGGAGTCCAGAGCAGGCAAGTGGGAGTGGAAGATGTGCAACAGCAGTGCCTGTGCTGCAGACCTGTTGTCCAAGGATCCTGTGGGTCAAAGCATGTTCCCCCTTTCATGCTGTTGCCAGGCAGGCCTGGTGCATTAGGTATCTTGCATTGTCTGATCCTGGCAATTGTGTGAAAAACAGGACAGGGCAGAGTGTGTGTGCATGGTGACACACATCTTGGAGAGACTCAGAATTGGATCTCAAGCATCTGGCTCCTGTTGCTGGTACTGAAAGAAGAGGTTCTGTGAGGTTATGTGAGTGTTCTTCCTGGCATCTAGAAAGTTGCCTCTTTGTTCCTTCCTGGGCAAAACTATCCATTTCTGATTCATCCCATTGTTGAAATGCTACCTTCCTTCCTGGTATTCTCGTCACCGGTTCCCAGATTCGAGGACACAAGGGCCCAGCACTTTGCATCCAGTTTTGTCCTTACTTTGCAGAACTTGCGTGTTTCAGGCATGAGAAATGTTGCTTTTTCTACTTGGAAGATCGTTTATGAACATATTTCTTTGAATAAAACTTTTGTTTCAGGCTTCAGCAGCAGAACACTGAGCTGTGTTGCCCTGTTTCTATCCATTTGACAAAGAGCTACTGTAAGCTATGCCAGCTCTTTCTCTTCTCTAAATGCTGTCTAGTTTTATAAATGCTGTGGCAGTAGCCACTGAGTGGAACGTAAAATACTGTGCACAAGTAACAAGCAAAAACCACTGTTGGATTGCTGTGTCATGACATAAATGTTTCATTTCTAGTTTCAGTTATTAAAATGTGTGCTTTTAAAAAAAGAAAAGAAGATTTGGAGGCATGGAAACCAGCCCCTTTCCTGATGTTTACTTGCTAAGGAAATCCCTTTGGGTTGAAGAGGGAAATTTGATTCAGCTCAGACCCAAATTAGATATTGAGGTCATGTTGGTACCTGGCCATGCTTTGTTCAGCATCATGAGGCTGTTTAATTATGCTGGTGGTGGAGAGCCATTTGTGCTGCTTTCAGTCTTGCAGGATTTCATTACTTCATTAGGCTGAAGTATCATTTGCTCACAGATGTCTCTGGGAAAAGAAATGCTGTTTGGGTGAATTTTTTTCTATTCAGGGTTTCTGTGTGAAAACATCTGGCTAGAGGACATGCCTGGAGCTGTTTCAAGAGATGTACTCTTAATTATTTTGTTTTAGCAGCAGCTTGGCTAATCTGGTGCCAATCTAAATGTTTAAATCAGAGGCTATAGGTCAAAATATCTATTTGGACTTCCAAGCCACTTCCAGTGCAGGAATACGTGGAATAGTTCCTGTTTGTCTGTTTCATTCTGCGGCTTACATGAAGAAAGGTATAATGTACTGATGCTTATTTACCTCTGTAATACTTTTGAAACCCAAAATATCTCTTGACAGATTGGTTTTGTGTTCCTCCCTTCTCTGGTGGGCTGATTCTCCCTCTCATCTTTGTGACTGTGTTGTTTTATTGTTGAGGTTTTCTTGAGAGGGCTGAAAGTCAGCATTTACTGGGGTTACTGGAAGGTTTTATAGGTTAAAGTAACTTTCCTAGGGTTCGTGTAAGGATGGATTGGCTTCTGCTGGACTTTGTATTCTCCCCAAAACAGCTTTTGCTGGTCACTCTGGAAGATAGTACAAAAGTTGATGGGCCCCAGATACCAACCAAAACAGAAGGTCCTTTACTAGTTTGTAAATAGTAGTGGCTTTTGTCTGGCACTGTCTTACGCGGACTACCAGACCTTTCCCTTGAAGGCAGAGTGTTCTTGGAAACTCTTGAGCAGTCTTTGTTCTTGCCCTTTAGCAAGAAACATTGAATGCAGCTTCCCTCTGGGCATCACATTGCCATTTTTGTCAGCTGGGTGAGATACTCTGACTCTGTGTTGAAATGACACGTGATTTTTATGAAGAAAAAGATGTATTTGTGTACAGATTTTTCTTTGAGCAAGCTTGTCTAGCCCAGGGTGGTTAGTGTAGTTGCAGTTGCAAAATCAAGTTCATTACTGGCAAATACTGTCACAAAAATAATGGAATGACACCAACTACCTCTTGGGCTTGTGTGGTGCTAGTCAGATGTAAGTGTATCTTAAAAGAGAAAGCTGTGTGTTAAGACTGAAACTTTCCTGCATGAGATCATGGTTTCCTAAATATTACCACCAAATCTGAGCTGTGGCATGTTTCACAGTGGTATAGATGAGGCAAGAGCATAGAACTGTTTCTGAGAAACTAGAGAATGGGGTGTGGTATTTTGCTGATTGCGAGAGGCCAGGCTGTGGCTCCTCAACATGTAAAGTCTGCTGGAGGAGAGACTCCTTGGGAAGATGTTTTGGGGGAAATGACTTAGCGCTGCTGCCGTGCCCTGTCATGTGGCTGCAGTGGTTTTGATTTGGTAGGGAGAGCCCCTGAGAACGCTGGCCTCTGGCCCTGTGACCCATCTTTCCAAGCTTTGTATAGAAATATCTTCCCAGTATTAATTCCTAAACCTAAAATGTGAACTGGAGTTCCCCGGCGCTTGCATTCAAGAAGCATGTCGCTGTAGTGTGCTTTGCAGTGCTCTCTATCTGTTCTACTGTTCTAGCTCCCCATGTCTCCTGATATTGTGAGAAAACTTACATACTTATTTGCTGCTGCTTCACAGGTTACCAAAATGGTCAAAACAGTCACCACCAGAACAGTGCGTCAGGTGCCACTCGGGCCTGATGGCCTGCCATCCATGGATGGCTCTTCTCCCATGGGCAGCTACACAGATTCAATAGACAGAAGGTACATGAAGAATGGGGAGCGGTACATCACGCCTCAAGCATCTTCCACATTGACCAGGTCTTACAACAGCTACAACGATTCTTACCCTGAAAGCCACGAAGGCCAGTACCGCCCTTATATTGGCCACGATGGGTACGGAGATCTATCTGATAACTATGGCAGCTTGTCTCGTGGTGTCAACTACCGTCCTCGCTATGCCTATGTGCCAGGAAACAGTTACAGGCCAGATGATGGTAGCTTCACTTTGCCAAGCAGAAGGGATAACTACGGTCCTGTTGCCCAGCCACAGGTACCAGTAGGTAGCAATGTTGACTTGAACCGCTCTCAACCAGAACGCTTCCAGCCAGAGCCCTATGGACTGGAAGATGATAACCGCAGCCTTGGAGTAGATGATGAAGGATATGAACTGGATCCTGATTACTCCACTGTGAACCGAAGGACATCTGCAGGTGTGCCAGAGAGAGGAAGACCTCATAAAGGAAGGTAAAACCCATTTGTTTTTTACAGTGCTGCTCTGCAGCTGTTTTGCTTAGTTGAACATGTACATTTGAACTCTTAATGGTCCGCTAAGTTCTGGAATTACTTGACAGAAAAACAGCTAGAAGCCATCATTTCATTAGCTCCTGAATGACTGCAAAACACATGCAATACAGGAGGGAGTGAGGGTAGTGCTCAAGAACCCTTTCTGTTTCTAGGCTGCTTAGTTTAGGTTGAATTCAGAAAGGTAGATGATCTTACAGAAGAGGGCAGGGTGATTTTTTTTCCTCTTCCTCCTGAAGAGATGTGACTGCATCATGTTGTACCAGAGCCATCCTGCAAGGTGGAAAGAGTGATTTGTAACTGTGAGACTTGTGACAGCTCTGGTGGTGTGCACATCTGCCAGGCAAGAATTCGGAACAGCTTGTTGGGGTTGCCGACAAGCCGGTACCTGGTGGTGAAGGGATGCCCTGTTACATGAAAGCTGTCTTGTAAACTGTTGGACAGCCTCAGCTCCTGATCCTGTGCTAACTGAGCACCCTGGGCTGCATGAGCAGGTTGTGCTGAACCTCGTTGAAGTGCTTCAATGTTTTGTAAGACCAGATCATTATTTTATCCTGTGCCTCTGTCCAGGGGAGGTAGGAGCTTCTGCATTGCACCTAACTCAGGAGCCAGTCACTTTAAGTGACACTTGCCAAGGGATGTTCTATTTTCTGCCATATTTTCTGATATTAGTTTATGCTGAGTTCGCAGCTGTCAGATCTTGTATTTGACCAGCTGGGGAAAAAAGGTTGGGAAGAGTGTCTTATTACTCAGCTGAGAGTTACCTTTTGAATCTGAACCTGAAAAACCTGTATGCTTTGTTTTCCAAGCAGCACGCAAATTTTTTGCATGTTCCTGCATGAAATCATATCCTCATGATTCATGTTCTGATACAGAGCTAGTTCTCACTCTTCCTTTTAATTTAGGGAAGTTTCTAGATCTGTACAGAGAGTCAGGAACCCACCTGCCTCTGTGTAGATGGCCTTGGGGTTAATGCTTCTGAGCAAAGGCATTGCTTCAGCAGCAGTAGTTATCAGTGGGGTTTGGGTAGCCTTTGGAGGGCTCCTACTCGGCAATGTTGTGTCCCTCACAGTTTTGTACTTCCTTCACGTTTCTGGAAGTTCATTGTAAAGTTCAATGGAATCAAGAACCTGCAAATTGTCATCTAAATTTTAAAAGAGGGGGAAGAAAAAGTATTGAGGCCAATCACCCACAACCCCTTTTGGCATCTTTGATCTTGCAAGTTTACCAACCAGTGGAACTCTACATCAAGGTTTTATGGGGCTAAAGGGAATACCTGCAGCCAGGGGGTGCCAAAATACTGATCATCTGTCAAACTTTCATTGGTGCTCCCTGGCATCTAAGGATGTTTACAGTTCTGTTAAAAACAAGCAGTGATGCTTTTAAATTTTTATTAACATTTCTCAAGCTGAATGCATAATGAATAATTAAATGTATTCTTAGAAACTGCCAATTTACATTTTTAAAGGTTGGTTTGGATGTCTTTTTAAACATCCCTTTGATTTATTGTTCCTTGCAGTTTGAGTAGTACCAATTCACAATTTTTGTTTTACATTTCTTTTCTTGTGAGTTTTTTTCTATGTTTAATATGATCAAGAGCCTTTGACAAGTAATTAGTCTGACAGTGGCAACAAGCTAGCTGGTGAGAACTTCAGATTGTGTGAAGGCCGCTTCATAAGTAGCTACTTTTTGACATTTCAAAGAAATACTCAAACAATTCAATAGACCTGAGCTTCAGATTTGCTACTGATCTGCAAGAAACTAAAGACTACAAATAGTGCTTTGTACTAGAAGAGGGTTACTACCACTTGATTATTCCTCTGTAGGTGTTTTAAAATAAGTTACTCCTTGTGAAAATGATTAAATGAATGTGATAAATTGGTGGAACTTTTGATTTCAAAAAGTTTGTACGTGTAGATATAACACCACCATGGTTAGAAGCCATTCCACATCACACTGACTTTCAGCTTGCACATCTTCATCGTGGCACGAATGTGATTCTGCAGCTAGCAAACTCACTGTGGAAACTTAAGTTATTCTCTCATTTTCTTCCCAGTAAGTGCTGTTCTCATTTGTTAGCAGTTGAAAGGTAGAATAAGGATCCTTACTGTCAGTTACTCGTTTTGATGCTGTTCTGAGAGGACTCAGTGGAGACTTCTCATTGGAATTGGTGGTAGTGAGTCTCACCCCCTGTGTGATAAGCAGGTGACCCCACTGTGTCTGGAGGGGGTCGTCCTCAAGGGGATTACAAGTACAGATTGTTCTTTCCATCCCTCGCCTGCTCCATTTGATCACAGACATAAATCCCTATTGTGCTGTCCTCCTGTCATCACCAGCCTCATTTTAAGCTACTTATATTTCATTTTAAATTGGGGGGAAATGTGCCTCCTTACCAACATCTCCAAACCCAGATAAGTTCACAAAGGCAAATTTTCCCTCAGTTGGTGTTTCAGTGCATGCAGCTGGGTATGGTTCTCGTTTTCTTTTGTGCTGAGTCTCTGCTATAAGATTATTTTCTGCAAGAAGAGTCCCAGGCACTTGATGCTCTTTTCCTCAGCATGTGCTCTGGTTTGGTTCTAAGTAAAACTGCATAACGAGTTGGGATGAGAGAAAGGCATTTGGGGTGCATAATACTGATTTAGTATCACTCAGATTTACTTGTGAAGGCATTTACACATGTAGTCTTACAGTGCTTTATATACAGTCCTTTTCCAAAGAGAAACAGGAGATACTGAATATTTTTAATTCACAAAATACTTACTATTACTTGAATTTTTTTAATCATTAACTTGAAGTTAACATAGACAAGTAGGAAAAACTGGCAAGTCTTAATTTTTAATTATTTTTAAATTATTTTGTGTTTAATTTCTTATTTCTCACCTCTCTGGTAATTTCTTTCTGGAGTAGATCGCTACAGGTTGCACTTGTACTAGCATTCATGGGGCTTTTCTCCATAAAAACTCTGGAGTACCTATTGCTTGATACAAATTTTTAATACTGACCAAATCAACAAACGAAAGTTCTGTGCTGTTAAATTTTGTATGTCAGAAGCCTGACTTAGGGCAGTGGGATTGTGTTTGGTGGTTGTTTTATGGTCCAAATTATTATTACTAGGAAATGAGCCAGATTTTGGATGAAATAATGGTACCACTAGGTCCCTTTGTTCTGTTGTGTATAGACAGTGCGACAATATCCGTATCATTCACATCTATCGCATTCTGCTTCTGGTGGTGTCTTTTCAATCTGAAATACAAAGGCTTATAGTTGTAGATAAACTTTGTCAACCCTTCTGACCTGAGTTCACCCATTGCAGGTGTGATCTCACAGCAGTGCCCATGGAAGCACCTGGGCGTTAGCCATCACTGGTCTCTTTGGTTTAAGGACCTCCTGGAAGTGTAATACCTGGAGCTAGGGTAGCCTTGGGATGCTGTCTGGCTTGGACAGGAGTGTGTGGATGTGCCAGGGCGGTACAGGCTCAAGGAAAAACTCCTGTCAGTTTGGAAAAGCGTTGGGTTATTCTTTGGCTCCTCCTGAGAGTGAGTATGGTCTCAGTTTATAGATCTGCTAGCAGAAGACCCGTGTATGGCTAAGTATTTTGTGGCAGCTCTTCCATTAGCAGCTTTTAGGTGGGTCCAGTCAAGGAGATTTTGGTGTTTTAACCCTGTGGCACATAGCTCAGACTTGCCTCAGCAGAGGATTCAGTCCAGGTTTGAATCCTCTTGTGTGTCCTCCTGTCTAGGAACAGAGGCCGGAAATAGGGTCTCGTTCTGCAAAGTACTTAGATTTCCTCTTGGTGTTTGGCACAGAGTTCCTTACTGAGATCCCAAGCCTTTCTGGTCTTTTATCCTAAGCAGACACCAGCTGCAAACTGCGATGAATGTAACACTTGTATAAATTGCTGAGGATTAAATGTGTAAATCCTTCACCTGTTTACTCAAATCTGCCTATGTGGAAGCCACGAGGAAGATGATAAATCCGCAAGCTCTCTCCCAGTTTTTATCTCTGCTAGAATGTGTTTTGATCAATTCCCTAAGACAGGTGATCAGTGAGACCCACGGCATCCTAAAAACTCAGCTGCCTTGCTACAAACAGATGGAAGGCAAGCTGCTTGTAGTCAGCAACTCTGGCATACTACCAGATCTCTTCAGTCCCGAGAGTAAAGAGCTCTTGGCCTCCTGAGCACAGATGACTCTATCTGTTGAAGCTCTCATTAGTCCTCCTTCTGTGTCAAGTGGCTTGCCTTTCCAGCATGGCTGCTCTGCTTGTGTGAAAGTGAAAAATCACATTAGGCCCCCATGGGTCTGACTCAGATAGGTTCTTTACTCTCTGTGTAAACACGTTGCTGACTTTACTCATTTGTCTTCAGAAACTGGGCTGGTTTTAACACCCTGGTAGAGCCCTGTTTTTGACTTCTCTTTTTGCCTAGTATGCACTTCCGTGGGCCCCATGCCCCCAGTAAAAGAAGGGAGATGGGACATACCTGGGCCAGACCGCCAAGGCATTCAGAGACCTTGGGGTAGTTGTGCATTGTGCTGCTTGAGCAGAGCTGATGACAAACTGCTTCCCTTCAATGCTGAGAAGTAATGACAGAGAAGATACTTAGAACTTCTCTGTAAGAAGTGGTGTGGGTTGTTTTGGGGTTTTCTTCTTTTTCTTTGTTGTTTCCTTTTATTTTAACCTTCTCCAGACTCAGTCGCTGTCTTGAGTCCTGTGAATCTGGTGTGACACTTGCCTTCACTGAGCCTTCCTGTACAGCTGTTAAGATCACACCAGGATCTCTTCAGTTTTTAGGTGATTATTCAGCATCTTAAAAGGTCAAATGTCCAGATGTTACCTGCCAGGTCAAGTCTTTTGTTACTGTGCATTAACCAGTGATTCTTGACACAGTATCACCTTACAGAGGTACGCTGGATCTGTCTGACCAGCACAGACTTATTTCAGCAATAGTGTTTCTTGTGTTTATTCTTTCTTTCCAGGTACTTGAGAGACGCTGACTGGTTTCATAGCAGATGTCTTTGTGTACTAAAACGGTTGTGTTAGACCTGCAGTCCTGATCTTTTTCACTCAGGAGATGGTCCATCAGAATCAGGTTGAGGTTGGCCAGAGCAGAGTTACAAGGTTCATGTAAGAACAGGACTGTATGAAAATGCCAACAAATGTTTAAGTCACTCACTAATGTCTTTGTGGTTCAGGGTCTGTTTCCTTGAGGATACCTTGCTTCTGTTTTGGGGCTGGGACCAGCAGCATGTGTTGTGGTCACCACCTAATTGCGGAGCAGTAGCTGGTGGGTTCTCTAAGCAATGCTGCCCTCCCCGTCACCACCTGTGTTATTCATCATAAACTGTCAGCAGCTCTGTCTCCATAGCACTCAGAAATGCAACCTCTCCCCCACAATACGAAGCACTTGGCATCATCCCATACCCTCCTCTAGCCCAGTCCTGTGTCCTGGGGATTTCATAAGAGAGGGATCATCAAAGGCAAGGATCATCAAAGCCAGTTGGCTGTCTTGTTCATACCAGTAGCTTTGTATGGGAACAATGGAAGAAAACTCCCACTTGTTCAAACAAAACAACAACAAATCAAAACCCAAAACACTGTGTTAGAACAAGCATCAAGTTGGGATGTGATCTTTTTTCTTTTTTTCCTTTAATGACAGAATCTTTAGGTATTCACATTCTTTTTTAACAACTGGTAATGGATAAGGAAGAAAAAGGTACTTTGTTGATACAAGAGTGCTCCCTCTTGTCAGGACAGCATTGCAGTTTAACATCCTAACTGAAGTTTCCTTTTGGGCAAATGTAGTGAAACCAGGGAGCTTTGGGTGGCACAGGTGAGTGGATGCAGTGTGAGGAGGATGGACCCATCTGTGTGGTTCTCTGGAAGGCTTCATGGAAATAATGCAAACAAACTACAGCCCAAGACAATTATCTTTATGTGTTTGCATGGATGAGAAGGGGAGAGAGACTTAATTGCACAGGTGTAATTGAGGTGGTGTACAGTTACCTTATGGGCAGCTCACGGGGCTGAGACATGCTGAATTGTAAGTTACCAAGTCAAGCAAGCAATAGCAATGCAGAGGGCATTTATTAAAATTAATCTTCCACTGCTTCTCTTCTATGCAGTCAATAAGGATTTAACATGAGCATGAGTTTGAGAAATGAGTTTCTCTTGTAGTTTTAATGCTGGTTGTCTCAAATTTACATATGTAAAACCAGAAATTTGTTTGAGGAGTGGTTAAGGGGGGGTTTACTATTACTTCTGTGCTGCCTGTATGCACAAAAGTTTTTTCAATGTTGTGGCTTTCTTCTTGGTATGATGGCAACAGCTACGCTCTGTAATAGAAAATATGAGAGCTGCCTAGACATTGTAAATCACGGTGTAGAGCAAGCACTGAATTATACATACACAAATCACTGCATCGATAAAAGAATTTCTTCAGATTCATTCTGAGTTTTGGATCCTGGCCCATTTCTAGCCTTTCATTCAGTTTATGGTTTAGAACAGCAATTAAAGCAACTTAAAGTCAGTAGAGGTGCTTTTAATGTTAAAAGCATTAATTGTACAAGACTAAGTTCAGTCTCCACCTCCGGTTGCTCTTCTCCCCAGGGTCTAGTTTAATTAGCAGTCCCTTTAGGATAGCAGCAAGCTCCATTTTCTTTCCAAGTTGTAATGGTCTGTACTTCCTTCAGCATGACATCAGAGATTGTTCAGTAACATCAGTCAGGGCTTAAAATGAAAGTTTTTAAGAATAATTTTGTAGCAATTAAAACTACCTGATTGACTGAGATAACTACAACACTGAGAATAGTAGCTAATCTGTCCAGGTAGAAAACAGTAAGGCAAAAAGCTGCTGCTGTTGAGAAAATAAATAAATGGAAGTCATCTTATGTTGACATCTAGTAAGTGCACATACTAATGTTAGCTGGGATAGAGTTAATTTTCTTCGTAGTAGCTGGAATGGGGCTGTGGTTTGCATTTGTGGGGAAAACTGTGTTGGTTATGAACACAGGGTGGGTTTTGATCCTGCTGAGTGGCACTTCCTTGGAGCCCAGGGCTTTGGTGTGCCTCACCCCACCAGTGAAGAAGCTGGATGTACACAAGGAGCAGGCAGGGGACACAGCCAGGACAGCCGACCCCAGCTGACTATGGGATATTCCATACCGTATGGTGGCATGCTCATCTGGGGACAGAAGAGGGAATTGGGGGGGGACACTTGGAGTGAGGATGTTTGTCTTCTTAAGTCACCATTGTATGTGATGGAGCCCTGCTTTCCTGGGGATGGCAGCACACCTGTCTGCTGTGGGGAGAGGGAATGAATTCCTTGTCTTGCTTTGCTTGTGCACACAGCTTTTGCTTTTCCTATTAAACTGGTTTTCTCCCACCCCACAAGTTCTTTCACTCTTGCCTCCCCCCCCTTCTCTCCCCATCTCACACATCTGCGAGCAAGCGGCTGGTTAAACCCCAGCAGAGCAGTATAGAGGGAATGGAGGACAAAGAAGAAAAATGTAGACTTGGTTTAAAGCAATGCGATTAATTGAAGCTTTGATTCCAGCTCCCCAGTGGGTGCCCTCAGCTCTTCATCCTTCTCAGCCAGGTTAGTGAGCTGGTGTGCGCCTTGGGGGCCAAGTGTGAGCGGGGATAGATGGCAAAGCTGAAGGTGTGCGTGAGAGTTCCTGCTAGGTGCAAGTCACCTTACTGCCCTGTGTGCTTATTCATGTGCAAAACTGAAGGTGTTGTGACCGTTG